>CM060918.1:1054429296-1055629296 GCA_030737875.1 Allium sativum
AGTTATTTAAAATTTTAAAAGAGGGTTTTCTAACACGACCTCCTATCCAAACCCAACGACTATCGCCCTTAGCTAAATATCCCCCTTCCGAACACAATTGGATATGTTTCGTAGGCCCATTCGACTGTTTGAGTCAGTTATTCTTCAAATTAAAATATAAAACATTCAATATTTAATTTGAACGTACATTTCAATTTGTCGGGGCCACATACTGATTCCAAAAATTCCCGAAAAATAAATCTAGCTATGTTTTGACGATACGGTCCCAACAAAACTAGTTTCATCGAATTCTGAGACCGTTTGAAAAATGGCCATTTTCTGGTCAATCCAATTTAACTGTTATTGACCAAAACACATTTTCCTTCGCCACGCTCACATATTAACTTCAAAAATTATGAAATTTGAAACCTAGCAATAATTTGACATCTCGGAACCAACAAAAGTGGTTTCGTCGAATTCTGAGGTCGTTTGCAAAATGGCCATTTTCACGAGCTATATTAACTCTATAGCGACCTTTCTGAAAATTCATTTGGCCATAACTTTTGATTCCCGCTATGAAACTTTGATTTTTCAGATTCGTTAGAAAGATATTCACTAACAGATTTAAATATTTTGGTTTCAGTAAATCCGTTTTATTTTGCACCCGGTACAGTCAGTTAAAGTTTGAATTCAATTTTTGAAACTACAGCGCCATTTCAGGCCATGTTTATAATTAAAATTAATTATATTTATTTTCAAGCATCGATTCAAACCTACTTTTCATCATTATTATTTAAAATATTTATTTTAAATATTTAAAATCCACTATTTTAGCCAATTTAAATTTTTTTAAACTGGTTCAAATTTTCCGGGTTGTTACAATCTCCCCCACTTAAAACTTTTCGTCCCCGAAAAGGAACAAAGTCGAAAGTGGTTTGATTAACCAACTCTACTTTCAATCTGGCTTCCATTCTTCAACTTTTCAGTTTCTAAGAATTTTCAAATTCTTCAAAAATTTGGCTAACACCCTAAATTTTCGAAAAATTTCACCATAACCTCCTTTGTATGGGGAGGGGTTTGGAAATTTATTGGGCCGTATTAGGTACCCAATAAATCCTAATAAGCATACACATATTTATAGTGATATATTATGGGGTTTACAGGGGAGCGTGTATAGATAATAACTCCAGAGAATAAATTCTTGTCACCCTGTCTAAGCCTGAGGGAGTGTGTATTTTTAATTACTCCAGAGAATAAATTCTCGTCGCCTCGTCCCGTGTGGGAAATAAATAATCCATGTGCCGTATCTAATAACTAGAGAGACGTGATTATTGTCAACTCTAGACCCGTGTGGGGTTTTTATTAATCTAGTAATTTATCGTTACAATTTTATATGGTCGCTATCAGTCATCAGTTCAACCTATAAAATATAATCATCACCATACAAGCCTCTCGCTCGTATGGTAAATCTTCAACCTCGTCACACAAGCTCCAAATGCTTATGTGGTATATGATGAAGTATGCCCATCTTCAAGAAGTATGCCATGTAGTGTAGTTCAAAATTAATTATTACTATCCTATGGCGACGTTTATTAATTACACACAGAATAACCAGCATTCTGCATCCAATAGCATTCACAGGAGTTGATATAATAATAAAATTGCACATCCAACTCATTAAGGTTTACCTATTTGTCGGGCACGCAAATAAAATCTTTACTCAACAGCTAATCCATTTACCTGTTCAAACATATATAATGCACATGTATATATTTCTAATTAATTCTCTAATCAAGTCAATGTGTGATTTATTCGAATATATTCTACCATTCATTCCGTTGTTGTTTTAATTAACTATCTTTCTAATAATTTAATTAATCTAATTCACAATCACACAATGCAAACATCAATCAATTTTATTTTTAACTTTTCAAAAATATACAAATTAATAAATATACTCTTTTAAATCATTCAGACGATATAATTAAAATTTTACATCCATGAAAAGAAAACAACAACAAAATAGAGAACACAATGGTAATTGCAAAATATGATAAATGTACCTTGCACCAGAGTCAATCAGAGATATCCATATGCACTTAGGATAGGCTTTCTTAATGCTTTCCTCTGTTTCCCAAGTACAATCTCACGGATCCCCACTCTATTGCACTTTGACTAAGTGAACCTTCTTGTTCCTCAGCTCTTTGGTTTCTTTGCCAATAATTTTGATCGGCTCTCTTCTCACAGCCAATTCTGGAGTAATTTCTAGGTCCCATTGAGCTGCTTCTTCCACGATCAAATTAGGATCATGTACATGCTTTCGAAGTTGAGATACGTGAAATACATCATGTACTCCAGGCAACCAATCTGGTAATTGAACCATATAAGCGAGAGTTCCAATCCGCTCAAGAATAGGAAACGGGCCAATGAATTTAGGTGCCAATTTCCCTGTTTTACCGAATCGGATCACTCCTCTCATCGGTGATACCTTCAAATAAACATAGTCGCCAACAGCGAATGATATATCTCTTCTTCTCTTATCTGCATAGCTCTTTTGTCGGCTTTGAGCAGCTAGTAATCGTTTCTTAACGAAGTCGACTTTATCCGCAACCTCGCGAATTATATCTGGGCCTAATACGAGTCTATTACCAGGTTCTACCCAACAAGCAGGGGATCAGCACGGTCTACCATACAATGCCTCGAATGGTGACATTGTCAGGCTCGCTTGGTAGCTGTTGCTGTATGAGAACTTGGCCAAATGCAAATGGTCTTCCCATGATCCGCCAAAATCAATAATAAAGGCCCGCAATAAATCTTCTAAAATGCGATTCACCCTCTCAGTCTGACCATCTGTCTGAGGATGATACGCGGTGCTCAAGTTCAGTTTCGTTCCCAATTCTGCTTGGAATGCTTCCCAGAATTTACTAGCAAAAATCGGGTCATGATCACTAACGATGCTCATGGGAACTCCGTGTAGTCTAACAATTTCTTTAAAATATATCTGCGCCAGACTCTGAGCAGTTCTGTTTGATCTGACAGGTATGAAATGGGTGGTCTTCGTGAAACGATCTACGATCACCCAAATACTGTCATTTCCTTTCCTAGTTCTGGGCAAACCATCTATGAAATCCATAGAAATCTGTTCCCACTTTCCACCCGGAATTTCTTAAGGTTGCAACAATCCAGCGAGCTTCTGCTGATTGCTTTTGACTTGCCGACAGGTGGAACACCGACTTACATATATAGAGATATCTCTTTTCATTGCCTTCCACCAGAAAGTTTGCTTGAGGTCATTGCACATTTTGCTAACCCCTGGGTGGATACTCAGTTTGGACTTGTGGCATTCATCAAGCACTTCTCTTTTGAGCTCGGAGACGTCAGGAACACAAATCCTTCCTTTTAATCTAAGAATTCCCTCGTTATCCACTTGGAAACTGGATGCGTCGCCCTTTTGAATTCTTTTGATCATCTCCTTAACAAAATTATCATCTTTCCGAAGAATGGAGATCTTGTCAATCAACGAAGTCGTAAAAGCAAAACTGGCGATCATTACATTCTTCCTACTCAGCGCATCAGCCACAACATTGGCATTCCCTGGAGTGTACAAAATCTCAAAATCGTACGCTGCAAGAAACTCTAGCCAACGCTGCTGCCTCAGATTCAAATCCTTCTGGGTGAACAGATATTTCAATGACTGATGATCTGTATATAGTTCGAATTTCTCACACAAAAGGTAGTGCCTCCAGATTTTCAAAGCGAATATGATGGCTAACAACTCAAGATCATGAGTAACGTAGTTTTTCTTCAGCTGAAGGCTAGCATAAGCAATCACTTGACCTCTTTGCATTAATACTGCTCTAAGGCCTTCTCTAGAAGCGTCAGTCCAGACTTTGAAGTCCTCATTGCCATCAACTATTGTTAACACTGGAGTAGTCGTCAGTTTTAATTTTAGCTCTTGGAAAGCTTCCTCACATACCGGAGTCCAATTGAATCTCGAATGTTCTTAGTCAGTTTCGTTAAGGAACTGGATGTCTTCGCAAAATCCTTAATGAATTTCCTATAATAACTGGCCAACAAGAGAAAACTTCTGACTTCTGTGGGTGTACCAGGCTATTTCCAATTCTAAATAGCAGTGATTTTACTGGGATCCACTGAAATTCCTTGCTTTGACACGACGTGGCCAAGAAATTTGACTTCTTCTTGCCAGAATATACATTTGGAAAACTTTGCTTTTAAAACATTCTTTCTTAGAATTTCTAACACCTGTTCCACATGCTTTTCATGCTATGATGATGGTACGCATATACAGTTACTGATTCAAAAGTTATGTTATTTGATATATTTTATTCCTTCCGCTGTGACATTTGTGTTCTTCATTTTCTTCTATTTTAACTTTTCTTTCTATTTCTCATCCTTTAACCTCTTTCTATTGATAATTCGTATTTTTGTGTTGGACGTGTGGTGTAATTAGTCAATTCAAAGGGTATGAAAATTCGGGGCATTACACTGATGTTAGTTGCCTACCTCCATATGATGAGTAGTTCCTTCGCTTGAACTTGCAATTCCTCCTAATGATCTTGCAATTCTTTTATTTGTCATTAATTACAATATGCAAATCATTTCGAACCCCTTAATATAAATTATTTAGATCCAACCTTTAGATCACTTTAATTTAAACCATAAATCTAGATTTATGCTTGAAAATTTCCTCTCTCAATAAAAGCACCAAAATGTTGATGTAGATTTAGCATAACACACAAGATTTTATAGACTTAGAGATAGTAGAAAGTAGAAAGAACATCAATAATTTTATAGTGATTTTACAATCTCTGTCCAATGTAGTATTTATTGATTTTCTTACTAAGAAGATGTAGAGTTATAGAGTCACTAGTACAAAAAATGGCAAGTTCTTCAGCCTAAAAAAACAATGTTTATATTAGTGACATCGGTAAGAAGAGATAGAAGATAATGAAAACAGAGAGCCATAAATCAATATTTTAGAGGATACAAGCATTGTATTACAGGAAAATTATCCAACACTTCCCAAATCCTATGGGATTCCTTGTCCAGATCTAGATTCAAGAGTGCACGAGGGACAACTGAGTTATAAAATCAACTCAACACCCTCAACAAATGAATGTTTCTGATTTATTTTAAGAGTGATACCTTCCCTTCCTCCCTCTTTGTCTTCTATCTCCAATTTTTTGTGCAACAAGCACTTTTCATTTTAGATTATATTGTTTTCAAGACGTTATGATGTCGGTTGTACTTGTATATTTTCCTTCATAAAATCTTCAGAGTTGTTCTTATATTCCTTGAGAAATGCACTTCGAGACGATCATGAATCATCCTTCCATGATCCATTGCTTCAGGTACCGGTTAATGGCCTAAAAGGTGGTTGGTACTGAGCTGTGCAGTTAATGTTTAGCTAATATCCTTCTATAACCATGTTATTTTCCATAGAAGATTACTACCATTACGTTTTTCACAAATAGCCTTAAATATAGCCTTTCTGCTTTAGGCCTAGTTATATTCCGCTATTTCCAATGTATCCCTTTATTTCCTCTATATTATGTTATTATCGCTATATTTTTTGTTGAATGAAATGAACTAAAAAATGTCATTTATACATTATAAAATTATTAGATTAGGTTTTACTATTCTACGAAATTTATTTAAGTTAAAATCTAGTTTACATATATTTATATATATTTTCACATGTTTAATCAAAAATTAAGAATGTACGAATCATAGTTAAATTTAGTGCTACTTGTTTTATTTGATTATCATTTATATATTTGTAAAAATGTTAGTAATGTGATTTAGGTGCCATTTTAGAGTCATTTGCTATATCTTATTATTTACTTGCTTTATCCCCACTATGACTTTTTAAACCTCCATCACGTTGGATCTGTTACGCACTTTATCTTCACCGGTTTTGAGTGCCTCACATGGCTTTGGTCCCTTACTACTTCTTAACTCCACCTTGTAGTCCCTACAAACGTATTCTCAGATTCAAGAATCGTTTCATCTTCATTCTACAATCAAGATTCTGGTAATAGCCTACTTGGCTAAAAGGACAGATAATAAAAGTATTAATTTCCAATTCACGCTTTACTTAACTGTGTATTAATTTAACTTATTATTGAAATATAGTAGAAATGCTTTGTTATTTTCAGAAATGGCTTTTCAATCATCAAGAAGGCAGAGAAAACTCTAATTTTTTTACTAAATGCTACTGTTAACACCAAAATTCGCACTGGCCAAATATAAAGAAATGGAAGCTCCAATAATAGGAAGTATAAAAGGAAAACCCTTGGGTACAGCTATGTCGACACCAAAAGTAGAAGATGAAATCGTGTTTCTCCTATAACTTTCGATTGGTAAGAGATTCAGACCTGAAACTACTTCCATTGGGTTTAGATGATGGTTTCCCATTCCATAGAATGGTCACATTAAACAAACAGACGTATCATTTCGGAATAGTGGCCGAAAAAAAAGGCAGAGAAAGCTGGAAACTGACACCAAAGTGGTGACGATACCAGAAGAAGATAAAACCAAAACCAGAGTGGCGCCGACATCAAAAGAAGACAAAATCGACACCAGTGTAGGAACTGACATCATGGTGTAGTAACCGACATCATGGTGTAGGAACCGACAGCATGGTGCGGTAACCGACATCGTGTTGTAGGAACTGACAACAGCTTAGAAACCGACAGGAGAGTGTAGAAACCGAGACCAGAATGGTCTGGGAAGCAACAGAGAGCAAAAAAAAGACAAAATGACACCAGAATGGTGTAGGAAGCTGGAGAAAGGCATAAGAATACAAAAAACGAAAGCCAAAAACGAAAGCAAAAGGTGACACCAAAAAAGTGGCAAAAAAGTGCGGGAAAAAGAAGAAGCAAAAGGGGGCCCAAAATCTCTATAAATAAGACCCAAGGTTAGATTTTTGGGATCTTTTTCCTTATTCCACATTCTTCATGTCATTTCTAAGAGTGCTAACCTTAATTTGTAAATCAATTTGTAGTTTTCTTATGTAACCTCCTCCATGAATAAAATCATTAAAGCCCTTAAAGTGGACGTAGGTTCATTCCGAACTGAACCACTATAAATTGTTGTATTCTTTACTATTATACATATTCTATAGTATATTATCATGCTATGTTGGTTATCATTTCACAACTTAACCCTTCCAACGGGTGCCAAGCAACCTTATGCTTTCCCCTCAATAAGAGCTTCATATGCAAGCCTTATCCTTGAACCTAGGTTTCCTAAACACCTTACGCTTTCTTCTTAACGAAAGCCTTCCCGCACAAACCTTACCTACAACCTTAGATCACTAAGTAACCCTTACGCAAGATTTTTTCTTCCTAAATTGTGTTGTGCTTAGAGAACCCTTATCCCAAGGTAAAAGTCGGTCCTTGAGTCGTAGAAGTGTGATACTCACCCCTTAAGTGAAGAGTAACTAATCTTCGTGCTTTTTGACCTTGATATCTAGTAAACGGTGAACTAACTCAAGCTTGTGGGAACTAAATAATCCCATTTCTCCCTTAGGTCAATTTCCTTAGACCTATCTCTGGTGTTGACAAAAAATATTGTTAACATTCTAGCTAGAAGGAAGGATTGAACCTTAGTCCTCATTCCTACATTTAACCTTTTGGATAACTAAACACATTCCTAACTGTGTTGTTCCGTCCTGGGTTGGACTAAGCTTTAAAGAAGCAACATTATAGATAAAGAGTCTCGGGAAAGAGCTTATGAATACCAATCGACTGCTTGAGGCATCAATGATCCAAGCTATTTAAGGAGAAGTGTTACCTTAAACCCCCAACCTTATTTCCTACACTTTCACCCGTGTCATTAACCCTTAATTCTCCTACCCTCCATACTTATCTCAAACCCTTCAACCTTATTTCACATTCCATCGTAATAAGATACTCTGAAAATCGGTTAAAGGATGATTCAATTGGGGAAGAGTGGCAAAGAAGCATCCAATGCATCATCCATCCCAGAAAACAACATCAACTCAGCAAAACTAGACACTGAAGAACCTTCAACATTAACGAAAAGAGCAAGTAATGACTTGCAAATACTACACTTTTCTATGCAGATTGATGGAACTAGAGAACTCATTGATGAAGACTTATTCTGAAGGTCCCTTGAAGGGGAATCTTATAAAGAAGAATAAAAAATAATGGCACCTCGAGAACTTTATAACCAAACCGAGTCTTCATCAACTATACAAAGCAATCCAGTTTCATGGAGAAACAACTAAGCTTCAAACGAGGTGGTCAGCTCAAAAGAATATGAAAACCTAACATGGACAGAAGACAGGAATTTGCAAGTAATCCCCTTCTCCAGAGAAATAATGGCTGTGAAGGTTCCATCTGAAATAAAAGAGATCAAACTCGCATATGATGGCACTACAAACCCTGAAGAATACCGTGCCATGTTCGAGAATTACATGGATACGTATAACGCTTCTGAAGCCCTTCGATGCAAGTACTTCCAAACAACTCTTAGTGGTATAGCTCTTAAATGGTGCAAGCATTAACATGGCCTGGTCATCACAACTTGGAAGCAATTGCCCACCGCATTTAGCACACAATTCCATATGCAAAAAGATTAGGCCAACATCATTTATGATTTCGCTAGAATCAAACAAAGACCGGAGGAGTCACTTGACTACTATCTAAAAAGATTTCACAATAAGTCACTCAAAGTGAATGGGACTACGGATAGAAAGAAGCTAAGAGCTGTACGATTAGGGTTGCTTACACCATCCCCCTTTTGGAAGGAGCTTATCTTAAATGAATCTGACATCTTGAATGATTTATATCCTGGAGCTGATAAATTCATTCTTATGAAAGAAATACTTAACGCAAGGAAAAGCTTGAAGTAAGAACAAAAGGAAGAACGGCTTGGTTCCAATCCCCTCATAGAAGGTTCTACAAAACCGAACTAAAGGAAAGACTATTGCTCTTATCACAAGACAAAAGGACATAAAACCAAACATTGTTGGAGTTTGATAAAAAGAAATCAAGCCAAAAAGAAAAGGAAGATCATTTGAGAAATTCGAAGTAAGACTAGTGGGTAGGTGGTTAGAGATAACGCAACATGTGAATGAGAACTTAATAATAAGTCTTCCATCTCAATCATTTCCTTTCATTAGTATTTTCATTTTATATCTTGCTTGTAATCAAACAAATATTAACACAAGTTCGAGTGACTTTACAGGTATAAACAAAAACCTAATCAAGCTTATGCATATAACAAGAGCTCAAGTGGAGCATCTAAAGTGCGCCCAACCACTGCATGTGACTCGTCCCGTAGAAGGGAATGAAATCTCAAAAGGGAAACCATAAAGAACACAATGCATGAATATATGCGTGACAAATTTATCAATCAATGACAAGCTTTGGCGGAAGCTGTCCATATAAACATGCAACAAAGGAATGATTAAGCACCCGTCATAACTCGGGATAAATAAGATTCCCCTACATCTTATCTCCACTATTTCAGAATTTCATGAACTATGTCAAACAATGTATATTGACATACTTAAATGCTTCCATGAAAGGTGTGGAACCTACCCTTGATAAGTGATATCAATAAAGCCTTCAGAGGGAAGGACGAACTAATAGAGCCTTTAGAAGAAAGGGCACTACAAATAAGGCTTCCAAAGGGAGAAGCTACACAAACAAAGCTTCTCGGAAGAGAGACACCATCAAACAATGCTTCTAGAGGGAGAAGAAACAACAAACTCAACCTCCCAGAAGAGGGGAGACAAACAATGCTTCCAGAGAGAGAAGCAACAACAAACACAACCTCCCAAAAGAGGAGCGTCAAACAAAGCCTCCAAAAGAGGAACAACAAATAAAGCTTCCAAGAAGAGAAGCCACAATATTACATCTCCACCTAGTGGAGTTTTCCTAAGTGGGGCTAACAAACAAAGTTACATCTCCACCTAGTGGAGTTGCCTCTTAAGTGTGGCTAACAAACAAATTACATCCCCACCTTATGGAGTTGCATCCTAAGTGAGGCTAACACCCCCGACAAATTATAGTACCCCTAAGTTGGGCTAGTACTGCCTACATCATACCATATAAATGGACCAGTGTCACTCTTTTAGAGAGTAATCATTCATTTGCATATCCTATGGGTTAAGATTAAGACTACACGTTGATACCCAATGGCTAGAATGCTGAACGAAATATCCACTAAATGATTAATCAATGCAGGGTAGGGTTAATTTATCTTGAAAGCATTCCTCTACATATGCATCCGAAAAGGTTACTTTTTTGAATAATTAAGACACATTTGTCTACATGTTTTCTCTGTTTGGCTTTTGAGAAACCCGCCAATAATTCATAATTGCTTGATCACTTTCAATGATGTTCGAGTTGTTTAGCATTTTTCGCATTAATAACCTTTTGATGACGTTTAATGCTCCTATTGGATGACTTTTAACAATGATTCGATGATTTTCTTGTGCTTTTATTAATTTAATTTGTTTAACTATGAAGTTTCTCCATAACTCCCAATTAGGGTGTGATTTGTTGATGTAATTTCTGACTTTTTGCTTACCCAAGTATGAGTCTCAGGATTTCTAAATGATTTCTTGCTTTTTGCTTACCCAAGTGTATGTCTTGGGGTTTCTATATGATTTCTGGCTTTCTACTTACCCGAGTGCGAGTCTTGGTGTTTCTATATGATTTTTGGCTTTTTGCTTACCCGAGTGTGAGTCTTCGGGTTTATATATGATTTCTGGCTTTCAGCTTATATACCCGAATATGAGTCTAGGGTTTTCTATATGATATCTTGCTTTCAGTTTTAATCTCGGGTTTTCTATATGATTTCTGGCTTTCAGCTTCACCGAGTTTTAGTCTCAGGTTTTCTATATGATTTCTCGCTTTCAGCTTACCCGAGTGTGAGTCTCGGGTTTTCTATATAATTTTTGGCTTTCAGCTTACCCGAGTGTGAGTCCCGGGGTTTCTGTATGATTTTTGGCTTTCAGCTTACCCGAGTGTTAGTCGTGGGGTTTCTATACGATTTTTGGCTTTCTGCTTACCTGAGTGTGAGTCTCGGGGTTTCTATATGATTTTTGGCTTTCTTCTTACCTGAGTGTGAGTCTTGGGGTTTCTATATGATTTCAGGCTTTTTGCTTACCCAAGTGTGTGTCTTGGGGTTTATATATGATTTCAAGCTTTCTGCTTACCCGAGTGTGTGTCTCGGGTTTCTACATAATTCTGGCTTTCTTCTTACCCAAGTGTCAGTCTCGAGGTTTTTATATGATTTATGCCTTTCTACTTACCTGAGTGTGAGTCTTGGGATTTAAATATGATTTCTGGCTTCTTGCTTACCCGAGTGTGAGTCTCTGGTTTATATAAGATTTCTGGGTTTCAGCTTACCCGAGTGTGAGTCTCGGGTTTTCTATATGATTTATGGCTTTCAACTTACCCGAGTGTGAGTCGCGGGTTTTCTATATGATTTATGGCTTTCAGCTTACCCGAATGTGAGTCTTCGGTTTTTTAATATAATTTATGGATTTCAGCTTACCCGAGTGCTAGTCTCGCGGTTTTTATATAATTTCTGGCTTTCGGCTTACGCAAGTGTGAGTCTCAAGGTTTTTATATGATTTCGGGCTTTCAGTTTACCCGAGTGTGAGTCTCGGGGTTGCAAATGTTTTCTAGCTTTCTACTTACCCGAGTGTGAGTCTCGATGTTTCTATACGATTTTTGGCTTTCTGCTTACCTGAGTGTGAGTCTCAGGGTTTCTATATGATTTCTGGCTTTATGCTTACTCGAGTGTGTGTCTCAGGGTTTCTGCATGATTTCGGGCTTTCTGCTTACCCGATGTGAGTCTTGGGGTTTCTATATGATTTTTGACTTTCTACTTGCCCGAGTGTGAGTCTCAGGGTTTTATATGATTTTTGGCTTTCTGCTTAACTGATTTTGAGTCTCGGGGTTTCTATATGATTTCTAATTCCTATTTTTCGAAGTACGAGTCTTGGATACCTGCTACTTTCAAGTAAGGATTTTGAAATTTTCTACCCTAACTTAGCACAACACTTGGGCTTCCTATTATGGTTTTCAAATTTCTATAACATAAGTTCAAGTTTAATCTTGAGGCTACTCATTTGCTATTTCTAAAAGGTATTATAGTCCTATCATATTTTCTAAAAATAAACCTTTAGAGGCATTTTTCAGACAACCAAGTTTAGTTAGGAATCCCCTATTTCCATTTCGAAAAAGAATATTTAATTTCCTTTCATTATGTGAAGTTCAGACATACTCTCTTTGTTATGAAGTAAAGATGTTCTAGTTAGCACCCTGGCTAACCCTTTTTTGGCGTCCCATTTGATGTCTTCCAACAACGATTGTGATCTCATGACGCCTCATAATATGGAAGTTTTCTATACTCGTGACATGTCTACCTATAACATTCTTTACTATGAATCCAACCCAAACATTTATATTTGGGACATTCCACACACTATGCAAGTCATATTAATTTTATTAACACATTATGTTCATCAATGAAGAACCTCTGATTGCAAATGTCCAAATGTAAAATTTGGATTTGTTATATCATACCTTTAACATTGAATTCTTGATAATTGAATGTTTAGGTAACAATAATGAAATGCTCATCATACGCTGATAGAAGAATGCTAAGCTTTAAATCATATGATCCTGCACGAATACATGTTTAAATTTTTACACTAAGTGCACAAAAAGTTCATAACATGGAATTCATGTTCAGGCCCTATTTCATCAAGGAAAGTTTATGCTTCCCCTTGCACCATTACTATTGGTTATACGAAACTAATACCAAAGATTTTTATAATGATTCTTGAGTGACAGGCAACCTATGCAGGAGCCATAGGATTTTGCCTAAAGAACAAAAGCTTCTTTATACTAGGGGGGCTAACTATTAACACCAAAATTCGCACTAGCCAATACCAAGAGTTATAAAAGGAAAAGCCTTGGGTACATCAATGTCGACACCAAAATAAGAAGACGAAATCTTCTTTTTCGTATACATTTTGATTGGTAAGAGATTCAGACCTGAAATCACTTTCATTGGGTTCAGTTGATGGTTTCTCATTCCATAGAGTGGTCACATTAAACAAACGGACGTATCGTTTGTGAATAATGGCTGAAACAAGAAAGGCAGAGAAAGCTGGAAACAGACACTAAAGTGGTGATGACAGCAGAAGAAGACAAATCTGATACCAGTGTGGTGCCGAAAGCAGAAGAAGACAAAACTAACACTAGTGTAGAAACCAACAACATGGTGTAGGAACCGGCAGTAGTGTAGAAACCGACAGCAGGGTGTAGAAACCAAGACCAGAATGGTCTAGGAAGCAGGAGAGAGTCATAAAAAGACAAAAATGACACCAGAATGGTGTCGGAAGCTGGAGAAAGGCAGAAAAAGTCAAAAACACGAAAGCCAAAACGAGAGCAAAAAGGTGACACCAAAATACTGGCAAAAGAATTGCGGGAAAAAGAAGCAGCAAAAGGGGGCCAAAAACCTCTATAAATAAGACCCCTAGGGTCACATTTTCGGGATCTGTTTCCTCATTGCACAATGTTCCCCCATTTCTAAGAGAGCTGACCCTAATTTTTTAGTCAATTTGGGGATTTCTTATGTAACCTCCTCCATGAATAAAATCATTAAAGCCCTTAAAGTGGACGTAAATTCCGTCCGAACCGAACCACTATAAATTGCTTTGTTCTGTACTATTTGATATATTCTATAGTATATTATCATGCTATGTTGGTTAGCGCTTCACAATTTTACCCTTTTAATGGGTGCCAAGGTACCTTATGATTTCCCCTCAGCTTCGTACGCAAGCCTTATCCTTGTACCTAGGTCTCCTAAACACCTTACACTTTCTTCTTAATGAAAGCCTTCCCGCACAAACCTTACCTACAACCTTAAATCACTAAGTAACCCTTCCGCAAGATTTTTGCTTCCTAACATGTGTTGTGCTTAGAGAACCCTTACCCGAAGGTAACTGTAGGTCCTTAAGTTGCAGAAGTGTGATACTCACCCCTTGATGGAAGAGTAACTAATCTTCATGCTTTCTAACCTTGATATCTAGGAAATGGTGAACTAACTCAAGCTTGTGGGAACTAAATAATCTCATTTCACCCTTAGGTCTATTTCCTTAGACCTATCTTCGGTGTTGACGAAAAATATCGTTAACAGCTATGATAAAGAGTCCCAAACCCATCGAAAATATATGGTGTTAAAAAGGGATAAATCAAATACCGTCAAAATGGTGATGGAAAGACATTGATGTAAGATCTTAGAGAGTTTGGCTTTGAAATGGCATCAAAAAACAACGACATCGGAAAAGAATTGGATATGTGGCAGTAAGATCCACACAAAAGGCGTGGGTAATATTTTCCCATATTTTTTTTTCAAGCGCTTAAGTACACATTGTTAAGACATTAAAACATTTTCTCCCGATGTCGCGCTGACGCCATTTTAGCACCATAATCATGTTTTTCTTACAATAGTTGATTATATAGTAATTAAATGTAGGAATAAGTTTCAAGAATATGAAGAGCACTTGGGAAGATGTACCAATCTTATGTTATAAACATGTTAAAACAACAAATTCAAGGAAAATTTTCTTTTTTTACCATTAATGAGTAGAAGAAGACGAAGATTACATTGGAAAAACCCTAGTGGTGAAATAAAAGTTCGTACAATTAGGAAATGAGGAGGGGAAATTACTATATATATATGCGACGTTGCAATTCAGGTAATAAAATTTTGATTTTAGTGACTAGCGATCCACTAAGTCACGATTAAACGAATGAAAATGAGAAAGGAAAAATAAAAAACAATTTAATAGAAATGATGCGAGAGAGAATGTTTATGTCGGAAAAAGTACACGGTTTATTGTTTTGAAATTAAGATAATTAGCATTGTAAAAACCTAACATTTTAACAACTTTTAAATAACATATTTAACTGAATTTTAAATTAGAAACGAAAATTTAATTTATTTTGAAATGCATGTTTATGATTACAGAATATAAATTTGAATTCATGCATCTTATTGGAATAAAATTATAATGATCATTAATATTAAACTTATTTTTTTTCGAAATAACTTAATGTAGTATATCTAAATCCAATTAAATTAAAATTTTGAATTTAAAATAATGAATTGGTAATGCTGAGTATTTCACATAACCAAAATTATCTAATAAATTTCTAAATAATTGATTTTTGGTCAAATTTGATCCAAAATTGAAATTAACTGGAAAATTTTAAATTTTAAATAAAGTGTTTTTCATGATGCTACTCTATATTGTAAGTTGTCTTGATTTTTTTGTTTCATCAAAATCCGCTTTCGTTCGCCCCAAATATGAGTTTTTCAGTTAAACATGCGGAAAATGGAGGTAGTTGAGTGTTTTTTTTTAACTTTTACTCCCTCTCTAGGTTATTTAATGATTTTTTCCTCTATCTTTCTGTGAATGTTTCTCCATTTGCACATTAACACATCATGATTGATTTACTTTTTTAAATTTGAATTGACACCATATAAGATAGCCCATTCCATATCTCTTCTCTCGATAAATTCAAATCCTAAACTAAAAATCAAATCATGATTTTCTTCCCTTTTCTTTTATTCGCAAACCTATGAAACCTTAACCTACCATCATTAAACTCCACTTTCACCTATTTCCCTTGAACTATCATTGCTCCAGCTACATCTCCACCGCCAGCAACCCTACGGCTATTAGCGCCTCAACTGCTAGAAACCCCCAGCATTGCCGCCCTATTAGATAGCCGAAACCCTAGACTTGATCTACAAAACCCTACCTTTTCCTCTCCGAAGCCCTTCCGTTTTCCTCAACCAACGCCGCATCTTGCCAAGATCTATTGCCAGAACTGCATAACAGGGCCCTTCCGTTTCAACCTTATCTCTCTAAAAATTAATCGAAAGCCAATTTTTATTTTTTATAAATCATAGATAAATGAATTTTCTAGAACATTGTTGGTATCCACTTTTCAAGTTCATTGGTTAGCGTATTCAATAATTTGTTTTAAAATCACTAGAATTTCGTTTTATTCAGTATTTTTTGTGAAAATCTAAAACCATCTCCCCTAGCCTAAACCCATCTGCTATGTTTTTTTAAAGTGCTTGAAATGGTGTTTTGTATTCTGTATGGCCATGGCAACCTTATCTAGGCACGAAAGTTGAGAATCTCTTGCTCACTAGTAACATTTTGATATGTGGATAAAATATCGATTGCAGTATGCATTGAAATGCTCGCATATGTGTAGGATATGTTTATAGTTATTTTAAAGTTTGATATGTTGATAATTGACATGAAATTATGTTATGACGTGTTCAGTTGTGAAACACACAACATGTTATGCATTATATTCACATGTCTGACACCAAATGAATTTTCTATGTGACATGTTTATTTTGATGCTCTTACATTGCAAGTTCCATGTAGCATTTGGTAATTCACAATGGTTTAAAATGATATATACTGAATAACTGTACGTTCTAACTATTATATTTGGGACAAGAGATGAAATGATATATGTAGGAAAACCCGATTCACTTCACTGTACGCTGGTAAATTATATACGAATAGCTTTGATCAAATAAAATTATTTTCTAAAATTCTATAATTATGTATTTATTTTGAAATATAATTTAAATATTTTATCCAATTTAATGTTTGAAATGTTTAATTTGAATATATGAATTCAAGTTAAAATCATTTTAATGAATGAATTTAATATCATATTAATTTGAACTTGTTTAAATCTAATTTAACACGTAAGAACTCTCATGTTACTCCCAACAACAGGGGCTAGTTCTTTACAATTTCTCCACCGTCTTCCTTTATTTTTTGTGTCATGCTAAGGACACTCTAAAACGTGCTACGGGTACCACGCTACTGCCGACCGACCAGTTTTCAGTGGTAGAACGCCGAATGTGGCAACATTTGAGAGAAAAATGTGATCCGTGGTAATGGTGGTAAACACATTTTGGGATGCCCTTATAATTACACTGTTTTTTCTTCGATCACCATCATCCACATTTTCCCTTTTTGTTTTCTACCTAGCTTTTCCTATTGTTGGATAATCGGGCCCCTTTGCACTTTAATAGCTCTATTCTCCAGCTCCAGATATAAGCTTATTTCTCTCGTTGCTTTTTTATCGCCTTTGCTTTGATTTATCACTACAAACTCCCTACTTGTCTTACCAGTGGAGATCTCCCGTAAAGTTATTCACCCTCTAACGCGTAGCATATCTAACATTCATTTCGTGGACTTTTTCGAGCCAATACTTCTCAAATGATATTGTTAGATTTTGGAATCACTGGCACAATCGAAAGGCAGTTTTTTTTTAAAGTTGTGGATCGAGAAATTGACGTGTTGATTATGGTATTTTTCTAGATATAGATTTATGTTTTTAGGAGCTTTTTTATTTGGTTACTTTGTTGGGTGGTAGCATTTGTGTTGTCTTCGATTTTTGGTTTGATTTTCTTTTTTGTATTCGTCTTTGGTAAGACATAGTGGTTGGTCGTTTGTTGTGGTTTTGGTCGTAAGCTATTGGTGTTTGTGGCAAGGACGAGGTGTCACTTTCATTCCGGTGGGTTTTGTTTTTCTTTGTGTTGTTAGGATGATGGGGTTTCTTTAAGAGCATACCCAGCAGTGCAGATTGAGGAGAAAATGGGGAAGATCCACACTTTTTCTTCCACCATCGCGCTACAGCAGTGGCGATTCAAACGTGAAGAAGAAGAGAAAGTGAGGATTCCTCACACTGTTTTTTCTCAGTGAGGATCCCTAAACGGATTTCTGATTGCGGTTTAGGGATGTGTAGGAAAAAATATATATATATATATATATATATATATACATTGTATACATTAAAAAAATAAAAAACTCGCATAATCCCCACTTTGCTGCAGGGAAAGAGTGACGTGGCCATGTTGATTTTTCCTTCTCCTCACACTAGAATCACTATGCTGCTGTAAATGCTCTAAGTGGGTTTCTCTTTACAACTTGGATGAGAGCGTACCAGGCGAGTCTCTTGACTGTTCTATTTGTCAAAATGGCCAATGCTATTGAAGTTTATCAGTTTAAGGGCCGTTTGCCGTCGTGCTGGATCGTGGTACTTGCTGTTGTATTATCATCTTGTGCTCTTGTGTATCTCGAGTGCATGTAACTGTTGTAGTAACCAGTTATAAGTTGTGTATGTGGGACTGGGACTGCCTAACAGTCTGTTGAGGGATTTGTTTTGATTGTGTGGTGATTTTGTTTTGCCTTTTTGGCTTATGTTGTATTCTGTTTCTCACGCTTGTGGTGAATTTATTCAATTTGTTTCTGTCCTAGCTAGGGCTAGGAAATGATTTTAGCATATAAGCGTTCTGCCTATATCTTGTATGATTATGTAATCACTAACCGTCGCAATGAAAACGGTGTTACGGATCACTTAAATAATCAGTTGGTCTTGCCCAAAAAGGTTATTTAAAAAATTTAATTAAGATTTAGAATTTAAATTTAAGACGTAATTTAAACTAAATTAATATGATACAAACTATTTTAATAAAATGATTTAATCTAAATATTTTAATTTAATTTAAATGATTTATTTAGTTTTGAAGATTTATTTTAATTTTTTTGGCAAGGCGATTCTTTTTTTAAAAAAAAATAACTTTAACTTAATATAAGGATTTAATTAAATATAATAATTTTAATAAAATTTAATTAAAAGAGAGAATTTATTTTAATATTTGTTAAATGGAACGAAGGGAAGGATTTGATTTTAAAATTCTAGTTGATGTAAGATTTTATCTGATATAAGCTTTTATTTGGAAATTAAACATTGATGTTGTTTTGGGAGTGTTAACTGGTATTTTTGTCCGGTTCCCAAAAGCACACAAGGCCCACTCAACTCAACACGTCGTGTGATATTAAAGCCCGAAATGTCGCCAGGTTAATGAAGAATCCAGACGAGAAGAGGCCAAGCAAGCATTAGCTTCATAATCACTCATCTCGCCTCACTCCCCTCGCATCACTCATCTCGTCTCACTCCCCTGGCATCACTCACCTAGCCTCACTCCCCTCGCCTCACCTCACTCCCCTCGCATCACTCATCTCGCCTCACTCGTATCACCTTGCATCACGCCCCCTCAAAACAATTGACTCGCATCGCACCCAACTTGGTGTGATGTCATCGCATCTGAATGGATACGATGACATCGCATCCCACTAGATGCGATGCTATCACATCAAAGGAGATGTGATGGCATCGCATCCCTCCGGATGCGATGTTGTCGCATCTAAACCGATGTGATGGCACCGCATCTCTCTGGATGTGATGCTATCGCATCCAACTAGGAGCGATGGCGCCACATCCCTTTGGATGTGATTCCATCGCATCCAGGGGTGCGTCGACGCTCCATCGCATCCCAAAGAGGGAGGTGAGCTCCGGCCTCTAATACTCCAATGTGATGCGATTTTCCGATGCGTGCAAGCCTTTGATGCGATTTCCTGCTAAGTGGTCCCCAAATCCTACATACTTCCACCTAACTACTCCACTGTAAATACCCCCAAGCTCATTTTTTACAAGGGTTGGAAATTGATTGATTTGACATCTCTATAGAGCTCTAAGAGACCTCTCTAATGACGTCTTCACTTTGAGGAAGATGAAGGACCAAAGTGAATTTTTCCATAAAATCACATATGATGACTATAGCTCTAAATTACATAAAAATGCTTGTAACTAAATGTCTAGAAGGTGCTCATAACTTGTAAATCATTATTGTCAATAAAATATCAGTGGCTCTTCCAAAGTGGAAGTAGGCCCCACACGGGGCCGAACCACTATAAATCCTAAGTGTTATTTACTACTTTCCTGCTCTTCTGCATTTGTATTTCCTTAAGCAAAACGGTATTCTTAAGCAATTAAGAATCTTGGGTGTTGGTTGCAATTTTTGCCATCAAAATTTTGGTGCTTTCACTGAGAACAATACGACTAAGACCCGCAACTTTGTTGCACGTTACCATCTCGATTCCAACGCGCTTTAGGTTACTTTCCTAACATGCCGCTAAGTTCTCTTACAATGGTTAATCAAACAAAGAAGACTTTGGTTAGCTTCTCTACTGCAGTCAAAGGTGAGATCTCACAGCGACCTCAACCGGCGGATATCCTGGCCAAAATAGACATACTTCATCCCACGTACCCCGAAGCCCCCGCAACCCAAGCACAGATGTACGTGCTTACCAAGAGTACTACAACTCTCGAACTCAACCAAGCATTGAAAGCAAACATCAACCTCATGCGTAAGCTTCAAAAAAATCAACGCATAGTCACCCAACTTCAACTAGCTCAAAAAAATCCCCAGGTGAGGCGTACTATCTAGGAAACTTCTTCCTCCGAGTCTAGGGGCCCGCATCATCGAAGGAAGTTCAGCCTTAATAATAACATCCTCCTCGGCTCTAATGCTCACACCATCGTCCACAACAACAGCAATGGAAACAGGAACGATGAAAGAACCACCGTCGCCTATAGCGAGGGCACACATCACCGTGATCAATCTCGACTGGTCATCAACGATGAACCAAGCCCGAGTAATCACCCCCTCCATGACAGAACCAGTCAATCGATGTTGACGACATGGAAGAGGATGATCCCGACATCTGTAGTATACTATTAAAGCAGAGTTGTTTTTAGATGGCTACAAGGCCCCTCCAATTTATGCCAAGTCTAAATGTGAGTAGGACATGTGTATTGTTTACTCAATCGTCTCCACCTTTTCCCCGTATAATAATTTCTTTTGCCTTTTCTCAATCGTATTCTCATCCACCTTTTCCTTCCCTCCTTCTGTGATGTTCCTCTTCGTCTTGCCTGGCGCCTCCTTCCTTCCCGACAACTTGATATCGTTTCTACATACCCAGTTTGCAGCATGAATCTCTCTTTTCCCTTCATCGTCCACTACTTCTACCTCACTCCACCTGCCTTGTTTGAAAAATGACACAAATCATACTGTTTGATCATTGAAACCGCTCAGCAACCTACCTTGTAGGAAGGGCCAATGCAATAGTATATAAGAATACAACCACCATTTCTTTAACCGTAATGTGCATTGAGGCTTCCAATTCGTAATTTGCTAACCGTTTGCACAAGGATTTGAATCGTAATCACTTCATTCGAAAAGTGCATTGACAATGGTCTGCCTGTCCTGATAGTATTTCATGAACCCAAGCAAGGCCGGAACTTACAGAATTGTGTATTCTGCTCCTTTCTCGTGTTTGATAGCGTTAATTTCTTAAATATCGAGCATATCTTGCAAATCTTCCAAATCTGAATCATCACTGTCTACCACTATATTTAATCTAGAATACTACAGAAATGAAGAACTGAAGGAAAATGAGAAATGAGGATGGTGATGTAGTGTTGAAATGGGTGGGATAAATATAGGGAGAGGGAATGGAAAGCAGGGGCAAAAATATTTGTCGCGTCGGACGTGCATCGGTCCCGTCCGAGGCGTCTGATGTGAAAGCTAACTTTCCAACCTTTCCTCCGAAGGGGGAATTGTTGTGGGCCCTACGTAAGACACGTCAGACGCGAAAGAAACTTGGATTTTTCAGAATTCAAACGCTAGCTTAGCATCCTCATAACCTAGTCAACCAATCGTAACATCATATCTGCTTTCATCCATTTCGTAGTTTTATAGTTAGATCACATTTGTAATTATGTTTTGAATTCTTAATGCTATGCTTTTTAATTGACTAGTCATGTCATGCATTTATATAAAAATACATTAACAGTGAAACTCATATTGTTCAGATACATAGTCTAACTTTTACATGAAAATAATTATCGTAAATATATTTGATAAGTCAAGATCTATAAGGTATAAAAAAAATTAATATAATTTATGCCACATATCTATATGAAAAACAGTGTAAAAATCTTCAATTTCATCAATGTTTATGTTTCTCACATAACTCCCATTCTA
Source organism: Allium sativum (assembly GCA_030737875.1). Lineage (NCBI taxonomy): Eukaryota > Viridiplantae > Streptophyta > Magnoliopsida > Asparagales > Amaryllidaceae > Allium > Allium sativum. Next base: position 1,054,451,293 of record CM060918.1, read on the forward strand.
ATTTCTTAGTTTAAGTGACATTCGTTTTTTATCTTAGGCCAGTTAACATTGACGTCCGCATCGGATGCATCGTGCGTTGACCCCACTTAATTGGCCATTCAAAACGAACTGTTGGAAAGGCATCATTTGCGTTGACGAGTCCGCCACGTTGGATGCTATCTGACACGAACGGTGACTTTACAACATTCGTTTTCCCCTCCCCCATATAAATTTCACCTCACTTTTCTTCATTTTGCACACAAACCTAGAAATTCAAGTATTTTTCCGGCATTCATCGCCAATCGTTTCAGGTAGATATTGATATATTTATGTTGTTCATATTTGTATCTACCATATATATTTTCAATTTTTCCTCAAACCTTATTTTAAATATTTTTGCAAAATGTCAAACTACTCTACCGCCTCATTCACCTACATAATCGTCAATTGGAACATAGATAGAACCAACACGTCCATCGATGTATGTTACGAGAACATCAAATCTCGTTCTCACCATGTCACCCATTCGTAAGAGCAGATTGCTGTTATTTTCAACGAATGCACGGGCTGGGACTACAACGCTGGGCATATGAAAAAAAAATATTTAATTTAAAATGCGAACGGAACTCATAGGATAAGCTTATGTAGATTCTTTGGGGCTATTGGAATGAGTAGAAGGACATCGTCGGGGGATCCGACGAATTGTGGGATACAGCTGCAGTTAGATACCGTAAATACAAAAATTGCTCGCCTGCTTGGTTCAAGGAGTTGGATGTGATCTTTGGCGGGTGTGCTTGAACTGAAAAATGTCAATTTATTATTCCACAACAACCCCCATTCGGCTGCACTTCAAAGCACAGCTTTATGGCGATTATAACAGGGGTTATATTGAGGCGATCAACAGTTGCATAACGCTGCCTAGACATTGGTCAACTGGTGGTTCATCTGTAGGTGGAGACAGTTCTTCGCCTGATTTGATTCTCAATATGTGCATGGAAGCAATGCAGGAGAGGGACGACTACGAGGAATGGGAGGTTGTGCTTTGTTTGCCTGAATTTGATGGAAAAGATTACAATCCTTTGCATGAATTAATTGAAAAACCTTACCAGCTTGGGAAGTAAGTTTAATTTCTTGTTATTAAATTGAGAAAGAATATGTAGTTTGTTTTTTTATTTCTGCATCTATATTAGGAAGCATGAACTATGTATACTGTTATGCTTTTTATTTCTGCGTTTGTATTTAAAAGAATGAAGTATGCATTTTAATTTTGTATGGCGTATTATGTATTTCTAATTTTGTGTTTCGTATTTAAAAATAATTAACATAAATAAAATTATAATATAAACAAATAATAAAATACTAACTTTACTTCTTTCGTGTTGCTACTTTCGTGAAAAGAACGCTTTCCCTTTCATGAACATTCCCCTTTCCCATTGCCTTCAAAATATCCTTGTTTGGTTCAAAAAAGAAGGGTAACTTAGTCTGAAATTTAATGTTAAATATTAAGGGATCCCTTGCCCGACTATACTAAGATATAGAAAACCCAAACATGCAGATCTATATTATTCAAGCTGGAGCATTCGCGCTGGTAACCCATTTTTTCCATACTACCAATACTAACCATCTCAAATATTTGGCTGAATATTATGCTTCGTAACATCCGTGGATGTGTTTTCTATCATAATTCATGATTTAGAAGGTGAATTGAGTGGCTGTTGAAGTTGCTCTAAGGGATTCAACTTTATGCTGGGGCCCGACTTGGTCGGGGGTAAATGCCCACCTTAGCGTGAACAGTTTTTTTGGAAAGTAACCCTATAGCATTGCATAATAAAATCATTTAGGTGTAAATTAGTTTGAAAATAGTTCAAGGTATATGTTGTAATACTCCTAAGCAACGGTGTGACCAAAACATGTTTAACATTATGAAGTAGTGAAATTGCATAACATAATCTGATCATTATTGTCAAAGAGGGTAATAAATATTGTGATCTTCTCAGTTAACTCAAACTATATGACTGTTGCTAGTTATTTGTGCTTTAGAAACATTTAATGCGGTATTTTGATTATGTAAATCACTACTAAAATTTAACTCCTATAAATTTATTAAACGGTTGTTGAGATTTTCATCTTTCCTTCTTGGTATTATATGGAGATGGTGGTGGAAAAACGAATCATGTGACAAAACTAACCATTTTTCACTAAAATTGCGTGCTTTATTCATTACAAAGCCTATTATTATTATTATCATCACCATCATCATCATCGGTGACGGCGAAGGTAGGATTATCAAGGGTTCAGTTTATAATATTTCTGGAGCCTAAGGTAACATAGGAGCTGCTGGCCATATCGGAAAAATATGCTTTTCAGACAAGTGTCATCTGCATGCTAATTTTGGCGTTCCCACCTACGACGCGTCTGATGCGTCGAAGATGGAAACTAGTCAAAATGGCAAGTTTTCTCATCATAAACAATTATTAAGTTGTCCTTGGATGTGTCTGACACCAATGGCTAAATTTCTTGATCATGTATAAACACCACTTCCCTTTCTTCTTCATCTCTCCTGCAAGTTCCATCACCTCTAATTTTGAATACAACTCGAATTTTTTCATTTATTCGACATAGCAATCAGATATTTGTTTTCATCGCATATTTAAGTTTCTTTTTTGTATTATATTTTTTTATTCCTTACTTCATCATGGAATGACAAAAGCTTCATTATTTTCTGAAATGTATTTGACTTTTGCTTAAAGTTATCATATTCGCATTGGCCAAATGCGGCACCAACAAGAAGAGCTTGCACAAACTATTGTTGAACATCTTAATTGAATAGTGGAGGAAGTTAACCTGCAAAGACAAACGAATATTTAGAATTGGTAGATGATACCAAAGTTCGAAAAAATAAGATGCCTTGAAAGAGAGTGTGTCAAATGAGAAAGCTTGAGTAACAAAAGTTATGCAAGATAGAATCCTAATAAACAAACTATTCTAGGCAGCGATGCAATGATATTTTTCATAACTACATAAAAAAATTTGTTTGAATTTGATTATAAATTAATATTTACTTAAAGTAATTTGGGTCGAATATTCTAAAATACCAAAGTGCACTTCTTGAAAATTTGGAAAAATTTGGATCTGCAACAATAATCGTTCTAAAGAATAAATGCAGCCGAACGTATACGCATGTTCATGGTCAATAACATTTCACTCCTATTTCCCTATCCCCTCTTTAATAGTCTTAAGGGATTTTGACATCTTTCAAAGTCCGTTGGATGATACCAGAGATTAAGGGAAACATATTCAAAATTTGAGTTAACCAATCAAATTCCCATTGTATCAAGATCTACCTAGCAAACTCTAGTGCAACAAACTCGAAAGGAAAATTCTACTTCAGTTCAAGAATTTTCTTATTTGCCCCTCTCTAGGTTGAAAAAAGTCAATGAATCCCATGATTCTGATGAGTATTCCCTCATTGAATTTTTAAAAAAAAAAACCAAAAAAATCCTTCTGTGTAAGGAAACTGCGTGGTTTTTTAGTTACACGTTGTTTCCCTTCGTGGTTCCTTCACGTAAGGCAAGTACCATGTCTGGACCACATAGGGAAACTACATGGCATTTTGAGGAACCACGTAAGGCGAGTAAGTGGTACTTAAAAAAACCATGTAGGTTGTAATGACTTGCCTTATTGACCCCTCCAAGTCGGCAATTAAACCAACTCAAGATGCTCAAAATGGTAGCTTGTTATTAGCTTATAGGGTTTAAACAGAATAACAGAGTACAATAATTTATAGTTGAATAAATAATTATATAAATATCAGAGTTTTACAAATTTTTACAATGTAGCGGAAGAATATAAACATATACATGAATTTTAATGAATAAAACTTTACACTTTTAATCGGGCTTGTGCGCATACGCGTCTTCACGTGCCTCTCCAATTTGTGAGTTGAAATCTTAAACATGGAACACTTAGGGCCTGACCCGAGCGTTCTATGCAAAAACACAAAACACTCGAGTTAGGATTATTCTTTGTTCAAGTAAATTAACTTCAATAAAAACTAAAATATAACACTTAATTCTAACATCAAATTTATAGTTGTCAAATATAGGAATTTCAAGCCATATATATTTTTAATCAAATTGAGAGTGCTGCATATTTCATACATTAGGGCAAGGGTTTATCGACTGAAAGCCATCACCATTTGAACAACCAACCAGTCGGCATATCAAAACAATAAAACAAACAACCAGGTTACATAGGGTGTATGTTTCTAATTATATATAACTTCAGGTTTGTCAACACAACAAGTGTAAAACCCCATATTTTTAACGATACTGAAAGAGGATAAACTAAATTATAATTAATTTAATATTCAGTATTAAGGAAAATAGGCTGTGCCATTGCATCCGTCTTGAAATTTTGGTCAAGATAGACATTTGGTTTGCGTAAAACGGACATCGTATGAAGAAGTTATAAGGGTTTAAGTTTGTATACGCATAGAAGAATTATATATATACACATGAGTCAAGTATGAGTCATAATTTTATCCAAAACCATTTGAATTTGAAAAAGAAAAGGTGGCGGCAGTTTTCGTGCTCTAGGGGGTCGACCCCCCTTAGAGCGGTATCGACACCGCGGTCTACCCTCCTTAAGAGGTGTCGACACCAGGGTCGACCCAGCCATAGGGGTGTTGACACCCCTAGGGCTGATGTGGTGGTCGATTTCAGAGGGTCTGGCGACTATATATACGTGGTCATTTCTCTTGTTTTCGTCATTGAGAATTCATGGTGGCCAAACTCTGCCAATATCTGAACTGAATCTAATCCTATCTTCTACAACTATCAACTTTGTAAATCAATTAGAGATTCAAGCGTTGATCTACAACCCAACAAGCTTCTTTTCTAGTTCTATCTTCTTAGCCAAACACTGTGAGTTCTAGGTTACTTTTAGATTTAAATGATTAAAAGTATAACGTGATAGTATTGTGATTTGGATCTGTCTTGAATCATAAATCTAAGTTATTCTTGGATCTCAAACTTCATTATGCTAGATCAATTTTTATAGATCTAATTCACCTATGATTAGTTTATCATGTTACCTTTGTGGATCTGAACCTTTTTCGAGTTTGTGGTTAATTTAGGATTACCAATATATGGACAAGTGAACCTTTATTTAGATCTAGATCATCATATTGTGATTAATTGAGATCCGTAATTATTGGACATATGAATTCTTATTTAGATTTGTTAATCCTGAGTATATTGGATCTAGTTTTATCATTATTACCCTTTTACTAGATCTGTTCTCATGTCCACCTTATTATCATATTGTGATTAATTGAGATCTGTTATTATTGGACATATGAATTCTTATTCGGATCTATTATAACTTTTGTGGCATTCTATTATGTGGATCTTGACCTTATTTGTGTTAGATTTATTTCTAACTGTTGGATCTAAATCTATATCTTGTCGGATCTATTGTAATTTCCATGACATGCTATGATATGGATCTTGACCTTATTCGTGTTAGATCTATTTTTAACTATTAGGTCTCAATTATGTGGACATCTAAATTATTAATCAGATCTAGTTTATCACCTTCTGCCTATCATATTAGATCTAAACTAGTTGGACATCTAAATTCTTAATTTAGATCTTATTATATTTATTATGACATCATAGTTATGTTAGAATTAGTTAACTGCCACAAGATCATCAGACTTATGCTTATATGTCCACCTTATCACCATGCTAGTTTATGTTTATGCCAAAACAATCACCTTTGTCATATACCAATCACTTTTCCCTTTTTATTGTTTATGACTAGGCTACTTTCTAGCCTAGATGCTGCCAAATATATGCGAATGCGTTAGTTAGGGAACGAGGGAAAAAGGTTAGAATTGGCATAATTTAAATAATGTTTATATGAATTGGACATATAATTCAAAAAGGGTAAATTGTGGCATAATCACCTATAATGACATAGATAAGAATTGTATAAGAATTAAATGTCTAATAATTACAATTAGAAATTGTAATTGCATTTATGACACAAGGTTAGGTTGTGTTAGTGGTGGAAGTCTGCTCGGACCCGACCAGCATATCCAGCACCCACTAATGTTGAACCTAATGTGAGAGGTCTAAGTGCGCAAATACAAATTGGGCTAAGACGCGAGGTTAGGCCCAACTTGTGAAATAAGTCTGCTCGGACCGACCGGCATATCCTGCATCCACAAGTTATAGGCCTAATGTGGGAGGTCTAGCCCATTATAACCATAACTGGACATGGTAATGAATTGGAGTAAACAAGGGATGATAGTAACCTATTATGATTAATTACTTAATGAAAATTTTGTATATAATAGGTAGGCTTGTCCTAGGGACAAGAGGAAATTATAAGATAAATTATAATAAAAGGAAAGAAAGATTATTAGTAAACCTTAGTTAAGAAAACTAAGTTAATAAGTAAACAACGTCTAGTTGTAGTGATATGTTAAACAGGAAACAGGTGAACTGAGAAGGAGTATACTTACTTAAAAAACATGCTACTATAATTATGGAATCAGACAATGAATAATAGAGAGTGATTATAAGATTACTTTCATTAATTACAATCCAAGGGTGAAAGGTTGTAAGATTACTTCTGTTAATTACAATCTAAAGAATAAATGTAATGGGGCTTATTAATGAACTTAAATGGATTAAGTTATTATATGAAATTAATAAGCCATTGAAACATTGGCAAGAAAAAAAGCAGTCAATGTGAATGGGGATAACCTGTTAGTCTCTAATACTTAGCTCAGTTGAATCCATAGGGATTGTGTGAACATAAACATGAATAGGGGTTAAGTAAAGTTGGTTGAATCAGTGGGAGGGTTAAGTAAATCTTAGGTAGGTGGGTAATATTATTTATATAGGCCCACAAACTTAACCGTTAAATAAACATGCTTGGATCAGTGGGAGGGTTAAGTAAATCTTGGGTAGGTGGGTAATATTAGTATATATATATATATATATATATATATATATATATATATATAGGCCCACAAACTTAGCTCGATAAGGTTATGTAATCAAAGACACCTAATGGTAAGCATAACCAGTAGAAAGATTGGGGTTATATAATTAAAGACACCTTTAGGTTAAATATAACCTCTGGAAAACCTAGTGGGGGATACAAGACAAAGGGGAGAGCTTGTATCATATTGTGTGGGACCCATTTCAGTTAGTAACCCGGAGTATGTACCGAGTAGAGAACTCCGAAAAAGGTCGGAGAAGGGACACACTTACTGACTGATTGTAAGAGATCCAAACGCGGAGGCGGTGTTGGCCGCACAAACCGACCGGGCCATGTGCGTGCATGAGCCGGGCCAAAAGGGATAATACGACTGTGACACTTGTAGATATGGGGCTATGCATATCAGCGAGGGGTTTCCACTTTAGGACATGATACATCCTATTGTGGGGCCGGCACAGAGTATCTACGGAGTATGGAGTCGATCGATTAAGGTAGTAGTAGGGTACATTTGGACGTATGCATAAGTCTACCACCTTATAGTGGAAGGGATTATCTCATTCGGGTTATACTAGTAATAGTGCAGAGTAATCATTAGGGAAGCGTATATACCTCATCCTGTCTACCTTGTCATAACTGCCATTTATGTAGTGATCTCTCTTATCCACTTTATATGCCTGTTATGCTACTTTTATTTATTTACTTGCTAAAAGTAACCAGACTCGCTAGACTTTATGTCTGTCCCTTTTTGTTTCCTCTTCTTTCTTCCATTCCCCCCCCCCAAGGTTCTAAGGGCGAGAACACTTAGGCTTAGTCAAGACTCAGTTATCATCTTGCTAGAGATGCTTTCGAAGTATGGTTCAAGTTCTTATCTCTACTATGGCTTTGTCTCTTTTATTTGGCGAATTATGTTTTCTTTTTTAAGTATTTATGTACTCTGATGGTAAAAGACAGAAGTTATATTATTGTAATGGGTTTTCTGACTTATGGTATTTTGGACCACGATGTATGATTTGTGTTTGAAATAAAAATTTGAATTTCCGCTGCTATCTTATTTATATCTATCTTGTAATATTCTGTGTCGGTTTACCGATAACGCTTCACGAAACTTAATGCATTCCCTTTGTGAGTGACATTAACGGACGTGGAGTGTCAAAACAACATACAAATAGGCGTATTCCCAAGTTATCCTTGATGCAAAAGCTTTATGATATTCATACTATACCAAATTTTGTCTTCATACGTAGGATAAGTATTTCAGTACAAAATTTAAAATGACATGTTACTTAACATTTCTCCAACTCAGCTTTAGTAACATGAATACATGGTATGTATAGTATTAGTAACTAACTTATAGACATATGTGTTGAAATCGAAATTGGATTACAACACCAAAGGTACTTTAGCAAAACTTCACCAAATGTTAAGAATTATAAAATGGAGCCAAGAAAAATAAAAGCAAGTAAAAACACAAGAATTTTATAGTGGTTCGATCTAAAATAGATCTACGTCCACTTTGGAAGTGATTTCATTATCATATGTGTTATTACAAGGTACATTTCTCTTCCATTTTTGCTCATTCTCTATTTTTACCATGATTTTCCTCATTCCATTCTCTTTAATGACTTGATTCTCTCTAATCCACTATGGAAATTGTTGGATCCTTATGAGTGAGATGAGTGCGGGAGTATATGTTCCTCGGTTTGAGCACTTAGATGATCATTGATGAATCCATGGTGGTTGAGATATGAATTGAAGCTTAGAGGTGGATTAATGGCATTTGGAGAGAACTTGAATGGATCTCAACTTGGCATTGGAGGAAGATGGAGCGAGCATGAGAAGCCATTGATGGAGCTTGGAGTGCTTAAGAGAGGTGAAAAAACGAAAATGACAGCCCTCCGGGATGGAAAAAATTGGTCTCTTGAATGGTGGTGAAATGGGGTATTTATAGGCGAAGTTTGGAGTTAGTAGCAAAGATGTAATTATGGTGTTCAGGGTAGGAGTCGTGCGTAGACGTATTCACGGAACTACTACTGGACAGCTGAAGCCAGTTGTGCATAACTGGTAACAATTGTCATGCTCAACCTCAAAAAGTGTGTACGACCGACCTGGAAAAATCCATGTATGAGCAAGCTCTGATTTAATATATGAATGAGCGACCTCCCTTCTCAAAATGCACGAGCGAGATTCCCTCTAACATGCACGAGCGAGCTTCAAAGAGCACTTGACCGACCGAGCTCTTTATTATGCTGCTTCATAATTTAAAATATAGGAACAGAAATTACTAGTCTACCACTTCTCATGTACTGTGTAAATATGGGATCCGGAATTATGAGAGTGCCATTGCTTTTTGTAAGTTAAAACAAGAATGATCCACGTAAAGCCAACGGAAGCCAACCTATGCCCCAAGGGGATGCTTGACCCTCAGCTCAGATACTCGACCCGTGCCTGGGGAACAGTGCTTGACCTAGGTGCTCAAGCAGAGGTGCTCGAGCTGATGTGTTGCTCGACCTTTCGCATTTTCCTGCTCGACCATCTTGCTCCACGTTGTTGCTAGACCGGGGTTCACGTGCGAACAACCTAGAAGTGTACTGAGCTGTCAACAGTTCATGGCCTGCTCGACCTTTACCTCCGGGAAGCTGCTCGACCCTCCTACATGGTGCATGACCGAGCAATAAGGTGAATGACCCGGTCTCTTGTTGTGAACGACTTCTTGCCAACGAAACCGCTGACGTGGGACTACTACTTGACTCGAGAAAGAACATGATGCTAAACCCACTTGATAAGGTGAATGACCCTAGTAGAACGCACGAGCAGACCTTATGAGCGGGCAGAACATTGTGGGTGAGGACTACTAGACCATGCATTCACGTCTTTCCATGTTTATGGAAATATTTGGATCCAAACTTGTATTTTGCATAGCAACTATGTGTGAAATTATGTAATGGCGCATCACCATGTATGTTTAATGTGAATATTTCATAATTTTGAACTGCGTTTTTAACAAAGGTGTTAACACTACGCATATGGAATAAATTTGATTGAAGTATCATTATTATTATTAAGTAGAAAGAAAATTCCGTTTGTCCACATACTCGTAACTATGTGTAACTTGTTTAAGCAGAGATTTGGCATACATGCCATCTAAATGTTGGCTTTGCATTACTCATGCTTATAACTGCTGACTGAAATTTATTTCACTAAATCTAAATCTGTGAGATATGCGGTAGTATGGAAGAAATAATATTAAGATACCTTTAAGATTAATTTCATTGAATTTATAAATTCGTGTATTATCAGTGCAAATAAGCTTGGTATTTTTTTGCAAGAACTTATAGAACATAAGACCTAGTATATAAAAGTCAATATACGTATTTAATTGACCTAGTATATAAAAACAAATTGCAATTTATAACCCCTGCCCCCAAATTGATTTTGCAGCCATCGGAGCCGATGTTGCCTCCACCGACGTGCCTCCGTCCGTTCCTCCAAACATGGATGGAGCCAGGATTTGGAATCATCCCGGGCTATGGTAACATTAATAATTTGGTAATATACAAAAAACAATAGAAAATAATTCTTAAACTGGGACATATTGATTTTTTTAACATAAAAAGTGAGTCGATACATAATGTGCTATAATTTATCCGCTTACTAAGCTTTTATCATATAAATCAATACAATATTTTTGTCCGTACTTTTTCAATAGGACTTTTTACCCATTTAGGCTTGTTTTGAAATTTTATTACATGATTAGCCATGTTTCAGAAATAATAACAAATATAGACCTGTTTTGCCAGGGGAGGGATATAGGCGAATTTTGAAAACTCGCCTTCGTGCGCATTTTCAAAACACGTCTGTGTATTTGGGGTAATTTCAAAACTTTATATATACTCACCAGTGTTCTCATAATTCTGATTCATACTTAACCACATCTTCACAGCTCCGTATATTTTCAAAATGACTTCTCAAACAATGGTTGAGCAAGAGGTTAACTCGTTCCCAGTTTGTTGCCACTGTGGATATATAGCTGAAGTTGTCGTCTGTGATGATGGCGAAAACATTGGTCGTCGAAGTCTTCTTTGTTCCAATTATCCTCACGGATGCAATTTTTCAGAATGGATTGACGAACCGCTTTGTCCCAAGGGCATAGCATATGCGAATGAGCTGGAGCAAGAAATTAGACGTCTCAAAAAACTCCTAGAGGACTTGCAATTTAAACCTAACCATTAGTTTTTCTATTATCCGTCGTCGTTGTAGGTTTCTAAAGATTAGTTTGAATTATTGTATTATCCTTTGTCGTTGTATGTTTCTGAAGTTTAGTTTGAATTATTATTTGTGTGTTTGTAGGAGTTGGAAGATCAACACGAAGTATTGTATGTTTGTGTTTTGCTAATGAATTATTTTATGCTTTTGAAGTTTGAATTAAAGCTTTGTATTTTGTTGGTTTGTACAGTGTACATTATGACATAAATAAGAATTGACAACTTGCTGCCAAAAATTAAAGCAGGGTCAGTATGTTTCCGTACAGTACGATCTGCCGCAAATCAGGTGACTAGACACAGGTAAAGTTGGCCCAATAGTTCAGAATAGTTGTGTTGACAAACACCTGCCAATTCTGACGCATGGCTTGTTTTGTGTGATCAGTACGAGCATAGGACAATTGATTCTGATTCTGCTTTATTTTGAAATGGGTGACATGATTAAAGCTCTGCCAATTCTGACTTGACAACGACCGCACACTAAGTTGAATAAAGTTGATTTAATGGTGATGTTGCTTAGTTGGTTTCCCTATTTCATAGCTTTTCAGCACATTATTTCTCATACACTTCAATCCTGTCTTCAAAGAACTTCAAGAAAAATAAACACAGTCAACAATGGCGCCTGCTTTTATTACTGCACATATCTACCACGACGGTGAATTGGTCGTGGATGGGCAACAAAATGGAAGTTATGTGGGAGGATTCTGCAAACCAGGGAGAGTTCGATGAGGTTGCACACTTGGTGCTTTGAAAGACACAGTTTTTCAAGCAACCAGAATTAACCCTCTCGAATATGATATCGAGTTGTCGGTCAACTGGGATACTGAATCGGGGTCGAGAGCTGTAGCACTTTCAGAGGAAGAAGATGTACAAGTAATGTTTTCCACAATTAAGAAATCGTTTGAGTTGTTTATTGGAAAAACTGTAACACCCCACGTCCATTAAGGTCACTCGCAAAGGGAATACCTTAACTTCAGTGGAGCGTTTTAAGTGAATATAGAACAGAAAATCACAACAAGACAGATATAAACAGTACTTGAAAATTAAAACTTTATTTCATTGCAGCGGATAAACCCATATGTTTGATTACATCATAAAAATCATAAACCAAAGTCAAGTACATCATATCCATCTTGATAAAACAAAGTACATAAACTGAAAGACATAATCCCCAACATTAAAATAGCCATAAATAAAGAGAAGCTGAACTTTACTTCAGCGGTCCAAGATATCTTCTAAAAGCACTCCAAAATCAAGCTCCACTGGTGCTAGTTCCAACCTGAGCACCTGGGGGAGGAAAAAGGAAAGAGATGGAAAAACGGGGGGTCAGACATAAAGTCTGGCGAGTGCGATAATTCTAACAATATAATTAACAAAGTAACTAGGCTAAGGCATAAGTTGGAAAATAAGGAAATGACCATGAACCATTCGGTATGGCAGTATAAACAAGGAAACAAGATGAATAATGATATCGTTAAAGCGCACCTAACCCACTAAGATAATTTACTAAACTACACCAACACTATAGGATAATTGCTATACTACACCGCCACTAGTATACTGCACCACCACTAGTCACCCTAAGGTTGATCCCGCCTACAGACTTAATAATGATATTGGTAGTTTCATGCACCCCTAGCTGCCTTCATAGGTGCCGTCTGCCCCTATCTCCACTAGGTGTACCCACTACCCCCAAGCGATCGGCTCCCTAACTCGTAGATACCTGTGCTGGCCCCACATAGGGGTGTATCACTCCCCAAAGTAGCAACCCGATACAACCAACAATGCACGGCTTATACCTACACGATGCAACAACGTCTTACCTACCAGCCTGGGTCCACACACGCATATGAACCCGTTGGACTTGCGTTGCCACCGCTAACCCGGTTTGGCCTCTTACAGTCAAGCCCAGTATGCGTGTCCCGTCCTCGACTTGGGTCGAGCCTACAAAGATACGTATGGGTTACTGGTTGAAACGGGCCCCCATTGCTTGACATAAGCTATCCACCTAAGCTTGGTCCCCTCTAGTACATCCCACTTAACCCACTTCTTATTCATGTTTCAATTTTGGTTAAGTGTTTCTAATCGTATTTCCAAATGCCACCCAAGGCACCCACTAGATTCCACATGCCACCCAAGGCACCCACTTAACCCCTCATGTCCCACTACATGCTTATCTGGTTAAGTGTTTCTTAATTCATTAAGACCGTAACCTCATAAAGACCTCTCACATTAGACTGGCATTTGTGGCAGCTGGATTTGCCGGGTGGGTCCGGTCAGTCTTACACCACAAAAGAGTCTAACCTCATGTCTTTACAACTGTTACGTATTTAGTTTGTGCCTAAGACCTCTCACATTAGACTGACATTTGTGGTAGCTGGATTTGCCGGGCGGGTCCGGGCAGTCTTACACCACAAAAGAGTCTAACCTCGTGTCTTAGATGATTAATTACTCCTAATTAATCATTCCTCAATTTGAATTACTTTCCCTATTCAAATTATCAATCAATTCCAAATTTAACGATGTCCATAATTGACTCAATTATGTCCATCCATTTATGGTATGTAAAATCATACCAATTTTCACCACAATTATATTTTATGCCTTTTAAGGCATTTATGCCAATTAAATCTTTTTAATATTATCCCCTTTACCCCACATAGTACGTTTGTTCATTTAACGTAAAAATATATGTTAGACTCGAATAGTCTAACTCATGGAATAAAGAGAAAACATCACAATATACACATAATTACAACATAAATCTAACATAGGGGTGAACTTGCATATGTGAATGATGTTTTACATCTAAAACTTGCATAGGCCAAAATTACAACTTGCATAAACAACATAAGTCATGGATCCAATCTAAAGGTGTGAACTTGATGAGAAAATGGCCACAAACTTGCATAAATAACATATGTCATGGATCTGAATCTAAAGGTGTGAACTTGATGAGAAAATGGCCACAAACTTACATAAATAACATATGCCATAGATCTATATTTGCATAGGTAATAATCCTAAACTTGCATAACATGATTCATATCCAACTCATAAACTTACATAGGTGATTTATACATCGCAACAATGGTGTAGACAAGCACCTAACATGTAAAGTATCATGTAGAATTTAGCCTATAACTTTCACATGTTATAGCCTAACTTTCAATTAAATTTTCACATAAACTAGGTGTCATAACTATGTAAGTTCACATAAAATTCTACCCAACTTGTATGTGATTCATGTTTTAAATCAAAATCCAAACTTGCGTACATATGATTTATCATATGAATCAATATAACTACTAGCATTTGAAACATGATGACTCAACTAGACATAAGCCAATCATAGGATTATAACATGGGTGATAACATCATAACTTTACATCGTAAATGATAGCATAATAACATAACATCATAGAAATTACAACACAATTCTACAACATAATTACAACATGCAATCAACAATTCATATCATATCCAAATTATCCGCATTATAACTCAATCCAATTCATTTATTAATTATTTTGTTAAAACTATCGAACTCACAACTCAAAAGCAGTCTTGAGTTCTGAATTCTGATTTCTGGAGTTGAATTAGCTCTCCTTTGAAGAAGATTCGTTGTTAGGGTTGAATAGTTCTGATTTGGTTGTTGTTCTTCCTCTTAATTTTGGTGGCAGCTGCTCTAGGGTTCAAGACAACAGCATGACGGCCATAGTTTCAATTTTAATTCTGATTTAGGGTTTGAGTCTATGGGTCTTTTTATAGAGTTTTGAATTATTTTAAGCCGTCGGATGATCTTAGGGTTAATCAAAACCATTCAATCATGATAGGGTGATGAGTAGGCCCTAATGACTCAGCATGGAGTTAGAAAGGACTCAACAACATGGGTCAGCCTGAACCGAAAGCTGTGCAGGCTTTTGCCTCGGCCTGGGCGCACTTGGTAGGTGCGCCAGTGTTAGTTTGTATTGGAGCACTTCCCAAGTGCGCTAGTGCAATCTTTTTTTTTCTTCTTTTGCCACCAAACTTCGTTTGTCCATAACTCTTTCATCCGGTACTCATTTCCCGCAAACTCGGACTCTATTTCAACCAGAATTCCGAGACGGACACAATGGCGCAACCCAATCCCCATAATTCTCACGTCTGAGATTAATTATTCTTTAATTTAGTTATCTCGATTATTCAAAAATCCGGGGTGTTACATTCTCCCCTCTTTAAAGGATTTCGCCCCCGAAATCTCCAAGTTAATGAGAATGCATATCCTACCATCCAAACAACCATCTACTCAACCATCAAACACGGGCATCCATTGTCCTTATAAAATTTCTAATGTTGTATGAACATATGAGAGAAGTGTGTGTATATGTTCCTTATCTAATGCCAAATCAGACGGTCTACTGATTCAGTTGACCTCCTTAATGCAAAGAATGATAGTGCCATGCGTCCATTATGTATGCGAAAGAACCCTATCGATACATATTATTTCTATATGTGTGCACAACCATTCACCAAAATGCAACATCCATATGATGGTACAACCATTATACATCCATTACTTAAATATGTACACACATTTATATGCAATATGCAATATGAAGTGACTGAGCCGATCTAGTGCCTAAAGTGTGTGTATATGCGTCCACGAGCAACCACTAGCAAACACGTGCATCCACTTGCATCCATCATACATAACATGTCTCAAACACATGTTTCAACCATAGGACTACCCTATCTAAAGGTCAAAGATACTAGCGAGAGGACACACTAAAGATAAGATAAGTACAAGGTAAGCAATAAAGGAGAAATTAAAAGACATACCCTCGAAAAGAAAAGGGTATAATAATCACATCTTCCCTTCCGTCTCCCAAGTAGCGTTGCTCTCATCATCTCCCATTGCACTTTGACTGGTTTGACCTCTCGATTCCTCAATTTCTTAATCTTCGACCAAAGAATGCGCATAGGAGCTCGTCGAATCGTCGCATCACGCTCGATCTCCACCTCTCGAAGCAAGCTCGGCTCTACCACTTCCGCGGTCTCGTGCAAGCACTTCCTCAAATGTGATACATGGAATACGTCGTGTACACCACTAAGTCTCTCGAGCAACTCCACTCAATACGCCATCTGCCCAATCCTTTCCTTAATAGGAAACGGCCCTACGAACCTTGGTGCTAACTTCCCAACATACCCAAAGTGAACGACGTTCCGTAATGGAGACACCTTGACAAAGACCATGTCCCCAACATCAAACTCAAGATCTGACCTCCTCTTGTCCGCATAAGAATTCTGTCTATCTTGCGCCGTCTTCATCCTTCTTCGAATCAGATCGATCTTCTCGGAAGTCTCTCTAATCATATTGGGTCCAAGCAAGATCTTATCCGTAGCTTCCCACCAACATGTAGGCGAACGACACGGCCGTCCATAAAGAGCTTCGAACGGTGCCATGCCAATACTAGACTGGAAGCTATTATTATATGCGAACTCTACCAACGGAAGATGTTCTTCCCATGTACCTCTGAAATCTAAGACACATAACCTCAACAAGTCCTCTAGAATACGGTTCACCCTCTTGGTCTGGCCGTCTGAGGATGATATGCAGTGCTCAAACATAACTGAGTCCCTACCGCCTCTTGCAAGCTTCTCCAAAATTCGCTAGTGAAAATAGGATCGCTGTCGCTCACTATGCTAGAAGGAACACCGTGCAAACGAACTATTTCTCGAATGTATACGGAGGCTAACCATGGAGCAGTCCTCTTACTCTTCACGGGAATGAAATGGGCGCTCTTAGTAAGTCTGTCTACCACGACCCAAATACCCGTATTACCCTTCCTCGACCTCGGTAATCTGTCAACAAAGTCCATCGAGACACTTTCCCACTTCCATTATGGGACCTCCAATGGATGAAGCAATCCACCGGGCTTCTTTTGCTCCGCTTTTACTTATTGGCACACCAAGCGTCTAGCGACATACTCAGCCACATCTTTCTTCATGCCGGCCCAAAAGTAAACTCGTCTCATGTCCATGTATATCTTGTACCCGCCGGGGTGGATGGTCATCTTCGAACGATGGGCATCATCAAGAATGGTCTTCCTCAGATTCTCGTCTTGTGGTACACAAAGTCTATCGTCCCTATGCAACCAACCCTTATCATCTAGGGTATACCTACGGAGATGGCTCGATGACTCCCCTCCTTTGAGCTTTTCTACTAACTCAACCAACTGTGGGTCGTCTCGCTGTGCCTCGCCAATCCGTCCCAAAAGCGTAGGTCTGACCTCTAAGGATGCTAGCAAACCAGGTACGAAATCAATGGAAGGTGTAAAGTCAAACGTAGAGTTGAACTCTAAGCTTCGCCGCTCAACAAACAATGGACTCAAGGATAACCTTTTTCTACTTAAGGCATCTGCCATCACGTTACCCTTGCCAGGGGTGTATGTTATCTCGAAGTCGTAGGATGCTAAGAACTCCATCCACCTTTGCTGCCTTAAGTTCAAGTCCTTCTGAGAGAATAAGTATTTTAGCGATTTGTGGTCAGTGAACAATTCGAATTTTTCACCGAGAAGATAATGACGCCAAGACTTAAGCGCGAACACAATAGCGGCCAACTCTAGGTCATGTGTAGGGTAATTTCTTTCATGCACTCTCAACTGCCTTCCACCAAAGGCTATTACCCTTCCCTCTTGCATTAAGACTGCGCCTAGTCCTGTTCCACAAGCGTCAGTATAAACGGTAAATGGCTTACTCTCATCTGGCAACACTAAGACTGGGGCTATGGTCAAAGCTCTCTTTAAACGTTGGAATGCATCATCACAATCTACGTCCCACGTGAAGACTAAGTTCATCTTCGTCAAGCGTGTTAATGGAGCTGATATTTTTGCGAAGTCTTTGATAAACTTCCTATAGTAGCCAGCCAATCCTAAGAAACTTCTCACCTCGGTAGCATTTTTAGGAACCTTCCAATCTTGGATGGCCACTATCTTCGCGGGATCCACGGCTATACCTTCTTTGGAAACCAGGTGCCCTAAGAATCGCACTTCCTTCCTCCAAAAGTGACATTTAGAAAATTTAGCTTTAAGGCTATGCGCTCGAAGAGTCTCCAACACTTCCCCAAGATGTAGGGCATGCTCTTCCTCGCTTTTAGAAAAGATCAAGATGTCATCTACAAAAACTACCACGAATTTATTAAGGTACTCCCTAAACACCCTACTCATCAAATCAACAAAGTATGCGGGGGCGTTTGTCAAACCGAAGGGCATCACCAGCCACTCGAAGAAACCGTCTGGAGTCCTAAAGGCAGTCTTGTCCATGCTATCCTCGGCCACTCTCAACTGATGGAAACCCGAGGTTAAGTCCAACTACGAAAACACTGAGGCGCCAACTAACTGATCGAAAAGATCGTCAATCCTCGGCAGTGGGTGTCTATTATTCTTAGTAAGTTTATTAAGTTCTCTATAGTCCACACAAAGTCTAAAGGACCCATTCGCCTTTGTGGCAAATACCACTGGAGCACCCCACTCCGATATACTACGTCTGATGAACCCCTTCTCAAGCAATTCTTTCACTTGCTTACTGAGTTCTCTTCTCTCTCTTGGAGCCATGTGGCGCACTGGCAATGCAACTGGCTTTGCATTGTCCACTAGATATATTCGAAAGTCGATTTCACATTTTGGTGGTAAACCCCTCACCTCATCGAATACATTAGCATATTCACGGACTATGGGAACAGAATGTAAATCATCATCAGATGCGTCAAGGGATTCTAGGTAACTAAGCATTACTGGATCTCTAGGGTCACAAGAAATATCAAGGGTCTTTCCCGAACGAGTCAACAATCTAACTACCCTTCTTTCGCAATCTAGGATGGCCCCATATCTAGTTAGCCAATCCATACCTAGAATTAAACCATAGCCCATGAAGCCAAGAACAAAAGCGTTGCACTCAAACTCAACGCCCAATATAAACACTCTCAAATCCCGACAAATCATAGAAAGATGAGCCGAACCACCAATAGGATTTGAGAGTACTAAGGGATCAGTAACAAGACTAGTATCTAGGTGCAGTGTTTCAACTAATGATGTAGAGATAAACGAATGTGGTACGCCAGAATCGAATAAAGTACGAACAAGATGATCAAACAGAAAAACTAAACTTTCAACGGAAATTGCTCTACCTCATTCTTGCAGCGGTGGGACCACGAGAGCCTAAACTTGTCCCTTTGCCTGCCCGGGTGCCATAAGAGCTTGCACCTGTCCTCCCGAGGTAGACCATGCCCTCTGCCCTTTCTTTGGGCAGTCCTTAATAAGATGTCCCGCCTCGCCACAATGGAAACAACCGGTCTTCTTCTTTTTCCTACAATCTTTGCTTAGATGGCCGGGTGTCCCACAGTTAAAGCATTTCTTCTTCCCCTTAGCATTGTTGCCTTTGCCACCTTTCTTGATCTGTTGTTGCTGTTGCAGCTTCTTTTGATCCCCTTTCTTCTCGGGTGCCTTATTAGCATTGGCGCCCTTCTCCTCTTCATGCATGAGTGCCATGTCAACTAACCTCTCAAAGGTAGCCCCCATGGGAATGTGGGTCATAGCTAACCCATGAAGCGGCTCGTTTAAACCCTTAACAAATCTTAGAGCCTTCTTTTCTGGAGTGTTCACCAAGTCTAAGCCAAACCTTGCCAATTAGTTGAATTTGTTAACGTACTCTTTCACCGATAGATTCCCTTGCTTCAATGACAAAAACCTTTCCATGTATAGATTCTCTTCAGCCCGTGAGAGAAACTTCGCCTCAAACCTCTGCCTAAAATCTAGCCATGTATCAACTGGACGTCCCCCATTAGTGACCTCCCACCAAAACGAGGCCTCGTCCTTCATTAGCCAGGCAGCTAGCTGGACTTTTCTTCCATCATCCACTTCAATGATTCCAAACAATTCTTCCACCTCCTTTAGCCAGTTACGAGCTTCAACAAATGTCTCCATCCCATGAAAAGGTTTTCCACCCATTGCTCTAAAGTCCTTACATATCTTTGCGAAATTATCGACACAAGGAAGAGGAGGAGGATCATTTGCTGGACCTGCGGCGGCGCCCCTAGCCTCAAGATATTGACGAAACCAACCAGGCACATGAACGCCCTTTGGTATCTCAGATGCTTCAGACATGCTGAAACGAAAAAGGAAAGATTCAATACAAAAAGGACTGAAGGAAAGATATATGGCTCTTGGGGTTATGCTTTCCAAAATATACTTTTCACTTGAAAATACTTTCCTTAAATCATACTTTTGAAAGTACTTCTTTATAAAAATTGCTTTGAAAAATAGTTTTTCAAAAATTCATATCTGTCCTGGTAACCTTCAGCTCTGATACCACGTGTAACACCCCACGTCCATTAAGGTCACTCGCAAAGGGAATGCCTTAACTTCAGTGGAGCATTTTAAGTGAATATGGAACAGAAAATCACAACAAAACAAGTATAAACAGTACTTGAAAATTAAAACTTTATTTCATTGCAGCGGATAAACCCATATGTTTGATTACATCATAAAAATGATAAACCAAAGTCAAGTACATCATATCCATCTTGATAAAACAAAGTACATAAACTGAAAGACATAATCCCCAACATTAAAATAGCCATAAATAAAGAGAAGCTGAACTTTACTTCAGCGGTCCAAGAAATCTTCTAAAAGCACTCCAAAATCAAGCTCCACTGGTGCTAGTTCCAACCTGAGCACCTGGGGGAGGAAAAAGATGGAAAAAGGGGGGGTCAGACATAAAGCCTGGCGAGCGCGATAATTCTAACAATATAATTAACAAAGTAACTAGGCTAAGGCATAAGTTGGAAAATAAGGAAATGACCATGAACCATTGGGTATGGCAGAATAAACAAGGAAACAAGATGAATAATGATATCATTAAAGCGCACCTAACCCACTAAGATAATTTACTAAACTACACCAACACTATAGGATAATTGCTATACTGCACCGCCACTAATATACTGCACCACCACTAGTCACCCTAAGGTTGATCCCGCCTACAGACTTAATAATGATATTGGTAGTTTCATGCACCCCTAGCTACCTTCATAGGTGCTGTCTGCCCCTATCTCCACTAGGTGTACCCGCTACCCCCAAGCGATCGGCTCCTTAACTCGTAGATACCCGCGCTGGCCCCACAGTGGGGTGTATCACTCCCCAAAGTGGCAACCCGATACAACCAACAATGCATGGCTTATACCTACACGATGCAACAACGTCTTACCTACCAGCCCGGGTCCACACACGCATATGAGCCCGTTGGACTTGCGTTGCCACCGCTAACCCGGTTTGGCCTCTTACAGTCAAGCCCAGTATGCGTGTCCCGTCCTCGACTTGGGTCGAGCCCACAAAGATACGTATGGGTTACTGGTTGAAACGGGCCCCATTGCTTGACACAAGCTATCCACCTAAGCTTTGTCCCCTCTAGTACATCCCACTTAACCCACTTCTTATTCATGTTTCAATTACATGTTTCAATTTTGGTTAAGTGTTTCTAATCGTATTTCCAAATGCCACCCAAGGCACCCACTAGATTCCACATGCCACCCAAGGCACCCACTAAATTCCACATGCCACCCAAGGCACCCACTTAACCCCCTTATGTCCCACTACATGCTTATCTGGTTAAGTGTTTCTTAATTCATTAAGACCGTAACCTCATAAAGACCTCTCACATTAGACTGGCATTTGTGGCACTGGATTTGCCGGGCGGGTCCAGGCAGTCTTACACCACAAAAGAGTCAAACCTCGTGTCTTTACAACTGTTACGTATTTAGTTTGTGCCTAAGACCTCTCACATTAGACTGGCATTTGTGGTAGCTGGATTTGCCGGGCGGGTCCGGGCAGTCTTACACCACAAAAGAGTCTAACCTCGTGTCTTAGACGATTAATTACACCTAATTAATCATTTCGCAATTTGAATTACTTTCCCTATTCAAATTATCAATCAATTCCAAATTTAACGATGTCCATAATTGACTCAATTATGTCCATCCATTTATGGTATGTAAAATCATACCAATTTTCACCATAATTATATTTTATGCCTTTTAAGGCATTTATGCCAATTAAATCTTTTTAATATTATCCTCTTTACCCCACGTTTGTTCGTTTAGCGTAAAAATTTATGTTAGACTCGAATAGTCTAACTCATGGAATAAAGAGAAAACATCACAATATACACATAATTACAACATAAATCTAACATAGGGGTGAACTTGCATATGTGAATGATATTTTACATCTAAAACTTGCATAGGCCAAAATTACAACTTGCATAAACAACATAAGTCATGGATCCAATCTAAAGGTGTGAACTTGATGAGAAAATGGCCATAAACTTGCATAAATAACATATGTCATGGATCTGAATCTAAAGGTGTGAACTTGATGAGAAAATGGCCACAAACTTACATAAATAACATATGTCATAGATCTATATTTGCATAGGTAATAATCCTAAACTTGCATAACATGATTCATATCCAACTCATAAACTTACATAGTTGATTTATACATCGCAACAATGGTGTAGACAAGCACCTAACATGTAAAGTATCATGTAGAATTTAGCCTATAACTTTCACATGTTATAGCCTAACTTTCAATTAAATTTTCACATAAACTAGGTGTCATAACCATGTAAGTTCACAAAAAATTCTACCCAACTTGTATGTGATTCATGTTTTAAATCAAAATCCAAACTTGCATACATATGATTTATCATATGAATCAATATAACTACTAGCAAATGAAACATGATGAATCAACTAGACATAAGCCAATCATAGGATTATAACATGGGTGATAACATCATAACTTTACATCGTAAATGATAACATAATAACATAATATCATAGAAATTACAACACAATTCTACAACATAATTACAATATGCAATCAATAATTCATATCATATCCAAATTATCCGCATTATAACTCAAGCCAATTCATTTATTAATTATTTTGTTAAAACTATCGAACTCACAACTCAAAAGCAGTCTTGAGTTCTGAATTCTGATTTTTGGAGTTGAATTAGCTCTCCATTGAAGAAGATTCGCTATTAGGGTTGAATAGTTCTGATTTGGTTGTTGTTCTTCCTCTTAATTTTGGTGGCAGCTGCTCTAGGGTTCAAGACAACAGCATGACGACAATAGTTTCAATTTTAATTCTGATTTAGGGTTTGAGTCTATGGGTCTTTTTATAGAGTTTTGAATTATTTTAAGCCGTCGGATGATCTTAGGGTTAATCAAAACCATTCAATCATGATAGGGTGATGAGTCAGCCCTAATGACTCAGCATGGAGTCAGAAAGGACTCAACAACATGGGTCAGCCTGAACCAGAAAGCTGTGCAGGCTTTTGCCTCGGCCTGGGCGCACTTGGCAGGTGCGCCAGTGTTAATTTGTATTGGCACACTTCCCAAGTGCGCCAGTGCAATCTTTTTTTTTCTTCTTTTGCCACCAAACTTCGTTCGTCCATAACTCTTTCATCCATTGCTCATTTCCCGCAAACTCGGACTCTATTTCAACCAGAATTCCGAGACGAACACAATGGCGCAACCCAATCCCCGTAATTCTCACATCTGAGATTAATTATTCTTTAATTTAGTTATCTCGATTATTAAAAAATCCGGGGTGTTACAAAAACAGCAAAAGAAATCGTGGAAGATGTCGTGGAAGAAATAATCACACCGCCTATAGTGAGTAGCGGTTTCGGTTATTTCACAGAAATGTTGCAAACTCATGATCCATCAGTCAACTTTAGTTCTCCTTTATACACCAATCCGTATTGTCCACCAAATGTGGCTGAGCAGCAGCAACAACAACAACAACAAGAAGAACAACAGACTGATCAGTCAGAATTGTTAGATATGAGCCAAAGGTATGTGTTTCACATCAAGTTAGTTTTATGACTACTCATCGAAATGTAAGATCTAACTGAAATGCATTTATTAATAGGTTGACTGTAGAAGCCGAAGAAGAATGGGGTGCAGGTCCTTCACAACAGGCCGAAAATATTGACAGCATGGCGGTTGCCACGACAACAGTTGATGATACATGCTGGACCAGAGTCAACAATGAACCACTGAACTATGACTATGATACAAACACAGTAGATACCGAAGAAGATGGTGATGAGCCTCAAATGGAAGTACCCATGGACAATGATCTCTGCACGATGCAAATGATGGCCAGATCCGTAGTGGTTAATTTAGAGTTTTCTGGTGAAAAATTCTAGGCTTCCTACGTACAAAATGGTTTTGTTGTTGGGATGGTATTCCGAAGCAAGGAACAGTTTCTCCACCAACTTACGGAATGGTCTATTCTGCACTGTGTTTCATACAAGCCAATCAAGTCGAATAAAACAATATATACCGCTGTATGTAGTGTTGATGCTACTTGTCCATGGCGAATACATGCTATAGTGTCGAAGAAATCACAAAACAGATTGTGGGAAATCCAAAAGTTGCCTCATGAACATAACTGTGTCAACCCTACGATTAATTCAAACCACAAGCAAGCCACTTCTGCGTTTCTTATATCCAAAATCATGGCTTTTGTGAAGGCCAACTTGGATATCTCAGCTGGGACGGTGCAAGTGCTTGTCGACGAGAAACTTTTCATCAAAATTAGTTACATGAAAGCTTGGCGAACGTTGAATAAAGCTTTGGAAAAAATATATGGTGACTGGGCCGAATCGTATTCGTATTTGCCTCAGTATTTTGAGGAAATAAAAAGACGCAATCCAGGTTCAGTAGGACATATAGTACACGATGTGTATGAGGTATTTCATCGTGCTTTTTGGGCATTTGGTCCTTCCATTGCAGGTTATGTACACTGTCGTCCAGTGCTCTCTATTGACGGGACACATTTGTATGGTAAGTACAAAGGAATACTGCTTGTTGCTGCCGCTATAGATGCGGACAATTGCCTTTACCCATTAGCTTATGGGGTGGTCGAGTCCGAATCATATGATAGTTGGGCCTGGTTCTTTTCATGTATGTGTGAGTTCATTTATAGCATCCAAAATCGACACATTACATTTATATATGATAGAATGAAAGGGATTCCAAGCGCTTTGCAGGATAAATGGCACCAACCGCAAAACATAGGCTCTATGCAAGGCATCTTTAAGCAAATTTTCAAGCTGCAGGTCATCGATACAAGCGACTTGTAGGCTTGTTTTACACTGCTGCATGTGCTTCAGAAGTGAGTGAATACAATAAACTTAGAGAAGAGATCAAGACAACTAAACAGGAGGAGCATGACTTGATTGAACGAAGCCTATGGAATTACGAAGAAAACCGAGGTCTTTGCAAAGATGACGGCGACCGCTTCCATATTATGACGACCAATGCATCTGAAAGTTTTAATGGCGTACTAAAAGGCGCCAGATCCTTGCCTATAAAGGCGTTGGTTGCAAGAACGTTCTTTCGATCAGTTGAGTATTTCTATAAGAGACGAGAAAAAGCGGCGGGTCTGAATACGAAACTTACTCCAAAATGGGAAGCTAAAATTAAAGCTCGTGCTATTGACGCACGGCGTTGTAGGCTTGTTCGATTTGGTCGATATAAATGGCAAGTGATTAACAGTTACGGCGATGAATATGATGTTGTGATCGATGGTTCTGATGTCACCTGTACATGCAGAATCCCACTTCTGCAGAAGATACCATGTGCTCATGTGATGGCAGCTTGTTCAGCCCAGGGTTTTGGTAGTAATACAGCACATCACGATTTTGCTTCTGAATGGTACTCCGTCGAAAGTTATAGAGCTACATACGACCCAGAGTTTAATCCTATATGCGATAAGAAATACTGGGACCTATACAATGGTCCACTAATACTGCCTCCGCCTATCAAAGGACTAGCTGGACGACCCAAATCAACGAAGTTCAAAAATGTTATGGACGAGCATCAAACACCCAAAACAAAAAGGTGCAACAAATGTGGATCGCTGGGCCATAACAGAAAGCGATGTACTTCAGTAGCCTAAAATGGAGATGTATGTTTGTTGATGCGATGTTAGTGTGTTGCATTTCGTGTATCTGTATTTCTTATGTTTTGAACTTATATGTCCTTAACCGGACTATGTATCTCTCTTGTATTTGAATATTAGAATTTGGTATTTGTTTTACGTTGTTTGGTTAAACTATATATACTATTTAAATGTCGTGGTAGTTCGAAGTTTAATGTTTACACCATATTTGATTATATAGGAATCGTTATACGTCGGTTTTCATTGATAAAAAACGATCGAATCTATAGAACTATATTTCAGTAATGAATCAGAAAAATGGGAATTTCATATTATAAATATCGAGTTATGTCCAAATCAAATTTCAAGAAAGTCGCTATGGAATTTGAAACCAAAGTATACGGGCGAGCTTCCAAAACGCGCCTTTAGGCGAGTTTCCAAATCGCGCCTTCATTAATACAGAACAGGTCTATTCCTGTAATTACTTTCAAAACAAGTCCGTTTGCGTTATACAATTCTGAAACAAGCCTAACATGGTAAAAAGTCCTTTTCAATATCAAATATATATTTACACAACACATTTAGAGTTGTTTTTAGTTAAAAGAAACTAGTTTGAGGTTTAAGCATGTCAAGAAATATACCTCAGTGTAGGAAAACTGTTTGGTAGAAAACTATACTTTTGTTAAAAATAAGTAGGTTGTTTTGCATGGAAAATATCTTTCAAGGAATATAGCCTGTACACCTGGTCTGGGTTTATATGTTAATAGAAAATATAAACAAACATTATTGCAAAATGAAGTGGTTAGATTATTAATAATGTATAATCATGATTCATGTCGCATATTAAAATAAATGACCCAGGCTGTAGCCTATGGTACAACGAAGGTGATCCGTCCCTGCCTCCGAAACAATTTGCCCTGGTTCCCCTCCCCTCTACTGAAGCCGCTGACCACCATGTTTCAACTATGCACCATCGATCTCCCTGGTGGTTATGCATTCTTCTTTCTAGTTCAGGTCCAATTTATATATGACTCCTCCTAAAATCCATGTCGAATTTACGACCTCCTCTAACTGTCATCGTTCGGTAGCCTCCAATATCAAATTAAAGACCAACAACGATTGCTCTAGCACCCTTAGGTAACACTACTATGTAAGGAGAGTTTAGTCACGATTTCTTTTGTTTCCTTTCTTTCATGTATTTTAATATCGATATAATGCAAAGTATAATAGCATGAGCATGGTCGATTGAGTTTTCTTTATATTTTCTGATCTGCTTCCTTGCCTCGTTCGCAATTGGAATGTTATGTTCAGATTGAGTAATTTGATCCCTTGCCTTGGTTCTAACTTGACTTAGTTTAATGGTCGTTCACATATATTTTGTGCCATGGCCGTGACACTTGATGATATGCAACCTATTTGCTGTCCATTTTCCGTACTAAGTTGATACTTTGCCTGGACTATTTGAACCTGCTAGTTAATTGCATATAAATTTCTCGTTTCTTATCAGATTTTAATAGTAATCAATGTTCTGGAAAGCTTAAATTATTTTTGACAACTTTTATGGTGAACACATTTTAAAATTTTAAGAATATGCTAGTCAAAATCTTGTTACAATCTTTTAGTCCTGCTACTATCAAAATTACATTTTCTAAGTAAATACAGTTAGTAAATTAGCTGTATCTTCCACAGTTCTTATCAGATTTAGATAATTTGTAATGTTTTGGAAATGTTTAATTATTTGCGACAACTTTTGTGTTGGACACTTTTTAAAATTCTAAGAGTAATCTGACCTTAGTGCCCTGGCACTTACCTGTTAACTTCACGTATGTTTGGCCTTTTGCACTTGTATTGTGTTTTTTTCGTTATGGGATCCCATATACTTGTTTCCCCTTACTGGCTATAACATGTATTCTTTTGTGTGTGTGTATTTGTTGGCCATGCGACCTGAATCTATTTTATTGACCACACACATGTTGGCTCATTCGCTCATACCCTTTGAAGCTTGAAATACACATATTGATGTCTATTCCCCTGTTGTGTTTTGTCAACCATAAAACATGTTACCTTTGATTTTATTCTGCTGATCTCAAAATTGGAATCAACACCAAAATTACTAAGAGTATTTCACAATGTACTTGAGAATAAGAGATGTAGAGCCACTTCAATAGAAAAAATACAAGTAAAATAAGACACAACGTTTTATAGTGGTTCGATCACGTGTGATCTACGTCCACTTTGAATATCAATTCCATTATTGAACTTAGAATTACAAAACAAACAAATTCTCTCATTACATTCAACATTACACTCTCTTAGAACTCGATGGAGATTAAAAATGAAAACCAATGAGATCCTTCAACTAAAGCAATTGGTAGATCGA
This sequence comes from Allium sativum, assembly GCA_030737875.1. Lineage (NCBI taxonomy): Eukaryota > Viridiplantae > Streptophyta > Magnoliopsida > Asparagales > Amaryllidaceae > Allium > Allium sativum. The sequence continues at coordinate 1,054,479,927 of CM060918.1, forward strand.
ATTTAGGCTTTCACACAAATTTTGATGAATTCCCACATGTTCATGATTAATTTAGAGTTGAATCTTCACTTGAGGATGATTAGAGATGATGAAATCGCTAAGTACGTGTTGAGAATTGGATTTAGCACCCTTCGGGGTCATCAAAATCCTCCCCCAATAATGTGGGATTGGAGCTCTATTTATAGGAGTGGATAAATGCAGTGATATAGCCTTCAGAGCCACTGGTCGGACTTTATTTACGGAATTTCCACTGGCCAGCCTAGCAATAGCTGTCTGGAGGACCGGTCGGTCAGAAATAGGACCAACCGGTCGGTATGGTTCTTTTTCTCCCTTACGCAAGCAACTTGGTATGGGCTTTGTATTATGGCCGGTCGGTCATCCGCCCTCCAGACCGACTAGTATGGAAATGTCTGAATTTAGTGCCTTGTTCCAGAGGTGACCGGTCGGTGCACTTTGCTTCTAACCAACCGGTTGGTGTGTCCCTCTTTCTTTTTACCTGGGGTTGTTCTACTATGGAGTGGTGACCGATCGGCTAACTTGGTTAAAGTTAGACCGACCGGTATACTTTGATTTTGGCTGACCGGTTATGCTTTCGTTAATGGCTTTCAAGTTGGGCCTCTTTCCACATGCTTGATCTATCAATGTGTAAACGATATTTGTGGAGTAAACATTTGCCCCTTGGAGTTCGCAATTTTCTACTTGGGAAAATTGTGAGCTTCGAAATGAATGCTTATATCACACAATTGATTGATCATTCGCACAGGCATCGCATCTTGGTTAGCTTATGTATATATTTTCGGTGGTCGATTACACGACCGGTCAGTGGATTTCGTTTGCTTAGCAGGTGACCGGTCGGTCTAATGTAATGGGCTTTCGTGGGCTTCCTTAAGCTTGGTCGATCAGTGCATCATTATCAGGCCTGGTGGATTTGACTCTTCCCTTGACCGATGTGACACCTTTCTCTCTCATGGCAGTTGAGTTTTCCGATGCACTTTTATATAATGCGACCCTTTAAGGGGTCATTTCCACACTGTTTTACTTTCACCTTCAAGAAAAAATAATGGCAGACAAATCCTGATCGTAGAAAAACAAAAATGGAGCTTTCTCTTTCTTTTAGATTTCTTATTAATCTGTCTACTTCCTTCGAGCTTCGAGTTGAATTCTCAACCGCTGGGTTCTCTTTTAACTTAGTTTTATTCTCCATCGATCCATCTTGAAATGCTTTTACTGCTTTAATGTTGCAACACTCGATTAGATATTCACAGAACCGCCACTTAGCGTAGAATCAGGCCATGGGTGGAACGATTTGATCATGTTGCTAGTTAAGCCGAAAATTTGCTTTGATTTGTTGTTTTTTAGCCGATTCTGTATGCTTTAATCTTCTCGTTTCGCCCAAAGTTTTGTTGAAGACACGATTCTACTTGCTTTGATTTGATGTATTTGTGATTCACATTGACTTTCAGTTTAATTCTCGCGCTTCTTGTAGTGCCAATGCTCATGATTGAAGTTGTGAATGGCTTAGTAATAGTTGCGGATTCCAGAATTACTTCAGTGCTGGTCGGCCTTTTTTATGAGGAGTCAATCATGTTGCCCGGTCGGCTCTGGATACTGGTCGTCTGTATTAAGTTCCTGAGGGAGTGTAGGCACCAGTCGGTCTGTATTGAATACCGATAGGTTGGTTCCATTCTTCTGGGAAATTAATGGTACCGACCAGTTTGTCTCAGGTGCCGGTCAGTTCTATGACACTTTGGTATGTGACTAATACCGTCCGACCGGTTATTTCTTCTTTTTTGGGTGATTCTTTGGAGGTACCGGTCGGCCTGGGCTAAAATCAATACCGACCGGTTGCTTCTGGAGGCCGTCTTGTTTCTCTCTTATCCTTGTTCATTTTAACGATTAGGAAATTGACAAAAAGTGTTTGAGTACTTCCCTTTTCATGCAGGATGGAACCATCTCCTGAAGAGCTTAGGATGAAGAGGTTTTCTGACCTGGACAGTCAGACAACCGGTCAACCTTTGGTGAATTCTCCTTCACTCTTCGGCCCTTCCTATCGGGAAATTCAGACGATTGTGAACAAGCCTCGCTACACTCCAGGAGCTTGCAATGCCAAACTTGCCAGACGACTCCCGGGCTGGAACCTGTAGGGGATCTCCTTCAATTTGGATTCTGCTGTGTTATGGAACCTGCAGGTGATATGTATGCACCTGTGTTATGGAAGTTAGGCTCTACAATGTTTATGCAAAGTCAATGCAGCAACAAATAAATATACGTTCACATTTTTATCATCAACTGCTTTGGAATATGTTGTAAGCATGTTTTCTATCTTACACCACTATTTTCGTCTTTTCTGCAATAGGCTTGGACGACTACTACTACAAGGCTGCTGTAGGGAACAATATGGAGAAAAGCATAACAACTTTTATTTTTAATTTAGACTATAATTGATTCTTGTTTGTTAGTAGTCCACGTTGGCAATAGTGGTTGAGAAATCTCTATAAATGTATGAATGCATTAGTGGAGATATATAGAAAAAGTATTACAAACGTCTTTCTGTTTCTATTTCTTCTCCTTTTCAGCCATGCCTTCTTCTTCTTGAATCTTATCTTCCTCTGTCCCCACTCATAGTCGCATCAATTTGGTGCTTTCACTCGTGTTCTCACCTCCTTCGTCTATCTCCCATATCTTTTTTCGTCATTCCACCCGCCAAGTTATCGTTGAAATCATGGCCGAAACCACTCTCATTCACCCCCAAGCTATTGCTGAAATCAAGGCCTCCCTTAATCACATCCTCCATTCGCTAACTGAACATTGCGCTAGAATCAACAAGCCACTACATGCCCCACCCATACAACTTATTAAGACACCAACACATCCATCTCTACCTCTACCTTCAAACCAAATAGCACCCTCTTCGATCTCCCCCTCAAAACCAACATTGCCATCACCATACCCCATTAAACGCCTTACCTACTCGGAGATGCAACAGCTCCATGACCAAGGGTCATGCCTCGGCTGCAACAACATAGACACCTCTAGTCATTATTATCATGTTAAGAGAACCATTCTTGTGCTTCCTGATTAAGATCAAAATATCAAGCAGTGATCTATCGAGATACATGCAGCAGCGACCCCGGAGCATCTCAGCAGCCAAGATATTTCACCCCATGCTGTCAACCATGCATCAGATCTGAAAGCAGTGCGGCTATCCGCACTCTCCCATGACCATCAAGCAACATCAGCAATAGTTGAAAAAGGAAAAAAGATGGAAAACATTGGATCATATAGTAAGAATTACAAATCCTTTTTGATGGGTTTAATTCAATATGGAACTAGTTCTGTGGTGCATATTATTATTTGTTCTGATGTTGCTATGATGAGAAAATGTTGGCTGGAATTTTCGATGGATCAGATTGAATGCAAGATAAAAACGATTGAAAGGAAACTTCTCATATTCGATCCGGGTGGAATATCACCAGGAAAAATCAATTATGCTGATCAGTAGTACGAGGAAATGTTTAGAAAATATGAAACTAATCTATTTGGCCTAATGCTTGAAGAAAATGGTAAAAAGGATTTTGAAAAGGCTGTGCTCATATTTGATTCAGGAGGAGTTTTAAAAATGTCTAATCTAGCTCTCAGGAAGGAGTACTCCTGCTTCGATCATGCAGCTCAATTTGACATGCAGGGTTCCTTTTATAAAATCTTTTTTCCAAGAAAAGTTGAAATATGGGCAATTTATTTGGATTTGAAGATACAGACAAGAGATATGAGTAAATTTGCAAAGGTAGTGCAAAATTATTTTGAGGGCCGTGAAGTTTATGTTTTTCTTTTGGCTAGAGTAGGAAAAGTACTTATAAAAGAGCTTTATAAAATGAGCTTGAGACATATTGCTAATTTTCAAGTGGTGAAGAATCATTGGGATTGGCATATCAGGAGTTCTTCAAAATAGCATAGGAACTAGCACAAAATATATTAGATAGTTACATTGTTACTGACGTTCTCTTATTCTCAACCTAAAGGCCACCTTGATTATATTGCAAATGCTAGCATTGACATGGCTGCCACTGACTAACAACCTTGAGGACAAGGTCAATTTCGAGCAGTTGGCAATGATACATATGCACCTGTGTTATGGAAGTTAGGCTCTACAATGTTTATGCAAAGTCCATGTAGTAACAAATAAATATACGTTCACAATTTCTATCATCAACTGCTTTGGATTCTGTTGTAAGCATGTTTTCTATCTTACACCACTATTTTCGTCTTTTCTGTAATAGGTTTGGACCACTACTACTACAAGGCTACTGTAGGGAGCAATATGGAGAAAAGCATAACAACTTTTATTTTTATTTTTAGGCTATAATTGAATCTTGTTTGTTAATGGTCCATGTAGGCAATAATGGTTGAGAAATCTCTATAAATGTATGAATGCATTAGTGGAAATATATAGAAAAATTATTACAAACGTCTTTCTGTTTCTATTTCTTCTCCTTTTCAGCCATGCCTTCTTCTTCTTGAACCTTATCTTCCTCTGTCCCCACTCATATATGCATTGGTCTCCTTCAATTTGGATGTGTCTTCCTCTGATTGTTAAGTGACATCCAACAACATAGTTGTCGCAAAGTCTAGATTGCTCAGTCGCATGGAGGATACCCTGCACCAGTTTCAGAGATAGATAGACATGCTTAAAAACCAAACTGCAAAGAAGCTTCAGGACTAGCACACATTGGCTGGGGATTTGCAGAGACTCCATCGAGAGAACCTTGAGTGCATTGCGGTTCTGGAAGATGATAAGGCAAAACTGATCCATGCTTTGAGAGACCGAGATATTATCATTGATGCCTTCCCCAAGGGAAATGTCAAGCTAGTGGGTTCATCTGGGAAGAGGCCAGCTTCTGATGCTTCCCCATCGGGTTCTACTCCAATGAAAAGGAAGGTAGGAAGGCCTCGAAAGAACCAGAACGCATAGCTCTCCCCTCTTGGTGTTTGACGGCTTTTAGCTTTATGAAATCTATCTTTAGACCGGTTGTACTTAAGCGAGTTGCGGTCCTCGCCTTTAACTTTTAAACTAGTTTATGTTGATGCACTGTGACTGCTGTAGCAGCGTTTGTTGACCCGCTTTGATGCTAATGGTATGTTGGTCGTAACATCCAATGCTTAGTTAGCTAGGTTACTTAGCTTACATCTCATTTTATGCTTTAGTTGTCATGCCTTGCACTTTGCATTTGAAACCAGCCCGTTGATATCTGCGAACTAACCGATCGGTAGTTAGAGATGATGGCTGATCGGTTTATGACCGACTAGTTGCTGGAGACAACGACCGATCGGTTGTCTTTTACACAAAGTTGACCGGTGTCACTATCTATTAGCAACATACTGACCACTCGTGTGCGATGACACTTTGACTTTAAGTACCAAAATTAATTGCTAAAAGTGTTGTACTGATGTGTGATTGCCCCAGCTTTGTGACGGCCCGCCCCGCACCAGCCTGCATTTCCTCCGAAAGTGCGCTGTACACATGCCCGACTAGCACGGGACGGTCGTCAGAAGAAAGGAAAGAAGGGGATTAAATAAACGAGGAACCTGTAGAATGTCTCACAGCGCATGGAATAAAATATAATAATAACATACTTGACATAAAACAGGTGAGACAGTACATAAGATGATAACTAATAATCAACATCAACATCAGAGTAGCGGAAATCCAAATACAGCTTATTACAACTTTCCAAATTTACTGTCTCTAACAAAAGAAAGCTAAAGTAGAAGATGCACCACCAATGCCCAAGCAGTGATCTTCAACAACACAGGGAGAATCATATATATATATATATATATATTATGTGGGAGCCTCCTGCTCGTCTCCGGATCATTTACCCGTGCATCACCAGCTAACCTGTCTCTAGTCTGCTCGTGTGAGCACCCAGAGTAATAAGAGGAGACATAAAACTCTGGGTCAGACATAAAGCCTGGTATGAGCGATAAGCATCTAAATAGAATAATAACAGGTATACTAAACCATACCTGAACCTGGACCTGCAACCAAAGAGTTAGTACCACATACCATACAATACTCTAAGGTGCCATAATATATAGTGTAAGAATACGGGGGTGGGGTGTGCATGTCAATATGATAGCAAATAAATCATCCATAGCAATCATCCTCACATCTCTCACTCAGTGCGTAAAGCATACGGTATCTACCACTTTGGAACACTAGACAAATTGAGGTAACGACGAATCCCGACTTGTAGAAACCCTGCTGTGACCAGGCTAAACACATGGAGTCATGACCAAACATTTCAATGACCCACTTCATTGGTCGTAGCCCTTGGTTCTACCGATGCCATAATGGCCCTGAATCCGCCTTCGTACCTCCAACCATAGTGCTCCAAAGCTATAGACACCGATAACCCCTTGGCACGCGTCCCGTAGCAAAGCCTAACCATGAAGCGAACTCGTTGATTCCCATCTAAATCTTGAGCTCTAACTTCCCATTTGGACTTCCTTTGCATCTCGGGTTTGGTCGAATGGGAGTGGGTCTTCAGAAGAGTTGTCGCGCAGTAGCAGCCCTAGAATTCGGTTCGGTTCGGTAGTCATTACCCTCGTCGGTTCGGTTCGGTAGTCATTACCCTCCTTCCTTGTCATCTTTCCATTCGGTTCGGGTGCCCCCTTGGTTCGGTTCGGTACACCGACCCGATCCCATCTTTTGTCCTAGCCTCTACTTTCCCCGTTCCGACCCTATGCTCCTCATCTTCATCCCATCCGGTGCTCCAGTCCGATCCAATCTAGCCCCCATTGTTCTTCTGATCCGATCCCATCTTTTGTCCTAGCCTCTAATTTCCCCGTTCCGACCCTATGCTCCTCATCTTCATCCCATCCGGTGCTCCAGTCCGATCCGATCTAGCCCCCATTGTTCTTTCGATCTGATCCCCCTTGTCCACTCCAACTCTAAGTAAACGGCCTTCCTTCTCGCCAAGCCTCCTCCAGTGACAAGTTCCAATCCAGTTCGAATTCCCTTGGTCAGTTCACAAATCCGATCCGACCCCTACTCCGATCCGATCCGGTTCGGAACCTGCACATTTCTGCAACTTTCCAACGAGCTTTCTACGCCATTCGATGGCGTTTTCGACCAATCTAACTATTCTAATCAATCACAAAACATATCATAGAGTCATAGCAACATGTAAGAGCAACCACAAACACCAAACAACAATTCAAATGAATCAAAATGGATCAAAAGTGGCCAAAACCCCACATTTTCCCATAACCTCTCTTAATCATGTTTAAGCACATACTTAGTAAAACTTAATCAAATCGTCTAAATTTTCTAACAGAGGCATGAAATATTATTTAAGAATTTCTAAACATTTTTCCAGAATTTATTAGTGTATCAATTCGCTAATCTTAACTAATCACCATTAATTAACTGTAATTAGTGTCAAAACGATGTTATCACTCACTTTTTCACCAAATAAAACACCAAATCTGAAATACTCTCTGTTTGGGTCGAATTCTTATGTATAGCAGCAGCTCCAACCTTGCTCTGGTGCTATTTGGCCTTGTTTTGATGTAGTTTAGGCTTAATCTTCACTAAAAATGTGTTTTGGAGTGGTTTTAGAGAATGGAAGCCATTACTAAGGTCTCAAGAAGGTTTGTGGCAGCTCAAAACTGAAATGAAAGTGATTTCCTAACCATAATCAGTCCTCCTATACCTCTAAACCCGAAATTCCCCTCCGGGCCTAGCTGCTAATCACCCGGTTAAGCCCAATTAAGCAGTTTTTCACCATCTGAAACTTGTTTCAGCCATATCTCCCAAACGGTGAGTCCGTTTGGCTAATGTGACCACTCTACGGAATTGTAAACCATCACCCGGAGCGAATGGAAGTGGTTTCAAGCCAGAATTCCTTTCTAGTTAAAAGTTATGGCCAAAATAGTGCCAACTAGGGGTAAAATGGTTATTTAAAAATCGGGAAAAATCATGAACATGGGAAATGACCACAATAGTCGTCTCCCAAAGTTACATGACCATACGACTTCGTATGTGAAAGAAATAAATATTCTACGATCCTATGATGCGTAGAATACGGGTCGTTACACTCTCCCCCCCTTAAGAAATTTCGTCCCCGAAATTCCTTAACCCAAAATATACAAAGGATCCCGCATGCCTAACAACCACACACAACAATCAAACATGCAAAACAAACCTATCCTAGCATGCGGAAAACTAAATCGAAGTCAAAATATTACCAGGCAAAGAGTTTTGGGTGTGTCATCCTAATGTTCTTCTCTGTCTCCCAGGTACAATCATTCTCGTCCTCGCCCCACTGAACCTTGACCAGCTTCACCGCCTTCCTTCGAAGTTGCTTCATGTCGTGCTCGACAATACGGGTCGGCTTGCGGTTCCCAACCGCCTCGGGCTCTACTTCGAAGTCCTCTAACTGATCAGGTTAAATAGTCATATCTGAGTCGTGAACAAACTTCCTTAGTTGGGAAACATGAAATACGTCGTGAACTCCCGCCATCTTCTCCGGTAAGTCAATCCTGTATGCCAAATTCCCGACTAGTTCAAGAATAGGGAATGGGCCAACAAATCTTGGTGCCAACTTGCCTCTCCTGCCAAATCGTATTACGCTCTTCAACGGAGAAATCTTGACAAACACCAAGTCACCAACGGAGAATTTTAGGTCTTTTCTCCTCTTATCAGCATAACTCTTCTGCCTATCTTGGGCAGCCTTCATTCATTGTTGAATGATCTTGATCTTATCTGAAGTTTCCCTCACCACATCTGGTCCAAGCATAAACTTCTCGCCAGTCTCTATCCAACATGATGGTGAGTTGCACGGTCTTCCGTACAAAGCTTCAAACGGAGCCATACCGATACTGGATTGGTAGCTATTATTATATGCAAACTCTACTAGATGCAAATGGTCATCCCATGATCCACCAAAATCCAATATACACGCTCTCAAGAGATCTTCCAATATACGATTCACTCTCTCCGTCTGACCGTCGGTCCGAGGATGATATACGGTACTGAGATGTAATCATGACCCTAGAGCCTCTTGTAAGCTCTTCCAAAACCCACTAGTGAACAACGGGTCTCGGTCACTCACAATGCTTTTGGGTAATCCATGAAATCTCACTACCCACTTCATATACAATTCTGCCAACTTGGCTGCCGTTCTAGTCGATTTGACTGGTATAAATCTTGCACTTTTAGTCAATCGATCCACAATTACCCAAATGCTATCATATCCCGATCTAGTCCTTGGTAAACCATCGATGAAATCCATCGAGACTTGCTCACATTTCCATTCGGGAATTTCTAATGGTTGAAACAACCCACTAAGCTTCTTTTGCTCGGCTTTAACTAGCTGGCAATTCATGCATTTGGATATAAACTTCCCAACGTCTCTTTTCATCCCTTCCCAGTAGTAAGTCTGCTTCATGTCTCGATACATTTTATTACCACCGGGATGTATAGTCAGTTTTGAGTGATGACATTCTCTAAGCACTTCATCTCTCAATCCATTGACATTGGGTATAACAAGCTTTCCATTCTTTCTAAGCCATCCATCTCGATCAAACCCATACTTGTTCATCTCCTCATTGATATCCATCTTTAACTTGGAGATGATTTCCAATAGGTTAGGATCGTCCCTCTGACTAGAGCCGATCCGCTCAATTAAAACGGGTCTAATCGTCAAACTTGCTAACATTTCTAGATCTAATTCGCACTTTGGTCTGAATTCAAACCCCGTGATATACTCCAGTTGCTTCCATTCAAGAAACATAGCCCCTAAGATGGCATGTCTTCTACTCAATGCATCAGCTACCGCATTGCCCTTTCCCGGTGTATATGCGATGCCGAAATCATAGGAGGCCAAGAATTCTAACCACGTTTGTTGTCGGAGATTTAGATCCTTCTGGGAGAAGAGATACTTCAACGACTTATGATCTGTAAACAGCTCAAATCTTTCTCCCAAGAGATAGTGTCTCCGCATCTTTAACGCGAACACGATCGCTGCCAATTCCAAATCATGGGTAGGGTATCTTTTCTCGTGCGGTTTCAATTGCCGACTTGCATAAGCTATAACCCTACCGCCTTGCATCAATACAGCACCCAGTCCGGTACCACAAGCATCCGTGTATACCGTCATCTCTTCATCCCCCTTAGGAATGACTAACACTGGTGCGCTTGTCAACTTGTCCTTTAGACTCTTGAATGCATTCTCGCACCTTTCATCCCAGACAAAAGCTTGATTCTTCTTAGTCAACTGGGTCAATGGTGCTGCTATCTTGGAGAAATCTTGGATGAACTTACGATAATATCCAGCTAACCCCAAGAAACTTCTTACATCTGTTGCATTCTTGGGCGTAGGCCAATCCTGTACCGTAGCCACCTTTGCCGGGTCCACGACAATACCATTCTCTGATACAACATGGCCCAAGAACCTCACTTCCCTCTTCCAGAAGTGACACTTAGAAAACTTTGCTTTCAATTGGTGTTTTCTCAACACCTCCATCACTACTCTTAAATGTTCCTTGTGTTCTTCCTCTATCCTCGAATAGACCAAAATATCATCAACGAACACAAGGACAAACTTATTCAACTGATCTCTGAATACCCTATTCATAAGATCCACAAAATATGCTGGGGCATTGGTCAGCCCGAATGGCATGACCAACCACTCATAAAATCCAGACGGCGTTCGAAATGCCGTTTTAGCTATACTCTCAGCTTCCACTCTAAGCTGATGAAAACCTGTCGCGAGATCCAACTGAGAAAATACTTTCGCGCCACTCAACTGATCGAACAAATCATCTATCCGCGGTAGAGGATACTTGTTCTTCCTCGTCACTTTATTCAACTCGCGATAGTCTACACACAAACGAAGGGAACCATCTGCCTTGGCAGCAAACACAACTGGTGCTCCCCATTCACAAACACTCCTTCTGATAAATCCCTTCTTCAAAAGATCGTTGACTTGCACCTTAAGCTCTCGCTGCCCTCTTAGTGCCATACGACGAAGTGGCATCACTATAGGTCTGGCTTCTTTTACCAAATCAATACGGAACTCAATCTCTCGGTGTGGTGGAAGTCTGGTCACTTCTTCGAAAACATCCGGATACTGGCCAACCACGGGCAAACCTGACAACTCACTATGCGGAATGTCGAGGGAGTTTAGAAAAGTAGCCAATACCCCCTTACTGGGTAGACCACCAAACACTATCCTCCGCCCATCATCCGCTCTAGCTGTCACTAAAAAGCCCTCACAGTCTACCACCACCCCGTATCTTTGGAGCCAATCTACTCCCAAAATAATGCCAAACCCAGTAAAGCCCAAAACAAAGCAATCACAAACAAACATGCATCCATGACTCGATAAGACCACATTGCGATAAATCATGCTAAGGCTAGTCGAACCACCAATCGGGTTCGTCACTACTAAAGGTCTATCGACAATCTCGGGCTCCAATCCCAACCTATCTACCAGGTCACTAGATATGAAAGAACTGGAAGCTCCGGTACCAAATAAAACTCTAACAGGAACATCATAAACAGAAAGCATACCTTGAATGACGACATTCTTTCCCTTCTCCGCCGTTGTTGGGGCATTCGACGAAGAAGGAATAGCATTAAGGGCGTAGGCTTTCACTATTTGCTTTTCTTTAGGGGGTTGCGGACACTTGTCCTTGTGATGTCCCATTTGGCCACAGTTGAAGCACTTCCTATCCGCTGGCTTGGCCCGACAATTACTAGCATAATGGCCCTTCTTACCACAGCTGAAGCACTCAACATCTTGCTTATTCTTTTTCTTCTGGCCATCCTTAGCCTGATTCTGCTTTCTCTTATTTTGGGAACCACCCTTGCCTCCACCACTTGCTTGTGGCTTTGGCTCATCTGCGAATGCAACCTCAGTCTTCGGCTTAGGGTAGAGACTTTCTGATCTTAATGCTTTCCCCACAATCGACTCAAACGTCTCATCGATGTGGTTAATAAGCCTTTCCCCTAAGTACTGATCTAAACCAGTTATGAATTTCTCATTCTTCTTCTCGGCAGTATCAATAAGAGATAACCCATACTTCGACAAAGTGTCGAATTCAGCAATGTACTCCGGGACACATCTGCCATTCTGCTTGAGCTCCAAGAATTTCTTAAACAGCACTGACTTCTGAGCAGCTGGAATGAACTTCTCGCTAAAGCGAGCTTTAAACTGCTCCCAAGTAATCTGATCTTCGGGAGTAGCTGCCTTTATAGCATTCCACCAATTCATTGCCCGCCCTTGCAGCTGACGGGACGCTAGCTTTCTCTTCATCGCATCCTCGATACCCAAATCCTCGAAGATACGTTCGCAACTATCCAAGCAATCCTGAACATCCGTGGCCGACTCCGTTCCGTCGAACGGCTTCCTACCAAGGCTAGTATAATCCTTATTCAGCTTGGCGAAGTCGACTCTTGGCGCCTGCACTATTGGACCACCACCATTTCCACCATTGGGAGCTGCCCTCTGTACATCTCTAAGCATCTCTCTCATGAGGTCAGTAAACATCGTCCTCATGTCAGCAGCATTCCCATTATTGGCTCCCCTACCAGCACCTCTAGTATACCTGCTCATCGTCAATCTGAAAAAGGAAACGATTAACGACTCCATAGTGGTGCTAGTGCAGTACGACTTCATCCTTATACTAGTAATAGTATATATATAGCTTTTAAAAACCAAAGTAATCACAAATACGCTCTCTCGTATACGTATATTATCTCTCCCAAATAACTTCCCTAGGTTAACTATGCAACCTAGAGCTCTGATACCAAGTGTGACGGCCCGCCCCGCACCAGCCTGCATTTCCTTCGAAAGTGCGCTGTGCACATGCCCGACTAGCACGGGACGGTCGTTAGAAGAAAGGAAAGAAGGGGATTAACTAAACGAGGAACCTGTAGAATGTCTCACGGCGCATGGAATAAAATATAATAATAACATACTTGACATAAAACAGGTGAGACAGTACGTAAGCTGATAACTAATAATCAACATCAACATCAGAGCAGCGGAAATCCAAATACAGCTTATTACAACTTTCCAAATTTACTATCTCTAACAAAAGAAAGCTAAAGTAGAAGATGCACCACCAATGCCCAAGCAGTGATCTTCAACAACACAGGGAGAATACTATATATATTACGTGGGAGCCTCCTGCTCGTCTCCGGATCATCTACCCGTGCATCACCAGCTAACCTGTCTCTAGTCTGCTCGTGTGAGCACCTAGAGTAATAAGAGGAGACATAAAACTCTGGGTCAGACATAAAGCCTGGTATGAGCGATAAGCATCTAAACAGAATAATAACAGGTATACTAAACCATACCTGAACCTGGACCTGCAACCAAAGAGTTAGTACCACATACCGTACAATACTCTAAGGTGCCATAATAAATAGTGTAAGAATACGGGGGTGGGGTGTGCATGTCAATATGATAGCAAGTAAATCATCCATAGCAATCATCCTCACATCTCTCACTCAGTGCGTAAAGCATACGGTATCTACCACTTTGGAACACTAGACAAATTGAGGTAACGACGAATCCTGACTTGTAGAAACCCTGCTGTGACCAAGCTAAACACAAGGAGTCATGACCAAACATTTCAATGACCCACTTCATTGGCCGTAGCCCTTGGTTCTACCGATGCCATAATGGCCCTGAATCCGCCTTCGTACCTCCTACCATAGTGGTCCAAAGCTATAGACACCGATAACCCCTTGGCACGCGTCCCGCAGCAAAGCCCAATCATGAAGCGAACTCGTTGATTCCCATCTAAATCTTGAGCTCTAACTTCCCATTTGGAATTCCTTTGCATCTCGGGTTTGGTCGAATTGGAGTGGGTCTTCCGAAGAGTTGTCGCGCAGTAGCAGCCCTAGAATTCGGTTCGGTTCGGTAGTCATTACCCTCGTCGGTTCGGTTCGGTAGTCATTACCCTCGTCGGTTCGGTTCGATAGTCATTACCCTCCTTCCTTGTCATCTTTCCATTCGGTTCGGGTGCCCCCCTGGTTCGGTTCGGTACACCAACCCGATCCCATCTTTTGTCCTAGCCTCTACTTTCCCCGTTCCGACCCTATGCACCTCATCTTCATCCCATGCGGTGCTCCAGTCCGATCCGATCTAGCCCCAATTGTTCTTCCGATCCGATCCCATCTTTTGTCCTAGCCTCTACTTTCCCCGTTCCGACCCTATGCTCCTCATCTTCATCCCATCCGGTGCTCCAGTCCGATCCGATCTAGCCCTCATTGTTCTTCCGATCCGATCCCCCTTGTCCACTCCAACTCTAAGTAAACGGCCTTCCTTCTCGCCAAGCCTCCTCCAGTGACAAGTTCCAATCCAGTTCGAATTTCCTTGGTCAGTTCACAAATCCGATCCGACCCCTACTCCGATCCGATCCGGTTCGGAACCTGCACATTTCTGCAACTTTCCAACGAGCTTTCTACGCCATTCGACGGCGTTTTCGACCAATCTAACTATTCTAATCAATCACAAAACATACCCTAGAGTCATAGCAACATGTAAGAGCAACAACAAACACCAAACAACAATTCAAATGAATCAAAATGGACCAAAAGTGGCCAAAACCCCACATTTTCCCATAACCTCTCTTAATCATGTTTAAGCACATACTTAGTAAAACTTAATCAAATCGTCTAAATTTTCTAACAATGGCATGAAATATTATTTAAGAATTTCTAAACATTTTTCCAGAATTTATTAGTGTATCAATTCGCTAATCTTAACTAATCACCCTTAATTAACTGTAATTAGTGTCAAAACGATGTTATCACTCACCTTTGCCACCAAATAAAACACCAAATCTGAAATACCCTCTGTTTGGGTTGAATCCCTATGTATAGCAGCAGCTCCAACCTTGCTCTGATGCTATTTGGCCTTGTTTTGATGTAGTTTAGGCTTAATCTTCACTGAAAATGTGTTTTGAAGTGGTTTTAGAGGATGAAAGCCATTACTAAGGTCTCAAGAAGGTTTGTGGCGGCTCAAAACTGAAATGAAAGTGATTTCCTAACCCTAATCAGTCCTCCTATACCTCTAAACCCGAAATTCCCCTCTGGGCCTAGCTGTTAATCACCCGGTTAAGCCCAATTAAGCTTTTTTCACCATCTGAAACTTGTTTCAGCCATATCTCCCAAACGGTGAGTCCGTTTGGCTAATGTGACCACTCTACGGAATTGTAAACCATCATCCGGAGCCAATGGAAGAGGTTTCAAGCCAAAATTCCTTTCCAGTCAAAAGTTATGGCCAAAACAGTGCCAACTAGGGGTAAAATGGTTATTTAAAAATCGGGAAAAATCATGAACATGGGAAATGACCACAATAGTCGTCTCCCAAAGTTACATGACCATACGACTTCGTATGTGAAAGAAATAAATATCCTACGATCCTATGATGCGTAGAATACGGGTCGTTACAAGCTTTAACTTGGGTCTTTTCATCATCACAACCTGTTTTGTAACAACAAAAACACTGCATTTTTCTGAGCTAATGTTTTGTTATTGACTGCCCAAATCAATAACAAATTAGTCGGCTAATTAATTAGTCACGACGAATTCCCATTGAATGTAGTGTTTTCACAGCCTTTTTTTTTGTCTGCTGAATGTTTTCTATAAAAACACAACGTTCTAACTTGAATTCGTGCCGACACTTAAGATCAACTAGTCAACATAATTCGTCTTGTGGATTTCAATTAATGATATTCTGACTGCTTGCACGATACTTCATATTTGGGAAATACATATATGTAATTTGTTATTCTCTACTTCTCCTTAGAGACGTCTTTGATATTCGTGCCCCAACTTAGGAAGTCCTATAGTCTTTACTATGAGACAAATCTTTATTGCTTAATGTATTGCTTAGTGTCTATTTTGTCGATCAGTTCAGAGTTTGAAAACTCCATTGGGTGCCCCGACTTTGAAGAGGCTGCTTATAATCCAACTTTCGTCTTCTCTCGTTGATTGAATTGACATTGTAGAGTTCATTGAATGTTGATCTCTACTAAGGAGAAGTTACTTCTTCTATGGAAAATATTTTTGGTTGTCGCATCGTTTCACAGTGCGAACTTCCGCAAAGTTTGGGTGAGGTTGCATCGATCCATAGAGCAAACCTCAGTCATCAGTCGGAGTCACTTAACTCGGTAAGTGATCGCTGCCCGACTAAGGTGCCCTAGACTCTCTTGAACCTTTGGGCGAAGGTTGGGCTGATCCACGTAGCGGGCATTAGTCATCGGTCGGAGTCACTTAACTTGGTAAGTGATCGCTGCACGACTGAAGCATCATGGACCTCCATGAACCATGAGGTAAAGGTTAGGGTTTATTCATGGAGCGGGTATCAATCATCGGTCGGATTCACTTAACTTAGGTAAGTGATCGCTGCCCGACTGAAGCATCCTGGACCTCCATGAACCATGAGGTAAAGGTTAGGGTTGATTCACAGAGCTGGCATAAGTCATCGGTCGGAGTCACTTAACTTGGTAAGTGATCGTTGCCCGACTGAAGCATCCTGGACCTCCATGAACCATGAGGTAAAGGTTAGGGTTGATTCATGGAGTGGGCATCAGCCATCGGGCCGGAGTCACTTAACTTGGTAAGTGATCGCTGCCCGACTGAAGCATCCTGGACCTCAATGAACCATGAGGTAAAGGTTACACGGAGTGGGCATCGGTCATCGGTCGGAGTCACTTAACTTTGGTAAGTGATCGCTGCCCGACTGAAGCATCCTGGACCTCCATGAACCATGAGGTAAAGGTTAGGGTTTATTCACGGAGCGGGCATCAGTCATCGGTTGGAGTCACTTAACATTGGTAAGTGATCGATGCCCGATTGAAGCATCCTGGACCGCCATAAACCATGAGGTAAAGGTTAGGTTTGATTCATGGAATGGGCATCAATCATCGGTCGGAGTCACTTAACTTGGTAAGTGATCGTTGCCCGATTGAAGCATCCTGGACCTCCATGAACCATGAGGTAAAGGTTAAGGTTGCATTGATCCGTAGAGTGAGCCTCAGTCATTGGTCGGAGTCACTTAACTTAGTAAGTGATCACTGCCCGACTGAGGTGCCCTAGACTCCAGTGGACCTTTGGGGGATGAGGTTTTGAATCCAGGATTGCTTGCTACTCTATTGAGCGTTTGGCTCATCGGGACTTTCTCGATCTACCATTGAATCGGTGTTACCGGAGTTGTCTCACTTAGTCGGGTTGTGAGAAAACAAGCGCTCGTCGGATAGCCGGTAATGAAAAATCGTCTGTTAGCAAATTTTCGTGCAAATTTGGCAAGTCAGATATTTATACAGGCGGGCAATGCTTCATCCATAGAATTTTTTTGGTACAATGCATGTAAATCATTACAGAATATTTACAAGAAAGTAGAACATAGAAAAGAGTAAAGTAATGCAGAAAGTAAAGTAAAGGCGATATTGATCGCTTATTCTGAGCCGTAGGTATTAAATCATTATTAACGGTCATCAGTCGATTATCAGCCTTGGCATAGTGTGAGCAGAAGCTATGTTGCTTGGACCGGATTGGTCATTTGATGCCCTTTGCCCCTGGGTAGTTGCAGAAGGATTTGCATCTTGGGAATTCTTCACGTGTTGTTACAGACGATTCTTCTTAATCAGTTCTTCAATCAACGATCTCAATTGCCTGCACTCATTGGTGTTGTGGCCTGGCTAATTATGAAACTGACAAAACTTCCTAGATTTGGTCAGATGGTCATTCATTTTCATTGATCGAGGCTCTGGATAATCTTCTGCATCCTTTGTGGCAGGGTAAATGTTCTCAGGAGTATCATTCAGAGGTGTCAGATCAAATGAGTCAAAAGGAAAAAACTTACTATTAGTTTTGTTGTCATTTCCGTTATTGGCTCGCTTTTGCCCCTACGTACTCTTCTGATTTGGTTGAACAGATGCACTTTTAGGAGCTTCAAGGAGTTGGCTGCCATCAATGATTTGAAGAGGTATAGGATTATCGTCCACCATCATATACTCTTCTGCTTTCATATAGAACTTGTCAAGCATAGTCGGTTCCTTCATCTTTATCCACCTTCCGAATTCGCTTATTTTGTCTATAGCATCGAGTAGAGCCATGAGGACTATGCGTGGTTCCGGATTCCTTACTTCAGACAAGGAAATATTGAATCGACCGAGGAAGTCTTTGACAGTTTCCCCTGGCTTCTGCTTCATGCCTGAGAGCGTTATAGCGTCCTTGGCTTTGGTAGCGTACAAGCGAAACTTCTCCTTAAACTTTTTGGTTAAGTCAAAGAATCGATGGATGGATTTGGGTGGTAGCTTCGTGAACTATAGTGACGCGACACCTTCTAAGTAAAGAGGAAAGTACGTGCATCTCATCTCATCAGTCGCCTTAGCCGCACACATATGCCACTCATATTTGAATAGGAAGTAGTTGGGATCAACGAGACCGTTATACGGTGGCAAAGTCGAAGGATTAAATTTCTTTGAACATTCTGCTTCAAGGATTCTTACGGTGAATGGAGTCATGTCTGGAGAGAAATCCCATTCTCTTTCATCGTCATTGTTAGCTTGGTTCTTTTTTATGACTCATTCTATCATATCTGAAATGTATTCTTCGGTGTTATGGCGCTCTGTGAAGCTGAGCTCTTTACCAAATGTCCGTCTATGCATATGACCTCGATTAGATAGCTTGGGTGCTTTGCCTTCCCGACGAGGGGGTGCCCCCATGATAGGGTCGGCGATCTTTCGAGCATTCACCTCGGAATGATTCTTAGCTTTTGATTTCAATTCTTCGATGTTAGCTTCGTCCTTGTAATTTGTCCAATCATAATCGTCTTCTATGTCATCATTATGGTTATGATCCGAAGCTGGTGATTTGTCATTCTCTTCGAGATCAACATGGACTTTCGGAGGAACTGGATTTGATCAAGCCTTAAGAATGGTGTCAAGTTTCTCCATCATCATTTCGGTAGAAGCATCCATTCGGTTGTTGACATTGGCAATAGAGAGTTTTAATTCATTTCTGGTCACACTGGCTCCGCTTTCTGAATTTTCGCCAACTTCAAAGTGGTTTACGGGTGGTGTTTCTTCATTAGCAACATCATTGGCTTCTACCACGGTTTTGCTAACGGTCTTCTTAGTCTTGGCCGTAAATTTAAAGAAGGATGCGACTTAGAACTTTAATGGCAAGGCAGTTAACCTTGTGAGAGTGTGAGAGGAGGTAGGAGATGCGAACGCAGCCCCACAGCGGGCGCAAAATGTTGATCTCAAAATTGGGATCAACACCAAAATTACTAAGAGTACTTCACAATGTACTTGAGAATAAGAGACGTGGAGCCACTTCAGTAGAAAAAATGCATGCAAAAGAAGACACAACATTTTATAGTGGTTCGATCACATGTGATCTACATCCACTTTGAATATCAATTCCATTATTGCACTTAGAATTACAAAACAAGCAAATTCTCTCATTACATTCATCATTACACTCTCTTAGAACTCGGTGGAGATTAAAAAGGAAAACCGATGAGATCCTTCAAATATAGAAATTGGTAGATTGAATATAGGCTTTCACATAAACTTTGATGAATTCCCACATGTTCATGATGAATTTAGAGTTGAATCTTCACTTTGGGATGATTAAAGATGATGAAATCGCTAAGTAAGTGTTGAGAATTGGATTTAGCATCCCTTCGAGGTCATCAAAATCCTCCCCCATTAATGTGGGATTGGAGCTCTATTTATAGGAGTGGAGAAATGGAGTGATATAGCCTTCAGAACCACTGGTCGGTCGAACTTTATTTACGGAATTGCCACTGGCTAGCCTGGCAATAGTTGTCCAGAAGCCAGGCTGGCAATAGTTGTCTAGAGGACTGGTCGGTCAGAAATAGGACTGACCGGTCGGTATGGTTCTTTTTCTCCCTTGCGCGACCAACGTGGTATGGAAATGTCTTAATTTAGTGCCTTGTTCTAGAGGCGACCGGTAGTTGCACTTTGCTTCTGACGAACGGTGGGTGTGTCCCTCTTTCTTTTCACCTGGGGATGTTATACTATGGAGTTGTGACCGACCGGCTGGCGTGCTTGAAGTTAGACCGACCGATATACTTGTATTCAGCCCGATCGGTATGCTTTCATTAATGGCATTCAAGTTAGGCCTCTTTCCACATGCTTGACCTATCAATGTGTGCATGATATTTGTGGAGTAAACATATTTTATATTACAATGCCCGTCGTGGACGAAGTTTAAACACAAATTCGAAAATTTATTAACTGATTGTTTTATTTAGTAACCAGAAACGCATGTGCATTTATTTCATGATAAACTTATACATATTACCCGAACACAGTTGAAATTTAGAATTGCATTTTGTTAGGATTAAATATTATATTTTGAGTATCTTATTGAAGTTGATTTACTTGAATAAAGTTAATCCTGACTCAAATGTTTTGTGTTTTTTCATAACGCTCGTGTCAGACCGAGTATTACAGCTTAAGATCAGCGTCTGGCGAAGCCAGAGATTTGGAAAGACCTCGTCTTTGTTTGACTGTTCATTTATATGTTAATAAATTTACGAATTAGAATTCCACAATTATTAAATTTTGTGACTCTAATAATTTTTGTAAATTATTCTACTTGTATTCTTATTTTTGTCTATGGTTCTATGATTTGATTCTGTTAAACCTCATAAGCAGTACCAGTCTGCTATTTCAAATGTTTTGAGCTGTATTAATTATTGACTTGAAACGATAGAAAAGGCATATTGTGCATGATAATGTGATTACTGTATCCACTATACATTAATGTGATAATTGTATCCACAATATATTAATCAAGTGAATTTGGACCCATGCTTCACACTCGATTTGTTTACTTAATATTTAAAAGATAATGCTTAAATGGTGCAAATAAAACTGAACGTATAAGGCATATTGTGCACGCTTAGTTAGTAGGTTTATTTCTAAAATATTTACGCTTATTTTTCGAATTTTAACAAATCCTTTGTTATAATTGGACATATGCTATATTATAGAGTTGTATTTTTTTAAGAATAGTGCGATAAACAAACTACCGACGAATGACGGTCAACAGAAAATAATTTTAGATGACTTCTTAACATCAATTCTAAAAGTTATCTTAATCAAAACAACAAATAACTCTATGTCATACGAAAAACCGTAAAATGGCAGATCCCAAAATTGCACTGGCGATTTTCACTCTTTTGGTCTTTCTTCATTTCTGGTTTTGATCGCCATCGCCTCTTCTCCATGGTTCGTAGGAAGGGTGGAAAGTCTCACGATGGTGTTGAAGCTCTCGTAGCTTCTGCAACTCTTTCAGACCATCCTTTTTCAACCATTTACCCAAAACTGTCTACATCATCGGCAACTCCTTCGGATTCAACTCGTGCCACTTTACAGATCGGGGTTTCGGGTCCTACGTCCTTGTTTCTCTCCTCTTCAAATCCAGCTGATCTTTTGGATATGGTTTCCGAAATTGAAAATGCTTCTAAAGTCGGTTTGCTTTCTAATGTTGGTAAGTTAGTTTTAACTCTGCTTTTGGCAATCTCTGATGTCGAGAAATGCTGGTCTCAGGCCTCTTTGCCTGGCTGATCATTTACTGATGAACCTGATCCTGGCAGCAACTCTTTGGCTATTGGTGAGTCTATTTCCAGTGGTGTGGTGTTGGAAAAGGGAAGTAAGCATTTCGTGTATGGTATTGATGGGTCTACCAATGTTGCAATGGCCAACCCTGGGCTGGGGGTTCGTGTCTCCAATGATTATGTGGATGTTGTTGGTAGGGGAAATCTAGTGCTGACCTGCAAACGGTTGGTATGGGATTTCCTTCATTTGCTAAACCGAGTAGAATTTTTGTACCATCCTTTGTTTTGTTATTCAATAATAATCCGATGAATGCTGGAGACTATGTGCCACTGGACTTTGAGGTAGTAGGTAATAATGGAGTCATGAAACTGCTGACTACATTTTTTGTTGTTGGAGTTAATTTCTGGAAGAATTATTTAGTTGGATTCTTTTTGGATTCAAATCCATTGTATTCAGTTTTTAAGGAGAAATGCATCAGTGCTTGGCAACTTATGGTGGACTTTCTGTTCATTTGGATAAGTCCCTGTTCTATTTCAAATCCACTAACCCTGATAAACGTCTGCAGGTTCTTAGTTTGGATCTGATCTTTATTTATGGGAAGCCTTTCATTGTTACACCTTGGAGCCCATCTGATGATCGTGCTAGAGATCATGTACTATAGATTACAGTGTAGACTTATTTTTCTCAGATTCCATCAGTTTCGCAGTCTTTGATAGGGTGAATTAGTTAGCTAATAATATTGGGATGTTGAAATGTTTTGACAATACAACTGTTGCTCGAGAGAAGCTCTTCTATGCTAAGGCGCTTATCGAAATCTCTCTTGATAAGCCTCTGCCAGATAAGATCAAAGTAAAGATATCGGATGGTTATATTGCTGAGGTAGTAGTCAAATACGGGTGGAAACCAAAAATTTGTTTGTCTTATCAGACTTTTGGTTATTCAGTTGCTTCTTATCCTGTTAGCGCTGGTAGCCCCTCATTAGCTCCATTACCATTAGCTTATCGAACTCCCCTTCCTAAACCCCCTACTATTATGTGGGTGTGTAAGATTGTTCCTCCAATGGTTATACCACCGTCTCCATCTATTACAGTTGTGATTGATCCGGCACTAGTATCCGATGCTTTATCATAGAGAAGGTTGTCCTGGATTTTGATGTAAACGCTATTTCTTAGGACATTGTTTGGAGTGATGCGGATAAGGTTTGGACACATGTTTTCTCTGGTATGCGGTATTGTCCCGTTACTGGTACCTTCCATAAATTTATCAGTGAGGAAGTAAGTATAAGAGAAAACTAATGTATCAAATTGTTGGTGAAAATTGTTAACCGGCCTTCTGGTACGGTTCCAAAAAGTAGGCAAGGCGCGCTCGACTCAACGTATCGTGTATGGTTAAAGATGGGAATGTCGCCACAAAGCAAAGGAAATAGATCAAGAAGGGATCGCGCCAACAAGGACCTCACCGCTACTCCAAAATATCTCCAATCCATCACCTCGAACACCGGAAGGGCAAAGGCCTTAACCTCGACGCTCATCGTCCTCTTTCCATGCACTCCTCGTACACTTAGGTGTACGAAGTTCGTACCCCACGGGGTTCGAAGTTCGTACCCCACGGGGTTCGAAGTTCGTACCCCCACGGGGTTCGAAGTTCGAACCCCCACGGGGTCGAAGTTCGAACCCCCACGGGGTCGAAGTTCGAACCATACGGGGTACGAATATCGTACCCCAGAGAGGGGTTCAAGTTTCTGGGCTTTGACACATTAAGGTTCGAGATTTTCTAGAGGTATATGC
The DNA here is from genome assembly GCA_030737875.1 of Allium sativum. Lineage (NCBI taxonomy): Eukaryota > Viridiplantae > Streptophyta > Magnoliopsida > Asparagales > Amaryllidaceae > Allium > Allium sativum. The sequence goes on from CM060918.1 coordinate 1,054,503,338, forward strand.
CTTGGATACGACATAACCAAAGCTTTCCCCGACAAGCTCCCGGCCATGTTGATCACCTAAGAATAGCTGATCGGCACACGCCGATCACCTATTTTTGGTTGATCACTCCATAGCGCAAACCCCACTTCTTTTTATCTTTTTTCCCACTCCTTTTTATTCCTTATTACTTTTCACCTACTCTCACCTACCCTCACCTAACCTCTCCACTATAAATACCCCCTCACTTCCTACATTCAAGGGTTGGTCCAAGCTCACTCTCTCAAGCTTTAATGGCTTCCTTATTCTTCACCAAAGCATCCTAGGCACCTCCCTTCATCATACAAGGGAGAAGATGAATATGCTTGGACTCATGAGCATACTCATGAGGGTTTAGCCATGCTTTTGGACATTGCTGCACCTTCGGATATTTTGACCTCTCTGACATGGTTGACCACGTCAACACCTCTCCCACTTAACGAAGAATAAGAAGGCCTTGCCTCCGCCTCCCTCGGACCTCGAGGCTCGACTCCGCCTCACTCGGCCTCGACTCCGCCTCACTCGGCCTCGACTCAGCCTCTCTCGGCCTTGACTCCACCTCTCGGCCTAGACCCTGCCTCACGGCCTCGACTCCGGCACTCGGCCTCGACTCCACCTCACTCGGCCTCGACTCCGCCTCTTCGCCTCGACCCCACCTCTCAGCCTCGACCTCGCCTCTCGGCCTCGACACCTCCTCTCGGCCTCGACCTAGCCTCCCGAGCTCGACCCTGCCTCACTCGGCCTCATCTCAGCCACTCGGCCTCGACTCCGCCTCTCGGCCTTGACTCCGTCTCTTGTCCTCGACCCTGCCACTCGGCCTCGACCCCGCCTCTTTCGGACTCTGAGCCTCGACTCTACCTCACTTGGCCTTGACTCCGCCTCACTTGGCCTTGACCCCGCCTCTCGGCCTCGACTCCACCTTACTCGGCCTCGATTTTGCCCCACTCGGCCTTGACTCCGCCTCACATGGCCTTGACTACTCTCGCTCAACAAAGAAGATCGATAACAAGGACTAAGAGGATGTTGTTAATCATTATAGCTTCTTGTAATAGTCTTACTATACTTTGTTGTGATGGAATAAAACCAGTACAACCTTCAATGTGGACGTAGGCCCCAACGGGCGAAACCATTATAAATAATTGTGTCCTTTACTTACCTGCACATTATTACCGCATCTCTTATGCTTCTCCGCTCTATACATTAAAGTTTCAAAATTTTCGGACTCTCTGGTGTTGATGACAATTTTAGGCGTCAACATTTGGCGCGCCAGGAAGGGGAGAGTAAAGCGCGCACCTACAGTCCACTTTCTTCCACTTCCTTTAAGGAATCAAAACCTCGCCTTTCCTTCTTACTCAATCACCAAGACTTTGAATGCTACATAAGTTTTCTCGGACTTACAAACCAAGCTCATCGACAATGGTGAACTAAGGAAAGAACCCTATGGTCGGACCTTCCACTGTCGATCCTCATTCAGAATTATTTCCTCCTCGGCCTCGACTCCCTAAAGCTTCGATCATCCTTAGTGCACCTAACCTCGACACATTCGTCGATCAAGCCCAATTAGGCACGACTCGATGATGCCTTGTCGACAAAATCCACCATAACATCGGATTAACACAATGGCTTCGACAATATGTTCAGCGAGACATTCTCCGCCTTAGAGCAGACTTGGACCCTCAGCCTTCATTAAACAATGCCTTCGCTCAAACTCGACAAACCCGATTTTTTCCACTGATCCTCGACCCTAAGTTAGTTTGTGCTACTATCATTTCACCTTATCTACCGGGCCAACTCGTCAGCAATGGCGAGAAAAAGGGACTCTATCATTGGCGAACTATTTAATTATAACGAGTCGCTCTGGTCCATCGGTGATTTCTTTCTGACATTTTAGCCTTTGTAGATGTGGCATTACCTCTGCCCCTGAGGCCTTGGTTGCTCAAGTGCAGCTTCTTGCGCTTACCTAAAGATCGAAAGAAACCGAGTGATGGCTCAAAGCCCCAATCAGGCAAAATAGGGAGTTGGTCCAGTAACACGCTCAACGAGGCATCACCTGTTTCACGATGAGTAGAAGAATTTCATGGAGAGAACTCAGATTTGTTTCTTTGCCGCAAATTCCCATCTCGACTTCGACACGCTTTTGGTTCCTTATATAACCTTCGGTAGAGTCCGCTGACGATGTCTAAATAACAAAGAATCAAATGACAAAATGTCGTAGAGAAGTTCCTCCGATCCATCTTCGGATTTCGTCTTCAATTCTCGACTACGACTCAACTACTCGCTTCTCATCATGGTGTTTAAGTATAGAAAGCTCGACGCTATAATCCAAGCTCAAGGTGTAGGAGGGGAGGAAGTCAAGAACTCTCCTCGACCAGACCTCCATCGAACTACGCGAGGCGTCGATAGAATGATCAAGAATCCTGCCTTTGTATGCTCGACTTGAGTGGCAGGAAGAACCTTTCAATACCATCCTCGCATGAATTGAAAACAGAATAAGAAGTACTTGAGACTGGACCAACAACGTTCTTCCGGAGATGGGTTTGAGACCACAGGTGTCATCCTTCGGTGCACTTGAGATGGTGCTTCTCCTAAAGGCATGGATTGTGTGACTCGATGCTTCTTTCCTTAGATTATAGGAACCCTCGTGACCCACCTGATTTCAATCTACCAGTCTTATATCCTTTTGACAGTCGCAAGGACCCAACTGCTCACCTCGCGAGGTGCATTCGACATGTGGGAGTCTCTCAGCTTCAAAAAATATCATGTCCAAGTACTTCCAGACTAGGGTGCACACCTGCTCGCTAAACCACGCCAACCTTACCAAAACCAGACCATCGATGTCGAAGATATGGAAAAGGGAGAGTCAGATTTGTACTATAGAAGACGTCCATAGAATGGAATTCCCGAAGTCCACCGAAACTGATGGGTCCCACTAGAGTATAACCATCATGCACATCTCCCTGACACGGTCCGAATAATCATAAAAGATATGTAAAGGCACACCTGCGACGTTTGGGAAACCAGCACGAGGTGTAACCCGTTTACTTCAGCTATCCTTAATACCGAAGGGCGCAAACACTTCGACATGCCAACAGTCACTCTATACTTAGTGAATCCATGATTCTCGAAGCTTCATTAGCCGCCTCAAATGGCATATGGGTTCATTAAACGTTGCCAATGCCATAATTTGCAAGTGCTACCCCGTCCTTGTCAAGACGACTCAATTATGGTTCTCTCGACTTCCACCTTGAACTGTCACAACTCTCGACTAACTCGTCAGGAGATTGGCCGCGCGATCCAGGATGCACGTCGCGAGGCCCACAGACATCCACTCAGTCTCGTACACCTGCCAAGGCACCCGTGAAAACTCTCAAAGGCTATCTTGCAAGATCCAACGCCACCTTGGCCGAGGTCGAGAAACCTACTCCTCGAATCACACTCGTCCAGCTTACGAAGGGCATACCATTTGATTTTTAACATAGAGCATGGACCGATCAAAATCAATCAACGATTCAGGCGATCTTCGGCATGAAATCCGACTACTTCCTATCCCGAAATTTAGCACAAAGGAATCAAACTTCTACCCTCAACATCCTGCTTCGTGACGACCCTAAAGCTCCAAGAACTCTAATTCTATCGCTCTGCGCAATCTTGCTCACGCTGGCAACAACAAAGGTAGTCACAGTAATGGATGGAATCATCTTCGACTCCTGTCTTTCCGCATCTGTACTGATCTTAGCAACACCCTCAAGAAAATCTATCTTGTGACCTGCAATTCCTAACCATGCAAAAGGCCAAGACCTGAAAGTCCAACGAGTGCACCAAGGGGCTCTATAGGATATTGTTGGTCTACCACATCCGCGGACACAACATGAACATGTTTTGTTACTTGCAGAACAACATCGAGGAATTCATCCACATGGGAACTCTGAGCCACTCAACACTCATCAAGTATTGCCACTACACAGGATCTCTGAGCCACTCGACACTAATCGAAGATTCTCACTACGTGGGACCTTCGACCCACTCGATGCTCATCGAGGATCCCCACTGCATGGGATCTCTGAGCTACTCGGTGCTCATCAAAGATTCCTACTAAACAGGACCTCGATCGATACTAATCCCTCAAGATCGTACCCCTACCTCGTCAGGACTACAGCTTCCGTGGTGCAGTTGACTCTAGGTTGTCATCGGAGATACCAGTTTGTAACTCCTCCGTGCCTCTGCCTCCCTCGGTGGAAGCAGAACAGAAACTTAAAGCGAACTTTCTCCTATAAAAGACACCTCCTTTTCGATGTGCCATGGCCTTTTTTGTCCACCATATAGCATTTTCGGCCTCCTTCAATCAGTAGGGGGTTTGTTGGGAAGCATTACCAGAGGAACATTCGAAAGCGAGCCCGAGAATTCCAGTTCTCTGTCATCCCCACGATTGTCATCTACGATACAACAATCCCCGAGGTTATCATTGGAGATATCGGTCATCGACTCATTAACACCATCATCTCGCCTACAAAAAGAAAAAAGAGGAGGTGAGAGAGATGATTCAATAGCATAAAGAAGGCATACACATTAATGTTTAAAGGTCAAAAATAAGACCTTGAGCGCAATTACCGACATAAATGTCTGTTGGTAAAGGGTCACAACCTTTTCAATAGTCGTTACCATTGCAGTTCAAATAGAATCATCCATCTATGGATAGGTGCCTCATTCCGGCATATATATATATATATATATATATATATATATATGTATGTATGTATGTATGTATGTATGTATGTATAGGCCTACAAAAAATTGAAATGAAAACGAAAAGCAAGGCCCCTTCTCCAAGACGCACACCCTCTTTGTTGTATCATAACCATCCTCCTCCAACTAGTGCTCCAGCCATTTGTGGCACGATTGGAAGCTCAGCCGAGGGCCCGCACAAATGCATATCGGCGGCCTAGTCTTTAAATGGACTTTTTCCTCCACCTACGGGCCTCGCTCCTCGTTAGGAAGGCCCATACTAATACAACGGAAGCTCAGCGATGGAACATTCAAACTCTCAACCATGGACGGAGCCGAACTACCAAGGGCATGGAACAACGAACATCTTCACCTATACTCTACATAACTTAGTGTACTATTGATTCACGCCTTCCAACAATGTTTTGTTTTCTTGCAATTCGAGGCATCGTAAAGGCCACTACTACCAGAGTTACCCGTAGAAATGATGTTCAGTTTCTTATCTCCCTTCCATGTTTACTTCATGCGTGACGTTCATGACGTGTTTGATTAATCTTGACAACCAGCTTGCGTTCAAACATTCGATCGCCGCATCAGCACCACAAGCATGGGAGCCGGCACCGCCATCCGAACCTAAATCCAACATTGAGGGCAAAGAACACTGGCTACGATTGGCACCCCGAGCACGGGAGCCGGCAACTCTACTCGAGTCGTCGGCCCGTGAAGCGACCGAGTATAAATAACCTCTAACTTGAATCTCGGCCCAGTACTGAGACCGAGGATAAATCGTTCAGCCTTCAAGTTCCAGGACTTGGGAGCAGCCCATCAGCCGATCTATCGCGAGGCTAACCACTCGCACGACTTCAACCGACCCCTCGGGTCGGGATTCGAGCATTAGTCGAATGTCGACGAAGCACCAAGAATGACATTAAATCATTTTCTCCCTGAAGCTCCAAAGGCTTAGGTGCAACCCATGGCCATGATCGGACCCTTCGGTCTGATGATCCGGGCTTTTCTCTGGTGAATAAACAACAGCGTCGCTCGCAACCCAAAGAACAACGGAAGAGCCACCCACCGAACGGACCGCAAAATGCAATGTCCTACACCTTCGCTACACTTACTCTGGGCAACCCAAAACGGCAGGTGACTATCCTGGTTTCGCAAACTACGAATTTCCTGAGTTGAGAGAAATTTAATATAAGTCAGCGCTCTATCACACCCCTATGGAACAATCGACCTAGAGCGCGGTCTCCGATTGCATTTTTGGTGTAACAACAAGTACGATCATGCAAGTACATGACGCTGGAAACATGGGAAGAACATCCGAACACTTGACATAAATCGCGATCTTTACTAATTCATATTTTATCTTCACACACACATCCCAAACAGGCTACATGTCTAACATGTTTTCTCTCTGATGACAGGGTATATATGAATACCACACCATGTCTTTAAGGACCAAAAACGAGGATCGCACTCACATATACTATTGGTCTACCTAACCCAAAGTATCTATAATTCCTTTAGCAATTACTAATGCTACTCATCCTTCTCTTTTCTTTTTTTCTTTCTATACAGGTTCGACGCTAGGCAGTTCACCACCAGTGATGGGCACCTTCCTTCCAGAACCGCTTCCTCCTCCTTTACTCTTCACAGGTGTGACGGATTCACGGGACATCAATGCGTGCCTCCCGCCATCATCCTTGCAGCTTGTAATTATCATAACCTCCCCGAGGGCAATACATGGCGACGGCTTAGGGACGATGTAAGAAGCAAGGACCAATGCAGCTTGGGCTTTTCCCCAAGCCTTCTTAACACCCAACTCCGCTCTCTTCTCAGCATCTTCAGCGACCTTCTGATCAGCTAGCTCCCTGGCCCGGAGTCACATGACTGTATTCATTTCAAGTTTGCTAAGGGTCCCCTTACCTCTTTTATTGGTCATCATCGATGGATTTCCTTTTTCCTAGCCTACTCAAAGGCCCTCTCCTTCTCCGCCTCAATATCGGCCTACTTCTTCGCCACCAAAACAACAAATTTCTCCTCGGCATCCTTCGTAGCCTTTGCCCATGCATCTTGTATGGTAGCCTCATCCTGTCCCCCTACCCTTTCAGCTCCTCAGACTTTGCTACCACTTGGGCTTCATAATCTTCCACCATATCTTGCATTGTTTGCACACTTACATCAGCTACGCCCGTCGCGTGAGCACTTTGGCCAACCACAACTTTCTCCTCCTTTAGAAGGACTCATATAAATGTGTGATCGAGAAGCCATAGGTTCTCCTCCTTCTCCAGATTGTTCCCGCCGTAACTCCAACTGGGACTCGGATGCTTGAGGAAGCACGGGGGAAAAACCTGTTGTCGCCTCCGCTCCAAAGGGACTGCCCAACAAAAGAGGCAACCATTTGACTTCTGAGTGCTCATCGCTCGCATCCTCTTCAGTTAGCAAGTAATCGAGCTCGGAGGAAGTCTCCCACCTATCCTTACACCAGCCAACTCATCGTAGGACCTGAGGGGGACCCCCACCAGCTTCTGCACTGGCATTTTCATCGCCACAACCTTTGGAGCAACCATTCTAAAGAGGAACATTCACCTCGCCACGAGGATGATCCGAACCTAAAAGCTCAGGTCTTGAAAACTTCTAACCTCCCGCTAATACTAGGCAGGCCGAGCATAGAGGCCCGAACTGAAAGACAGGGGGAGCAATACAATCACCAGTTTCCCAAGGAACTGGAGAAGTTAGACAAGTCCTCGGTACGCGAAATATAAAATGCATATTGTATATGTCTTTCCTAAGTTCTCAAGTTCCCACGACCTGTTCATTAGGTTCCCAAAGTCTCAACACCCTTCCAGCAAATTCACATTGAAACGCAACGCGAAGATGACCCATACCTCTCAACGCAGAAGCTTCCTAATCACAAGAGCATTGGAATGCGGTGATGGCATCTAATTTTAATAAATAAAACCATGATTATCGGTAAAAATCAACACCATTTTCGGATCGGATAATAGTCACGACGTATTTTGTTAGAGAATAACGACTCGACCGAATGTCCATATCTTACGCGCATATCCGAGCGGTCAATCCGAATAAGTCCATTTCTAGAATCATTCGCCAATTAGTTGTGTTACATTTAACTTCAATTACAGACTAGACATGAAATATTAAGCAACGATCCGAACTTGTTAGCTCGTCCCTGATGTCGAGCAGAATCTAGTAGATACCCGGGCTTGGGGCAACCCTCTACAGATTATCACACCTGTCTGGAAATTAAAGGACCCAATCAGGTCCACTTTAGTCCCTGCACTGGCATCATCCTCATGGCATCCCTCGGAGCCACCGTCTTGAGAGCGCCTTCACCTCGCAATGAGGGAAAACTAGACACAGATTCCAGGCCCGGGAGGTTTCTCGGCTTTCCAACAATGATCGGACTCCACAAAAGCAAACACTCCGGAACATGATGGAAATCTTTAGCCTCAACGACTAACGCCATGGACATCACCAACCGCCAGTGAAATGCCTGAGTCAAGATGCAGCTGCTTCGTGGTTGGGTTAATGATTGGACCCAGAGACTAACAGGTCAACTTTGTGGCGATATCCTACACACGCATTCAAGCCGCCAGTCCAAGCAATACCCATTCCTTAAGAACCGCATCGCAAGACCGCAACTTAATAATTATTGTTCGCTCATCTGATGCCATGCAAAGGTTCAAGTTTACTAACTCAAGATCGAAATCAGGACTCGACAAAGTCATTGGAGTGCGAAGTTCTGTTTCGCTCACCCGTGCACCGGCTTATTGGTCATCTCCTTAAACAAGATTCAAACTCCTAAAGGGCCCGAAAGATTTAATAAGTGTTTGGGATACGAAGTCCAATCCCATATCCATAAATACTTGTCCTCGAATCCCTACTTTCGCTTCCCATAATCTACCACCCCACACTCTTGGGTGACAATCTCGGGAATCCTCTGGTTGTCCATATATCTCTTCACTTCTCCGGAAACCTAAGGACAACTCGAACGCCCGAAGTCTAGAAGCAGTATTTTGCATCCTCCCCGCCACAAGCTGATTTTCCATCTGAGGAAGAGAATAAAGTAAGCAACTACAATTAAGAGATCGACATGCTCTAAATGAACATTCTAGGATCGGAATTTGGAATCGTACACCAAGCTACGGTTACATCCACTTATCTTCGAAGCCCTAACTACCAAATCAATAACGGCTCAACGACCACTCATGTACTTACCAAGTGCCCAACCATAAAAGTGCACGCGCCCAGCATTTGGGTCCGATCTTGCATCAAGGGAAAATCTATATGAATACATGCCACGACATATGACAAGTATTATCCCAACAATGGCATTCACATATATGAGTTGCCGAAACTTTGATCGATTGGACTAGCTTGGATTGTTGAACGACCTTGGGCTCACAAATCCAAGTGATTTAGTGGATACTCCTAACAATCAAGCTCCATCCCAACGATGTTTCAATAACCACTTAGGGCGATCGTGCGACTAAGCCATGGCAGTGACCACACATACACGCTTTTGAAATCTCAACCGAACAGACCAACTTGATTGTTAACCAAATGCATGCTCACAAGCCTTAAGAGTTCAAGTGTGCTCACCAAACAGTCGGCTCCCGACCCGAAAATTCTTTGAAAAGCTAAATTGCGCGATTACAAGCCCATGGCATGTAATTCACCTTCATATTACCCATTCCAACTTATATTGCATTGTGCGAAGCCACGTGCAAATGTGTGAATGCATACGCGATTCAGACCTGACAACGAACCGTTTGCACTTTGATGCAATCGGGAGTCGGTAACTAGCAATCAACCTCTCTAACGTACAATAATCAGGCGCCTTGGGCATGTTGACACCTAAGCGGCAAGACTCAAGCGAGTCAAAGCTCGTAACAATGCCGGAGTGCTAAATTCATACCGATAGGTTTCAATAATGCGCCTCAAACGCTACGAAGTAGCGCACTCACAACACACAACTCAAGGAAAAGGTCACGACCAGTCACTAAGCATGCTATAGAGATCTTTCCGTCCATCGACATACTTATCTTACTTCAAAGCACGTCTCGTTCATACAAGACATACTTTGAGGGGGAAAATGTTAACCGGCCTTTTGGTATGGTTCCCAAAAGTACGCAAGGCGCGCTCGACTCAACGTGCCGCGTATGGTTAAAGATGGGAATGTCGCCACAAAGCAAAGGAAATATGTCAAGAAGAGATCGCGCCAACAAGGACCTCACCGCTCCTCCAAAACATCTCCAATCCATCACCTCGAACCGCGGAAGGGCAAAGGCCTTAGCCTCGATGCTCATCGTCCTCTTTCCATGCACTCCTCGTACCCCTAGGGGTATGAACTTCGTACACCCTAAGGGTACGAAGTTCACACCCCACGGGGTTCGATGTTTGTACCCCCACGGTGTTCGAAGTTCGAACCCCCACCGGGTTCGAAGTTCGAACCCCATGGGGTATGAATTTCGTACCCTAGGGAGGGGTTCGAGTTTCTAGGCTTTGACACATCGGGGTTCAAGGTTTTCTAGAGGGATATGCCTTGGGATATGACATAACCAAAGCTTGCCCTGACAAGCTCCCGGCCACGTTGATCACCTAAAAATAGCTGATCGGCACACGTCGATCAACTATTTTTGGTTGATCACTCCATAGTGCAAACCTAACTTCTTTATATCTTTTTTCCCACTCCTTTTTATCCCTTCTTACTTTTCACCTACTCCACCTACCCTCACCTAACCTCTCCACTATAAATACCCCCTCACTTCCTACATTTAAGTGGTTGGTCCAAGCTCACTCTCTCAAGCTTTAATGGCTTCAATCTTCTTCTCCAAGGCCTTTTAGGCACCTCCGTTCATCATACAAGGGAGAATATGAATTTACTCGGACTCATGAGGGTTTATCCATTCTTTTGGACACTGCCGCACCTACGGATATTTCCGGACCTCTCTAACATGGTTGACCAAGTCAACACCTCTCCCGCTCAACAAAGAAGAAGAAGAAGAAAAAAAAGGCCTCGCCTCTGCCTCCCTCAGACCTCGAGGCTCGACTCCGCCTCACTCGGCCTCAACTCCGCCACCCAGCCTCGACTCCGCATCTCGGCCTCGACCCCGCCTCTCGGACTCGACTTCGCCACTCGACCTCGACTCCGCCTCACTCGGCCTCGACTCCGCCTCACTCGGCCTCGACTCCGCCTTTCTGCCTTGAACCCGCCTCTTGGCCTCGACCCCGCCTCCCGACCTCGACCCCACCTCCCGGCCTCGACCCCGCCAGTCGGCCTCGACTTCGACGCTCAGCCTCGACTCCGCCTCACTCGGCCTCGACTCCGCCTTCAGCCTCGATCCCGCCTCTTGGCCTCGACTCCGCCTCACTCGGCCTCGACACTGCCTCACTCTGCCTCGACTCCGCCACTTGGTCTTGACTCTGCCTCTCGGCCTCGACCCTGCCTCTCGGCCTCGACTCCGACACTCGGCCTCGACTCCACCACTTGGCCTCGACTTTGTCTCACTTCGCCATGAATTTTCCTCACTCGGCCTTGACTTCGTCTTTCGGCCTCGACTCCGCCTCCTTTAGACCCCGAGCCTCGACTCTGCATCACTCGGCCTCGACTCCTCCTCTCGGCATCGACTCTGCCTCTGAGCCTCGACTCCGCCTCACTCGGCCTCGACTCCTCCAATCGGCCTCAACTCCGCCTCTCGGGCTCGACTCCGCCTCACTTGGCCTCGACTCTGCCTCACTCGGCCTTGACTCTGCCTCACGCGGACTCAACTACTCTCGATCAGCAAAGAAGATCGATAACAAGGACTAATAGGGTGTTGTTAATCATTATAGCTTCTTGTAATAGTCTTATTATACTTTGTTGTGATGGAATAAAATCAGTACAACCTTCAAAGTGGACGTGGGCCCCAAAGGGCCGATCCACTATAAATAACTGTGTCCTTTACTTCCCCGCACATTGTTACCGCATCTCTTATCCTTCTCCGCTCTGGACTTTAAAGTTTCAAAATTTTAGGACTCTCTAGTGTTGACGAAAATTTTAGGCATCAACAATAATATTAAGCTCATTCAAACTGGTGTAGTTTGTGAAACTAATAAGCTTGAATTATATTATCACTCTTAGGAAAGGAACTTCATCTTCAGTGATCTTTATCCATACTATGTGCCAAATCTAGCTTTGGCCTTTTCCAATTTCACCCGTGTTGTTGGCCCTCCCATCACCACTTTTAGATCCTCCTCCTTGGAGTGGGCTAGGGTTGTCATATCTTATAGACTATATGCTTTTGTCAAGCTCCCGTTCTATATTGTATAGTGTTCTGGCACTTCAAACCAAAGTTGGAGTTTTGTGCCTGTGCAGAGCTCCACTTAACTTCTTCTCTTATTCTAATAAAAGTGGTACGCCCATTATAAAAATAGTTTGCCTTGACCAAAAAAAGTTATCTTAGTAAATATGTTTGCTTTTTCTTATTTTTCATAATTGCATAATGTAGCTTTGAAAACCACATGTTCTTAATTGAATAATAGTAAATGAAAACTCAAGCTGCCCAAATTTCAATATGCTGAACCACTCCTGGCGGTTTAAGGTGTTTTTGAATGGTATTTTAGTACGGTATTTTATTTAGCAGGGAATACATTCGGAGGTTTAAGCGGATCATTTTTTATTTTGGTTAATTTATGTTTAAAACAGAGTAGTATCATTAAAAGAAGAACATTATCATTAATGCAAAACAATACAATAAACAAAACAAAACATAAATATGCAAAAATACAACAAAAACTAAAAAAAAATAGAAAACCTATATGTTGTCACCTCCTTGGTTGATCAAGTAGGCTTTGTAGTTAACAGAAATTTGTTCGAGTTGTGCCTCATGCGACAACCATGTTTTTGCATCGTCATCTTTTAAGATGTTGAATGTATCAGTCTTGTTGGGAAGTATAACAATGTGTAAAGATTCACTGAAATTAAAATCCGCTCCTTCACTCAAACATTTAATGCATGTTACCAAATCTGTGTAGCTTAAAGAATTTCTTATTGATCGTACACTTTTTGTGCTTGGACTATTAATATTCGGAATTTCTGTAGTTGTAGACTTTTGCACTTTTCGAGCGTTGGTGTAAATGACAATGTGAACCATCTTGTCGTCGATTTAACTATGACGTTTTCTGAAACTCCACATCGATATGAAGATGAACCAACATGTCGATTTTGTTGCACGGGAATTTCTTAAACAAGGGTTGAGTTGGTAATTCTAGATATAAAGAAGGATTTGACTGTGAATTCAAATTTGGTATACTACTTTGCCCTTCTTCCTCTGTATCATTTAGCTGACTTTGAAATGCATCAAACGCCAATGGGTTTGAATACGGTCCAAGCACAGAAGGTGTAAATTGTTGTGGTTGCTCTTTTTGAGTAAAAACGAGCGTATAAGCTGGCATATACGTCGTATTTCCACCTACAGGTGTTCCATGAAATAGTTGTTGTTGTATATTCAAATGATCAAGTGGTGTTTTTTCTATATTTCATAATACTCGGACCAAATATCTATTATAATAACAGTAATTACTCACGGTATTTTGGAAACTACCAATTTCAGTGTTTCAAATTTGGAAACGTATGTCAGTTTTGCAAACTGAGCTCACCTCGGGTATGCATCCATATTATGTCTTACTACATATCATAAAGCAGTCATACAAAAAAGTATCATAAGGCAGCAAAAATTATAGTAGCATCAATTCATACCAGATCAGGGCAGCAAAAGTTAACTTAATACATACATATATTTGCAAAAGTAATAGTAGTATCAGTGCAGCAAATGTATCATAAGTTCGCGAAAGTTAACTTAATACATACATATATACAGATCCAAAAAATGACACTATAGTAGCATCGGTTCATACCAGATCAGGGTTTACGGGGCTGTGGAACTTCCAACAGATTCGTTAGGGCTTTTCGGCTGTGGGAAAGCCAGTCCGAAGTGAGCAACCGCATGTGATGGACCCACAACATCAAGACAAGGGGTGAGGTAGCTTGGCCAATCATATTCCTAATCAACTTCCAAATCTACCCATTGATCATTCCTCTGGTTCATTGGGGCTTGGTTATCAACATGTATGTCATGGGTGGATTCAGGAAATAAGCTTGGCAAGGGGTAGCAAAGCAGCTTCATATATCATTGCGTCAAATCTTTCATCTGAATCCATTTTCACTCTGTGATGACACAAACATGGAACCACTTGTTCCTCCCTATTGCTCACAAAAAGAAGTTCAGGCCTTGTTCCAGGATGAGCAGGTACAATGCTGAACCTTAATGAGGTAAACTTTGTTATTGAATTGAGCAGCAAAAATATTGATATAGCCAATGCCTTCATAAATTTGCATTTTCAGGTAGAAAGATCTATGGTCGTACTAAGACCAGTTACAGTCGTCAATTGCAAGCACACATCACATTGGCTTCAATATTTCTTCAACAGTCGGAACATTACTCTTTAGAAACTTGGGAAAGTCATCAACTTTAGCCCACGAAACCACATCTAACGCTGGTTCAGGCTCAAATTCTTCATCAGACCATGCTTGCAAGTAAATAGCACCACTAGGTTTTGTAAAAACTTTCAACATTAGTGCATGATCATGCTTATTGTAAGACGGGCATGGTACTAGAAAAGAGTTATTGGGTATTACCCGCATAGGCCATGAATTATGATTTAGAGTCACCTGAAGCGTGTGATGCATAGCTTCAACATTCCAATGTCCCTTAAGAACATGTGGCAGTGATGTATAGCGACGAGTCCTCCATTGAATTTTTTTTGAAATTTTGAAGCTTGGGGTTTAGGGGATATGGAGAAGATGATGTTTTTAAGCTTGAAAGGATATGCGAGGGACCCAATGGATGGTGTCAAGTAAATATGCAAACCGGAAATGTTTGCACAGAAGACGAAGCATACTCAATTCTGAGGTGGCACGAGTGACAAATGGTGAATGGTCAACTGTTATAATTGTATGCATAAGATTTATAAGTTAGGATGGCCAAATGGTTAATTTCTATGATATATTTACAGGATATACATGCACAGATGCACTTATCAGATAACTTGTAAAATCAAATTGCAGGATCTGAAATGACGAGGAGAGATGCAACTGGCAAGTGGAGGACCTGAAATGACATGGAGAGATACAACTTCTGGTTCATGGCATTGCTATTTTGTAGGATGCGCACTGATCGTATTTGTTGGCAGTTGTATTGAAGGTAGTATGTGTTGGCACTTTTGGTATGTAGAATATTTGAGTTGTAATTTTAAATGATGTATTTGATCGTATGTGTTATATTTGAAGAATTGGTATGGTATGTAGAATATTTTGGATGGTTTGAATGTGATGATGAATGTAACGGATGTGTTTCTTCTATGTACAAAACTGGTATTGCAAAATTTATAATTAAAGCTTTGTATTTGCCTTCTTTTACTGTTGCATTTGCTTTTTTCCTGATGTTGTATTTCAAGATAATGGTGTTGTATTACATAATACAGTGGTGTTGCATTACATAAAATAGTAGTAATTCCACATGGCATGTAGACCCCATAGCTGACGTGGCAGGTGACACGTGTGCAGCTGATGTGTCGTGTGACACGTAGGTAACTGACATGGCCCCGCTATCGTGACCTGGTAGCCAGGATCTAACTAATGTTCAAGCAACGCTGAATATTGTTGCATTACGTGCAAATAGTGCTGCATTACGTCTATAGTGCAACACTTTCTTTCCATGGCAATAGATTGGCTAAAGCGTTGCCTTAGAGGGCTAAGGCAACGGCCGCGGATGCCATGCCCTTCCGGTGTTGCCTACTTGAAAAATAAAAAAATGCAACACTTTTTCGGTCTAAGGCCACATAAAACTTGTGTCGAATTTTCTCACTTTTGTAGTAGTGTTTGACAATACCACTATTGCCCGAGAGAAGCTCTTCTATGCTAAGGCGCTTATCGAAATCTCTCCTGATAAGCCTCTGCTAGATAATATCAAAGTAAAGATAGAAGATGGTTATGTTGTTGAGGTAGAAGTCAAATATGGGTGTAAACCAGAAATTTGTTCGTCTTGTCAGACTTTTGGTCATTCGGTTCCTTCTTGTCCTTTTAGCGCGGGTAGTCCCTCATTTGCTCCATTACCATTAGCTGATCGAACTCCCTTTCCTAAACCCCCTACTGTTACGTGGGTGTGTAAGATTGTTCCTCCAGCGGTTATACCAACGTCTCCATTTATTACAGCTGTGGTTGATCCGACACCGGTATCCGATGCTTCTATCATGGAGAAGGTTGTCCTGGATTCTGACGTCAATGTTATTTATGAGGATATTATTTGGAGTGATGCGGATAAGGTTTGGACACATGTTTTCTCTGGTATGCGGTATTGTCCCGTTAGCGATACCTTCCATAAATTTATCAGTGATGCAGTAAGTGATAAGAGAAAATTAATGTATCAAATTGTTGGTGATAATATTGAGATCATTCAAACTGGTGTAGTTGGTGAGACTAATAATCTAGAATTCTAGTATCACTCTTGGGTTAGGAACTTCATCTTCATTGCTCTTTATCCATGTTATGTGCCAAATCTAGCTTTGGCTTTTTCCAGTTTCACCCGTGTTGTTGGCCCTCCCATCACCACTTGTAGGTCCTCCTCCTTGGAAGGGGGCTAAAGTTGTCATATCTTGTAGACTATATGCTTTTGACTAGCTCCCATTCTATATTTTATAGTGTTCTGGCACTTCAAACCGTAATTGGAGTTTTGTGCCGGTGTAGAACTCCACTTACCTTCTTCTCGTTCTAATAAAAGTGGTAAGCCCATATAAAAATTGCTTGCCTTGCCACAAAAAAAGTTATCTTAGTCAATATGTATTCTTTTTCTTATTTTTTATAATTACATAATATATCTTTGAAAACCACATGTTCTTAATTACATAATAGACGAAACTCAAGCTATCCAAATTTTTATAGGCTGAACCACTCCTATGGTTTAAGGTGTGTTTGAATGGTATTTTAGTAGGGTATTTTAGTTAGCGAAGAATGTGTTTGGAGGTTTAAGAGGATCATTTTTAATTTTGGTTAGTTTATGTTTAAAACAGAGCAGTATCATTAAAAAAAGAACATTATCATTAAAGAAAAATAATACAATAAACAAAACAAAACATAAATATGCAGAAATACAACAAAAACTAAAAAAAATAGAAATCCTATCTGTTGTCACCTCCTTGGTTGATCAGGTTGGCTTTGTAGTTAAGAAAAATTCGTTCGAGTTGTGCCTCATGCGACAACCATGTTTGTGAATCATCATCTTTTAAGATGTTGAATGTATCAGTCTTGTTGGGAAGTGTAACGATGTGTAAAGCTTCACTGAAATTAAAATTCGCTCCTTCGCTCAAACATTTAATGCATGTTACCAAATCTGTGTAGCTTAAAGAATTTCTTATTGACCGTACACTTTTTGTGCTTGGACTATTAATATTCGAACTTTTTGTTGTTGTAGACTTTGTGTAAATGACGATGACAACCATCTTGTCATCGATTTCACTATGATGTTTTCTGAAACTCCACATCGATATGAAGATGAACCAACATGTCGATTTTGCTGCACGGGAGTTTCTTGAAAAAGGGTTGAGTTAGCAGTTCTAGATATAAAGAAGGATTTGATGGTGAATTCAAATTTGGTATACTACTTTGCCCTTCTTCTTCTGTATCATTTAGCTTACTTTGGAATGCACCAAACGCCAATGGATTTGCATATGGTTCAAGCATAGAAGGAGTAAATTGTTATGGTTGCTCATTTTTGAGTAAAAATGAGCGTATAAGCTACGTCGTACTTCCAGTTGCATGTGTTCCATGAAATAGTTGTTGTTGTATATTCAAATGGTAAAGTGGTGTTCTTTTATATTTCATAATACTGTAACAAAATTCAGATTATAATAACAGTAATTACTCATGGTATTATCAAACAACAAAACAACATTTATGAAAAATATCTTTAAACGATTATTCAACCATTCCTCCGATCTTGATACAGCCTATCGAACAGGATTCCAACCAGCTTCAGTTTTGTTGTTCAAGTTTTCTCATTTTACACAATTTCTTCTAAGACTATCGTGCTTATGTCGAACTTTATTGTCGTCGATCATTTCCAGAAAATCATTTGTTCTTTGTCAATTGATTTCAACCACTGCAGCATTATAGCTTTTTGCTATACTTTATGAACCCCCTTTTTGATGTTATTGCATCTATCATATGCAGTAACGGAACATTATAGCAAAATTCTAGTTGTCATGCAGGACTAATGATGCTTTGGTTGTCTGCTTGACATTGTTTAAGAATAAGTGAAGTGAGTTTGGTTTGGAAGAAGAAATGGAAGGAGGAATATTGTAGAGATGGGGGGAAGAAAATAACTCTTGCCACAACGGCTCGAAATGGAGCCGTTTGACTTTGACGCGTCAAAGCCCAATGGCTCCATTTCTAGCCGTTAGGCCAACGTGAAAAATGTCCCAGTTACGTTACAAACGAATCAGACGCATCTGTAATGTAACCGGGGAGTTTTGAGTCCCGAACGCATCCTAAAATCTTTAATAAGCAAGTAATGTTAGGGTTTTAATAAGTAATTTATCAATGACTAATCATGAAACCCTCAATTCAACTCTCTAACCCATATTGATTTAACTGAGAACAAATTGAAAATTAGGTAAGTAGATTAGCAGAACCGTACCTAAATTCACAACTGATTACTGATCGAAAGAGGAATTTGGTTTGGTCTTCCAGATTGATACAAACCGTATATTTTTTTCAAAAGCAAAAATGTGTAATCTTGTAAAAAAGAGAGAGAGAGAGAGAGAGCGCACACACACACACACACATATATATATACATATATATATATATATATATTATAAAAATAACTACCAACATGCCTGGCAGTAACCAAAAAGAATACAACCTAATTCAGACTGCGACCATAAGTATAAGATGTAGACGAATGAGCTCCGGATAAACCACTGCCCATCATACTTCAAAATCGAGTTCCAACAAGGCTACCACTCGTTTGTGAAGTATATCTACTCCTAGATAATACAATATTCACTCCAAAATGCATATGAACATTATACATAATAAAGAAAGGACACTCCAGGACTAATCTCCAATAAGCTCCTCAACAAAAAGTCAACCAACCTGTAACCTGAAATAAGACTAAAAAAGTAAGCTAACAACACACACACACGCGCGCGCACACACACACACACACACACACACACACACACACATATATATATATATATATATATATAATATAATATAAAAATAACTACCAACATGCCTGGCAGGTAACCAAAAAGAACAAAACCTAACTCAGACTGAGACCATAAGTATATGATGTAGATGGATGAATTCCGGATAAACCACTGTCCATTATACTTCACAATCGAATTCCGGCAAGGCCACCACTCGATTGAGAAGTATATCTACTCCTAAATAATACAATATTTAATAAAAGAAAGGACACTCCAGGACTGATCTGACTGATCTCCAATAAGCTCCTCAATAAAAAGTCAACCAACCTGTAACTTGAAATAAGACTAAAAAAAGTAAGCTAACAACACACGCACACACGCACACACACACATATACATACATATATATATATATATGTGTGTGTGTGTGTGTGTGTGTGTGTAGGGGGGGGGGGGGGAGGGGGTAACATAATAAAAATAGAGACAACTATAATAACCACTAAAACAAATATCAATTACAAATACAGATTCTATTGTAACAAAAATGCTTTGAAATTCTAATAATAAAGTTCAAATTATTTCTAACATTAACTAGAAATCTGTCAAACATAGGATCCCTAATCATCTTATAGTAAGGGTTATACATCCAATCTAAACAAAAAGAAACAATCTTAATAGTTAATTTATCTACAGTATCAGCATCAAAATGAAACATTCTCTGATTTCTATCGAAACGAATAAACCAACTTATAATAGTTATTAAAGTATCAAGTACATATCTATTTTTAATATTAAAATCAAATCTAAAAAAATCCAATAAAAATAACATTCATAAAATTATGAGAAAAAATTAAAACAAAAAGTCATAAAACCATATTTAAAATATAGAAAGTTTTAATACAAGAAAAAAAATGATCAACTTAAAGAAATGGGTCTAAAGTCTTTTAATTTGTTAGTTCCTAATTTCTTATGAATAAGAATAACATTCGGAAAGTTAAATCTACCAATTTGTAAATTCCCATTATAAAAAACATAAAACAAGTTTATTATATCATATTTCAAGACATTCCAATTTTTTTTATAAAAAAGAATAGAAAAACCGTCCGGACCAGCAGCTTTATCACTAGGCATATCATTAATAGCCTTCCAAATCTCATGCACTGTGAACAGCTTGTTTAAATCTAAAAAATCCATCTTAGAATAAGAATGATAAATATTATTCCATCTAACATTTATCCTCTCCTTTATTTTAGACCCAAAAAACTGCCTATAGTAGTTAGTAAAAGCTACATTTAAATCCATTTGAACAAACAATTCTATGTCATCAACAAAAATGAAATGAATATAGTTATTCATGCTCGATAGATACGTACCGAACTTTTGATATTCTTGCTCGGTAGATAGGTACTACACCACTAAGGAACACCCTATATACAACAAAAAATAGATTGGATGGCATGTTTCTTGAGTAAAAAATACTTGAAAAATGCGAGAATACTGGGACAATAGTGATTGGATGGGTGAGAAAGGTTATTTTTTTATTTCTGGTTAGATGTACTATTTCTGGGCAAAAAAGGAAAATTGTTGTTCAATATACTTATTGGCATCTGCTTCTACATGGTTTCCATTCTTCTATAGCGATTGGGATTTGGGAGTAAATCATCGGTCTAAGAATATGAAATGTGGAAAGGACATATTATTGCGTAACAAAGGTTTGCTTTTTGGCGTATAAAAATTGTATGACCTCGATTATTGTATTGCTAATTAGAGATGTATGGAAGATTTTAACATGTTGTCTTCGATCGCAGACTTCCATTTATTGCCTGTTACATTATTTTTTGTCTGTTACATGATACATAAATAGGTGCATAGGGTCCTCTGTACTCATAATCCTCTATTATTTTGAAACCAACAAATCACGACCTCTGATTTTTAGTTTTTTTAATTAAGTTAAAGAGAGAAAGAAAACTTAATTGCTAAAAAGTGGAATTCACGGGGTTTTGATTGGTTGGATATAGAGGGATAAGAGATTTTGAATACAGAGAAATTAATTTGCATAAGATATATTTGATGTTTGCCTCCGCCTTCAACAAGTCTATATCAGAAGCAATGTGTTGCTTCTCCACATATTTCATTCTGTATTTGTACTATTATTCAACTTCTCATCCAATATTTTTAAAGAGAGCGCTAGAACGTTTGAAAAAAAAGGATAAAAATCACCGCATCTGCAAATACACGGTGAAAATTCATGTAATTTACGGTGGTTACATCATCCAATACATGATTTCACTTCCGCAGTTTCTTACCTACTGATTTCCGATTGTTCAAGCATTTAACAAATTTTTGATACAAATTTTTTTTTAACTACCATATCCTATTAAACTACTGAGAAATATTAATGTACTAAAGATGGTTATGTTTTTTTTTTTTTTTTTTTTTACATAATTTGGGAATTACTTTAATAAATACAACCATAGTGAGGTGTATTCTTTGTTCTACAATAGAGATGCTTTTTAACTATTGTGAATTACAAAGTGTTATTCCCATTGTTTTGAAAACCAAACCAGACCGTGGTCGAACCACCATCCAACCATAACCGTGAACCAAGCCGGCCCAGAGATCAATAAAGCCTTATTTTTCAAATAAGGCATTTCAACCAGAAAAACCTGATCCAACAATGAAAATTCGGTTTAACCATGAATATAAACCATGGGCTGAAGATTAATTCAGCGCAGACACAGCCATACAAAAGGCATAAGTGCCAGCTGTGCTTAAGGACCAACGGACTGCCTTTATTTATACATAAAATAGGCAAATGCTTTGTGCGATTCCAGAATGTGGGACTGTTCTCATTGCTGAAGTTCATTAGTTTCTTTCGTTTTATATTATTTTATTACCAAATTCAGTTTTTCACACAATAATATAATGGTTTAATTAAAATTCATAAGTGCACGGTTCTTACGGTTCGACCGATCGAACCTTTAAAACCTCCGATCATGGACTATCACGGTTCGACGCGCGGCACAGTTATGAAAAATATGGTTATTCCCCTTTCTTTTCTGGACATCGCAAAATGGCATAGTTATGATAACAAATGAAAAGAAGAATGCAACGCACTTGAATAAAGTTTTCAATTTTGCCAAATGCACCATCCGCTACCATCCTTGACAAGGATTTTTTATCCCCTTTAACTGTTACTTACGACCATCAGGTTTTAATTTATGTAATGATCCAATTTTCACCGTCAAAATCGAAACTAGTACATCCACCGTATTCATCTGTGGAACATCGAAATGACGGAATATCGAATCAATAGGGATTAGAGAAACAAAATTATGAACATTACCTCACATTACCAGCAGATTACATAAAATATATGATAAATCTTTGAAAACGAAAGTGAATTTAGTTAATATAGATTCTTAACATAATAGGGGAAAAAATTAAGGATAAAAGCACACCCAAAAATCAAGTTTTATTATTTTGTAAAGAAAATATTCCATTGCAGCAGGAACGTAATAGGGGAAAATCATGAAGAAGATACTTTTAAATGTTATATTTTATTCAACAGCAAGTCCACACAAACATTAACCATCATCATAGGTCTACAAAGCATTATCTGCCATTTTTAAAACCACAGTTTTACTTGAAACTTGCTTATTTCATAGGATTACCCAAATTTTAAAGCTTCTTGAAGGAGGTCAGCTGCCTAAAATGTAACCGCGCTTTCACCCAAACAACAGCCTCATAATTGCCCCCATCAGTCACCTCCAAATCAAGTTTATAGTTTGTTCCAGCCACCACCTGAGTTTCCCCTTTCAAGATTTTACTCAATGTCAGATTTGCACTCGCTTGCTTGTTGTGCTCTGAAATCGCAAATTTCGCGACGTCGACAACATCCGGATCGTTGAGATTGTTAATCCCTTTCCAACCGCCGACGACGCGAGTATGATGACCACTGGATTTGACGGATGCAATGAAAAAAGTCACCAGAAGAATGGAGAAAAGTTGGTGTTTCATTGCTTAATTTTTTTAAATTTTTTGTTTCAATCCCTGCAATGAATTCGATTCCTATGTGAAATTTAAGGGGCTGTTGCTAGGGATGGCAAAAAAAATCTGTACCCGCGGTTTGATATGAAACGGATAGTTAAATGGGTATCCATGGTTAAAATAAACAGGTATTTTTAATATACGTTAATTAATGGGGCGGATACGGATAATTAGATATCCATGTCCGCGGGTACCCGTGCCCGTATTGAATGTAATTTATTATCAATAGTCAATACAAAAAATATTGTTGTTGGCTGTTTGGTATTTGTGTGCATGCATTTACTCAACAATTTATAATTGGTTGTTGATATTTTGATGGATACTTCTGATGTTGTCTCTTCTTTTTTGGATGTTGGTTTAAATATGCATTGGTATTTTGAGATTAGCATTTAAGCATTGGTCTATTTTTATTGTTTTTAACCAAATGTACTTTTGAATAATTTCAATAAATGACTAAAAAAATAAATTGAATAAATATAATGAATACCCGCCATTACCCGTAACCTGTTTAAAATCGGTTTAATGGATACATGTGCGGGTATGGGGCGGGCACGGGGCAAAAAATCACCCCACGGGGCGGGTGATGGGGTGGTACTACCCGCGCCCGCCCCGCCCCATTGTCATCCCTAGCTGTTGCGTTCGTTATTGGATAAATCACGCCTGTAATTGGCTTCCAGCCTTTACTTGTTCTAATATAAGAGGATTGTTAAAGGAACTCCACTTTTGGTTAAGGGGAGGACATTTTTAAGGGGACTCCACCTTAAAAAAAAATGTTAAGGGAGGACTTATTTAAAAAAAAAAAAAAATAAGCATGGACTAGACTGCCCCTCGTACCATTAATTAATTAGACATACAATGATTAACTATATTTTAGTTTGTTAATTACTTCTCATAATTCCAGGCTTAGTTTTGGGTATGTTTGGTATTGACTTTTTTTTGAATACTTGCATAAAATCATCTACACTATTTATATCATTACCAAATATAAGGTGCATGCAACTGTATCATTCCTTTAATTATTTTTTTTTAATTTTTTTTGCAAGACATGTAATTATCGTTTTTTATTTTCTCTATTATTTATTTATTTATATATATGAGTGATAAAAGCATGATTTAAACTGGATTACTGAGAGGCTAATTCTATTTATACACCAAAAATTGCTACATATATACCAAAAATTATAATAAACTACTATACACCGTGTATTACTTTACGTACACCATTTCTTTTACTAAATTATTCATGTTCTCATCTTCTTTTTCTTTCCTCTTTCGAACTTAAAACAAAATTACCCAAAATTAGAAATTATTTGCATCAAATTGAGTAAATTTAACCAAATGAAACTTATTTCTTTTACTAATATTGTAACTTTTATAAAAAATTTGAAAAAAAAAATCAATTTCAACAAAATTACTATGATTCTACAAAATAAATCAACACTTCTAAATTAGACATTATTTCTGAATGTTTTTTAATAGAAACTTTAGACTTCGTGAATAAATAATTCATTAACATATCTAGTTTGTATCATGTTTCCATATTTTTAAGAACAATTTGACTTTTTATATCCAGAAGTTTTAAAAATCAATTATGAGAAAAGGGTAATTTAGTAATAAAATTTTATAGAAAAAATAATGGTGTATGTTGAGGGATTTTCGGTGTATCAATAGAATTTGCCTTATTGAGATTATATGAACTTTGTTTGAATCGGGGAGAGTTGAAGGAGGAGGATCTTCGTTTAATTGTTATTTCGTTTTATTTTCCTTTTAAGTTGAATTATAGAAGGTCAGTGTATATTGTTTCTAAATTTATTTTGCAATTTGCAGAGTTAATTATTCATGTATCTTATTAGACCAAGAAATGTTAATAAGTGATGGTCTGACTCATGCTTAAGTGTTTGAATTCATGCAAGTGTAGTCTGACTTATGCTTATGTGTTTAAATTTATATAGTTATTTGTAGGTGTGCATTAGTTTTTCTCTATTATAGGGATTGTACTGGAAATTTTAATTACATGGTTAAGGGGGGGGGCTAACTTATTTTGTCCTCCCCTTAACAATTCATCAAAAATTAATAAATTGTCCCCCCCTTAACAAAAAATGGAGTCCCTTTAACAATCCCCTAATATAAACCCATTAAAAACATCTTATTAGATTTAATAAGCAAATAGAAATAATAATAATTTCATTTCTATTTTTTATTGCAATAAATACATGTGATCCAATTGTCCAGATATCATTGCAAAATAAGATAGGATTTTAAATCATATTTGTTTCCTATTAAGAGCATTCTAAGATAGGATTTTAAATCATATTTGTTTCCTATTAAGAGCATTCAAGATAGGATTTTAAATCATATTTGTTTCCTATTAAGAGCATTCTAAGATAGGATTTTAAATCATATTTGTTTCCTATTAAGAGCATTCAAGATAGGATTTTAAATCATATTTGTTTCCTATTAAGAGCATTCTTATTGATACTCTAAATATTGTTAAGGGAGGGGCAAATTTTAAAAAAAAATGTTAAGTGGAGTAGCAACTAGGAAAGTAACTCCTTAACAATTAAAGGTAATTTTACTTTATTACCCATTTAGGCTATGTTTCACTCTTCTGTTCATTAATCTAATTTTTAATGATTAATCAACACCATTAGTTGTGAAGAAATCAAACTCTAACCAAAAAATATGATCGAAAAAACAATATGATATTGACACAGGAGAGTGAGCGTTATGTTGGTGTTGATCGGAGTAATGAGATGGTAAGATCTAATTTATTTTATTAAATCATATCCACATGTTGTTAGGGTTAATATTTAATTTTAGTTCATTAAATCGTATGCATACGATATCAACTATTTCCTAACGTTATTTGCAGTTAAACGATTCAGGCTTTTTTGATTTAGGGGTCGATGCTTTACGGTTAGACCTGGCAATCGTGTCGTTTCGTGTACTTTCGTTTCGTGTACTTTCGTGTTTTCGTGTACTCAGAGCTAAAACCTAAAACGACCCGAAATCATTTCGTGTACCTGTTTACCCGATCTGAACACGAAACGAAATAATTCGTGTAAACACGAAACGACACGAAAAGTACACGAAATTAAATTCGTGTACTTTCGTGTACTTCCTGTTCGTGTACTTTTGTGTACTTTCGTGTACTTTTGTGTACACGAAAAGTACACGAAATTAATATATTATATGATATATAAAAAATAAAAATTATATATAAAATATTTCGTGTACTTTCGTGTGTTGAAAGTGAAAACCCATATCCGACACGAAATTTATCGTGTAATTTCGTGTTCGTGTACTTTCGTGTTTCGTATACCAAAAATCAAAACCCATAACCGTTTATTTCGTGTCGTTTCGTTTCGTGTTAGCGTGTCACGTGTCAAATTGCCAGGCCTATTTACGGTGTGTAAGTTTTTAAAATAAAGGATAAAAGTGTAAGAAGTTAAAAAAATAAGCTAGCTACGTTGACCCTACCTTAACAATTTTAAAAAAGTGGAGTGTCCTTAAAATTCATCTCCCTCTTAACATAAGTTGGAGTGTCAATAACATCCCCCCCCCCTTTTATTAATTGTAAATCGGTTAGCCTGCATTGCTTCGATGTGATTTTTGTATCCACTATAAATTAATCAAGCTAGTTTGGACCCATGCTTCACACTCGATTTGTTTACTTAATTTGTAAAAAATAATTCTTAGATGGTGCATGAATGACTATTGAATGTGAAAAGCATATCGTGCGTGCTTAGTTAGTAGGTTTAACATATTTATTATTTCTAAAATGTTTACTCTGATTTGTCGATTTTTTACTAATCATTTGTTATAATTGGATATATGCTATATTATAGATTGTGAGTCTGTTCATACGTTTCTTTAAGTATAAACAAAACACTTTTCTCGAATTTGGTGGATTCCATATGAGCCCCCTTTAATTCTTCAAATAGAAGCACTTCATTAGAAGTGTGAACAAACTCACTCGTTATATTATAGAGTTGTATTTTTTTGTAATAGTACGATAAGCAAACTACAAAAGAATAGCAGTCAACAAACAATAACTTCAGATAACTTCTTAACATCAATTCTGTAAGTTATCTTAGTCAATACGTTTGATTTTTCTTATTTTTTTACAATCGCATAGTATAGCTTTGAAAACTATATGTACTTAACTGAATAATAATAAATGAAAACTGAAGGTGTAAAAATTTAAATCCGACCTTAAATAATTATACAAAATACATTGAAATATTGGTGAATCACATAAGAAAATGTTTCAACTCTGATACACACGCACATACCTAGCAATAAAAATTATAGAATAAAAATACATTAACTACTAGAAAATATGGAAAAGAAACTGTGCGCTTATCTTTTATGTAATTTCATGGTCATTATTTTGATAATATTATATTATTTTTACTTTTACGTATATGTATATATAGGGGTTTGACAAGATTTTCCAATTTTTCTATATATTTTCTACTAACGTTGAGGGTCAGATTGAAATTGGGACAATTTGAGTTGAGCAGGTGAAGTAACACTGACCACTGATGTTAAACTATGAAAGTGACGTAAGGGTTGAAACGCAACATACATGTCTACACAAACACAAAGGGTTGCCTGGAGGAAAACAACAGGCATTTACGTGCAATTAAAGTTTTGAAAGTTCGAGCGTCGTAAGCAAGCAAAGAGGAGGACAAAGAACAAACACATGTATCACGTGAAAAGAAGAGAAGCACAGGAAATGACGTGGCCTACGTACGACACAATACATGGACTGGCCCTGGCACCGACGTTAGAAAAACCACACACGCCAATTCCACATAACTCCGAAGGCAAGCTGTGTAAAATACATTGCAGTTACCCAACATCCCATAAAAAACCTTAACGTAATCAACTCATTTCCAGATCAGTATCGAATCATTGAAAATGGAATCTAGCTAAATTTGGCAATAGATAGAAGGAAACAGTCAACTCAAGAAATTGAGTTTGATGTTAGTTGACCTCCACTCATCACTCAACAGTGCTCAAAGAGCAACAAATCATTTTAATTAGACGATACAACTCAAGAAAGCTAAACCAATTGACACTACGCCATAGATGACCTATTGCAACGAAATTAGAAGATGTTGCTAGCTATAATGTAACGATAAGTATGTTGATTTTTGTCTATTACAACATTCACTTCAAGGTTTTAACATAAATATGAGCAAGATGTTCTTGTTGCTATAAATATATTCAAATTTAAAAAAAATGGTGAACCACGCCATCATTTAAAACAAAATCTCAACCATCAATCGACACCATCGTTCAAAGGGCCTAATAAACTTGAATCAAAAAAACACAGAGCGTCCAAAACTTGGAAACGGCAACTAGGATTTCACTACGCCTCCTCTTTCTTTTTTAATCCGCTATCTTCCTATCTCTTCTCTTCACAGACGCGTCTTCTTCTCACCCAACCCTAGCTTTCTCCATGCCTAAGTTTTGGCCTCCTGTTTTCTCGTTAAAACCAACCACGCCCTCTCTCTTCAAATCTTAATTTGAAACCCCAAATCCGACCTATCCCAATCGCATTGGTGAGCCTGAGGCGCACTATAACGACCCAAGGATTTCGATGCCCGAATCCCGACAATAATACACCAATCCTGTATTACATGCCAGAACTGTATCGAAACACCAGATAGTTATTAGAAAGAATTTAGAGGGTGAGATAAGAAAGAAAGAAATTTTAGAATAGAAGAAGAACAAGAACCAACACAATACAGAGTCTCACATCGCAGCGGAACAAAATATAATACAGAAATAATCTTTATTGAGAGCTTTTAAAAATACTTACAATATCAGAGTACATCTCCGGACAGTTAAAATAAACTGCCCCATACACAACATACAGCGGAATCATATAATGTCATACATCTGAACTTTTCCGACTCGTCTCTTCACAATATCTGATAATCTAAACCTGCACAACCCGGGCTAACCCGAGCATTACAAATACCGGGTCAGTCTGGTGAACCAGAGTGAGAAAAACACACTAAGTTTAAGGTATCACACATCTTGATTTTAAAGTCGAAATCTTTTCGAAAGAAAAGGAAAATCGTAATACCAAATCCACACATAAATACAGACGGTTTTTACCTTATGATAACCCAAAATATTTTTGAAATCAATATCTTTTCTGATATTATAACAGTGTCTAAATACAAATAAATATCAATTTAGCGGAACGCTTGCATCTCACGCTCCACATATATAGTATACAATCAAAACCGCGGCGCTTATTGGAGATTGGATTCCAACTATGACAAGGTATGGGTCCACCTGCCGATAGTGTATCTCTAGAGGCGAATACACCGGGTTCAACAAGAACGTCTTGCAACCCGGCCCACACATGACCGACCACTCATTTCGCTTGAGTGTATCTAATGTATATCACCAACGGTTGGGCTCAAACCACCGTTTCCCGAAAGGGACAGCATCGATAGATTAAAGAAGCAAAAGGAATTTCTTTAGATAGGTGATTATACACACTAATGGGAGCGACCCACATAGCCATGCTGCCTTCCCGATTTTTATCATTTCACGGTTGATGAGGCTTGAGGCTACGCTTTATCAGTTCATCAGATTCACTTTGAATGCCACATTGTCAGATCCATCAGAATCACCAATTGATGTCTACAACAATACATTATGTGTTAGCTAAAGAAGTTTCCTTCTCTGCTTCCACTCTTGGTACGGTTGAAGAAATCAATGTACGTGATCTTTTTGGAAATACTCTGTCAGACACCCATCCATACATGTCACCCAGGAACAGGATGAACCGAAGGTACCCTCCTACTGCATCCTAGTAATCACCCTGAGAATCAGTAGTGAGAAGTCCTTGCAATCCGTAGATTCCAACCACGACAGAATCATAGTTTTATCTCTTCTTGCAAGTCAGAGATTTTAAGTAATCTTTCTGCATATGAAGATCAACGGTCTTCAATAGCTCCAGCTCGAATCAGCATCTTCAGCATACTCGTATTTTCTGGACGGAATGGTTTTCGAATATATTGGATCCCGGTCTTTCCGTACCAACAATCGTATGGCCAAATTTGGTAGTCAGTTATTTAACTATCAAATAAAAACAACCATTCATTCACATGAAAATGTATTCACTGATTTACTATTCAGTGTCATTTGGCCTCTTTAATGAACCGTCCATTACTTATATTCCATAAATTTTCAATATTAGAAACATTGCTTTTACTTCTTATTATAAATTAAGAATACTCTCTAAATTCCTTTTATTCAACTTATAAACTTTTCGAAAACAGTTTAAAATATCATTTACGGAAATCATAACTTATATTTCCCTCAACTACTCTCGTTTATAAACTAATATCATTCCTGGATAATCATAGGGTCGTTCAAGTTGGGTATTTTATTTACCTCTCAGACCTTGACCAACAACATTCATATCTTCAGAATAACCAGAAGTTTATTAACCGCACATTTCCCTTTGGAAACCCCATTTAAAACTCAGCACGTTTACTTAATTAATTCTTAACTAAACTCTTTCTTTTACTTTATTAATTCTTTACAACTTTTCATAATAGCTTCGACTTGGTAGTTATTATAAATCTCTCAAATTATACTTTTATATATACATTTCAAATCAGATGCAAATATCGTTACAATTCTTATATAAATATCTTAACCATTTCAAACTTATATCCAAATCATTTCCATTTACGTCTATCACAACGTTACTGATTTTATTTTATATTCTTTAAATAACTTATTCGTGGTATGATTCATCTAACGATCTTTTATAAAGATCTTCTATTTATTAACCAAGTAGTTCAATTTATTATTATTTGTAACAAGCGTTGCAAATCTTATTTCAAAACCTTTCATTTCATTTACAAATACCATTAAAAATCATTAGCGACGACTAATATTCGATCCCATTTATAAATTCATACCCCACATATAAATTCAAATCTCATTTATAATCCAAATCTCATTGAAATCACTACTTATTTCCAAATCTTCCAATTTGGAAATCTTACTCACGAAATGTTATTTAATCACATTTTGTATTGTTTAAAAACACCGTTTGTTAAAACGATCATTATCACAAAACATTTCTCTTTGAATTCTTTTACACATTCTCGTGTATTCACGACCCAATGATCCTATTTTGAACTACACTTTAACTCCCCTTCCGACTGATAAGGCTTTTTAAAAAATTATTTCAAAATTTAAATTGCAAATTCGATAAATTTTATATCGTTTAACATTTATTTAATAATCTCTTACATTTTGTTTGTTATAAATTTGTAAATTTAGCCTCGACTATTATCTTTGCCATAAGAGTCACATTTTAAAATCATATAAAAAATATATTTATAACTTTGAAACCGCTCGAAATCCATTTAATATTGATTTCGAAAATCATTTCTCTTAATCAACGGTACTAAAGAGGCAAATGACTACTGTAGTACCAAACCGTGAAATATAAACTAGTTTCACATTACCTAACAAACAATATAATCATACAGATAAACGTTATCAATATTAGCGAGGAATCTTGTTGGATTCCTCCAACCTATTCTTTCCTACAAAATAACGGGTTACCAGAATTCAAATTATTCAGTACAATATTCATTTTCATCTAGACAGATGAATTAAAACAGTTTGATAATAACGGTCGATAATAATTGTAACAGTAAATATTGGGATAATAATAGCAGTTCAATCATTCAACTATTTGATTATAACGTTTATAGTGTTATAAACGTAACCACTGAGGTAAGTTACCTCAATTGGATTTAATCGTTAAAAATAACGATTTATTTTCAATTAAATTAAACGAATGTTTAATTTAATCGTTCAGTCCATACATGAATATAAAATCAGCAACGAACAAACAAACAAACAACCATTAACAAGTATAGCACACAATCATAAAACCCAACTTATATAAAATATAAGTAGGGAAAAACTGAGTGAGTTTAACTCACCTTGGGTTTCCATTTGTCGGGATAACGACTGATTCCAGTTAAATTAAACGTGCATTTAACTAGGAACCTCTACTGCCCCCCGAACGCGTCCAATTCTGAAGATCCTGTCACGATGATTCCAACGTCCACTGATTTGTCAGATTCTGTCCACGTACGAGCCAGTTGTCATTAGTATAATTTACGTCTAATTTAAATTACCTAAATTAAATACACATGTAAATCACGTTAAAGCAGTGGTTCGACAATGATAAGGACTGATAGTTTTCCTACATTACATATGTATGGTGTTAGGCGCGTGAACGGTTTGGACCATGCTAACTAATACTTAGACACATATAAATCCTTTCCTAACGTTAAAGTCACGTATACATCAGTTAATCCCAACCAAACACAGTTAGAAAATTATAATTACAACTAGGTAGACTAAACTTACTTCCAACCGGGTACGGTATACCTTTTTCTATGGTTCCATTTACCGCCCTGTATCATTGTAATGCATTGATTATATATACTATAAACGGTAACGTTATGGTAATTAATTAAGCCTATTTCAAAACAACTACTGTTTTACACGCAAATATTAATATATAGTTTTAACTTAATCTCTTGCTTGCTTCAAATTAAAGCGTCATTAGTCATGAAATTATGGTATTTGGTCCATGTTAAATTAAATGAGAACTAGCACATTTCATAGGTGTTTAGGGAATTTTAATTATATACTTCGGCATGGATCTTTGGATTAGAAATACATAACTAGAAATGTATTGTTATACCTTCTTCCCAATTCAGTAAACACGCCATGCTCCTCTTCCTGCCAATTTCTCACGTCCACCTTCCCCCTTTCCCTCTCAACGCTTCACCCCCCCCCCCCCATGCTCACGTATGTCCACTTCTTCCCAGTATTCTTTCACGCATTTCTTTCTTTCTTTTGCGTTAAAACTAATGCCCCCCTATACCCTCACTTGCTCTGCATTATGCTCCACCCATCCAGGCTTCGGCATTAGCAGCGACCGCTCCTCCAACCTAACATGGCTGCGCCACCACCAGAGTCAGACCATTCTTCCTATTCCTCCCCGTTCACTGACCTCGCCAGCAACCCGGGCGACAACCACCAGCCACCATGGTCCATGCCATCATCTTGTTTGGCATCTCCATTCCCTGCTTCGTTGACAGCACGTACATTTGAGGACACGAAAGCAGTTTTCGTGTAATGGGGCTCGCGTGATGTTTAGGGAAGAGGGTTTCCATTTTTGTTTTTTTGGAAAAGAAGTCGCAGTTTTAATGGGGAAAATGGTTTTTGTTTTCTGTTCAGGAACGAAGGGAAAATGAATGGAGCAGTACTATTTATACAGGAGAGAAGGCGTGCGGTCCACGGTTACGTGGGGTTAAAGTCATTGAAAGTTTGGATGGCAAGGCATTGACAGGGTGGGGAGCAAGGCATCGTATATAATATATATTTTTGGCTTTGTTTAGTTACAATTCCTAGGCCAGTGTGTTTTAGGCGGGTTGTCATTTGATAGTTGTACACTAGTTTCAGTCGATATATACTGGCTCCGTATTATTATTTTATGCGTTCACTCGGGTAGCCATTTGATTGAATACAGGGTTTATTACATACGGTGGTTGGCACGAAAGAAGTGAATTGGGTCGCAAGAAACTCAATTGTTTGGAGTGCACGTATTGTACAGTAAAAAGAAATTTTGGTATGCAAGTTGTTGATAATGTATGGCGCAAGGCGTTGATTATATATAATTATTATATATATTACTGTCAGGCCATGTTAATATCCAAAGACACGTTAACTTTCGTTGTGAGAAATCACGTTAAAAACCACTATAGATGATTTCTGTTTTCTGATAAAAAGGCTAATCTTAGTGAAAAAAAAATTTCCGAACCCAATGGGACAAGTTTCGTCGAAATCCGACATCGTTTGAAGAAAATTCCTTTATAAAACCAGAAATAAACACGTGTTTAAATTTTCCACGATTACTAGATAAATCCGATCAACTTGAAACTTTGAAATCTTACAATAATTAATCAATACGAACCCAACGGCACCAGTTTCGTCGCATTCTGAGACTGTTTCCCCGGTAGGCTATTTTTACGCGCACCGCAGTGCCATTTTGGACACCAAATTGCACGGTCTCCAAAATTAACAAACTATATATCTATCTTGACTAAAATCGATGATACGAACTCAACGGAACTGGTTTCGTGGCCAAATTCGATCGTCTGCTCAAGTTATCCCCAAATACCTCTTTATTAAATTTGATTACGCGCTAGAAAATGAACGGGCGTTTACGGCTACCGTGGCCACATACGACATCGGTTCGCCAAGCAATTCAACATCGTACAATAATTTAACGTTACGGTTCCAATGAAATCGGTTTCGATGGAAACAGAGTCTGTTTGCAAAATGGCTATTTTAAAGGCCTATAATTTAATAATGATTTCCACAGCGATTATTTTAAAATTTGATTTGGCCATAAATAACAAATTATAACATGAAATCTGGATTTTTCTCTTTCATATGAAAATTATAATCAACATGGTCCCAACGTTTCTCGTTTCACAGAAATCCGACTTATATCGGATCCTGTACATTCAATTAAAGTTCAAAATTCAATATTACGAACTACAACGTCGTTTCGAACTCGATTTATATTAAATATAAATTTAATGTTCAAATATCGTTTTTAATAACGTGTTAAATATTAAAATTCATTAATACTCCAAATATAATATTTAAAATAATAAATTAAAGTAATTATTTGATGGCCAAAATACGGGTCGTTACATTCTTCCTCCCTTAAAATAATTTCGTCCTCGAAATTGCTAAGGTAAGGAAGAACGTTACAACCCATTGTCTTTATAATAATTATTAAATCAAAACTCCTTTTCATTTTCAAAATGAGTCTAATTGGTTTTAAAACCAATTTATTCCAATAAAAGGATCTTCCAAAAATCTTCAAAATTTTCTAACACCTTAAATTTTGGAAATTTTTTGGCAGAGTCTCCCCTGTACGAAGGACATCTGCAAAATCGCAAGTTCAAGAAATATATATACATCGACCAACAGGGTCGGAGAAATTCAAAAACCAAACTCAAAACCCAAATAAAAACCAAAATTTTATATAGGCGTACCTTTTTGCGAGGGTTATTATGCGGTAAACAGTATTTTATATTCGAGTTTGCTTAGTTATTATGCAGCTCTATTTAAACTGGGTTCAATTAACTCCAGAATTTTCTCTTGGATCGACTTTAAAGCTGAATTGGCACTTCTGCACCTGTTCTCAACTCAGATAAATTTCATTAGTTCCCAAAACAACATCAATTAGTTTCAAATATCCATATCATATATGATCCAACCAATTCTACACACAATCTAATCCACATGAGATTATAATTATTTATAATTATTTCATTTATTTCTTTAATTATCCATTCAGGTTTATTAATCCGGATTGATTTATCCAACTTGTTTATTTCATATTGGTTTCAAACCAAGTCTATCATTTTCAAATATATATTCAAGCAATCAACAACACAATCCAAACACATCATTCCAATCAACACTAACAAATCAATCGATTTCCCATACTATAATAAATTGAGAAAATCATTACTTTTATTATAAACTAAATTGGGCAAAAATAATTTTAATATCAAATTTCAAATACGCGCTCTCATAGATATATCAAACTCAATCTCTTTCTAGGATATTACTAACCCCATCTCTATCGAATTATGCCATAGAGCCAAGGTTATCACTAAACCAATAGCTCTGATACCACTGTAACGACCCAGGGATTTCGATGCCCGAATCCCGAAAATAATACACCAATCCTGTATTACATGCCAGAACTCAAGTATCGAAAAACCAGATAGTTATTAGAAAGAATTTAGAGGGTGAGATAAGAAAGAAATTTTAGAATAGAAGAAGAAAAGAACCAACACAACACAGAGTCTCACATCGCAGCGGAGCAAAATATAATACAGAAATAATCTTTATTGAGAGCTTTTAAACATACTTACAATATCAGAGTACATATCCGGACAGTTAAAACAATCTACCCCATACACAGCACACAGCGGAATCATATAATGTCTTACATCTGAACTTTTCCGACTTGTCTCTTCACAATATCTGATAATCTAAACCTGCACAACCCGGGCTAACCCGAGCATTACAAATACCAGGTCAGTCTGGTGAACCAGAGTGAGAAAAACACACTAAGTTTAAGGAATCACACATCTTGATTTTAAAGTCAAAATCTTTTCGAAAGAAAAGGATAATCGTAAGACCAAATCCACACATAAATACGGATGGTTTTTACCTTACGATAACCAAAAACATTTTTGAAATCAATATCTTTTCTGATATTATAATAGTGTCTAAATACAAATAAATATCAATTTAGCGGAACGCTTGCATCTCACGCTCCACATATATAGTATACAATCAAAACCACGACGCTTATTGGAGATTGGATTCCAACTATGACAAGTTATGGGTCCACCTGCCGATAGTGTATCTCTAGAGGCGAATACACTGGGTTCAACAAGAACGTCTTGCAACCCGGCCCACACATGACCGACCATTCATTTCGCTTGAGTGTATTGAATGTATATCACCAACGGTGGGGCTTAAACCACCGTTTCCCGAAAGGGACAGCATCGATAGATTAAAGAAGTAAAAGGAATTTCTTTAGATAGGTGATTATACACCCTAATGGGAGCGGCCCACATAGCCATGCTGCCTGCCCGATTTTTTGCCATTTCACGGTTGATGAGGCTTGAGGCTACGCTTTATCAGTTCATCAGATTCACTTCGAATGCCACATTTTCAGATCCATCAGAATCACCAATTGATGTCTACAACAATACATTATGTGTTAGCTAAAGAAGTTTCCTTCTCTGCTTTCACTCTTGGTACGGTTGAAGAAATCAATGTACGTGATCTTTCTGGAAATACTCTATCAGACACCCATCCATACTTGTCACCCAGGAACAAGATGAACCGAAGGTACCCTCCTGCTGCATCCTAGGAATCACCCTGAGAATTAGTAGCGAGAAGTCCTTGCAATCCGTAGATTCAAACCACGACAGAATCACAGTTTTATCTCTGCTTGCAAGTCAGAGATTTTAAGTAATCCTTCCGCTTATGAAGATCAACGGTCTTTAATAGCTCCAGCTCGAATCAGCATCCTCAGCGTATTCGTATTTGCTGGACGGAATGGTTTTCGAATATATTCGATCCCGGACTTTCTGTACCAACAATCGTATGGCCAAATTTGATAGTCGGTTATTTAACTATCAAATAAAAACAACCATTCATTTACATGAAAATGTATTCACTGATTTACTATTCAGTGTCATTTCGCCTCTTTAATGAACTGTTCGTTACTTATATTCCATAAATTTTCAATATTAGAAACATTGCTTTTACTTCTTATTATAAATTAAGAATATTCTCTAAATTCCTTTTATTCAACTTATAAACTTTTCGAAAACAGTTTAAAAAATCATTTATGGAAATCATAACTTATATTTCCCTCAACTACTCTCGTTTATAAACTAATATCATTCCTGGATAATCATAGGGTCGTTCAAGTTGGGTATTTTATTTATCTCTCAGACCTTGACCAACAACATTCATATCTTCAGAATAACCAGAAGTTTATTAACCACACATTTCCCTTTGGAAACCCCATTTAAAACTCAGCACGTTTACTTAATTAATTCTTAAGTAAACTCTTTCTTTTACTTTATTATTTCTTTACAACTTTTCATAATAGCTTCGACTTGGTAGTTATTATAAATCCCTCAAATTATACTTTTATATATACATTTCAAATCAGATGCAAATATCGTTACAATTCTTATATAAATATCTTTACCATTTCAAACTTATATCCAAATCATTTCCATTTACGTCTATCACAACGTTACTGATTTTATTTTATATTCTCTAAATAACTTATTCGTGGTATGATTCATCTAACGATCTTTTATAAAGATCTTTTATTTATTAACCAAGTAGTTCAATTTATTATTATTTGTAACAAACGTTGCAAATCTTATTTCAAAACCTTTCATTTCATTTACGAATACCATTTAAAATCATTAGCTATGACTAATATTCGATCCCATTTATAAATTCATACCCCACATATAAATTCAAATCTCATTTATAATCCAAATCTCATTGAAATCACTACTTATTTCCAAATCTGCCAATTTGGAAATCTTACTCACGAAATGTTATTTAATCACATTTCGTATTGTTTAAAAACACCGCTTGTTAAAATGATCATTTATCACAAAACATTTCTCTTTGAACTCTTTTACACATTCTCATGTATTCACGACCCAATGATCCTATTTTGAACTACAATTAAACTCCCCTTCCGACAGATAAGGCTTTTTACAAAATCATTTCAAAATTTACATAACAAATTCGATAAATTTTATATCGTTTAAACATTTATTTGATAATCTCTTACATTTTGTTAGTTATAAATTTGTAAATTTAGCCTCGACTATTATCTTTGCCATAAGAGTCACATTTTAAAATCATATAAAAAATATATTTATAACTTTGAAACCGCTCGAAATCCATTTAATATTGATTTCGAAAATCATTTCTTTTAATTAACGGTACTAAAGAGGCAAATGGCTACTATAGTACCAAACCGCGAAATATAAACTAATTTCACATTACCTAACAAACAATATAATCATACTGATAAACGTTATCAATATTAGCGAGGAATCTTGTTGGATTCCTCCAACTTATTCTTTCTTGCAAAATAACGGGTTACCAGAATTCAAATTATTCAGTACAATATTCATTTTCATCTAGACAGATGAAATAAAACAGTTTGATAATAACGGTCGATAATAATTGTAACAGTAAATATTGGGATAATAATAGCAGTTCAATCATTCAACTATTTGATTATAACGTTTATAGTGTTATAAACGTAACCACTGAGGTAAGTTACCTCAATTGGATTTAATCGTTAAAAATAATGATTTGTTTTCAATTAAATTAAACGAACGTTTAATTTAATCGTTTAGTCCATACATGAAAATAAAATCAACAACGAACAAACAAACAACCATTAACAAGTATAGCACACAATCATAAAACCCGACTTATATAAAATATAAGCAGGGAAAAACTGAGTGAGTTTAACTCACCTTGGGTTTCCATTTGTCGGGATAACGACTGATTCCAGTTAAACTAAACGTGCATTTAACTGGGAATCTCTACTGCCCCCGAACGCGTCCAATTCTGAAGATCCTGTCACGATGATTCCAACGTCCACTGATTTGTCTGATCCTATCCACGTACGAGCCGGTTGTCATTATTATAATTTACGTCTAATTTAAATTACCTAAATTAAATACACATGCAAATCACGTTAAAGTAGTGGTTCGACAATGATAAGGACTGATAGTTTTCCTACATTACATTTGTATGGTGTTAGGCGCGTGAACGGTTTGGACCATGCTAACTAATACTTAGACACATATAAATCCTTTCCTAACGTTAAAGTCACGTATACATCAGTTAAGCCCAACCAAACACAGTTAGAAAATTATAATTACAACTAGGTAGACTAAACTTACTTCCAACCGGGTACGGTATACCTTTTTCTATGGTTCCATTTACCGCCCTGTATCATTGTAATGCATTGATTATATATACTACAAACGGTAACGTTATGGTAATTAATTAAGCCTATTTCAAAACAACTACTGTTTTACATGCAAATATTAATATATAGTTTCAACTTAATCTCTTGCTTGCTTCAAATTAAAGCGTCATTAGTCATGAAATTATGGTATTTGGTCCATGTTAAATTAAATGAGAACTGGCACATTTCATAGGTGTTTAGGGAATTTTAATTATATACTTAGGCATGGATCATCGGATTAAAAATATATAACTAGAAAGGTACTGTTATACCTTCATCCCAATTCAGTAAACACGCAATGCTCCTCTTCCTGCCAATTTCTCACGTCCACCTTCCCCCTTTCGTTCTCAACGCTTCACCCACCCATGCTCACGTATGTCCACTTCTTCCCAGTATTCTTTCACGCATTTTTTTTCTTTCTTTTTCTTTAAAACTAACGCCCCCTATACCCTCACTTGCTCCGCATTATGCTCCATCCATCCAGGCTTCGGCATTAGCAGCGACCGCTCCTCCAACCTGACATGGCTGCGCCACCACCAGAGTCAGACCATTCTTCCTGGTCCTGCCCGTTCACTGACCTCGCCAGCAACCCTGGCGACAGCCACCAGCCACCATTGTCCATGCCATCATCTTTTTTGGCATCTCCATTCCCTGCTTCGTTGACAGCACGTACATTTGAGGACACGAAAGAAGTTTTCGTGTAATGGGGCTCGCGTGATGTTTAGGGAAGAGGGTTTCCCTTTCTTTTTTTGGAAAAGAAGTCGCAGTTTTAATGGAGAAAATGGTTTTTGTTTTATGTTCAGGAACGAAGGGAAAATGAATGGAGCAGTACTATTTATACTAGAAAGAAGGCGTGCGGTCCACGGTTACGTGGGGTTAAAGTCATTGAAAGTTTGGATGGCAAGGCATTGACAGAGTGGGGAGCAAGGCATCATATATAATATATATTTTTGGCTTTGTTTAGTTACAATTCCTAGGCCAGTGTGTTTTAGGCGGGTTGGCATTTGATAGTTGCACACTAGTTTCAGTCGATATATACTGGCTCCGTATTATTATTTTATGTGTTCACTCGGGTAGCCATTTGATTGAATACAGGGTTTACATACGGTGGTTGGCACGAAAGAAGTGAATTGGGTCGCAAGAAACTCAATTGTTTGGAGTGCACGTATTGTACAGTAAAAAGAAATTTTGGTACGCAACACGTTAACTTTCGTTGTGAGAAATCACATTAAAAACCACTATAGACGATTTCTATTTTCTGATAAAAAGGCTAATCTTAGTGAAAAAAATATTCCGGACCCAATGGGACAAGTTTCGTCGAAATCCGACATCGTTTGAAGAAAATTCCTTTATAAAACCAGAAATAAACACGTGTTTAAATTTTCCATGATTACTAGATAAATCCGATCAACTTGAAACTTTGAAATCTTACAATAATTAATCAGTACGAACCCAACGGCACCAGTTTCATCGCATTCTGAGACTGTTTCCCCGGTAGGCTATTTTTACACGCACCACGATGCCATTTTGGACACCAAATTGCACGGTCTCCAAAAATAACAAACTATATACCTATCTTGACTAAAATCGACGATACGAACTCAACAGAACTTGTTTCGCGGCCAAATTTGATCGTCTGCTCAAGTTATCCCTAAATACCTCTTTATTAAATTTAATTACGCGCTATAGAAAATGAACGGGCGTTTACGGCTGCCATGGCCACATACGACATCGGTTTGCAACGAAATTCAACATCGTACAATAATTTAACGTCACGGTTCCAATGAAACTGGTTTCGAAGGAAACAGAGACCGTTTGCTAAATGGCTATTTTAAAGGCCTATAATTTAATAACGATTTCCACAGCGATTATTTTAAAATTTGATTTGGCCATAAATAACAAATTATAACACGAAATCTGGATTTTTCTCTTTCATATGAAAATTATAATCAACATGGTCCCAACGTTTCTCGTTTCACAGAAATCCGACTTATATCGGAACCTGTACATTTAATTAAAGTTCAAAATTCAATATTACGAACTGCAACGCCGTTTCGAGCTCGATTTATATTAAATATAAATTTAAGGTTCAAATATCGTTTTTAATAACGAATTAAATATTAAAATTCATTAATACTCCAAATATAATATTTAAAATAATAAATTAAAGTAATTATTTGATGGCCAAAATACGGGTCGTTACACGCACGACACCAACGCAAAGACTTGGATTGGTGTGGCAATTTCGAATAGATCCGAGATTTTTCGTTGTCTCTGTTATAAGTGGTATAAACGTAAACAATTCATGGCTGGTAGAAGAGTTTTTAGAGGTTCAGATACAAATGTTTTGCAACAAAACGAGGATGATTATGTTGGAAATTTTGAGGCTTTGCTTTCTTCAAATTCTTCTCGAGCTGGATTTAGTGGTAATTATCTTATTATTTTTGTATCTTACCACTTGGTACAGGAACACACGTATATTTTCGTCTTTTCCAGCTAAAGATTGAATATCATTAGTCGTTATGCAAGTTGTAATTTCTAATTTGGCAACTATTTTTTTTAGCTATTGTAATGGCCTAGAAAATTTCTACGTTTAAAATATATATCAAATTAAGATTTAACGTTAAATTAAATGTTAATATTCTGCTCTCAACGCAACTTTTGGATCTATCTATTTGAACATAGTTAGATTTACTTTAAATAAACAAATAAAATTCTTTTCGGAAATTTATTTTCAGTATGAACGTTATATTACAACAAAGTTGGATTTATTCAAATAACATGGAAATATAATCCTTTGTAATTTGTAAACTTAACATTTAAATTTATTTAGAATGTGATTCTTAAGAAATAATGTAACCTGAGAATTTATTTGTTTCGTTTTGTACTCAGATGTAAACGTAATTTACGGTTAGCGACGAAGGAAATTATTTTGTTATAAATGTTGGAAATTGCTCGGTGAAATATAAGTTATAATTTATTTAATTACTTTTGAACTTGAATTTAAATTTATAACTTGTTCAGAACAAGTAAATAACGTTGCTCACTTCTGCCATAATTCTGAGTTCATCCTAACGTTGTATACCGTCCGCTAGTAACGTTCGTTCAAAAACAATATTTGATAAATTTGCTGAAATTTTAATACGTATAAACAACATTGTTGTGTTCTTCGTTCAAAACCACTTACCCCATCCAGCCTAACGTTTAGATCAAACAAAATCTGATAAATCTTCACTCAAGATCTAGCAACAACACCTAGAAATATTATGCTGAAATTTTTTTTGCCATCTGTCTTCATCTCTAAGAGCATCCCCAACGTTGGTTGGATGGATTTGTCAAATCCATCCAATCAGCAAAGCAACTCACCCAGAGTTGCTTGTAATACCTTATCCGGCTTTTATAAAGCCGGATAAGGTATTACGTGGATTGCAATCGGACAACCGTCCGATTGCAATCCGTGGTGTGGTGTGGAAATCAATCCACACCACACCCCTTATCCGGCTTTATAAAAGCCGGATAAGGAGGGGAGATAAATTCCCTTAACCGGCTTATTTAAAGCCGGCTATCTTTAGCCGGCTTTAAATAAGCCGGCTAAAGGTTGCAACCAAAGCAACCGACCCGGTTGCTTTGGCAACCTTGAGGGTTGCCAAAGCAACCCCCAAGTGGGCAACTGACCCCGCGTTGGGGGTCAGTTGCCCACTGACAAACCCCGCGTTGGGGTTGGTCTAACATCTGTCCTAGCTCCTCTGTAAATGAATTATATGCAAGATTTTCTTTGATCTTGGTCTCCTGGTTTACATTATAAAATGCGTATCCTTTTCTTCTGATCTTCTCCGTTCTTTACTTCCCATTTCCAAATCATTACACAGCCTTCGTCTCCTCTTCATTTTCCACTCGAAATCAGTTTCTCCCCTTTTTCCTCCTCATGATAGTTAACAAGGAAAAGATCTCTCCTTTCTACTAAATGAAAATAAAAAGGGAGGAAAATTAATCCCATTCCCTTATTTTATAATCCCAGAAATAAAATGAAAGAGGGAAAGCCTTCACACTTCATTCGTAGTTTGTCTCATAAAACTGCAGCGTGAAATCAGAAACCCCAATTCCTCAAAATCGAAACCCACGTTCTCACACGCAAGCATGGCTACCGTATCCCTCGCAATCACTAGGATTTCCCTTCGCCACCTTCCCTTAACCACTGAAGCCCTCTCCTTCTTGAGGAGAGCACCCATCGCAACCTCTAAGGTCGGCTTCTCTCCATTTTATGCATGCACCAGGTACTACCACCACCAACAATGTTCACTGACCGACCTTCCCCATGCCTGAGGCGTGCAACCCATCACCGCTGTCACTCGTAACATTGGCCATCACTGAACCCTAAAACGAAAAGAAAAAAAAGGTCGGAGGCACTTCTAGACACTGGTAGCCACCAAGTTTTGACGTTGCCCAAGGTGCCTCGGTCTGTGCTCCACCCTGTAGCTTCAACAGTCTCCAGTTGGTTTCAAAATGGATTTCCAGACAACATGCACTCCAAGTTCTCGAGTTAATGCCACATAGACCATTGAAGAGGACTTGGAGCTCACTGTTTGGGTAGTGAGTTCGGTCTTGTCTCGAGTCTAAGAATATCATTCGATTTGAACCGGTTTAATCTTAGGTGGTGAGTTTTACCTTCATTATTAATTATACTCACATGCATGTCCTTATAATCGCATGCATGTCATTTAAAACGTTGATTTTGATTTTTTTGTTGTTGTTGTCTGGTTTAACCGTAGTGGTTCTCGATATATATATATATATATATATATATATATATATATATATATATATATATATATATATATATATATATATATATATATAAAGAGGCTTGGGTTCGTCGTTTGAATTTTCTATCAAATTTTGCATTCCTCTTCTAGCCACGAAAGATGAGTTTTCCTCGCTCATAGACTAACTTTTGATTAAGTGAATTAAATATTTGAGATGTTAA
Organism: Allium sativum; assembly: GCA_030737875.1. Classification (NCBI taxonomy): domain Eukaryota; kingdom Viridiplantae; phylum Streptophyta; class Magnoliopsida; order Asparagales; family Amaryllidaceae; genus Allium; species Allium sativum. The sequence goes on from CM060918.1 coordinate 1,054,548,100, forward strand.
ATGAAATTTTAGGTTGCTCTAAAAATTGTTTGCGATGTGATTTGTGCACGTGCGTCACATACATTACCCATTATATGACACATATGGATGCGATGTATGATGTGCTATGTTTTATTGCTTTCACCTTACAAGTTCCCTATAGAATTTAGAAAATCACCACGGGTTGAAATGATACATACCCGAATGAATCGTACGGATTTGAGAAAAATAAATTCAAATTGAGTTGGGATGCGAGTTGAAATGATATATATACCCGGGATTCGAACTTTCCTTTAAAACGGATTGAAATGATACATATCTGTATCACTAGACCATATGATAGCAAATTATACACGGACGCCGTGGTCAATAAAATCTATTTTCTGAAAAAAAAAACATACAAGTACGTATCAGTTTTAATAAAAAGATTTTTGAAATCGAAATGTTGTGAAATTCTTAAATTAAACCTTAACCTTGTGATTTTGTGATTTATGACTTTAATACATATATTTGGTTTGGAAAATATAAAATTTTGAATTTGTGTTGTTTTAAATAAGATTCTATTATATCGCAATATAATGAAGGTTTCCTCATTTAAATGATGGATTAAATGGAAAATATTTTAACTAAAGATTTGGGTTAAAGGTTTTACCATACATCGATTTATATAAAGATTAAATCAAGGTTATAAATCAATGTGCAAAATCTTATTGCGACATATTACGGGTTGATTTAATAAAATTTATGAATCTTACTTAAGAAAAATAAAGTGAGTGTTAAAATCTTTGGATTAAATACAAGTGGGTGGAAAGAATGTGCATTTTAAAGAAGTCCTTCTTGAGATTTTGAATGAAAAGAAATATAAGACCATAATTTACTCAATAGTGATTTTAGTAACGACATAATAAATAATTGTTGAAGCCATTATGGAATTATTTATAGATATATTAAGAAAACTGGAAATCGAAGAAAATCTAATTTGGACAATAGCGATTTGGTATATTTACAATTTTGAGATGAATTGAGTTCAAACCAAAAATGAGGAAACGAAATACGGTTTGGGATCGGATTTGGACCGTGCTATTTGAATCAAATTATATTTTTCATAAAAGTAATTTTTTCCGTATTACTTAGTTGTCAAAGTATTTCCTTTTAACAAATAAATTTAAACCTATTGCAACTATCTAAAATTCATAACTATTTTATACTTATTTTACAATTATATATATATATATTTATTTATGTACCATATTTAAATGTTAACCTGTCTAAGCATATTTTACAAAGTCAATATAAGCCTTATTACCATTTTGGCAATTAAAGGATTTACACTATTTTCATAAGTATATATATACACTATTTTCTAATTTAATATATTTCACTGTTTTGCTAATTACTGTTTTAAGTATTTTAAATTTAAATGATCCATGACCAATCCGAGCTAATGAACACGAAAGGATTAAAATGAAGTTTCAAGTGACAATGGTATTATGACTGAAAGAGAAATCCAAACTTGAATGGTATTGATAAGTGATTAAAAACGAAGATTTCAAGAAATTGAGATTTTGTGAAAATTTGGAATCTAAACTCAAATGGTTGACAAGGAATATTTGTAAATCTAGGATTTGAAATCTCAACCAAATCAATAATGAATTATTTGATAAATCGATTTTGGGGCAATACTTGAAATAATTCGATTCGGTGACACTTGAAATATGATTTCAAATCTAATGACCACGGTGTGAAAAATGTAAACGTTTGGTTGTTAAAGAGACCGGAGTCGGTAGATGTCATACTCTTTGTCAATGCCGACACCACTTTAACAACTGTGTACGTGGTGGAGTTCCAGAACGTAGTACGATGGTATGGAGGCGATTAGTGGACTGAAGAAAGAGAACGCTGATAGATTAGCCTTGACCTTCGGGTCATAATTAAAATGACTAAAACAGGAGCCATATTTGGGTTAATTGAGGCTGCACCTCTGATCGGATACGCTTCTTCGATACCATCTCTATTACTGTTGTGATTGATTTGGGTGCTCCCTTTGATTTATGGGAGTGTTGTTCGAGGTGGGCGGTAGCTGCTACTATGCGTTACCACCGGCCCGGGGGCCGCAATCCGGTAGAATCCTACCGTGGGTATTCTTTGTGTGCCTTGTCATATTATCCTTATGAAGCCCCTATGATTTTGATTTGTATCGTACCTATGGAGTGTCCCATGATGCCATCAGGTTGTGGTGGGTTTACGGTACTGTATAGACTACGATATTATAAATGATGTAAGGGTAAAAATGTAATCCCTCTTACGCTATTTTAATATATTTACTTTACAGAATAGACATTATTATAATAGCGTATTATACAATATATGTTAGTTTCACAGATCCTTAAGGGGTAGAAGTCTCAACCATCTTTTAAGTTACTGATGCATTACATTTAAACATGTCACTTGAGTTAACTCACTTATATGAGAATGTTAGACCTGAATCGAGTATTTTGTTGTTTTATTCCTTGCAAAATGCTCGACTCAGACCGAGTATTACAGCTTGGAGATTTATCTATTAGAGCTTGAGATTGGTTGGAGATCCAGTCATCCATCTATTATTTCATATGCTGTTATGCCATCTCTGATTATCACTGATATATGAGTATGATTTTGTACCCAGTCTTCTGCTGTATCTATATTTATTATGTACTCTGATATCATATAAATATAAAAGATTTTGTAATATTGTATAAAATTTTCTTCCGCTGTGAGATATTCTGTGTTCTGTGTCTGTGATTCTGTGATGATTTGCATTTCAACTTCAAAAGCAATAACAATCTATCATTTTGAACGGTTTGAGTTGGTTTAATTACCAACTTGAGGTGGTCAAAAATCCAGGTCGTTACAGCTGTCACATAAGTGGTGGACCTTAGAATATTATTTGGGTATCAAAAAATTGTGTTTCTTGTTTAATTTTGGAAAGAGTGTGCTAGTAAGTAATACTCAACGAATTGAGAAATATTTGATCTTATCTTTAGTGGATGAATTGAAGTATGCCTACTGCCATAATTGTGTAAATTTATAGTTACACTTATGAATCATATTGGCACACCTATGATTTTTTAATTCATTTCAAAATAAAAATTAAAGCTTGTACATGTAAATTTACAAGGACTATTGCTATCCATCTCACAACATCCACCGAAGACTACTCAAAAATTAAACTTCCAATCAGCAGCAAGCTGCAGCCAACAGTCGTTCATTATAATTAGCAAGCTGCTGCATCCGTATCTATTGTGAAGTTTGTTCATGTCATATTTAGTATGTGATTACATGTTGATGTGCTGCATTCGTATGAAGTAATTTGATCATGTCATATGCCTATTGAATGAGATTCTGGTTAGGTTGCATGTAAGTAGTCTCTGCCTATGTGGTAGCTTGTGTGATCTGTAGAAGGAAATGTTTTATACAATTGTTGCGTAACTTAAGTGAGTGTTTTGTGGTAATGTTTTGTTGCTGGCTACTTACTGTGTTTTGCTCATGCAGTATATAGTTAGTGATTGTGTATGTGTGATTCAATGTTGTTTTGAAGTTTAATGTATGTTGTTGTTTAAGGATTTGGGTGATGATGCACTTGAGACTGCGGTGCCCCGGACCCCCGCTGGCGCCGCGTCCGGACCCGCTACTCGCTCGCCTTCGGCTCGACACTCGGCTCGCCTTTGGCTTATCATATATTTGTCAATGTATGTATAAATTGAATCTGCATATGCAATAGTGAACTGAGTGATGTAGCGAGTAATATCTGTATATGTGAATAATTAGCATTGTAGTAAATCATCGAGTTGTAAATAGTTGGAGTCAGAAATTTGTACTATTTTAGTTGTTGAAATAAAATATTTTGTTTACTAAAACACTGTTTGAATTCAAATTATGTGCAGTAGTATTCTGTTAAATAAATATTTAATCATGTTAGAGATGAAATACCTACACCAACATTTTTCGAATGTTGCTACAAACATCTAGGGATGTTCTATAGACCCAAATAAGGTTCTATTGCAAAAATATTTGTTATGTTGCCGTAGATAGTCAAAATGTTGCCTTTGAGGTCTGTAGCAACGGTGAAAATTGCATCACAGTAAAAGTTTTGCCCAAGACCTATGCCAACATTTTTTTGGGCTTGACCGAACATTTTTTTCTGTTGTAGAGGGCCATTTATGGCATAGTGCAACTATCATACATATTAAAAAATGTTCGTATTTGTAAACTAAATCACATTCTCTTACCATTACTAGTCGACTCCAAACTTATACTATCTCTTGGTTAAAAATAAAGTCTGACAAATTGAGGTAGTGTTACCCCTAGGTATCGTCCAGATAATGATTTTAAACTTTGAGATAGCGGAAGGTTTTTCATATAAGTGATTATCGTTTATGGAAATTTCTTTCCATATTCGTCTTGAAAACATTTAAACTTCAAAACTTAAACTTCTGCTTGGTTTTCACATTTTAGATATTTGAACGAAATCATTTTTAACAATACCCTTTCAAAATATTAGTTATAAAGGGACAATTACTATTCTAAGTGCGTTTTAGAAGAAAGTGGAAGCCATCATTAATTTAAAAAATCAATTTCGATAAAACCCAACGCACTTTACACTTTTGTTAAACTTCGAATCATTTTTATTTAAATTGAACACTCTCTTATAAAACTACCGTTTATGATATCTAAACGAATCTATTTATCAAAAATAATAATAAACTGAATTTAAATACTTTAACGTTAACACCAAAAGGGGCTAACACCCAAAGAGGTGTGGAACACCTTTCGATTGCAAAAAAAATAAAAAATAAAAAATTAAGAGCAGTAATCAAAAGAGAAATACAACAGAAAGCAGAGTTTATAGTCGTTCTCAATGATTTCTCCATCTCAAATTACAATATTGATCTTTAATCACAATGATTCTCAATGATTTACTAATATCCACAGTAGAAACACACTCATATTCCAGAATATCGATTATTATCGGAGTCAATCTCGATAATCGAGCTTCGTGAAGAAGTTTGCTAGTCTTTGGAGTAGAATGATTCTTAAGATTAACAATGGTAAAGCTTTGGCGGGAGAAAATATAACCCCTTTTATGTTGGAAGTGGTCTAGTATTTATAGGTGGAGGAAGGATGTCACAACCTGTCCGGAATGAGCCTAAATTTCGACCCAGAAAAAACCCATCGAAACTTAGAGCCATTCGAAACGAGTCATTGGCTCCTGTAAGGAATTACATTTGCACAGATAATATATACATACACTTCGAATGGAAATATCACACAGTGGAAAGAGAAAATATAATACTAAAATAAGATGTACCACTTTATTAAAAATCATAGAATTCCGACACAACAGTCAAAATTACATTTGTTCCATGGGTACATCAATAGATTCATTCTCAAAAGATTCCACAAGAAGTACAACAATAACAACTAATAATCGCATAATGACTTCGTCTTCATCTTCAGCTTCCACCATTATTTCATCCATGGATTTCACCCCATCTACTGACATGTTGGATATGTCGAGGAGAGGGGTTAGAACATAAAGTTCTGTGTGACTGAAATATGGTATTTACTTAAAGTCCATACCCTAGTTTTTAGCAGGTTACATATGTCAAGGTATATCTACGTAGTACACAACAATCACACAAACACCAAGCGTCTAACCAATGAGGTGGATATCCAAGTCAATCGCTCATTAGTGTTTTTAGGTTAAAGACCCTACGAGTTGGGCATTCTTGGTCACTTATGGCCGTAATAAAGGTGGATTCTTATGATCTCTTATAACCTTAAGACATACCCCAGCCCCTTAAGACCCCATCCTAATACATCAACGTTTTTAAGTCTATATTCTCAATTGTAACATAAGAAGTAGTATTGCGAACATTACTACTTATCTGATATTACAATTGAACCCCTATGTCGTCTAAGACTTCCCTTAGATAGTTGGTTAGCATGCAGTGACCACATATCATTTATATACCAATCCTGTCCCTAATTGAGCCCTTGTAAGCTTCTAGAGAAAGTGGACATCTCCAGTGAGCTACCCTACTCCATTACCGCTTATGACTAACCACATTAGAGAAGTAGGACACAAAGACTTACTTCGAATCTAATAAGGTTGAGTCCCATGACTTTGGTTCCTCTCCAAGGAATAAACCTTCAGAGGGATCCTAGTCCTAACCACTTAAGACCAAAATTAGACAAGAACAGAGCCATCCACTTAAGACCTTCTCAGTGTGTAGTAAACATGCCTATTTTCACACACACGATATACTTATATATATAATATTGTGTTATATATATACGAACACACTAGACCTCTCACATTAAACTATATACCTGTAGATGCTGGATATGCCGGGCGGTTCCCGCAAGTCTTCTACCACAAGTAGTTTAACCTCGTGTCATGGTGTACTATGTCTGAATGGCACATGACACCCAAACCTCTGACATTAGTTGGCCCTACCTGTGGTTGCTGGATTTGCCAGTCGGTTCTGGGCAGGCTTCTACCACCAATGCAAACTAACCGCATGTCTGTATGTCATTATTAATATATGTAAAGCCATTCTATACACACACAAGCAGTTAATATATGTGAAGTCATTTCAAATTCTAATTCTATCCTAATCTCATTTATTCCGTTATTATTACGTTAATTACATTTATTACGCTATATTAATATAATAATTACATCGTATAATTAATGCTAATGTTCGTATGAATGAGAGAACCTTCCTACGAGATTAAAATTGTCAGTCTTCTCTAAATGAAGATATAAAAATTAATTTCCATATCTTGTCCGCTACAATTTAGGCATGATGGCATAAGAACATAATAACATATAACAGTGAATGGAAAATACAACATACGCATAAATTTCAACTTGCATCCTAGGCATATTGGAATGATTTTAATAATGGATTAAGAGTAGAGTATAATATACACATATGTATAATTATAAGCTCCACTTTATCTAATTCACCCCTTTTTGGTATATTGCACATTAAAACGTTTATATTTGATGGATTTCAAGTATGAATACGTTTGGATTCAGAATAGAACCCAAACCTAATCAAATCACGAATCAAACCAAATCTAAACCCTTTTAGGCTACAATCAAATATTTTAGAATAAGGATGAATTACATAAAGTAGAAGCACAACACCCCTTTTCATTCTCAATCCAATATTAAGATCCAAGTCCACAACCCAATACAATGGCAATTCTCACGCAAAACATAAAATAGAGTATTTGGGGGTTTATGTATTGTTATTATCATTTGCCAAATCCTCCTAGGAATACTAATCAACATGTTAATATATTAAAAAAATAGAATATGCCTAAGAAACAGAATATTCCACTCGATCTAAAAGGAAGAACAATAAAATTCTTTGTTGTAGATTCAGTTATGGATTCGGCCATCATGATAAACGTGCCCCAGTCCTTCCAATATATACATGTGTATATATATATATATATATATATATATAAGAATCATCTTCAGAACTTATGCATATATAAAACTAAATTCCAGAATTTATACTAAAATCTATATGAATTTAGATTAGATAAGAATGGAGATCAGAGGAATAGAAGAGAAATTCCTAACCTTTCTAGAATTCAGAAATGGCAGAAGGATAATACAAAGGTGGAGATAAAAGAGTGGCTAGGGTTTAGTTGTGAGGTTGAGGGCCTATATATAGTCGCTTGTGTAAGCGTAGGTCGTTAGATTATTTATAACTAATATCGTCCATATATTTATATATTCCCTAAAAAAACCTAACCAAACATAGATTCATTGGTCCTCTCAACAGCCATGCGGCCGACATCGCTCCTGTGGCGGTCGACCTCCTGGCCACTGAAACGCACAATGAATGTATGTGGCATTGAGGTGCTTAATTAGTTAATACGTTACTTAATTTGCTTAATCTCTTTCCTTTCTTACAATATTTTGTCCCCTCTATCTAATCCTCTGTTTGAATTTCAAATTCACCCATATTTCATTTTAATATATTTTGGGCATATATATATTACTCATCTAATTATATGTAACACCCCACGTCCATTAATGTCACTCACAAAGGGAATGCATTTACTTTCATGGAGCATTATTAGTGCATAGAACAGAATATAATCAGACAGATACATATATTGGTACATGAAAATTTTAAAACAACTTTTATTGCAGTGGAGAAATAGTTTTTTTTTTTGAAAAAACAAAATAATGTGTGATCCTCCAATAGGAAGAGAGCACACATATATATAGAGAAAAGTGAACAAGATACAATGTCCAAACACAGACCTAAACAAGATTGCCAAAAGAAAGAAGAGGATAATAGATAGATGAGTTCCGGCAAGGCCACCACCCATCATACTACAATATCGAGTTCCGGCAAAGCCACCACCCGATATTGAGTATATCTATTTCCTTACAATATGGCAAACTAAATAATAGACAATGAGGCTAATCATACCCCTAAAACCACTACACTCCAACACAAAATGCATAAAAACTAAACAAGTAATAAATCCCATTCCAGACAGTAACCCCATAAGCTCCCCAGCTAAGTCCATGACCTGTAACCTGAAATACTAAGGAAAATTATCAGTAACAGACATGTATATATGAGTATATGCCATACCTATATATTTATGTGTATATATACATATTTGTATAAATAATTATACTTATATGTATATTAACATGTATATATATATGTATAAGCATATAATCATATATACTATAAAAAGAATAAGCAAACAGAATAACATGTTGGGGAAGTACTAATCAAATGAAAAGTGTCAACAGAGACGAAATCTATTAAAACTGAAATAACTATTGAATCTAATAAACAAGCCCAGATTTGATCTAACCTTAAGCAGAAAACAACCAAATCGTAAATTACCAAATAACTTATAATGTGAATTTGACATCCAATCCAGACTAAATTTTACAATACTAATGATTAAATTATCCACAGAGTCATACTTAGTGTGAAATAATCTCTGGTTTCTTTCTAACCAAATGAACCAACCCGAGATTACTACCCAATATATATCTCTGCCTAGCCTTAAACCTTAATCTAATGCAATTCCAATAATCTGCACAATCATTTATAACATTAAAACCATCAAATGTAAAGATTTTCAAAATCGTGTTAAAAATAGAAAATGTGAGATAACAGGAGAAAAATAAATGATCAACGTGCTCCTCACCAATATAACAAAAACAACATTTACTATCAAATATGATATTCTTTCCTTTTAAATGCTCAATCGTATTAAGTTTCTTATGAATGATCAACCACATAAGAAACTTGGCTTTGGGGGGAGCATTTGACTTCCATAAGGATTTAAAAGGATATGTGGAAACTCCAGAAAAGTTAATAAAATTATACATTGAGTTAACCGTGTATACTAATTTCTTATCTAAACTCCAACTCAGAGAATCCCCATTCTCGTCCAAGTTGTACATATTTAACTTTGCTTTAAGCAGTGCTAATTGTCTTAACAAGTCTTCTTCTAAAATGTTATCAAAGGAAAACACCCATGGAGGATTAAGATCCACCCTATAAACATCTATAATAAATGCATTCTTAAAATTACAAATATCATAAAGCTTATTGAATTCAATTTTTAGTGGCACACTAGAGATCCAAGGATCATGCCAAAAATAAGTAATATCCCCTGAGTGAACTATTACTTTGCAGCCTATTTTGAAAAAGGGAAAACAATTCAGGACAGATTTCCAAAAGTATGATAGTCTATTTTCCCATACACCACTATTCCCCATAATAAACTCCCCTCTAGAATAATAAAATTTAACTACAATGGACTTCCACGATGCCATTACAGTAGGACTTCTAAATTTCCATAACCATTTGGCAAGCATGGATGAATTAAAATTATATAAATTTAAAATACCCAAGCCCCCGTCTTTTTTAGGCTTACAACACATGTCCCAATTAACTAAACATTTGTGAACTCCACCAAAAGAAGCACCATTCCAAAGAAAGTTACGTCTAACCCTATCAATCTTCTCAATGACCCATAATGGAAATCGATGTACAACCATCCAGTATGATGGAATAGCCGAAAGCACCGAATTGACTAAAACTAATCTACCTGCTCTCGACAGGAATCTGTTATTCCAACTAAGTAGACTATTATTAATCTTATCAATGATCACTAGCCAATCTTCTTTTTTAAGTTTCGAAGGTCTAATCTTAAATCCTAAGTAATCAAAAGGAAATTTCATAATGGAGCAGTTTAAGGTATTAGCTACCAATGTCTCCACCTTATTAACATCATTCAAAACCATAACCGCACTTTTATCAAAATTAATCCTAAGACCAGATAACATTTCAAAACAATATAGTATAACTTTAAGAGTAATTATGTGCTTCGGCAAGTGGGAAGAGAATAATAATGTATCATCTGCAAATTGGAGAATAGATAATTCATTATTAAATTCCTCATTCCCAACACTACCGAGTACCCCTAATCTACTCGCTCTTTTAATAATTCTAGAGAAGACATCCACCGCTAAATTAAACAGAAAAGGCGATAAGGGATCTCCTTGTCTAAGACCCCTCTTAGACTGAATCTTCTTTCCCACTATCCCGTTAACAACTATGTTAGAGCAACCAGATCTTAACAATAATAAGATCCAGTTGGTCCATCTTACACTAAAACCTCTAGCAAGAGATAGTTCACATATGAAGTCCCAATCAATAGAGTCAAACGCCTTCTCAAAATCTAATTTTAAAATGGCACAAGTAATATTTTTCTTACAACAGACATTGATGTATTCCTGAACCGCTGCCACACCATCAACTATATTTCTACCTTTAATGAAGGCAGTTTGAGAACAATCAATAAGATCGTTCATTCTAGTACTGAGCCTGTTAGCTAATAGTTTAGATATAATCTTAACAGAAACATTAATAAGGGATATAGGCCTAAAATCCTTTAGAGAATTTGCTCCCTCTCTCTTATGAATAAGGATGACATTTGCAAAGTTAAAACTACCTAAACGTAGTTCTCCATTATAAAAATCATTAAATAAATTAATTATATCTGGCTTTAAGACTTCCCAGAATTGCTTATAAAAATTAACAGAGAATCCATCTGGTCCCGGAGCTTTGTCACTAGGCATATCGCGTATTGCCTTCCAAATCTCCTGCTCAGAAAAAGGTTCGTCTAAACTATCGAGATTAGTCCTACTTTCATATGGATATAACTCACTCCATCTAACGTTAGTTCTCCTCTTAATCTTAGAACCAAATATCTGCTTATAGTAACTAGTGAAAGCTTCATTTAAATCCTTTTGTACCTTCAACTCTACATTATTAACAAAAATAGAATGTATCATATTATCCCGTCTCCTCTTATTCGCTACACTATGAAAAAATTTGGTGTTATTATCCCCTTCCTTAATCCATTGTATGCGAGATCTTTGCCTCCACATAACCTCTTCTTTTTCTAAAATCAGTTTGAGATCTTGTTTAAGATTACAGTATTTATCCTTTTCAGCTAAAGTAAGAATCCTAGACTCACTAATTTTATCCAAATCCAACAATCCACACATAATCTTATTCTTCTTAATTCTCACATTACCAAATACAAATTTATTCCAACGCTTTAGAAAGAATCTCAGTTTACCTAGCTTAGCAACAAAAATCTTTGCACTATTGCCACTATATAAATTATTAAAATAGAATAAGGATCTCCACTTAACCGAGACTAGATTTATGAAACTAGTATCAAGTAACCACATCTTCTCAAATTTGAAACTGTTACTAATAGTTAAGTTCGAATCACTAGTAAGGATGATAGGACAATGATCAGAGTGCAAGAAAGGTAGTCCCTTGACTCTACAAATCGAAAATCTATCTTCTACCTCAGAATTAATAAAAAAATTGTCTAATAATGCAAAAGAAGGACTATCGCGAACATTCGACCAAGTGAACAATCTATTATCCATATGAATCTCTATTAAATTATTTTCTAAAATACAGTCGTTGAATTCCTCCATATCGGAGAAATCACCTTCGCGGGGTGATCTCTCCCCTAGGAATCTGGTTACATTGAAATCCCCCCTACAATCCAAAGATTGGGAGAATGATTCCTGAAATTAGAGATTTCATCTCACAACGTTCTCCTCTCAGTCTTGGTATGGGGTCCATACACATTGGAAATATACCAAACAGAATCATCGCAAAGGGAAGCTAAAATAACGTGTAAAGAATGTAATTTTATAGATTCCTGCACAAGTCTATATTGGTTCTCTTTCCAACCGATCATTAGTCCACCAGCAGTACCAATTGCCGGCAAACATGCCCAATTACAGAAAGTGGAACCACCTAATCTAAGATAAAAACTAAAGTCAGGACGCTCAATTTTTGTCTCTTGTAATAAGATAATATCAATGTGGTTATCTCTAAAAAAAGTTCTAACTTTAGCACATTTTTTAGGTTCATTTAGTCCCCTAACATTCCAACTAACGATCCTCATCTATTCAATGAGAAAACCCTTTCTAATTCCCTACTCCTAATATAATCAGAATCAAGCTCAATATCAGAAAAAATAAATGTTGTATCACTGGCAATCTGAAATAACTGGCTAGTCGACATACTATTTAATGCGAACGGAGAATAGTCACTGCCATAAACAGAAGTCATACCTGAGCCCAAAGCCGAACTGCTACTACTAGCGTCCGAACCCGGGGACCTACCTCTAAACGGAGAGGAGCGTGATCTGATCCTAGCACTGCGACGAACCAAACCAGAAACTGGGACAACTCTTCTGCGCCTCCCCCTTCTAGACGAGAAGGAGGGGGAATCTCTACTCTGACATAAAGCGCCTCTGGACTCCAATACATCATCACGCAGACAGTTTGAATAGCTACTTGCCCCGATCAAAGCACTGGAAACAATATCAGTATGGCTCCCCCAATGATGTGAACTGTCCTCACTTTTAAATATGCAGGGACTCGGCCATAATATTAACGAACAAAGCTTTGAAACTCTTTCACAATCAATCACCATGCAGGACCCATTAATCCATGACAAAATAATTGAATGATCATCCAAGAACTGTCAGAAACCGCAGAAAACATAAACACTGGATCCGAGTTTAACCACCATTTTGCTATGTCAAGCTTTCGATCCACCACCTTACCCAACTTACCCTTTATCTCACGCTTATCCCCCATGACAGCAGGATTTTTATCTTTGTAGCAAATGCTCTTATCCTTTCTATCATGAACACAATTCACCACATTGCTTCTTGACCGTCTATTACTGCTCGAGTCCTTCCTATGGTACAGTATATTATGTTTAATCTTCTTTACCCTAAAACCTCTCCTCGGAATATAGTCATATCTCTGGCCATCCTCCTTGCCAGTGTCGTCCATATCCCCTTTCCTTACTAGCAACTCCTCATCAACTTCCGAAAGAATTCCAAAGCTGTTCAACATTTCCACGTCATTTGCCACTTCCCATGTAGTCCCCTTTTCTTTCTCAGTATTACTAATAAAATTGCTCATCAAAAAACCCTCTTGACCGTCAATTCCCATGACATCATTATCCTCTAACGTCACTTCTCTCCCCTTATCAACCATTACACTCCTCAACACACACGTTCCTGGACCCCATGCAATTCAAAACATCCGGATCCAACGTCATTGGATCATGACACAAATCCCAGCACAAACTAACATCCTTAAACAATTCATCTTCACAACAAGTCCCCACTTTCTCTGCAATGATTGCATTATGCCCCATGTCCTCCACTGTATTACATTTATCCATCATATTACCGTATACCTGAGTCACATTGTCAACTGCATGACTCTTCATGACATTGTATCCACTTATAATGGCAGTATTTAAAGCGTCAAAGTGTTCAAGAATACTGTCCATCAGCTTAAACGCCATCATATTATCGCTAGCATACTGATCCGAGAACAGTCTCCGTAACTTAACCAGATTCAGACTGAATGAAAAAGCATGCTCTTTTCTAGTCATTGGCTTTGGTAGCGGAGGATAAACATTCCTTTGATCAATCTTCTTAATCCACAGAATCTCGTCCACCATCCCCTCTAGGTTCCATCCCATCATCAATACCAGATAAGCACCGCCATTTAAGCTACCCTTAAAGTCTTCAGCGTATAAGTCTAGGAGATCGGTCATATTCAGACATATCTTCAAACAGTTAAAATGCATAATATCCCACGCTGATTTTCCAGTAAAGCTCCTTGGACAACTGACTTTTCGATGCCCGATTCCACCACATTTGTAGCATCTCAGTCCATTCCTACATACCTTTGCCATATGATTCAATTCTCCGCAACGATAACACACTCTGTCTCCTTTCATTCTAAATTGAGACTTTTTAATCTTGGCCGAATCCCATTTTGGCATAATAAGCCTAGGTTGTCTCACAATATCCGCAAAAGAACTATTAAAATAATGATGTGAATGACTTACAGCGCTGGCTGGAATGTTCTACGAGACTTCACACTGTCTAAAGGTCAAATTAATTCTACCCCCGTTCATGTTTGTTCTGTTTCGAATCTCGACTGGGGCTGAATTGTTGAATATCCCAGAGATGCCATGGTAAATTCCTCTCGACTTGCCACCGAACAACAGAACATCCCCAGATTCTAGGATAATATTCCTGATAGAGCTTCCTTCATCTTTATACACAAACTCAGCTGCATCACTGATTGATATGGAGACTACAGGGAGTCCAAGTGCCCAGCTTTCCTCGCTTTCATCCTTATCCTGATGAATTCCCAATTTTCCATCTCGATTGTAGTAATTAATTATGCATACATCAGGAATCATGAGTGGGAGTTCATCTGGATTGCCACCTTTATCCATTAATACTCTATGCGCAGAATTCATTGAATCACATACCAGCCGTTTGAATTCTTCAGGAATTTTTGGAGGAAAAGATCCGTCATTTGTCCTCCTATCCTCATAAATTTTCAATTGTGGGTTCCAATGTTTTCCCAGACACATCATGAACAAGTTTAACTTTGCACCATTCTCAAAGCATGGCTTATAGAATCCTCCATCCCCTGTACCCAGTTCTTGACATCTTTGAACAATTTGGACTTGATCCTCAAGACTAACAAAATGCTTTAATAAGATCATACCCGATCTCAGTAACTGAGTTTCTTGAAACTGTACCCGATTTAGCCCAAGGTTACCTGCCAAATCCGAACAATTTCTTCGAACACCAATAATCTGTTCCTTACAATATCTCGCGATATGATTGTATTCTCCACATCGAAAACAACGCTTCTGAAATCGGAAGGATATCAAATCAGGTCGAGAGGTATAACTCACCTTTTTCTTTTTCAGGGATTGGTGCAAATTTGGTCGAGAACCATACAAAGAAGAAGAAGGACCAAGTTCTGAACGAGGTCCATTCAAAGAAGAAAAAGTTAGGGAGTCCGCCATTTTCTTGATCGACGAGAAATTTTTTCAATCTAATGAGAAGAAATTAAGATCAGTTCAGTGGAGAAATAGTTTGATTACAACAACTTCATAAACCAACATTAAAACCAAGTACACTTAATATCCATCTTGACAAATTACTTTCTGAGTACATAAAGTAAAAAGCATAACCCCAAACACAAGTAGCCATAAAAGAGATGAGCTGAACTTTACTTTCAGCAATCCAAGTACTTCCAAAAGAGAGAGAAAGAGATCCAAGATCAAGCTCCACTAGCACTAGTCCCACCCTGAGAACCTAGGGGGGTGGGAAAGGAAGAAAAGAGGCGAAAACAAGGGGTCAGACATAAAGTCTGGCGAGTATAATAACTTTGACAATATAATTATTAAAGTAACTAGGATAAGGCATAAGCTGGTAAAACAAGGTATGACTGTGAAACAAGTGGGCATGATAAAGCAAACAAGAGGAATATTCTGGCGTTAATCTCGTTCCCACTATAGGATAATTACTATGCTGCACCATTACTAGTCACCCTAAAAGTTGATCCCACCTACAGAACATAATAATGATAATGGTAGTTTCGTGTACCCCTAGTTGCCTTCATAGGTGCAGCCTGCCCCTATCTCCACTAGTTGTACCCACTACCCCCATGCGATCGACTCCCTAACTCATAGATACCCGTGCTGGTCCCACAGTGGGGTGTATCACTCCCCAAAGTGATAACCCAATACCAGTAAAGATGCACGGCTTATATCTACACGACGCAACAATGTCTTACCTAACAGCCCGGGCCCACGCATGCACATGACCCCGTTGGACTTGCGTTGCCACCGCTAACCCGTTTTGACCTCTTACAATCAAACCCAGTAAGCGTGTCCCGTCCTCGATCTAACTCGAGCTCACAAAGATACTTAATGGGTTACTGGTTTGAAAAGGGTCCCCCATGCTTGACACAAGCTTTCCACCTATGCTTGGTCCCCACTAGAATTTCTCACTTAACCCCTTCTTATTCATGCCTTCTTACATGTTTTCATCTTCGTTAAGTGTTTCTAATCGTATTTCACATGCCACCCAGGCCACCCACTTAACCCCCATGTCCCACCACATGTTTATCTGGTTAAGTGTTGCTTAGTTCATTAGAACCGTAACCTTATAATGACCTCCCACATTAGACTACCGTTTGCGGTTGCTGGATTTGCCGGGCGAGTCCGGGCAGTCTTATACCGCAAACGAGCCTAACCTCGTGTCTTTACAATTGTTACGCATTTAATTTGTGCCTTTGACCTCTCACATTAGACTACCGTTTGTGGTTGCTGGATTTGCCGGGCGGGTCCGGGAAGTCTTACACCACAAACGAATCTAACCTCGTGTCTTAGGCGGTTAATTATTACACATAATTATTTAACCCCAAATTGGATTAATATCCCTATTCAAATTTTTCAATAAATATCAAATTTATTTATGTGCATAATTGTCACCTAAATTATGTCCATAAATTCCAGGTATACAAATTATACCAATTAATGTCTCAAATTAATAATATGCCTTTTAAGGCCATTTTATGCCAATTCAGAATTATGTATATTCAATATTTCCCCATTGTCCCCACGCTATTCATACGTTTTAATATAACATATGTTAGACTCGCAATATAGTCTAACTTATAAAAAGAAAAGCAACATCACAACTTGCATAACACATAAAATAGATCTAAGAATCATGACATAAATTTGCATAGCCAATAACTTGTATACGCAATGGATATACATAAATTTACATAAACTATCATGGATCTAAATATAGATCTAAACATGTAATAGTGAACTTGCATATATGGGTATGGTTTTCCTTTAACTTGCATATGAGTTTCATTCAAACTTGCATATGATTCACATACAAAACTAACATAGGCCAACATAAATTTTCAAAACTATGTATTGCCATGGATTTAAATATAGATCTAAACATAAAGATGTGAACTTGCATATGGATCTAAACATGTAGATTAAGGTCACATAAACTAGCATATGTATATACATGATTCACATATGTTTTAACATCCCAAACTTGCATAAGATTCACATATGTTTTAACATCCCAAACTTGCATAAGATTCACATATGTTTTAACATACCAAACTTGCATAAGATTCATATAAGAACAAATAATTCAACATCCCAAACTTGCATAGGATTCACATAAGAATTAGCATATAATTCAACATCACAAACTTGCATAAGATTCACATAAGAACTAGCATATGATTCAACTTGCATAAGATTCACATAACAACTAGCATATAATTCAACATCACATGATTCAAAGTCATATTCTCATAATCTAATTATAACTTATCATAATTAAATTAATTAATTATTTTGTGAAAGATATTATACTCACAAACAAAAGAATGGTCTTGTTTTCCCGGGATCTGTATTCTGAAACTGAATTGCTCGCCTTTGATGTAGACTAATCGTTATTAAGATTTAGATTTGATTTTTGATTCTTGCTTCCATCTTGCTTTTGGGTTGAAAGAGAACGGCGGCTACTCTACGTTCCCCATTGACGGCATGACGGCGCTTGGTATGGATTAGTATGATTTTCGGTTGAGATTTAGGTTGCTTATATAGAATTTTAATTAATTAAGAACCGTCCGATTAACCTAGAATCAATCAAGGCCATCCAGTCAAGATAGAATAACACCTCAGCCCTAATGACTCAGCAACAAGTCAAAACAGTGTCAACTTTCAAATATGCCCAGGGAGGGGGGGGGGTAGGTCGGCCCCCTAGTCGAACTGTATAGGGAGGTCGACCCCTTGGTCAACCTGGCCTTAGGCGGGAATTTTCCCGCCCAGCCTGCTTCCCTGTTTGAAATTTGAATTTCAAATTTTATGATTCAAGCTATTTTTAATTTATTTAAATTCTGAAACTTCTGAAGGCCATAACTTCTTCATACGAAGTCCAATTCACACAAACTCGGACTCTATCTCAAGCAGAATTCCGAGAAGAACGCAATGGCATAACCCGTTACCCTTAATTCTCACATTTGAAATTAAGTATTCTTAAATTTTAATATTTAAAATCACGGGGTGTTACATTCTCCCCTCCTTAAAGGATTTCGCCCCCGAATTCTCCAAGTTAAGGAGAATGTATATCCTAACATCCAATCATCCATCTACTCAACCATCAAACACAGGCATCCATGGTCCTTACAAGATTTCTAATGCCGTATAAACATATGCAAAAAGTGTGTGTATATGTTCCTTATCTAATGCAAAATCAGGCGGTCTACTGATTCAGTTGACCCCTTAATGCAAATCATGATAGTGCCATGCGTCCATTATGTATGCAAAAGAATCCTATCGATACACATTATTTCTACATGTGTGCACATCCATTCATCAAAATGCAGCATCCATATGATAACACAACCATTAATTTAAATATGCACACACATTTTTATGCAATATGAAGGTGATTGAGCCTATCTAGTGCCTAATTTGTGTGTACATGCATCCACGAGCAACCACTAGCAACCATTTGCATCCACCAAACATAACATGTCTCAAACACATGTTTGCAAACATAGGGTTCTTCCTAACTAAAGATCGAAGATGTCATCGCAAAGATAATACTAAATGATAGGACAAGTATCAACAAAGCGGTAGAAAAAGAAGAAAATAAAACATACCCTCAAAAAGGAAAGGGTACAGCGTACGCATCTTGTCTTCCGTTTCCCAAGTTGCGTCTCTTTGATCATCTCCCCATTGCACTTTGACCAACTTGACCTCTTTGTTGCGTAGCTTTTTGACCTCCGATCCAAGGATGCGTGTAGGAGCTCGTCTAACCATGGCATTGCCCTCTACTTCCATTTCTTCGAGCGTGCTCGGCTCCACCGCTTCCGCCGTATCGTGTAAACACTTACGCAAATGCGAAACGTGAAACACGTCATGAACACCACTGAGCTTCTCTGGTAACTTTACTCTATATGCCATCTGCCCAATCCTCTCTGTAATTGGAAAGGGTCCTACAAACCTCGGTGCCAACTTCCCTACTGATCCAAAACGGACTACGTTTCTCAACGGTGACACCTTAATAAAAACCATGTCCCCAACGTTGAACTCAAGATCGGTTCGTCTCTTATCAGCATATGACTTCTGTTTGTCCTGCGCCGTCTTCATTCGTCGTCGAATCAGGTCTGTCTTCTCCGAAGTCTCCCTAATCGTGTCGGGTCCTAGCAAAACCTTGTCCGTGGATTCCCACCAACAAGTAGGTGATCGGCATGGTCGTCCATAAAGAGACTCAAAAGGTGCCATGCCAATGCTAGCCTGAAAGCTATTATTATAGGCGAACTCCACTAATGGAAGATGTTCTTTCCATGTTCCTCCAAAGTCTAAAATGCATAGCCTCAGAAGGTTTTCTAGAATCCGATTTACTCTCTCGGTCTAGCCATCCATTTGAGGGTGATAAGCGGTACTTAAGCATAATTATGTTCCAACCGCCTCTTGTAAGATTTTCCAAAATTCGCTTGTGAAAATGGGATCACTATCGCTTACAATGCTAGAGGGTATGCCGTGCAGACAAACTATCTCTCGAAGGTAAACAGGTGCTAACCATGCGGCGGTCCTCCTACTTTTAACGAGAATAAAATGGGCACTTTTGGTAAGTCTATCTACAATTACCCAAATCCCCGTATTACCCTTCCTTGATCTTGGTAACCCATCTACAAAATCCATGGAAACACTTTCCCATTTCCACAGCGGAATCTCTAAAGGGTGGAGCAAACCTCCGGGCATCTTTTGCTCCGCCTTGACTTGCTGGCACACTAAGCATCTGGAAACGAACTCAGCCACGTCCTTCTTCGTTCCTGCCCAAAAGAAAACTCGCTTCATATCCCTATACATCTTATCACCATCGGGATGTGTGGTCATCTTAGAACGATTTGAGTCTTCACGAATTGCCTTCTTCAAACTCTCGTCTTGTGGTATGCAAAGTCTCCCATCTCTACGCAGCCAGCCTCTCTCATCTATAGCATATCTATTAAGATGACTTGAAGACTCCCCTCCTATAAGCCTGCCTACTATCTCAACCAACTGTGGGTCATCTCGATGTGCTTCTCCAATCCGACCCAAAAGTGTAGGTTGCACCTCTAACGATTCCAACAATCCGGGTACATAATCGATAGAGGGTTTGAAGTCAAAGGTAGATATATACTCCAAACTCTGTCGCTCTACGAACAAGGGACTTAAAGCAAACTTCTTTCTACTTAAGGCGTCGACTACAATGTTACCCTTACCAGGGGTATATGCGATCTCAAAATCGTAGGATGCCAAAAACTCCATCCATCTCTGTTGCCTCATGTTTAGGTCTTTCTGCGAGAATAAGTACTTTAGCGACTTATGGTCTGTATACAACTCAAACCTCTCGCCAAGCAAATAATGACGCCATGGCTTAAGCGCAAAAACTATGGCAGCCAACTCTAAGTCATGGGTAGGGTAATTTTTCTCGTGGGCTTTCAACTGCCTTCCACCATAGCATATCACCCTTCCCTCTTGCATTAAAACTATGCCAAGCCCGGTCCCGCAAGCATCGGTATATACTGTGAGTGGCTTACTCCCGTCTGGCAAAACTAAAACTGGAGCTGTCGTCAAAGCCCTCTTCAGACGTTGGAAAGCATCGTCACAGTCAACATCCCAAGCAAAAGTCAAGTTCTTCTTCATTAATCGAGCGAGTGAGGCTAATATCTTCGCGAAGTCCTTAACGAACTTCCTATAATAACTAGCCAGCCCTAAAAAGCTTCTTATTTCTTTGCGTTCTTAGGAATTTTCCAATCTTAGATTGCCACCACCTTTGCGGGATCCATAGCTATCCCTTCCTTAGAGACCACGTGTCCTATCTCCAAAAATGGCACTTGGAGAACTTAGCTTTAAGTTGATGCGCTCGTAGGGTCTCTAAGACTTCCCTAAGATGTAAGGCATGCTCTTCTTCATTTTTAGAGAAAATCAGGATATTGTCCATAAAGACTACCACAAACTTATTTAGAAACTCCCTAAACACCCTACTCATTAAGTCAACAAAGTTTGCGGGTGCATTCGTCAAACCAAAAGTCATGACGAGCAACTCGAAGAAACCATCAGGAGTTCTAAATGCAGTCTTATCTATGCTATCTTCAGCCACCCTCAGCTGATGAAACCCTATAGCCAAATCTAGTTGCGAGAAAACCGAGGCGCCCACCAACTAATCGAATGAATCATCTATTCTCGGCAATGGGTGACTGTTCTTCTTTGTTAGCTTATTCAGCTCTCTATAGTCCATACACAATCTAAGTGAACCATCAACTTTTGTAGCAAAAATGACTGGAGCACCCCACTCCGAAATAGTTCTTCTTATGAACCCCTTCTCAAGCGACTCTTTCACTTCCTTACTGAGTTCTCTTCCATCTCTCGGAGCCATGTGGCGCACTGGTAATGCAACTGGCTTTGCATTATCTACTAGGTATATTCGAAAGTCTATCTCGCGCCTCGGGGGTAAACCTCGAACCTCATCGAAGACATCACTATATTCATGGACCACACAAACAGATTTCAAATCATCATTGGATGCGTCAAGGGATTCTAGGTAGCTAAGCATTACCGGACCTCTAGGGTCACAAGAAATATCGAGGGTCTTTCCATAACGAGTCAACAATCTAACTACCCTTCTTTCACAATCTAGGATGGCACCGTATCTAGCTAGCCAATCCATGCCTAGAATCAAGCCGTAGCCCATGAAGCCAAGAACGAAGGCGTTGCATTCAAACCCAACGCCCAAGATAGACACTCTTAAATCCTGACAAATCATTGAAAGATGAGCCGAACCACCAATAGGATTTGAGACTACTATGGGATCCGTAACTAGACTAGTATTTAGGTGCAGTGTTTCAACCAACAAAGCAGATACAAACGAGTGTGAAGCGCCAGAGTCAAACAAAGTACGAACAAGAGATCAAACAGAAAAACTAAACTTTCAATGGAATTGTTTCTACCTCTCTCCTGTCTTGGTGCCATGAGAGCATGAACCTGCCCTCTTGCCTGTCCTGGTGCCATGAGAGCCTGAATCTGCCCTCCAGAAGTGGACCCTGTCCTTCGTCCTTGCCCCTGTTTTCTCGGGCAGTCTTTAATTAGATGTCCTGCCTCTCCATAGTGGAAGCAACCAGTCTTCTTCTTTTTCCTACAGTCCTTTCTTAGATGGTCTGGTGTCCCACAATTAAAGCACCTTTTCTTTCCCTTGCTATTGTTATCCTTACCACCTTTCTTGTTTTACTGTTGTGATTTCTTTTGATCCCCTTTCTTCTCCGGTGCCTTATTAGCATTAGCACCTTTCTCCTCTTCATGCATAAGCGCCATGTCAACAAATCTCTCAAAGGTAGCCCCCATCAGAATGTGGGTCATAGCCAACCCATTTAGCGGCTCATTCAAAACTTTAACGAACCTCAGAGCCTTCTTCTCAGGTGTGTTCACCAAGTCTAAGCCAAATCTCGCCAACTGATTGAACTTGTTGACGTACTCCTTTACTGACAAATTTCCTTGCTTCAATGCTAAGAACCTCTCCATATATAAATTCTCTTCTGCTCGTGAGAGAAATTTCATCTCGAACCTGCGCCTGAAATCCATCCATGTCTCCACTGGACGCTCTCCATTCGTGACTTCCCACCAAAACGAGGTTTCATCCTTCATTAACCAAGCAGCCAATTGGACCTTCCTTCCATCTTCTACCTCGAAAATACCAAATAGATCTTCCACCTCCTTCAGCCAATTTCGAGCTTCAACATACGTCTCTGATCCGTGATAAGGTTTCCCGCCCATTGCCCGAAAATCTTTGTATATCTTCGAAAAAGTATCAACGCGAGGCGCGGGAGGAGGAGGAGCGCCTGCAGCTGGGGGAGGAGGAACATTTGCTGGGCCTGCGGCATTGGCCCTAGCCTCCAAATACCTTCTAAACCAGCCTGGTATTGGTATGCCCTCGGGTATCTCAAGTTCCCCAGACATGCTGAAAAAGAAAAAGGAAGAGATACAAAATGGAGAATCGAAGGAAAGATATATGGCTCTTAGGTTTATGTTTTTAAAACAAACTTTTCTCTTGAAAATACTTTCCTTAAAACATATTCTTGAAAGTATTTCTTTATAAAATGCTTTTGAAAAATAGTTTTTCAAAATCTCATATCTGTTCTGGTAACCTTCAGCTCTGATACCACGTGTAACACCCCACGTCCATTAACGTCACTCACAAAGGGAATGCATTAACTTTCATGGAGCATTATTAGTGTATAGAACAGAATATAACAAGACAGATACATATATTGGTACTTGAAAATTTTAAAACAACTTTTATTGCAACGGAGAAATAGTTTGATTACAACAACTTCATAAACCAACAGTAAAACCAAGTACACTTAATATCCATCTTGAGAAATTACTTTCTGAGTACATAAAGTAAAAAGCATAACCCCAAATACAAGTAGCCATAAAAGAGATGAGATGAACTTTACTTTCAGCAATCCAAACACTTCCAAAAGAGAGAGAAAGAGATCCAAGATCAAGCTCCACCAGTACTAGTCCCACCCTGAGAACCTAAAGGGGGGGGGGAGGGGAAGGAAGAAAAGGGGAGAAAACAAGGGGGTTAGACATAAAGTCTGGCGAGTATAATAACTTTAACAATATAATTATTAAAGTAACTAGGATAAGGCATAAGCTAGTAAAACAAGGTATGATTGTGACAAAAGTGGACATGACAAAGCAAACAAGAGGAATATTCTGGCGTTAATCTCGTTCCTAATCACTATAGGATAATTACTATACTGCACCATTACTAGTCACCTTAAAAGTTGATCCCGCCTACAGAACATAATAATGATAATGGTAGTTTCGTGTACCCCTAGTTGCCTTCATAGGTGCCGCCTGCCCCTATCTCCACTAGTTGTACCCACTACCCCTATGCGATCAGCTCCCTAACTCGTAGATACCCGTGCTAGTCCCACAGTGGGGTGTATCACTCCCCAAAGTGGCAACCCGATACCACTAAAGATGCACGACTTATATCTACACGATGCAACAATATCTTACCTACCAGCCCGGGCCCATGCACGCACACGACCCCGTTGGACTTGCGTTGCCACCGCTAACCCGTTTTGACCTCTTACAATCAAACCCAGTAAGCGTGTCCCGTCCTCGATCTAACTCGAGCTCACAAAGATACTTAATGGGTTACTGGTTTGAAAAGGGTCCCCCATGCTTGACACAAGCTTTCCACCTATGCTTGGTCCCCACTAGAATTTCTCACTTAACCCCTTCTTATTCATGTCTTCTTACATGTTTTCATCTTGGTTAAGTGTTTCTAATCGTATTTCACATGCCACCCAGGCCACCCACTTAACCCCCATGTCCCACCACATGTTTATCTGGTTAAGTGTTACTTAATTCATTAGAACCGTAACCTTATAAAGACCTCCCACATTAAACTACCGTTTGAGGTTGCTGGATTTGCCGGGCGGGTTCAGGCAGTCTTATACCGCAAACAAGCCTAACCTCGTGCCTTTACAATTGTTACGCATTTAATTTGTGCCTTTGACCTCTCACATTAGACTACCATTTGTGGTTGCTGGATTTTTCGGGCGGGTCCGGGCAGTCTTACACCTCAAACGAGTCTAACCTCATGTCTTAGGCGGTTAATTACTACACATAATTATTTAACCCCAAATTGGATTAATATCCCTATTCAAATTTGTCAATAAATATCAAATTTATTTATGTCCATAATTGTCACCTAAATTATGTCCATAAATTCCAGGTATACAAATTATACCAATTAATGTCTCAAATTAATAATATGCCTTTTAAGGTCATTTTATGCCAATTCACAATTATGTATATTCAATATTTCCCCATTGTCCCCACGCTATTCGTACGTTTTAATATAACATATGTTAGACTCGCAATATAGTCTAACTTATAAAAAGAAAAGCAACATCCCAACTTGCATAACACATAAAATAGATCTAAGAATCATGACATAAGTTTGCATAGCCAATAACTTGCATAGACAATGGATATACATAAATTTACATAAACTATCATGGATCTAAATATAGATCTAAACATGTAATAGTGAACTTGCATATATGGATATGGTTTTCCTATAACTTGCATATGAGTTTCATTCAAACTAGCATATGATTCACATACAAAACTAACATAGGCCAACTTAAATTTGCATAACTATGTACTGCCATGGATCTAAATATAGATCTAAACATAAAGATGTGAACTTGCATATGGATCTAAACATGTAGATTAAGGCCACATAAACTAGCATATGTATATACATGATTCATATATTTTTTAACGTCCCAAACTTGTATAAGATTCACATATGTTTTAACATCCTAAACTTGCATAAGATTCATATAAGAACATATAATTCAACATCCCAAACTTGCATAGGATTCACATAAGAATTAGCATATAATTCAACATCACAAACTTGCATAAGATTCGCATAAGAACTAGCATATGATTCAACTTGCATAAGATTCACATAACAACTAGCATATAATTCAACATCACATGATTCAAAGTCATATTCTCATAATCCAATTATAACTTATCACAATTAAATTAATTAATTATTTTGTGAAAGATATTATACTCACAAACAAAAGAATGGTCTTGTTTTCCCGGGATCTGTATTCTGAAACTGAATTGCTCGCCTTTGATGTAGACTAATCGTTATTAAGATTTAGATTTGATTTTTGATTCTTGCTTCTATCTTGCTTTAGGGTTGAAAGAGAACGGCGGCTGCTCTAGGTTCCCCATTGATGGCATAGTGGCTCTTGGTATGAATTAGTATGATATTAGGTTGCTTATATAGAATTTTAATTAATTAAGAACCGTCCGTTTAACCTAGAATCAATCAAGACCATCCAGTCAAGATAGAATAACACATCTGGCCTAAGGACTCAGCAACAAGTCAAAACAGCGTCGTCTTTCAGATCTTCCCAGCGGGGGTGTGTGGGGGGGGGGGGTAGGTCGAGTCCCATGTCGAGCCCTGGTCGACCTGGCCTTGGGCGGGAATTTTCCCACCAAGCCTGCTTCCCTGTTTGAAATTTGAATTTCAAATTTTCTGATTCGAGCTGTTTTTAATTTATTTAAATTTTGAAACTTCTGAAGGCCATAACTTCTTCATACGAAGTCCAATTCACACAAACTCGGACTCTATCTCAAGCAGAATTCTAAGACAAATGCAATGGCGTAACCCATTTCCCTTAATTCTCACATTTGAAATTAAGTATTCTTAAATTTTACGGGGTGTTACATTATATATACATACATACATATATATATATATATTCACTTATTTCTGTCTTTTACTGTCCAATTTTATTTGCTTGTAAATTCTTTAAACCTTTACTGTTTTCAGCATATTATATATGAAAACGATTCATAATTTCGCCACGAATCCAAATAAAGATTTTTGTAGCCAAATTCTTAAAGCTGCAAAATCTCATTTTCCAACCTTATTATTAAATTGGTTATTTTTATTTATTGTTAACTTTTACGGGGTGTTACATTCTTCCCCCTTAAAAATAGATTTCATCCCGAAATTTGTTTGAAGGGGTGAAAAACAGAACTCACTTGAAACATTCATGTTGTACACCCATGTTATTTTAAATTCAGCCATAAACATCCATGACTCACAGTGGTTATGATCTACAGACCCACAAAAGTGAGCTCTATCCTTGCATGCCGGTGTAATAAGTGATGCAATATGCATAAAAAAAAATCTAATTATGCATATATTTCTATATGAGAGCGTTGTGCAATGGTTTTGCATCCATTCCCTAGCATCCAATCCAACAATCACAATGCATCCATGAACATTATTTTCTAGGAAAAATTACCTAAGAAAAGCTCTGGGTGAGCCTGTCTCATTTTATCCTCGGTCTCCCATGAGTTCTCCGCGGGATCATTTCCCCATTGTACTCGAACGAAGTGAACGATTTTTGTGTGGAATCTCTTGATTTTGTGCTCTAGAAATCCTTGTAGTGGCACGAGTCACCGTGGACTCCAACTCGAGTTTTCGTAAGTCCCCAATTTCATCATGCTCGAGTCTGATAGTAGAATTATGAAGGCATTTCCTTAGATGAGATACAGGAATAACATTATGGATTCCCGATAGATGCACTAGAAAATCCACTCGATAGGCCAAAAAGCCTATCTTCTCGATTATGCGAAAAGGACCAATAAATATGAGAACCAACTCCCTAGTCTTGCCAAGCCGAACAGTCTTCTTGAGAGGGGATACTTCTATGAATACAAAATCTCCAACATTAAACTCAAGTTCCCTCCTTCGCTTATCGGCATACGATTTCTGACGGTCTTGGGCATCCTTCATCCTCTACCTAATCAAGGATATCTTCTTCGTGGAATCACAGACAAAGTTTGCTCCGAGTAGAACCTTTTCGGTAGTTTCCCACCAACAGGTTGGTGATTTGCATGGCCTCCCGTAAAGCGCTTCTAAAGGGGCCATACCAATCATCGTTTGAAAACTATTGTTATAAGTGAACTCTATGAGCAGTAGGTGCTGCTCCTAAACTCCTCCAAAGTCTATGATGCAAGCTCTGAGCTAGTCTTCCAAGATCCTATTTACTCTTTTCGTTTGTCCGTCGGTCAGTGGATGATAGTCTGTGCTTAGGTTGAGGGTCGTTCCCAATGCTGCTTGTAGGCTTCTCCAGAATTTGCTTGTGAAAAAGAGATCTCTATCGCTCACTATACTTAATGGGATACCATGTAATCTGACTATCTCTTTGATATATAGTAGGGCGAACAAGGCTGCAGTCCTTGTATAACGACCTGCCTTTTTAACCGCTCCAAGTTGGTAATTAAACCAACTCAAAATGTTCAAAACGACGGATAGTGATTTTAGCTTAATGGGTTTAAACAGAATAAAAATAGAATCACAGATAGGAAATGAACAGTATCTCACAGCAGAAATTTTATACAAAATAATATCAGAGTTAATACAATGTATATATATACAGCGGAAGATCTTTAAATACAATACTAATTTTAATTGAATAAAAACTTTATGGTTTGTCGAGCGTCCGCCGTATGCGTCGTGCATCTTCACATTGTAACACCCCGCCTCCGCTAGGGTCACTCGCAAAGGAATGCACTAGCTTTAGAGGGGCATTATTGGTAAACATGCACAGAAATATCACAAGACAGAACATATAAAATAGCGGAAGTAAAATCGAACTTTCATAAACATCAATAGTTAAGGTCTAAAGCCTTTTACATTAGAGTACATCAAAACCTGTCTTGCAATAGTAAAGAAGCATAAAGACTTTTTCATAAATTATTCCCCAAGTAAAAACAGTAAAGTAGCCATAGCCAAGAAAAGTCCAAGCCATCCATGATGACCTTCAAGCAGTAGAAGTCCGAACTAAACAACAGTATTTCCTCCCTGTAACCTGGGGGGGGGGGGGGGGGGAACGGAAGAAAAGAGGCGAAACAAAACGGGTCAGTCAAAAAGACTGAGTAAGCCCTATCTACTATTAGCATAAAAACTAGTAAAGTTAACTGACATGAGAAACTGAGATGAATATAAGCATGATGACAAGATAGATAAGCTAAATCAAAATAACAGGATGAACTCTGAACTCGGATAAACTAAGGTGTCATGATAAATTACGATGTCAAGATAAAACAAGGTATCCCATCATCAAGTTCCTGTCAAATATAATATCCCCAAGATACCTATCACGTATAACATCCCATGGTATCTATCCTGTCTTTTAGCTCTGCACCTACCGTACTAGTATCCCAACCGTATCATGTGTTAACCATGAATGACCCTTACTCAAAAGTCGTGTAATGGTCCATGTCAACCTAGTATATCGCATATATAGGTTACTCAACTCGTATGTTCCTTTCCGTGTATAAGTTTAGTCCCTTGCCGTAGACCATACGGGCTTTCCCATGAGATTCTATATTACTTTAACATAGTTCCATGATCCTTAAGATCGGTTTGGACTGTTACCCTAAACCTAGCTAGGGTCTTCCAACATGAATTATCGTTTGTACAACTAGGACTTATGCTACCTAGGGCTACTAGGGATTATGCTTACCTATTGCACGTTTTCGTATCTCGGTTTGGGTTCAACCACCTAGGACCACTAGGGATTACGCTAACCGTCAACCGCGCCCTTTTTCCCACGCATTCATCGTGAATCGTTTTTCCATGACTGTATGCACATGTATCACATCGTGCCATCCGAGTCCTGTCACAGGGCAGACCAGGAAATACAGGACTCGGTCGGGAGCTTTCGATTTATCTGCCGATGCAGATGCTAAGGTCTGTTTTTCTTATACGTGGCTATGGTCCCACGAGACCACTCCCTCAACTAGTGAAAGACAAGACAGGATAAATCCTGTATGAGAACACAACACTGGCCAACCCACATCCAAGCCTTACCGCAACCATAATTAGATAGCAATTATGGTCTTTTGGGTGTTCTCTGCCTTTCCGTACGTACACGCTTGACCAAAGATGGTAGGTAGCCTGACGAAGTGCTATCTAGGGTACGACCGTGTATCGTCGACTATCCCCTATCCATCCCCGTCTTTAGGTCGCTCGTATAGCAACCAAGGCATACTCTTGGTTCTTCTAACGCAGACCTTAACCTCTCACGAGCCTAGTATAATCACCTGGCAGCTCACAGAGGGATACCAAGAATATCCTCACGTTCCCCGAAGCCGCTGCTTCGTTACCCAGTTCGCTGGAGCCTTTATCTAAATCAGATACTTGCTCCTACTCGTGTACTTAAACGATGACCTACCGTATCAGGTTACTCATCTATCTATGAACTGGTCTAAATTTCCTTGACTAAGAATCATTACTTAGTTATTCTTCAACTAAGGTTTACCACTTAGCCTTATTCCCGTTATCCTTGTTAACTACGGTTATCCACCTAATCCTCAGAACTAGGGTTTACATAATGGATTAAGTGTCACTGAAGTTCATGACTTAACCCGTCTACAAATCATGTCAAAATTGGCTAAGTATCCAAGTTCAAGACTTAACCCTACAAACCATGCTCAAGTTGGTTAAGTATATATTAACTTGACCCTATCAAATTACCGAGTCAAATCGGTCAAGCGTATTTAAGCGATTCGTAACTTAGCCTTATCATGTTTTCACGTTAAATTGGTTAAGTATAGGTTAACTTAACCTCAATAAATTCACGAGTTAGATTGGTTAAGTATAGGTCACTTAACCACCTCAAATCATCATGTTAGATTAGTTAAGTGTTTAACTTAACCCCATTAAACGGCCAAGTGGGATTAATTAAGTCTAGGCTAACTTAACCCCATCCGATTTCCATGTTTAGACTAGTTGAGTCTAATCTTAACCCCATTCATTAACTGTATTTTTCGGTTAAGTGTCATTAAGAAAACTTACTTAACCTTACCAAATTATCGTGTTGGATTGATTAAGTGTTGGTTAACTTAACCCCGTCCACTAGTCGTATAAAAATGGTTAAGTGTCATTAGGCAAATCAAGTTACTTAACCTACCCAACCTTGTCATGTTTTGTTAAGTATCATTAGCCTAATCAAATTACTTAACCCATTTGTCCATGTTATATTTGGTTAAGAGTCATTAATCAAATTAACTTAACCCTATCATGTGGCATTAATTACTTAATGCACCTCAACCTCTCACATTAGACTTTGTTGTGGTTACTAGTTAAGCCGGTCGGTTCCGGGTAGCTTTACACCACAACTTGGTCTAACCTCGGGTTCAAGCACAACATGACCAACTTCTCACATTGGGTCCTATTGTTTGCAACTACTAGTTAGGCCGGTCGGTTCCGGGTAGTTTTACGTTGCAAACTCAACCCAACCTCGAGTTGGCCACACTTATATTATCTAAGTGTCATGTCCATTATGTTTCCAACACATATTACAAGTTTTCAAGCAATTGGGTAGACCTAACTTAATAGGTAAATTCCCAATGGGTAGACCTAACTTAATAGGTAAATTCCCAAGCTTATGTTTTCAAGCATACTTACATGTCAACTTCCATGTTATATTTCAAGTCATGTTTTCAAGCATAAACACATGTCATATTTAACGTTACATGTTGTCATGTTTATACCCATTTACCCAAATCATGTTCATGTCATTATGTTTTCCCATAATGTGACCCCAACGCTTTTAAACTCGCATAATGGATTCAAAGAAGGAACTTGTCAAAGGCATGACAAAAAGGGGGTATAAAGCCACTAGTTGAACATGGTGGCAAATGAGACATAATGTGTTCATTAACTTGCATGTTACATTCTTAAGCCTCAAAAACATGCATAACGTTCAAACTTGGCAAATAAGCGAATCATGATGATAAATGACATAGAAAGATGGCTAGAAGTTCGCATATGACATTACATGCAAGCTATCATAAGGGGTATGATAGTTCTCATGTTGCCAAAATGCAACATTTAACATAAAGGCCAAAGCTTTATGACCACAAGATCAAGATGAAGACTTCATAAACTTGCATGACATGATAGCATGTATTATACTCAATGATCAAACCCAAATTTGCACATGAACATTTAACTTCATAGTTAATATCTAAGAGTAGGGAAAGGGCTTACATTGCTATGAAGGCACAAAAGACATGACAAAGCCCTTATGCAATCAAATAGACCCAAAATGCAAGCTCTAACATAAAAACCCTTGAGCCAAAATGATCAAAACCCTTGCTTTATGATGCAAATATAGAAACTTGACTTGAATGCAAGCTAATGACACTCATACAAGCTTGAAAACACTTGTATGCATGGAAAATCTCTCATAGAAACAATTTAGAAATTTTATGAAGAGAGTTTAGGCCATGAGAGGTAAAATTTTGCCATAGTTTAGTTGCATGAATGAATAATGATGATTTAGGGTTAGGTTAGGGTCTTATTTATAGATTAGGCAAGTGTTTTAGGCCATAGGATTAAACCCTAGTTGCAATCTCAGCCCTTAAAACCGAATCTGGCCCCCAAACTCAACACAAACCCAAAATGGTGCACCAGGCAGAACTGCCCGGCTGGACCAAGTCAACAGCCAAGTCGACAGGGCTGTCGACTTGGGTCCAACCAAGTCGACTCCCAAGTCGACAGGGCTGTCGACTTGGGTGCTCTGGCTGGAATTTTCCCGCCTGGCCCAAACTGGCCCAAATTTCCAAATTCAAACTTGAATTTGAAATCTGTTTTTACTTTGGAATTTTCTGAAAACTTCGTTGGGCCTTAATCGGGTCATACGGACTCCGATTTTCGAAAACTCGGACTCTATTTCGCGTATTTTTCCGAGACGAACGCAATGGCATAGCCCGTTTTACTTGATTCAGAATTTAAAATTAAATTCTGCCTTGATTCTCGTTTTAACATGTTATCGAAATACGGGTTGTTACATTCTCCCCACCTTTTAGGATTTCATCCCCGAAATCTCCAAGTTAGGAAGAACATATCCTACCATCCATCATTCATCTACTCAAAACATCATCCACAAGCAACCATTGTCCTTAGATGATTTCTAATGCTGTATGAATATATGCAAAACGTGTGTGTACATGTTCCTTAGCTAATGCTAATGATCAGGCCTGAATAATCTTTCTAATACAAAATATGTATAGTGCCATGAATCCCACATGTATGCAAATAGTCCTAGTCATATAGATACTATATGCGTGCACAATCATTCATTCATATGCAACAACCACATGATAATACATTCGATTTCATCCATAAACAAGTATAAATACTCGTGCATATGCAATATGAAATGTGACCGAGTCGAGCTAGTATCTAATGTGTATTCACGCATCCACGAGCAACCACTTGCAACCACTTGCAACCATATCAATCACAACATGTTTCAAATACATGTTTACATCCATAGGGTTCTACCTAGGATTCCCTGAAACAGGGTCGAGAAGATAAATAAGACAAACTCCTTACGGGGTTTATAACAGAAAATAGGACCGAGAGGATGTCCACAAAAGATAGCCTACAAGTAAGCTCTACAGAAAACAGGGATCAAGGATATACTCCCAAAAAGAGATATCATGCGCGTATCTAGTCTTTGACCATCAAAGTTGCATTTCCTTGAGCTTAATTCCATTGTGCCCTGACCGTCTTTTAACTTCGCGATTTCGTAGCTTCTTATTTCCTGTTTCCATAACATGAGCTGGAACTCATTTCTTCGTCGCCTCTCGTTCCACTTGCACACTTGGCGCAAACATGACTGCGTACTCATGATCTCATGCAAGCTTTCCAAAATTCACTAGTGAATCTTGGATCTCGTTTATATACTATAAGGTATTCCATGTAGAAGAACTTTCTCTTGAAAGTAAACAGATGTCAACCAGGTTATCCTGCGCACTTACTAGGATGACCTCTATAACCCATGCATAAATGAAGTAAATCATCCGTCTTATTGGCGAACACCACTCGATCGGGCTTCAAATTTCCAATAAAGGCATCAAGGGATTCTAAGTAACTAGTCATGACAGAACCTCAAAAAGGTTACACGATACTTCGAGGGCATTACCAAGGCTAGTCAAAAGGTCTAACTACCCTCCTATCAAAACCGAGAGTGGCACCCCCTACTGGATAACCACTTCATCCCTAAAATCCATCCATAGCTTATAAACATAAGCATTATTTCCAAATTCAACACTTGGCATAGACATCCTCAAATCCAAACAAGTCATGTATAAATGGACTGATTCTCCAATAGGACTTTGAGACAAAAATGGGATTCTCTATTACGCTAGTACTTAAGGTGTAGAGACTCAACTACCGAAGCAGACTTAAATGATGCGGGGATCAAAACAAAGTCTTGGCGGGATGATAGAAAAGAATAACTAGATCTTCAACAAGGATGTTATCCCCCTACTCAGGTACTCTAGTGAGGGTATACAATTGTCTTCACGATGATCTTGTCCTTGTCCCACAATACTTAACTATCCGTCCCGTTTCACCATACCAAAGATACTTTCTCGTTATGGGTTGAGCCATACCAACAAGTTGCTCATCCTTAAGCTCGTATCCTTTATCCTCTTTCTCACTATCCTTTCTTATAACGCGGCCACTGGTCTCTCGAGAACCACCTCCATCGCATGGAAAGCACTTTCGTAGATAGAAAAGACTAGTCGTAGTTAAAACTACTGTGACTACAGATGGAGGAAAGAAAGGAAAAGAGATTCAATTAAGGAAACAAGGATAGTGCTAATGGCCCTTGGGGAATAGCCTTTTTCTTTTAAAAGAAAATTTTCTTGAAAAATGCTTCTTTGTAAACGATTTTCAAATAGTTTTCAGAAGGTCTTTAAAAACTTTTGCCCAGTCTGGTAACCTTCTGCTCTGATACCACGTGTAACACCCCGCCTCCGCTAGGGTCACTCGCAAAGGAATGCACTAGCTTTAGAGGGGCATTATTGGTAAACATGCACAGAAATATCACAAGACAGAACATATAAAATAGCGGAAGTAAAATCGAACTTTCATAAACATCAATAGTTAAGGTCTAAAGCCTTTTACATTAGAGTACATCAAAACCTGTCTTGCAATAGTAAAGAAGCATAAAGACTTTTTCATAAATTATTCCCCAAGTAAAAACAGTAAAGTAGCCATAGCCAGGAAAAGTCCAAGCCATCCATGATGACCTTCAAGCAGAAGAAGTCCGAACTAAACAACAGTATTTCCTCCCTGTAACCTGGGGGGGGGGAAACGGAAGAAAAGAGGCGAAACAAAACGGGTCAGTCAAAAAGACTGAGTAAGCCCTATCTACTATTAGCATAAAAACTAGTAAAGTTAACTGACATGAGAAACTGAGATGAATATAAGCATGATGACAAGATAGATAAGCTAAATCAAAATAACAGGATGAACTACTGAACTCAGATAAACTAAGGTGTCATGATAAATTACGATGTCAAGATAAAACAAGGTATCCCATCGTCAAGTTCCTGTCAAATATAATATCCCCAAGATATCTATCACGTATAACATCCCATGGTATCTATCCTGTCTTTTAGCTCTGCACCTACCGTACTAGTATCCCAACCGTATCATGTGTTAACCATGAATGACCCTTACTCAAAAGTCGTGTAATGGTCCATGTCAACCTAGTATATCGCATATATAGGTTACTCAACTCGTATGTTCCTTTCCGTGTATAAGTTTAGTCCCTTGTCGTAGACCATACGGGCTTTCCCATGAGATTCTATATTACTTTAACATAGTTCCATGATCCTAAAGATCGGTTTGGACTGTTACCCTAAACCTAGCTAGGGTCTTCCAACATGAATTATCGTTTGTACAACTAGGACTTATGCTACCTAGGGCTACTAGGGATTATGCTTACCTATTGCACGTTTTCGTATCTCGGTTTGGGTTCAACCACCTAGGACCACTAGGGATTACGCTAACCGTCAACCGCGCCCTTTTTCCCACGCATTCATCGTGAATCGTTTTTCCATGACTGTATGCACATGTATCACATCGTGCCATCCGAGTCCTATCACAGGGCAGACCAGGAAATACAGGACTCGGTCGGGAGCTTTCGATTTATCTGCCGATGCAGATGCTAAGGTCTGTTTTTCTTATACGTGGCTATGGTCCCACGAGACCACTCCCTCAACTAGTGAAAGACAAGACAGGATAAATCCTGTATGAGAACACAACACTGGCCAACCCACATCCAAGCCTTACCGCAACCATAATTAGATAGCAATTATGGTCTTTTGGGTGTTCTCTGCCTTTCCGTACGTACACGCTTGACCAAAGATGGTAGGTAGCCTGACGAAGTGCTATCTAGGGTACGACCGTGTATCGTCGACTATCCCCTATCCATCCCCGTCTTTAGGTCGCTCGTATAGCAACCAAGGCATACTCTTGGTTCTTCTAACGCAGACCTTAACCTCTCATGAGCCTAGTATAATCACCTGGCAGCTCACAGAGGGATACCAAGAATATCCTCACGTTCCCCGAAGCCGCTGCTTCGTTACCCAGTTCGCTGGAGCCTTTATCTAAATCAGATACTTGCTCCTACTCGTGTACTTAAACGATGACCTACCGTATCAGGTTACTCATCTATCTATGAACTGGTCTAAATTTCCTTGACTAAGAATCATTACTTAGTTATTCTTCAACTAAGGTTTACCACTTAGCCTTATTCCCGTTATCCTTGTTAACTACGGTTATCCACCTAATCCTCAGAACTAGGGTTTACATAATGGATTAAGTGTCACTGAAGTTCATGACTTAACCCGTCTACAAATCATGTCAAAATTGGCTAAGTATCCAAGTTCAAGACTTAACCCTACAAACCATGCTCAAGTTGGTTAAGTATATATTAACTTGACCCTATCAAATTACTGAGTCAAATCGGTCAAGCGTATTTAAGCGATTCGTAACTTAGCCTTATCATGTTTTCACGTTAAATTGGTTAAGTATAGGTTAACTTAACCTCAATAAATTCACGAGTTAGATTGGTTAAGTATAGGTCACTTAACCACCTCAAATCATCATGTTAGATTAGTTAAGTGTTTAACTTAACCCCATTAAACGACCAAGTGGGATTAATTAAGTCTAGGCTAACTTAACCCCATCCGATTTCCATGTTTAGACTAGTTGAGTCTAATCTTAACCCCATTCATTAACTGTATTTTTCGGTTAAGTGTCATTAAGAAAACTTACTTAACCTTACCAAATTATCGTGTTGGATTGATTAAGTGTTGGTTAACTTAACCCCGTCCACTAGTCGTATAAAAATGGTTAAGTGTCATTAGGCAAATCAAGTTACTTAACCTACCCAACCTTGTCATGTTTTGTTAAGTATCATTAGCCTAATCAAATTACTTAACCCATTTGTCCATGTTATATTTGGTTAAGAGTCATTAATCAAATTAACTTAACCCTATCATGTGGCATTAATTACTTAATGCACCTCAACCTCTCACATTAGACTTTGTTGTGGTTACTAGTTAAGCCGGTCGGTTCCGGGTAGCTTTACACCACAACTTGGTCTAACCTCGGGTTCAAGCACAACATGACCAACTTCTCACATTGGGTCCTATTGTTTGCAACTACTAGTTAGGCCGGTCGGTTCCGGGTAGTTTTACGTTGCAAACTCAACCCAACCTCGAGTTGGCCACACTTATATTATCTAAGTGTCATGTCCATTATGTTTCCAACACATATTACAAGTTTTCAAGCAATTGGGTAGACCTAACTTAATAGGTAAATTCCCAATGGGTAGACCTAACTTAATAGATAAATTCCCAAGCTTATGTTTTCAAGCATACTTACATGTCAACTTCCATGTTATATTTCAAGTCATGTTTTCAAGTATAAACACATGTCATATTTAACGTTACATGTTGTCATGTTTATACCCATTTACCCAAATCATGTTCATGTCATTATGTTTTCCCATAATGTGACCCCAACGCTTTTAAACTCGCATAATGGATTCAAAGAAGGAACTTGTCAAAGGCATGACAAAAAGGGGGTATAAAGCCACTAGTTGAACATGGTGGCAAATGAGACATAATGTGTTCATTAACTTGCATGTTACATTCTTAAGCCTCAAAAACATGCATAACGTTCAAACTTGGCAAATAAGCGAATCATGATGATAAATGACATAGAAAGATGGCTAGAAGTTCGCATATGACATTACATGCAAGCTATCATAAGGGGTATGATAGTTCTCATGTTGCCAAAATGCAACATTTAACATAAAGGCCAAAGCTTTATGACCACAAGATCAAGATGAAGACTTCATAAACTTGCATGACATGATAGCATGTATTATACTCAATGATCAAACCCAAACTTGCACATGAACATTTAACTTCATAGTTAATATCTAAGAGTAGGGAAAGGGCTTACATTGCTATGAAGGCACAAAAGACATGACAAAGCCCTTATGCAATCAAATAGACCCCAAATGCAAGCTCTAACATAAAAACCCTTGAGCCAAAATGATCAAAACCCTTGCATTATGATGCGAATATAGAAACTTGACTTGAATGCAAGCTAATGACACTCATACAAGCTTGAAAAAACTTGTATGCATGGAAAATCTCTCATAGAAACAATTTAGAAATTTTATGAAGAGAGTGGAGGCCATGAGAGGTAAAATTTTGCCATAGTTTAGTTGCATGAATGAATAATGATTTAGGGTTAGGTTAGGGTCTTATTTATAGATTAGGCAAGTGTTTTAGGCCATAGGATTAAACCCTAGTTGCAATCTCAGCCCTTAAAACTGAATCTGGCCCCCAAACTCAACACAAACCCAAAATGGTGCACCAGGCAGAACTGCCCGGCTGGACCAAGTCGACAGCCAAGTCGATAGGGCTGTCGACTTGGGTCCAACCAAGTCGACTCCCAAGTCGACAGGGCTGTCGACTTGGGTGCTCTGGCGGGAATTTTCCTGCCTGGCCCAAACTGGCCCAAATTTCCAAATTCAAACTTGAATTTGAAATCTATTTTTACTTTGGAATTTTCTGAAAACTTCGTTGGGCCTTAATCGGGTCATACGGACTCCGATTTTCGAAAACTCGGACTCTATTTCGCGTATTTTTCCGAGACGAACGCAATGGCATAGCCCGTTTTACTTGATTCAGAATTTAAAATTAAATTCTGCCTTGATTCTCGTTTTAACATGTTATCGAGATACGGGTTGTTACACACGTTCTCCTCAGTTTTGCGAGCTAAAACCTTAAAATCTGCAAAACTCGTATCGGTCCCGAGCATTCCATGCAAAACATAAAACGCTCGAGTCAGGATTAATCATAGTTCATGTAAAACAATTTCAATAAATACCAAAATATAGTAGTTGATTCTAGCAAAATTTAGAGTGATTATATGCATGATGTCAAACCATATATAACGATCAAGCTAAGAGGTTGCGTGCGTTAGAAATGCGCAGTATACCTGTATAATTACTTCTGAAATCAAAGTATGATGAAAGGTACCAATTTCAAATTTATGTATAGGGCTTCCTATCAATTTAGAGTCATCTTAACGTTAGATAATGTGCAGAGTATGTCATGCGCAACACAAGAAAATGCAAGCTTGAACTGATCAATAAGGGAAACTGATTACTTGCCAGGTCGCATGCAGACCCAATAATATTGGATGAACATGTACGAAGTGAGATTATGTACATTTAACACTTAAAGAACCACATATTTCCAATAAATATAGGACTGTGGTACATATACATATATATATATACACACACACACACACATGGCTACTCCTAAATCAAAATATAATATGAATTAAAAGCCATTCTCCATGCTCAGTACAGCAAGAAATCATATGCAGCAACATGGTTCCGGAAAAATATAGTCTCAACTCAAGATTACAAGCATACATAACAAGTGCAGCCAAAAGCAACATAAGGTTTACGGCCTTAATGGTATAAAATAAAGTACTTGGAGGGGCAGTTCTTAACAGTGGATTGTGGATTTTCCTTTTTGGTTGGGAAAATGGAAGAATGCCGACAGTTTCACTTATTGCAAGTCTACCAATCAACCTAAATCTCAAAGAGCAGTCCATTAATTTACTATGCATGTTGATGATCCACTTAACTCTATACTATTGTAAGTTTGTATATATCAAGTGCAGTAAACAATACTACCCAAATAACATAACATGAGAAACAAGTCTTTTCCAGAATCACTACATATGTTTCAGTTATTTTTTTCCAGACAACAATGCAACAAAGATGGAACTGACACCAGGCAACCAACATAACAAAATTCATCCATTATACTTCGGTTTATATCGATATTGAGGTACTTAAACGTAGAAATCATGAGAAACTCACCTGCTCGTTAGAGGCAACAGGCATGGGAACAATAAAAATGGCGGATCCGGTTTGCGCAGCCTCAATTTTTGCCAAGGATGGTATCGCG
This sequence comes from Allium sativum, assembly GCA_030737875.1. Classification (NCBI taxonomy): domain Eukaryota; kingdom Viridiplantae; phylum Streptophyta; class Magnoliopsida; order Asparagales; family Amaryllidaceae; genus Allium; species Allium sativum. The sequence continues at coordinate 1,054,588,599 of CM060918.1, forward strand.
AAGCTCAGTGTGGCTTCAGGTCCAAGCGACAGCGGAATAATGCGACTCGGGTCTGGGTCGGGAATCAAAGCGGAGGCTGCTGGGTACGTCTTTAAAGGCAATGCACGGTTGAGGAGGTGTCGGCTTGCGGGAGGATCGACGGAAGAGGCAAAGCGATTTCAGGAGAGGGACCATGGATTCCGAATTGATTAAAGGCTCAGCCTTGCTTTGATTTTGGGAATATCAAATTTTGGAGGAGCAGCCATTGTTAGGGTTTTTATGATTTGGGGAGAGTTTTTGGTTTTAGAAATATAAAACAGAGTGGAAGAAAATGAAAGGGGTTGTACAAATAAGAAGTGAAAGAGAGCTTCAGATCCATAATAATCGTTGAACGATGGAAAGGTGGAGCAACTGATTCAAATGTTTGAAATGAATGAACAGGTAGATATAACGATAAAGAAGCTAAAGAATAGGTACACGATTTATTTTGAGTTTTAAACATGTACACAGCGCATGTTTACCAAGCTTTCGTACACCAATTCGAGGAGCAGAAATGATACCTCAACCGGATTTGCATACGTGAATTGGTGCGGCAACAGAACTAACCATACGATTGAGTTTGGACCATTAATTACCCCGTTCAATTTTGGATCCAACAGTTTTCACCGGAAATCCCCGTTAGCACTGCTCTTCGAGGAGAGTGGGAAACAAGAAATGCAGCAACGGAAAGGGTGTTCGAACGGTTTAATTATTATTATCATTACTATATATTTTTATAATTACATTAATTTAGTATTTAACGATTAAAAGTGAAAAGCTACTAGATTTTGCTAAAGTAAACGACATAGCTTTAGTAAATATGTTTGTTTAAAAGAAACATTAGATTATGCATAAACATGTAAAATAACATAGCACGAATTGATAATTGTTTGTGTTATTATGTGACAGGAAAATTTCAGCACCATACAAATATTTCAAAGTAATACCCTTGAAAAGTGTAACAAGCTAACACTGACTTTAATTATTCATCTTATCCCTTTTAGAGGATGATTTTTTTTTTCATTTTTCTTCTAGAAACGTGCCTTTAGGAGGATACTGGAAGAAGCAAAGCAACGCCTCCATGTTACTATACATGGATGAATTTGTCCCATGTGTTTGGATGGTAGTAAATCTCTCAATTTATTTTTTAAGGCTTGCGCTAGTATTAGCATTAAAGAGAAAAGAAGAAAAAAGCAGGTTGTCCACAATTGCATGCAAAATGTGAATGCAACAAGTCCATGCATTATGCATATGTATTTGGAAGAGAAAAAAAAAATTGAAAACCAACATCATATTCTAATGAAGAGAGAAAGGAACGTACATGCGTGTATTGATTATCCTTTTTTTTATAAATTATACATTGTAGGAAGAGGCACGAAACATATAGGAAAGTGCAAGGACAAAAGCATGCATGGAACAAGTGCTTTAAAAAATGAAACGTGCATACATGTTTGGAACATATGGTTTATAAATACAGTGTAATGTGCCTACTTCCTAATCGTTTGAAAAACAAAAAAAACAAATGGATGGCTTAGTAAAACCGAATGACATGTTTTGCAGACCCAAATTGACTAGAAAAATATGAGGGATCCAAATATGGACACTTCGAACTCAAATGACTTTGTTTCAAAAATGAATTGTGCAAACCTTTTTCACAATTTCAGCGCGAACCGAGCACCAAAACTATTAACGAGACGGACGCAACGGTATAAAGTTTGCAGTGTCACGACACTCCGTTCAAAAAGACATTACGGACCACTTTTATAAGGAAAAAATTAAACGAAGATAGAAATGGCTGATTTTCATGAAATGAATTTTACCATTGGATTCGTGATAACGAATAGAATATTTTTCATGTTTGTCCAAACTGGTTTTGAAGAGATTTCACAATCGCCAAAATTTGAACTGTTAGACGCAGCTTTGCACTAAAAAATGCGCGATCGGCAAAAATTCAATTCTTCCGACGAAATTTTCAAAATTGCTACGTCTTAATGTACGTATTTCGAATTTCAAATTCCCGTTACGAGAAATTATAGAATATTATGAAATTAAATCAAGGATATAATTTTTATTAATATTGAAAACAAATTATATAATAACACGAGATTACTATATAAATAAAAATCTTAAGAAATAGATTTCAGATTCACATGATTAAACTCAATAAAATTTATCCAATATAAGATTCTATAATAGCAAATATTGAATTGTATTATTAAACTAAATTTAAATTATATTTAAATCGAAATCAAATTCATATAAGATCCAAAATAAATATAGTTATAAAATAAAAATCAAAATTTAAATTAAATCATGAAATAAAAATGCACCTAAAATTCCAGGTTGTTACATTATCCCCCACTCAAACCTTTTCGTCCCTGAAAAGGAACAAGACAGGGAAATAGTATTTAAATAATTAATATTTTAAAAACAATAGTACAAATTTATTTTCATATCTATATATACTTTGAAAAAATATATTTAAATCAATGTTAAAATATTTTCTAGCATTTCAAAATAATTTTAAGTACTCACTCGACGTCTCAATTAGCGATATATATATATCAAAATTTTCAAGTCATATATTATAAATAATATATTTCAAATCATTGAAATTAAATAGGGAAATATATATTTCTCCCCCACTCGTTTATTTATTAAAATTAAACTTCAATCTATAATAAATATATGACAATATACATAATATTATTCTATAGTATACCAAAATATTTCCAAAACCAAGTTATCAATATTATAAAGCTAGTTTAATTTCAAAAGTTTAAACATATATCTACATCACAATTTAAAATCTTTATAAACCATTAAATTTTTAATTCCAATATATACATCCATTTATAAACTATACCATTATAGATTTAAATTAAGATAAAAATCATTTCCTTATAAAAACTACATTTTCAAATCTTATTCAAAATATACAATTTATAAAATTTAAAATCTTAAAGTATAAATATCAAATCTTTCATAATATTGGTTTTTCCTAAACATATAGATGTTTACCTATATAAAATCTTTCACAAATATATATCAAAATTTCAATATTATACTAAGGAAATTATACATTATAATACCTTACAAAATGCTTATTTCAAATCAACTTTTAATAAATATGACTTGCACCCGACACTCCTAGCTCAGTTGGTTAGAGGTGGGCGAATTGGGATGAGACATAGGTCTCAGGTTCGAGGGCCACCTCTGCCAATTTCTAGGGGTGACTACCTAGGTAGTGTGAAGGCGTTGAAAAATCGGGGTATATCACTACCCGTGGGGTTTACTAAGACCGACAAGCAATGGCTTGAGTGAAGTCTTAGGTTCCACACGTAAATCAAAAAAAAAAAAAATATGACTTGCCAGAAGACTTATACTCTCCTTCTACTTCTTGCCTTGTTATGGATAAGGAATAGTTACATAATTTGAGTTAAAAGCTGAACGAACGAAAGAACCTAATCAAAAGAGGATCTATGAAGGAAGAAGGATTCAAAAGGAAGGGAAATTTCAGAAAAAGATTTAAATATTAAACAGAATTTTATATCCGGAAATATTTGTTTTAAAAACATGAAAAATCTCTTTCTTAGTTTATTATGTTGAGGTTATATAAATTTAATTGAAGGTTATTGTTTTGTTATTTAACGTTCGAAAATATTTGATAACTCGAAGTTTAACAAGTTTACTATCGTTCTTATAGACGTTAGACATACGCTGGCCAAGCATACGACCAAAATCTCTAAGTGCTAAATATCCTTGTTTCAACTCCCAGTGAAAATACTTAAAACATTTAAAAACAGATATGGAAAATACTTCCCTCCATGGATCACGGTTACTCGGCGGTTGCACTACTATCCCAGTAGAATCGCTTGTAACCATAGGTATCACATCCCTCGAATTATGCCATGGTTGTTGCCATAGATCGCAGTTACGCGGCGGTTACGCCACTGTCCCGGTGTAACCGCTTGTAACTATAGGCATCACGCCCCAGAATTACGCTATGGCGTCTAGGTCGTAGTTATGCGGCGCTTACATCACTATCACAGTGAAATCGCTTGTAACTTTAGGCATCATGCCCCCGAATTACGTTAGAACAGATAAGTAATAATGATCAATGTGATCTCACCGAGTGAGATTCCGATATCGATGGATACTCCAATTGATGGAGCACCAATGTAGCTACGATTTCCGATTTCCGATGGACACTCTCGATGAGTGCAAACACAATCCCTCTCTCAGGAATCGTGATTTCGATGGAAGGTACTTCCCATATCTTTGTTTCGAAAAATAAACATATGTATTATATATATAGTACTTCATTTCACATTTCATGTATACCGCACTTATATAAATATCCATTTACATAAGATTTTTCAACATCATGTTCCAAATATATCATTCTTATATAAATTCCATTATATGAGGTTTTATTTAAATCAATTAACTTCCAAATAAATAGCTTCCGGATTAATCATAATTCTTCCATATATATTTAAGGTTCGAAAACTCATATCAAATATTCAATATCAAAGATTTCTTGAATTTTCATTTCAATACTAATTCGGTTTGATTTTATAATAAATTTGAATATTCAATATCATTCCAAATCTTGTTCACAAACGGTTGGATCATTCAAATAGTTGAAAATTTTATTTTTCAATTCAATAATCGGAAATCACGAGTTCAAACATTTCTGATCAAAACATCACAAGATATAAAATTACACTATCTAATATATAGGATTATCATTCAACCAAACTCGAGAATCGATTTCGGATTTTCTTTAAATCATCTAAAATATTCATATATGTATGTATCAAATCATGTTTCACAAATCAAACTTCGTTGGATAATCATGTAGCAAAGCTACCAAAGTGGTACCATTTATATATTTCCAACATTTCATAAAATCACTTCAAAATTTTTATTCGAAAATACTGGTATATACTACTAGTACATTTTTGAAAACCTTAGAAATTAATTTCAAAATTTTTGAAATCAGAATCTCAAGTTTAAGTTAAACGATCGCCACAATTTATTTTTATTTACAACATATACTTTACTCTCAAAATATCGAAAACCACGACAACTTGAATATGGATTTCAAATGGGATCAAGATTCAAATCGAAGAGAACTTAACAAAGAAGCTATCAAAGAGAACGAATTCAAAGAGTGGGAATTTCAAAGGGTTTTAAATTTCAAAAATACTTTACGTTTCAAAATAATTTATATTTCAAAATACGCTCTCTCATAAGAAGGATTCTGCAACTGATTCCACTCATTCTAGGGTATCACTACCCTATCTCTAGTGAGCTTTTACCCCATAAGCTAAAGATTTGATAAACCAAAGCTATGATACGAACTATAACGACCTGCCTTTTAGACCGCTACAAGTTGGTAATTAAACCAACTCAAAACGTTCAAAACGACGGGTAGTGATTTTAGCTTAACGGATTTAAACCGAATAAACACAGAATCACAGACATAAAATGAACAGTATCTCACAGCGGAAATTTTATATAAAATAATATCAGAGTTAATACAACATTTTTATATACAACGAAAGATCTTTAAATACAATACATAATTTTAAATGAATAAAAACTTAATGGTTTGTCGAGCGTTCGCCGTACGCGTCGTGCGTCTTCACATTCTCCTCAGTTTTGCAAGCTAAAACCTTAAAACCTGCAACACTCGTATCTGAACCGAGCATTCCATGTAAAACATAAAACACTCGAGTCAGGATTAATCATAGTTCAAGTAAAACAATTTCGATAAATACCAAAATATAGTAGTTGATTCTAGCAAAATTTAGAGTGATTGTAGCATGATGTCAAACCATATATAACGATCAAGCTAAGAGGTAGCATGTGTTAGAATTGCGCAGTATACATGTATAATTACTTCTGAAATCAAAGTATGATGAAAGGTACCATTTTCAAATATCTGTACAGGGCTTCCTATCAATTTAGAGTCATCTTAACGCTAGCTAATGTGCAAAGTATGTCATGCGCAGCACAAGAAAATGCAAGCTTGAATTGATTAATAAGGGAAACTGATTACTTGCCAGGTCGCATGCAGACCCAATAATATAGGATGAACATGTACGAAGTGAGATTATGTACAATTAACACTTAAAAAAGCCACATATTTCCAATAAATATAGGACTGTGGTACATATACATACATACATACATATATATATATACACACACACATGGATACTCCTAAATCAAAATATAATATGAATTAAAAGCCATTCTCCATGCTCAGTATAGCAAGAAATCATATGCAGCAACATGGTTTCGAAAAAATATACTCTCAACTCAAGGTTACAAGCATACATAACAAGTGCAGCCAAAAGCAACATAAGGTTTACGACCTTAATGGTATAAAATAAAGTACTTGGAGGGGCAGTTCTTAACATTGGATTGCGGGTTTTCCTTTTTGGTTGGGAAAATGGAAGAATGCCGACAGTTTCACTTATTGCAAGTCTACCAATCAACCTAAATCTCAAAGAGCAGTGCATTAATTTACTGTGCATGTTGATGATCCACTTAACTCTATACTATTGTAAGTTTGTACATATCAAGTGCAGTAAACAATACTACCCAAATAACATAACATGAGAAACAAGTCTTTTCCAGAATCACTACATATGTTTCAGTTATTTTTCTTCAGACAACAATGCAGCAAAGATGGAACTGACACCAGGCAACCAACATAACAAAATTCATCGATTACACTTTGGTTTATATCGATATTGAGGTACTTAAACGTAGAAATCATGAGAAACTCACCTGCTCGGCAGACGACAACAGGCATGGGAACAACAAAATGGCAGATCCGGTTTGCACAGCCTCGATTGTTGCCAAGGATCGTATCGCGAAGCTCAGTGTGGCTTCAGGTCCAGGAGACAGCGAAATGATGCGACTCGGGTCTGAGTCGGGAATCAAAGCGAAGGCTGCTGGGTATGGCTTCGAAGGGAACGCATGGTTGAGCGGGTGTCGGCTTGCTGCAGGATCGATGGAAGTGGCATGGTGATTTCAGGAGAGGCACCATGGATTCCGAATTGATTAAAGGCTCAGCGTTGCTTTGATTTTGGGAATAACAAATTTTGGAGGAGCAGCCATTATTTGGGTTTCTATGATATGGGGAGAGTTTTGGTTTTAGAAATGTAAAACAAAGAGGTAGAAAATGAAATGGGCTGTACAAATAAGAAGTGAAAGAGAGCTTCAGATCCAAAATAATCATTGAACGATGGAAAGGTGGAGCGACTGATTCAAATGTTTGAAATGAATGAACAGGTAGATATAACGATAAAGAAGCTAAAGAATAGGTACACGATTTGTTTTGAATTTTAAACGTGTACACATCACACGTTTACCAAGTTTTCATACACCAATTCGAGGAGCAGAAATGCTACCTCAACTGTAACACCCCGAATTTTAGTTAATACTAAAATTCACTAATTACAGGATAAATAATCTCATACGTGGGAATTGGGGGTAACGGGCTGCGTTATTGCGTTCGTCTCGGAAAAATACGCGAAATAGAGTCCGAGTTTTCGAGAATCGGAGTCCGTATGGCCCGGTTATGGCCCAAAGAAGTTTGCAGAAAAATTAGAGCTAAAAACAGATTTAGGAATTTAAATTTAGAATTTAAATTAGAACCAGCGGGGCCAGGCGGGAAGATTCCCGCCTAAGCATGTCGACAGGGCTGTCGACAGGGGGGGTGTCGACATGCCTGTCGACTTGCCTGTCGACATGGCGTGTCGAACCAGGGTGCTTGGGTGCACCAGATCTGGTTTTCTGGCTAGGGCTGGGCTTGGTTCTAGAGGTTTCCTAAATCTGACGGACCTAAATTAATCTAGGGTTAATCTAAGGGCCTAAAACACTCTCTTAATCTATAAATACACCCTAAACCTACCTTAATCCATACTAAAAATAGAAATGAAGGCCTCATGCCGCCAAATTAAATCCTAAGAGGAGCCTCCACTAATCTAAGAAGGAAGTTGCAAGCTAATCCCTCTCAAATCATTCTCTAATCATCATTATCTTCATAGTTAGCAACTAATTCTACTTCATAAGGTTGCTAATCTTGAGTTTGGTGAGTTTCTATCACTTTAACATCGATTGTTAAAGTAAGTAGATTGGGTGTAATGAGACTTATGGTCTTAATTGCGGATTAGTGAGTTTGAATCATGTATAATGATATGTTACTCTATGTTGCTCTATGTTTATGCATGTTTGATAAGTTGGTTTATGCATGCTTAATAAGTTGATTTAGGCATGTTTAACAAGTTGGTATATGCATGTTTAACAAGTGGATTTATGCATATTTAATGAGTGGAATTATGCATGTTTAACAAAGTGAGTTATGCAAGTTAAGTATATGTTTAAATGCAAGTTTAATGTGATATGCAAGTTATGCATGCTTATGCAAGTATATGGATGCTTATGCAAGTCATGTATATGTTTAAATGCAAGATTTATGTGATATGCAAGTTATGCATGCTTATGCGAGTATATGAATGCTTATGCAAGATATGTATATGCTTAAATGACATGATATGCAAGTTATGCATGTTTATGCAAGTTATGTATGCTTATGCAAGTATGTGAATGTTTATGCAAGTATGTGAATGCTTATGCAAGTTATGTGTATGCCTAAATGCATGTTTAACATGTTATGCAAGTCAAGAGAATGCTTATATGCAAGTTCAACATGTTATGCAAAATATGTGTATGATAATGTGCAAGCTCATATGCAACATGTTATGCAAATCATGTGTATGATAATATGCAAGTTTGGGTTAAATGTGGTTGGGTTAAAATGTGTTCATATATGCAAGTTGACATCCTCTTAACCCATGACAAAGTTATATGCTAAACCCATGATATTTGTGATGGATCTTCCCCTTTTATTATGTCATGAAATGAGAACGATTTACGTGGGGAACGATGGGGTTGGTAAATATGTTAATAAATGAATGATTGGGTATGATTAAGCATACCATAAAAATAAATTACCATAAGTGGGAATTTACCTATTGAGTTAGGTCTACCCCATGGGAATTTACCTATTGAGTTAGGTCTACCCATGTTATGGAAAACTTGATATTAATTAGGGATAATTAATATGGGGGTGATTAATTAGGTGTAATTAATCGACTAAGACACGAGGTTGGACTCATTTGTAGTGTAAAACTGCCCGGACCCGACCGGCTTAACCAGTTGCTACAAATGTCAGCCCAATGTGAGAGGTCTTAGCCATGAATTAAATACGTGATTAAGGTAAAGACACGAGGTTAGACTCTGTTATGACGTAAGACTGCCCGGACTCTACCGGCTTAACCAGGCGGTCATAACAGTCAGTCTAATGTGGGAGGTCTTTATGGGAGATCACGGTCTTAATTAATTAAGAAACACTTAACCATATTAGCATGTAGTGGGACATGAGGGGTTAAGTGGGTGCCTTGGGTGGCATGAGGAAATTTTGAGGTTGCCTTGGGTGGCATGTGGAATCTAGTGGGTTGCCTTGGGTGGCAATAGAGAATACGATTAGAATACTTAACCAAGTGAAAACATGTAATTAAACATGATTAAAGGGTTAAGTGGGATACACTAGATATATGACAAGCTTAGGTGGGTAGCTTGTTGGGGGCCCATTTCAACCAATATCCCAAACGTATCTTTGTGGGCTCGACCCATGTCGAGTGACGGGACACGCATATTGGGCTTGATTATAAGAGGCCAAAACGGGTTAGCGGTGGCAACGCAAGTCCAACGGGTTTCATATGCGTGTGTGGGCCCGGGCTGGTAGATAAGTCGTTGTTGCATCGTGTAGATATAAAGCCGTGCACCGTTGATAGTATTGGGTAGCCACTTTAGGAGAGTGATACACCCCACTGTGGGACCAGCACGGGTATCTACGGTAGGGAGCCGATCGATGGGGAGTAGTGGGTACACCTAATAAAGATAGGGGCAGACGACACCTATGTAGGGGTACACGAAACTACTGGGTAAGAATTACTGAGTACACCTAGTGGAGATAGGGGCAGACGGCACCTATGTAGTGGGCTAGGAGTACATGAAACTACTAGGGAAATTTTCTAAGTCCTTGGAAGGGATCAACCTTTAAGTGGGAATGACTGGTGTGGTGCAGTTAGTAATTATCCTTGGGTGGGTAGGTGCGTCCTGACGGTTATCTTAGTTTATCCTAAGTCTACCAAGCTGCTTAGTGTAGCCATTCATCCCCAGATATTACCGTAGGTCAAGTTTATGTCTTTTCTGGTTACTTTAATGATTGTATTGTTAAAGTTATAGGACTCACTCAGACTTATGTCTGACCCCGTTGTTTTTATCTTTTTCCCAACCCTCAGGTCCTACGGTGGATCCTAGCGGTAGTAGAGCTTGATCGGATTGCTGTTCCAGTCTTTGGGAGCTTGGGTAGATGTAAAGCTCCAGTTATCCAGTTATCTTTTCTTTTGTCATGGCTATTGTATGAGAGAGTGGGATTATGTACTTCTTTATTTTGACGGATATTGTACTTGACTTTTATCATGGTTTTATGATGTAACCAGACATGTTTATTTCCGCTGTTATGAGATGATGTTTTAAATTTCAAGTACTATTTATATCTGTCTTGGTGTAATTTTTCTGTTCTATATTCACTAAAATACTCCACCGATGCTATGGCATTCCCTTAGTGAGTGACCATAGCGGGCGTGGGGTGTTACACGTGGTATCAGAGCAAAGGTTACCGGAACAGATAAAATTTTTAGAAAACTATTTTTTCTAAAACATTTTTGGAAAAGATATTTTCAAAAACATGTCTTTTAAGAGAAAAAGTTTTTGAAAGAAAAGCATAATCCCCAATAGCCATATCTATATCCTTCGAATTCTCCATTTTGAATCCTTCCTTTTTCGTTTCAGCATGGCCGAGAATCTTAATTTTCCGGAGGGTGTGACGGTACCAGTATGGTATAGGAGATTGATGGAGGCTAGGGCCACCACGGCAGGTCCAGCAAATGTTCCTCCACCAACCGTAGCACCCGATCTTCCTCCTCCCCCTCCTCCTCGCACGGATACTTTTGCTAAGACTTGCAAGGAATTCAAAGCTATGGGAGGGAAACCTTTTCAAGGATCTGAAACCTTTGTGGAGGCTAGAGATTGGCTTAAGGAGGTGGAAGAGTTGATAGATATCTTTGAGATGGAAGAAGGGAAGAAAGTCAAGTTGGCTGCTTGGTTAATGAAGGGAGAGGCCTCATTCTGGTGGGAGGTCACTAATGGAGAACGCCCCGTTGACTCTTGGGCGGATTTTAGGCAAAGATTTGTGGCAAAGTTTCTCTCAAGGGCGGAGGAAAACTTGTATATGGAAAGATTCTTGACTCTAAAGCAAGGAAATCTTTCGGTGAAGGAATATGTTAACAAGTTTAATCAATTGGCAAGGTTTGGCCTAGATATGGTGAATACACCGGAGAAGAAGGCTTTGAGGTTCGTGAAAGGCTTGAATGAACCTATGCATGGGTTGGCTATGACTCATATCCCTATGGGGGCCACCTTTGAGAAGCTAGTTGACATGGCACTCATGTATGAGGAAGAGAAGGGTCCTAATGCTAATAAGGCACCCGAAAAGAAGGGAGATCAAAAGAGACCTCAACAACAGCAAAGCAAAGGTGGGAAAGGCAACGGTGGCAAGAGCAAGAAGAAGAAGTGTTTCAATTGTGGGACACCTGGCCACCTAAGCAAAGATTGTCGCAAGAAGAAGAAGACCGGCTGCTTCCACTGTGGTGAAGCAGGGCATTTAGTGAAGGATTGCCCTAAGAAAGGGCAAAGGACGGGATCTACCTCAGGAGGACAGGTGCAAGCTCTTATGGCACCGAGTCAGGCTAGGGGGCAAGTACAGGCTCTCGCGGTTCCACCGATTTAGGAGAGAGGTAGAACTATTTCCGTTGAAAGTCTGGTTTTTCTATTTGACCATCCTGTCCGTACATTGTTTGATTCAGGCGCATCGCATTCGTTTATTTCATCATCATTAGTTGAGTTACTGCACTTAGACACCAGTCTGGTAGATGATCCCTTGGTTGTTTCAAACCCAATTGGGGGCTCCACTTATTTATCCATGATATGTTTGGGTTTGAAGATTTCTATACTTAGCATTGAGTTTAGATGTGACGCTTTTGTATTGGGCTTCACGGGCTATGGGTTGATTTTGGGCATGGACTGGTTATCCAGTAATGGTGCCGTTCTTGATTGCGAAAGGAGAGTTGTTAGGCTCATGACCCGCTTGGGTAACACTCTCGAGATTTCTTGTAATCCCATGGACTCTGTTATGCTAAGTTATCTTGAATCGCTTGACGCTTCGGTCGAGAGTTTGCAATCTATGAGAGTGGTCCGGGAATATCCGGATGTGTTTGAGGAGGTGAAGGGCTTACCTCCGAAGCGGGAGATTGACTTCCGAATATATTTGGTGGATAATGCTAAACCGGTATCTTTACCAGTGCGCCACATGGCTCCTCGTGAGAGGAGGGAACTCCATAAGCAAGTAGGGGAGTTGCTTGAGAAGGGGTTCATAAGACGAAGTATATCGGAGTGGGGTGCTCCAGTAGTATTTGCTACGAAGGCGGATGGGTCCCTCAGACTTTGTGTAGACTATAGAGAACTCAACAAGCTCACAAAGAAGAATAGACACCCATTGCCGAGAATAGATGATCTTTTCGATCAGTTGGTTGGCGCTTCAGTATTTTCTCAGTTGGACTTGGCCACGGGGTTTCATCAGTGTAGGGTGGCTGAGGATAGCATAGACAAGACTGCCTTTAGAACTCCGGATGGTTTCTATGAGTGGCTGGTGATGCCATTTGGGTTGACGAACGCCCCTGCATACTTTGTTGATTTGATGAGTAGGGTGTTCAGGGAGTTCCTTAATAAATTCGTGGTGGTCTTTGTGGATGATATCTTAGTATTTTCTAAGAGTGAGGAAGAGCATGCCCTACATCTTGGGGAAGTGTTGAGGACTCTTCGAGCACATAGCCTTAAGGCTAAATTCTCAAAATGTCACTTCTGGAGGAAGGAAGTGCGGTTCTTGGGGCACGTGGTCTCCAAGGAAGGGATAGCTGTGGATCCCGCGAAGGTAGTATCAATTCAGGATTGGAAGGTTCCAAAGAATGCTACCGAAGTAAGAAGTTTCTTGGGTTTGGCGGGTTATTATAGGAAGTTTATTAAAGACTTCGCGAAGATATCAGCCCCATTAACCCGCTTAACGAAGAAGAATCTTGTTTTTGCATGGGACGTAGATTGTGATGATGCGTTCCGACGGTTAAAGAGAGCTTTAACCACTGCTCCAGTTTTAGTGTTGCCAGATGGGAGCAAGCCATTTGTTGTTTATACCGATGCCTGTGGGACAGGACTTGGCGCAGTCTTAATGCAAGAAGGAAGGGTAATAGCCTATGGTGGAAGGCAGTTAAGGCCACATGAGAAAAATTACCCTACCCATGATCTAGAGCTGGCCGCTATTGTTTTTGCGCTTAAGATTTGGCGCCATTATCTTCTTGGTGAGAGATTCGAGTTGTTCACTGACCATAAATCATTGAAGTACTTGTTTTCTCAGAAGGATTTGAATCTAAGACAGCAAAGGTGGATGGAATTCTTAGCATCCTATGATTTCGAGATAGCATATACCCCTGGCAAGGGTAATGTGGTGGCGAACGCCTTGAGTAGGAAAAGGTTGTCTTTGAGTCCATTGTTCGTGGAACGACGAAGCTTGGAGTTTATCTCGATGTTTGATTTCAGACCTTCCATTGATTATGTACCCGGTTTGCTAGCTTCTTTGGAAGTTAGACCTACTCTTTTGGGGCGGATTGGAGAAGCACAGAGGGACGACCCACAGTTGGTTGAGTTGATAGAGAAGCTCATAAGGGGGGAGTCGCCCAGCCATTTGAGTAGGTACACCCTAGATGATAGGGGGTGCTTGCGTAGAGACGGTAGACTTTGCGTACCGCAAGATGAAGGGTTGAGGAAGGTTATTCTTGATGATGCACACCGTTCTAGGATGACCATTCATCCCGGTGGGGACAAGATGTACCAAGACATGAAGAGGGTTTTCTTCTGGGCCGGTATGAAGAAAGATGTGGCCGAGTATGTCGCTCGATGTTTGGTGTGCCAGCAAGTGAAGGCGGAGCAAAGGAAACCAGGTGGGTTGCTTCACCCATTGGAGGTTCCGCAATGGAAGTGGGATAGCGTCTCGATGGATTTTATTGACGGGTTACCCAGATCGAGGAAGGGTAATACAGGAATTTGGGTGGTGGTAGATAGACTTACTAAGAGCGCCCATTTCATACCTGTGAAGAGTAAGAGGACTGCTCCATGGCTAGCTTCAGTATATCTTCGAGAGATAGTTCGATTACATGGGGTACCCTCTAACATAGTTAGTGATCGAGATCCTATCTTCACTAGCGAGTTCGGGAGAAGTTTGCAAGAAGCAGTGGGGACTCAATTGTGTCTGAGCACCGCATATCATCCTCAGACAGACGGCCAGACTGAGAGGGTGAATCGTGTTCTAGAAGACCTTTTGAGGCTTTGTATCTTAGATTTTGGAGGTACATGGGAAGAGCATCTTCCATTGGTGGAGTTCGCATATAATAACAGCTTTCAGTCCAGTATTGGTATGGCTCCTTTCGAAGCTCTCTATGGAAGGCCTTGTCGATCACCTACATGTTGGTGGGAATCTACGGATAAGATCTTGCTTGGGCCTGATATGGTTAGGGAGACTTCTGAGAAGATCGATTTGATTCGAAGAAGGATGAAAGCAGCGCAAGATAGGCAAAAATCTTATGCGGATAAGAGAAGGACGGATCTTGAGTTTGAGGTTGGGGATATGGTTTTTGTTAAGGTATCTCCATTAAGGAATGTTGTTCGCTTCGGATCCGTTGGGAAGTTAGCACCAAGGTTTGTTGGGCCGTTTCCTATTAAGGAAAGGATTGGACGGATGGCATATAGGGTGGAGTTGCCCGACAGACTTAGTGGTGTTCATGATGTATTCCATGTATCACATCTGAGGAAGTGCTTACATGAGACGGCAGAGGTGGTAGAGCCGAGCTTGCTTAGAGATGTAGAGGTAGAACGTGATGCGACTATTCGACGAGCTCCTACTCGCATCCTTGGGTCAGAGACTAGGAAGTTGAGAAACAGAGAGTTTCAACTAGTCAAGGTGCAATGGGGAGAAGATGAGAGCAACGCAACTTGGGAGACGGAAGCGAAGATGCGTTCATTATACCCATTTCTTTTTGAGGGTATGTCTTTTATCGCTTGTCTAGTACTTATCTTATCTTTAGTATGTCCTCTCGTTAGTACCTTTGACCTTTAGATAGGGTAAACCTATGGTTGAAACATGTGTTTGAGACATGTTATGGTTGATGGATGCAAGTGGATGCAAGTGTTTGCTAGTGGTTGCTCGTGGATGCATATACACACACTCTAGGCACTAGATCGGCTCAGTCACTTCATATTGCATATTGCATAAAATTGTGTATAGGAAAATATTTATGGATGTATAATGGTTGTGTTATCACATGGATGATGCATTTTGGTGAATGATTGTGCACTCATGTAGATATTGTATGTGTCGATAGGGTTTTCTCGCATACATAATGGATGCATGGCACTATCATGGTTTGCATATGTTCATACATTAGATAGGGGACATATACACACACTGTTTGCATATGCTCATACATCATTAGAAACTGTTTAAGGACAATGGATGCCCGTGGTTGATGATTTGAGTAGATGGTTGTTTGGATGGTAGGATATGCATTCTCCTTAGCTTAGAGATTTCGGGGACGAAATCCTTTAAGGAGGGGAGAATGTAACACCCCGAATTTTAGTTAATACTAAAATTCACTAATTACAGGATAAATAATCTCAGACGTGGGAATTGGGGGTAACGGGCTGCGTTATTGCGTTCGTCTCGGAAAAATACGCGAAATAGAGTCCGAGTTTTCGAGAATCGGAGTCCGTATGGCCCGGTTATGGCCCAAAGAAGTTTGCAGAAAAATTAGAGCTAAAAACAGATTTAGGAATTTAAATTTAGAATTTAAATTAGAACCAGCGGGGCCAGGCGGGAAGATTCCCGCCTAAGCATGTCGGCAGGGCTGTCGACAGGCCTGTCGACAGGGGGGGTGTCGACATGCCTGTCGACTTGCCTGTCGACATGGCGTGTCGAACCAGGGTGCTTGGGTGCACCAGATCTGGTTTTCTGGCTAGGGCTGGGCTTGGTTCTAGAGTTTTCCTAAATCTGACGGACCTAAATTAATCTAGGGTTAATCTAAGGGCCTAAAACACTCTCTTAATCTATAAATACACCCTAAACCTACCTTAATCCATACTAAAAATAGAAATGAAGGCCTCATGCCGCCAAATTAAATCCTAAGAGGAGCCTCCACTAATCTAAGAAGGAAGTTGCAAGCTAATCCCTCTCAAATCATTCTCTAATCATCATTATCTTCATAGTTAGCAACTAATTCTACTTCATAAGGTTGCTAATCTTGAGTTTGGTGAGTTTCTATCACTTTAACATCGATTGTTAAAGTAAGTAGATTGGGTGTAATGAGACTTATGGTCTTAATTGCGGATTAGTGAGTTTGAATCATGTATAATGATATGTTACTCTATGTTGCTCTATGTTTATGCATGTTTGATAAGTTGGTTTATGCATGCTTAATAAGTTGATTTAGGCATGTTTAACAAGTTGGTATATGCATGTTTAACAAGTGGATTTATGCATATTTAATGAGTGGAATTATGCATGTTTAACAAAGTGAGTTATGCAAGTTAAGTATATGTTTAAATGCAAGTTTAATGTGATATGCAAGTTATGCATGCTTATGCAAGTATATGGATGCTTATGCAAGTCATGTATATGTTTAAATGCAAGATTTATGTGATATGCAAGTTATGCATGCTTATGCGAGTATATGAATGCTTATGCAAGATATGTATATGCTTAAATGACATGATATGCAAGTTATGCATGTTTATGTAAGTTATGTATGCTTATGCAAGTATGTGAATGTTTATGCAAGTATGTGAATGCTTATGCAAGTTATGTGTATGCCTAAATGCATGTTTAACATGTTATGCAAGTCAAGAGAATGCTTATATGCAAGTTCAACATGTTATGCAAAATATGTGTATGATAATGTGCAAGCTCATATGCAACATGTTATGCAAATCATGTGTATGATAATATGCAAGTTTGGGTTAAATGTGGTTGGGTTAAAATGTGTTCATATATGCAAGTTGACATCCTCTTAACCCATGACAAAGTTATATGCTAAACCCATGATATTTGTGATGGATCTTCCCCTTTTATTATGTCATGAAATGAGAACGATTTACGTGGGGAACGATGGGGTTGGTAAATATGTTAATAAATGAATGATTGGGTATGATTAAGCATACCATAAAAATAAATTACCATAAGTGGGAATTTACCTATTGAGTTAGGTCTACCCCATGGGAATTTACCTATTGAGTTAGGTCTACCCATGTTATGGAAAACTTGATATTAATTAGGGATAATTAATATGGGGGTGATTAATTAGGTGTAATTAATCGACTAAGACACGAGGTTGGACTCATTTGTAGTGTAAAACTGCCCGGACCCGACCGGCTTAACCAGTTGCTACAAATGTCAGCCCAATGTGAGAGGTCTTAGCCATGAATTAAATACGTGATTAAGGTAAAGACACGAGGTTAGACTCTGTTATGACGTAAGACTGCCCGGACTCTACCGGCTTAACCAGGCGGTCATAACAGTCAGTCTAATGTGGGAGGTCTTTATGGGAGATCACGGTCTTAATTAATTAAGAAACACTTAACCATATTAGCATGTAGTGGGACATGAGGGGTTAAGTGGGTGCCTTGGGTGGCATGAGGAAATTTTGAGGTTGCCTTGGGTGGCATGTGGAATCTAGTGGGTTGCCTTAGGTGGCAATAGAGAATACGATTAGAATACTTAACCAAGTGAAAACATGTAATTAAACATGATTAAAGGGTTAAGTGGGATACACTAGATATATGACAAGCTTAGGTGGGTAGCTTGTTGGGGGCCCATTTCAACCAATATCCCAAACGTATCTTTGTGGGCTCGACCCATGTCGAGTGACGGGACACGCATATTGGGCTTGATTATAAGAGGCCAAAACGGGTTAGCGGTGGCAACGCAAGTCCAACGGGTTTCATATGCGTGTGTGGGCCCGGGCTGGTAGATAAGTCGTTGTTGCATCGTGTAGATATAAAGCCGTGCACCGTTGATAGTATTGGGTAGCCACTTTAGGGGAGTGATACACCCCACTGTGGGACCAGCACGGGTATCTACGGTAGGGAGCCGATCGATGGGGAGTAGTGGGTACACCTAATAAAGATAGGGGCAGACGGCACCTATGTAGGGGTACACGAAACTACTGGGTAAGAATTACTGAGTACACCTAGTGGAGATAGGGGCAGACGACACCTATGTAGTGGGCTAGGAGTACATGAAACTACTAGGGAAATTTTCTAAGTCCTTGGAAGGGATCAACCTTTAAGTGGGAATGACTGGTGTGGTGCAGTTAGTAATTATCCTTGGGTGGGTAGGTGCGTCCTGACGGTTATCTTAGTTTATCCTAAGTCTACCAAGCTGCTTAGTGTAGCCATTCATCCCCAGATATTACCGTAGGTCAAGTTTATGTCTTCTCTGGTTACTTTAATGATTGTATTGTTAAAGTTATAGGACTCACTCAGACTTATGTCTGACCCCGTTGTTTTTATCTTTTTCCCAACCCTCAGGTCCTACGGTGGATCCTAGCGGTAGTAGAGCTTGATCGGATTGCTGTTCCAGTCTTTGGGAGCTTGGGTAGATGTAAAGCTCCAGTTATCCAGTTATCTTTTCTTTTGTCATGGCTATTGTATGAGAGAGTGGGATTATGTACTTCTTTATTTTGACGGATATTGTACTTGACTTTTATCATGGTTTTATGATGTAACCAGACATGTTTATTTCCGCTGTTATGAGATGATGTTTTAAATTTCAAGTACTATTTATATCTGTCTTGGTGTAATTTTTCTGTTCTATATTCACTAAAATACTCCACCGATGCTATGGCATTCCCTTAGTGAGTGACCATAGCGGGCGTGGGGTGTTACATCAACCGGATTTGCGTACTTGAATTGGTGCGGTAACAGTACTGATTGTACAATTGAGTTTGGACCGCGAATTACCCCGTTCAATTTTGGATCCGACAGTTTTCACCGGAAATCCCCGTTCTAGCTCTGCTCTTCGAGGAGAGTGGGAAACAAGAAATGAGGCAATGGAAAGGGTGTTTGAACGGTTTAATTACTATTATCATTAATATATACTTTTATAATTACATTAATTTAGTATGTAACGATTAAAAGGGAAAAGCTACTAGATTTTGCTGAAGTAAACGACATAGCTTTAGTAAATACATTTGTTTAAAAGAAACATTAGATTATGCACAAACATGTAAAATAACAGAGCACGAATTGATAATTGTTTGTGTTATTATGTGATAGGAAAATTTCAGCACCATACAAATATTTCAAAGTAGTACCCTTGAAAAGTGTAACAAGCAAACACTGACTTTAATTATTCAGCTTATCCCTTTTAGAGGATGATTTTTTTTTCATTTTTCTTTTAGAAACAAAAAAATAAATTATACATTGTAGAAGAAGCAAAGCAACGCCTCCATGTTACTGTACATGCATGAATTTGTCCTATGTGTTTGCATGGTAGTAAATCTCTCAATTTATTTTTTTAAGGCTTGCGTTAGTATTAGCATTAAAGAGAAAGAAAGAAAAAGCAGGTTGTCCATAATTGCATGCAAAATGTGAATGCAACAAGTCAATGCGTTATGCGTATTTATTTTGAAGAGGAAAAAAATATATGAAAACCAACGTCATATTCTAATGCAGAGAGAAAGGAACGTACATGCATGTATTGATTATGCTTTTTTTTAAATTGTACATTGTAGGAAGAGGCATGAAACAAATAGGAAAGTGCAAGGACAAAAGCATGCATGGAACAAATGCTTTAAAAAATGAAACGTGCATTTGGAACATATGGTTTGTAAATAGAGTGTAATGTGCCCACTTCCTAATCGTTTGAAAAACAAAAAAATAAATGGATGGTTTAGTAAAACAGAATGGCAGGTTTTGCAGACCCAAATTGACTAGAAAAATATGAGGGATCCAAATATGGACACTTCGAACTCAAATGACTATGTTTCAAAAATGAACTGTGCAAACTTTTTCACAATTTCAGTGCGAACTGAGCACGGAAACTAACAAATGAATATATCACAGAAATCAACTTAACGAGACGGACACAACGGTATAAAGTTTACAGGGTCACGACGCTCCGTTCAAAAAGGCATTATGGACCGCTTTTAGAAGGAAAAATGGCATGAGGAAACAATTAAACGAAGATAGAAATGTCTGATTTTCACGAAAGGAATTTTACCATTGGATTTGTGTCAACGAATAGAATACTTTTCATGTTTGTCCGAACTGGTTTTGAAGAGCTTTTACGTTCGCTAAAATTTGAACTGTTGGGCGCAGCTTTTCACTGAAAAATGCGCGATCGGCAAACATTCAAATTTTCTGATGAAATTTTCAGAGTTGCTACGTCTTAATGTATGTATTTCGAATTTCAAATTCCCATTACGAGAAATTATAGAATATTATGAAATTAAATCAAGGATATAATTTTTATTAATATTGAAAACAAATTATATAATAACACGAGATTACTATTTAAATAAAAATCTTAAGAAATAGATTTCAGATTCACATGATTAAACTCGATAAAATTTATCCAATTGATAAGATTCTATAATAGCAAATATTGAATCGTATTATTAAATTATATGTAAATTATATTTAAATCAAAATCAAATTCATATAAGATCCAAAATAAACATAGTTATAAAATCAAAATCAAAATTTAAATTAAATCACCAAATAAAAATACAGTTAAAATTCCGGGTTGTTACATTCTCCCCCACTCAAACCTTTTCGTCCCCGAAAAGGAACGAGATAGGGAAATAGTATTTAAATAATTAATATTTTTAAAACAACAGTTTAAATTTATTTTCATATCTATATATACTTTGAAATATATATATATATATATTCAAATCAATGTTAAAATATTTTCTAACATTTCAAAATAATTTTAAGTACTCACTCGACGTCTGATCAATTAGCGATATATATCTATCCCACATTCGAAACTTGAAAATAGATATCAATGATGTTGCGCAGTCATCACTAGAATCATTTTCAAGCGACTAGATTGTGACTCTATATCTATCAAATACTTATAGGATTTATCATATGCGTTGATCAAATGTATACTCATATCACTAGGTATTCGATAGACCAATTTTAACGTCAGGTAAATACTCAAAACATCTTTCTATATTTAAACAGAATATATATCAAAATTTCAAGTCATATATTATGAATAATATATTTCAAATCATTGAAATTTTAAATAGGGAAATATATTTTTCTCCCCCTGTGACGACCCAAACCCCGTAATACGAAGGCAAGGGTAATCTTTGGAATATAACACATAAACAGATAACAGCAGAATAGAAATAAGCAAATACATCAGATAATGTACAACAGAATATACTGGATAAATATAAACATCAGAGTTACACAGTATACAGGATCATACTTAGTACAAGATACAGTTCAGCTATACATGAATGTCTACTGCGGAAAAACAAACATAAATGTACAATAGGAGCTGAACAGCATAAAAAGAGATAAATGATAGAATCCATCTTCAGCTCCAGCTATCCAGAAAGAGCCTGCTAAAACCTGAATACAAGGCTGCCCGTGTAGAAATAGGGGCACCCGAGTTTGCAAGTGAAACAAACTACGAGTCAGTCATGGGACTGGTATGAGAAATTGCTTAACATCTTTTACAATATGGCAAATCAAAGGACCACGCCACTTTCGCGGAACGGGTTTACTCCAGTGATTTCCAGTGCTTTAAAACAAGTAAATCTTTTTAACATCGCAATGCTTTTTATAAAAATGAAGCCATTATAAGACTCAGGTCCCATCACACAATGCAACACAAACCGGAGGATAGAGTTTTACCTTTTAATGGCCAAAATATGCTTGATACGACAAAACAAATCATTTGATATTATTGCTAGTGTTTATATGTTTCAAAAAGAATTTGAATCATAACTATAAATCATAGACGACATTAATGCCCCATACCACTATGTCGCCATATATAGGTATACAATCAAAATCGCACGATGTTGTATTTGGAAGTTGGGTTTCCGTCATGAACCGAGGCCAGGGATAGTCCTCACCGCTTCGAGACTCTCTAGCCCAAGCCTCAGGGCAAGTACTCAGTCAAGCCACTTGGATCGTCAGGGCCGGTCCACTTGATGTGGATTAAACTTAAACCATGAACACTGCGTTTCCCCGCCCTTTGGGGGCGTAAACGAGCCAACGAATGACTCCATCGGTCCCGGATCGACCGATATAACCGAGGCGCCTCGCAACAGTAACAACCACACAGGTGAAAGTAATATAAACGTTAGGGCTGGTAGGTCACTGACACCACCCTAGCTAGAAGGAAACACATGTCCTCCCTAATGTCCTCTCTCGTTTCTGGTCCATACCGGGGTGTGAGGCTCGCGAAACAACGATAAAACACAAAGCTATGCCACACAGGCGGTGCTTTGATCATCAACCACAAAGCTCTGCTTTTCAACAAAAGCTTTGATCACAGCATCTCTGTATGCCACGTTGTCAATAAACAACGTCAGACACATGTCCATTTACAAGTCCGTTCTGGGTCTGAACGAAACCGGAGGGTCTTTATTCCTCGCGCATCCATACAATCAACATGTACGTCCGGATGGTTACTACTTCAGCCCCTTCAAGGTAGCAACTCCTATCATGAACATCAGTAGCACCCCTCCATTCGACGTGAAGATCATCAGTCTTGCACCGTCTTTGTATCTTCGACTTTTACTCATTGATCAATTATTTGAAATGAGAATCAACTCGGCCTTTTCAAATAATTCACGTATATTTAATATTTCAAATCAATTCATTTCAATGGTTAAATTATTCGACATTGTAAATTCAGTTCATTAATTGTAATTTTCACGCCAAACATATTCAGCCATCAAATATCTAATAAACCGAGCAAATTCAGTTTATTTTCATTCCATATTGTTTATAATATTTTATCACGATTTATCGCTATTTTTATTTGTTTAAAATTAGCCAATTCATTCAAATGACGCTTCAGGCCATAAAGCGGCCGTGGCACTTTTTTTCTTTAGATTTGATTTACACATATCTGAAATTCTAACTGTTGGATCTTTATAAATTTTATACCATTAGAAAGATCTTTTCAAAACGAATCCAATGGTTTCAGTTTTGGGAAAATCCGACGGTCGGATCTCCCGCAATAATCATTTGAGGTTTCGATTTCAAATATCAAACTGCAGCGTCGTTATTCGATTTATTTTAATTTTAATTATATATATATATAATTATAATCGATTCTGGCGCTGTTTTTCTTCAGATTTGAATTAAACATTCCAGACAATCCAACCGTTGGATCTTTACAAAGTTGGTGCCGTTGGAAAGACATTTCCAAGGCGAACCCAACGGTTGCAGTTTTAGGAAAATCCGATGGTCGGATCTTCCGCAATAATCGTTTGAAATCATGGTTTCAAAATACGAACTGAAGCCTCGTTATTCGATATATTATAATTATATATATATATATATAATTCATTCTTCGATTTCAAAACCATATTCATTTCATACATTTGATAAAAATGATATTTTTATCCAACCGATATTTATTTCAACACATCACTATTTTTAACAATTCATATATATAAAAAAATGTTATTTTTATTATAAAACAATTTATTTCAAAACACGATTATTTTATATAGTTCAACCTGGTGATAAAAATGTGATTTTTATTATAAAAAAATTTATTTCAAAACACGATTATTTTATATAGTACAAACTGGTGATAAAAATGTGATTTTTATTATAAAACAATTTATTTAAAACACGAATACCATTCAACACATGAATTTCTATTCAACGAATGAATTTCTATTCAACACATGAATGTTATTTCAACAAATGAAAATAATTCTAACACATGAATATTATTGAAAATTTCGGCAGCATAACGGCAGGGTAGTTAAAACTGGGACCGTATCGATGTACGGCTCCTCGCTCTACCTTAAAACCTTGCGGTTTTTGACAATGGGGATTCATGCATCTAATTCGCACGCAGGCGAGCATGTTTTTCTTTCATTTCCACAACCTATTCTAATTTTTTTTTCAACCACAAATGGGTATTTTTCAACCACAATCAATCATTCTCAACCACAAACAATTCTATCAACCATTCGCTTTATTCACCAAATTCCACATCAAACAAATAATCCCAAACAATATCACAGTCAACAAATATCATCCATGGTCTGTGGACGAGGGGAGTATATATATATTCGTATATAAATATATTTCAATTCACTTCAACTCATTTCAATGTCATTTTATTGCATATATAATTTTTACAACGCATATATAACTTATACATTGAACATACAACTTATACAATGCTTATACAAGAGGTGTACAACGATTATATAACTCATACATCGACTATATAATTTACACTTCGTCGTTTCCATATCGTTTATAACACAGAAATCTCACATTGGGTTCCACTCCACCAAAAATTGCAGAAGGCTCAAAAAAATATGCGGTCTCTTCTAAAATGTAGAAGACGTCCTCACGGTCCCGGCGTCTCTTGTTTCACTAAATTTCGACAACACAACAAAAAGATATGATTTTTACAAGTTTGCAATGGTTTTAAAGTGTTAAAACTGTTTTAAATCAACAAAGCCGTTTACCTCTCTGAAATGGTTCAAAACTAGGTCATCGATTTTCGCACAAACCTTGAAGGGGTTGGACGATCGGGCTACGCAGTGTCGAAGGGGGGCGGAGGGCGCACCTGCGCGCGGTGGAGTGGGCCCACTCGGTGGTCCCTACCGTCGGCGACGGCGGTTGAAAGGCCGCACCTTCCCGGAGGTGATTCTCCTCCAACTTGCGACGAAACTGATGGTGGTGAGTATGGATTTGAAGCTCTCTCCGAGCTCTTCAAAATCCTCAACTGGGTCGAATTCTGAATCAAAGTGGCTTGGCCAGAAAATGGATGGGAAGGATTGAAGGGGTTTCCGCCTTTAATCGGCTGTCGGGGAGAGAGAATTCCCCCTTTTTTATATAAAAAATCTGATTGGCCGGGAGCTATTTAAAATTTTAAAAGAGGGTTTTCTAACACGACCTCCAATCCAAACCCAACGACTATCGCCCTTAGCTAAATATCCCCCTTCCGAACACAATGGGATATGTTTCGTAGGCCCATTCGACTGTTTGAGTCAGTTATTCTTCAAATTAAAATATAAAACATTCAATATTTAATTTGAACGTACATTTCAATTTGCCGGGGCCACATACTGATTCTAAAAATTTCCGACAAATAAATCTAGCTATGTTTTGACGATATGGTCCCAACAAAACTAGTTTCTTCGAATTCTGAGACCGTTTGAAAAATGGCCATTTTCTGGTCAATCCAGTTTAACTGTTATTGACCAAAACACATTTTCCTTCGCCACGCTCACATATTAACTTCAAAAATTATGAAATTTGAAACCTAGCAATAATTTGACATCCCGGACCCAACAAAAGTGGTTTCGTCGAATTCTGAGGTCGTTTGCAAAATGAACATTTTCACGGGCTATATAAACTCTATAGCGACCTTTCTGAAAATTCATTTGGCCATAACTTTTGATTCCCACTATGAAACTTTGATTTTTCAGATTCGTTAGAAAGATATTCACTAACAGATTTAAATATTTTTGGTTTCAGTAAATCCGTTTTATTTTGCACCCGGTACAGTCAGTTAAAGTTTGAATTCAATTTTTGAAACTACAGCGCCATTTCAGGCCATGTTTATAATTAAAATTAATTATATTTATTTTCAAGCATTGATTCAAACCTACTTTTCATCATTATTATTTAAAATATTTATTTTAAATATTTAAAATCCACTATTTTAGCCAATTTAAAATTTTTAAACTGGTTCAAATTTTCCGGGTTGTTACAATCTCCCCCACTTAAAACTTTTCGTCCCCGAAAAGGAACAAAGTCGAAAGTGGTTTGATTAACCAACTCTACTTTCAATCTGGCTTCCATTCTTCAACTTTTCAGTTTCTAAGAATTTTCAAATTCTTCAAAAATTTGGCTAACACCCTAAATTTTCGAAAAATTTCGCCATAACCTCCTTTGTACGGGGAGGAGTTTGGAAATTTATTGGGCCGTATTAGATACCCAATAAATCCTAATAAGCATACACATATTTATAGTGATATATTCTGGGGTTTACAGGGGAGCGTGTATAGATAATAACTCCAGAGAATAAATTCTCGTCACCATGTCTTAGCCTGAGGGAGTGTGTATTTTTAATTACTCCAGAGAATAAATTCTCGTCACCTCGTCCCATGTGGGAAATAAATAATCCATGTGCGGTATCTAATAACTAGAGAGACGTGATTATTGTCAACTCCAGACCCGTGTGGGGTTTTTATTAATCTGGTAATTTATCGTTAAAATTTTATATGGTCGCTATCAGTCATCAGTTCAACCTGTAAAATATAATCATCGCCATACAAGCCTCTCGCTCGTATGGTAAATCTTCAACCTCGTCACACAAGCTCTAAATGCTTATGTGGTATATGATGAAGTATGCCTATCTTCAAGAAGTATGCCATGTAGTGTAGTTCAAAATTAATTGTTACTATCCTATGGCGACATTTATTAATTACACACAGAATAACCAGCATTCCGCATCCAATAGCATTCACAGGAGTTGATATAATAATAAAATTGCGCATCCAACTCATTAAGGTTTACCTATTTGTCGGGCACGCAAATAAAATCTTTACTCAACAGCTAATCCATTTACCTGTTCAAACATATATAATGCACATGTATATATTTCTAATTAATTCTCTAATCAATTCAATGTGTGATTTATTCGAATAAATTCTACCATTCATTCCCTTGTTGTTTTAATTAACTATCTTTCTAATAATTTAATTAATCTAATCCACAATCACACAACGCAAACATCAATCAATTTTATTTTTAACTTTTCAAAAATATACAAATTAATTCATATACTCTTTTAAATCATTCAGACGATATAATTAAAATTTTACATCCATGAAAAGAAAACAACAACAAAATAGAGAATACAATGGTAATTGCAAAATATGATAAATGTACCTTGCACCAGAGTCAATCAGAGATATCCACTATGCACTTAGGATAGGCTTTCTTAATGCTTTCCTCTGTTTCCCAAGTATAATCTCGCGGATCCCCACTCTATTGCACTTTGACTAAGTGAACCTTCTTGTTCCTCAGCTCTTTGGTTTCTTTGCCAATAATTTTGATCGGCTCTCTTCTCACAGCCAATTCTAGAGTAATTTCTAGGTCCCATTGAGCTGCTTCTTCCACGATCAAATCAGGATCATGTACATGCTTTCGAAGTTGAGATACGTGAAATACATCATGTACTCCAGGCAACCAATCTGGTAATTGAACCCTATAAGCGAGAGTTCCAATCCACTCAAGAATAGGAAACGGGCCAATGAATTTAGGTGCCAATTTCCCTGTTTTACCGAATCGGATCACTCCTCTCATCGGAGATACCTTCAAATAAACATAGTCGCCAACAGCGAATGATATATCTCTTCTTCTCTTATCTGCATAGCTCTTTTGTCGTCTTTGAGCGGCTAGTAATCGTTTCTTAACGAAGTCGACTTTATCCGCAACCTCGCGAATCATATCTGGGCCTAATACGAGTCTATTACCAGGTTCTACCCAACAAGCAGGGGATCGGCACGGTCTACCATACAATGCCTCGAACGGTGACATTGTCAGGCTCGCTTGGTAGCTGTTGTTGTATGAGAACTTGGCCAAATGCAAATGGTCTTCCCATGATCAGCCAAAATCAATAATACATGCCCGCAATAAATCTTCTAAAATGCGATTCACCCTCTCAGTCTGACCATATGTCTGAGGATTATACGCGGTGCTCAAGTTCAGTTTCGTTCCCAATTCTGCTTGGAATGCTTCCCAGAATTTACTAGCAAAAATCGGGTCACGATCACTAACGATGCTCATGGGAACTCCGTGTAGTCTAACAATTTCTTTAAAATATATTTGCGCCAGACTCTGAGCAGTTCTGTTTGATCTGACAGGTATGAAATGGGCGGTCTTTGTGAAACGATCTACGATCACCGAAATACTGTCATTTCCTTTCCTAGTTCTGGGCAAACCATCTATGAAATCCATAGAAATCTGTTCCCACTTTCCACCTGGAATTTCTTAAGGTTGCAACAATCCAGCGAGCTTCTGCTGATCGCTTTTGACTTGCTGACAGGTGGAACACCGACTTACATATATAGAGATATCTCTTTTCATTGCCTTCCACCAGAAAGTTCGCTTGAGGTCATTGCACATTTTGCTAACCCCTGGGTGGATACTCAGTTTGGACTTGTGGCATTCATTAAGCACTTCTCTTTTGAGCTCGGAGACGTCAGGAACACAAATCCTTCCTTTTAATCTAAGAATTCCCTCGTTATCCACTTGGAAACTGGATGCGTCGCCCTTTTGAATTCTTTTGATCATCTCCTTAACAAAATTATCATCTTTCTGAAGAATGGAGATCTTGTCAATCAACGAAGTCGTAAAAACAAAACTGGCGATCATTACATTCTTCCTACTCAGCGCATCAGCCACAACATTGGCATTCCATGGAGTGTACAAAATCTCAAAATCGTACGCTGCAAGAAACTCTAGCCAACGCTGCTGCCTCGGATTCAAATCCTTCTGGGTGAACAGATATTTCAATGACTGATGATCTGTATATAGTTCGAATTTCTCACACAAAAGGTAGTGCCTCCAGATTTTCAAAGCGAATACGATGGCTAACAACTCAAGATCATGAGTAACATAGTTTTTCTTCTGCTGACGGCTAGCATAAGCAATCACTTGACCTCTTTGCATTAATACTGCTCCAAGGCCTTCTCTAGAAGCGTCAGTCCAGACTTTGAAGTCCTCATTGCCATCAACTATTGTTAACACTGGAGCAGTCGTCAGTTTTAATTTTAGCTCTTGGAAAGCTTCCTCACATACCGGAGTCCAATTGAATCTCGAATGTTCTTGGTCAGTTTTGTTAAGGAACTGGATGTCTTCGCAAAATCCTTAATGAATTTCCTATAATAACTGGCCAAAAAGAGAAAACTTCCGACTTCTGTGGGTGTACGAGGCTATTTCCAATTCTGAATAGCAGTGATTTTACTGGGATCCACTGAAATTCCTTGCTTTGACACGACGTAGCCAAGAAATTTGACTTCTTCTTGCCAGAATATACATTTGGAAAACTTTGCTTTTAAAACATTCTTTCTCAGAATTTCTAACACCTGTTCCAAATGCTTTTCATGCTCGCTCTATGACTTAGAGAAGATCAGTATATCATCAATGAAAACCAGAAAAAATTTGTTCAATACTTCTCTGAATTCTCTGTTCATCAAATTGACGAAATAAGTTGGAGCGTTACATAAGACGAACGACATTACTAACCACTCATAGAATAATTCTGGACATTTGAATGCTGTCAAAGGAACACATTCTTCAGCAATTCGAAGCAGATGGAAACCTGTAGCTAGGTCCATTCGTGAAAATACTTGTGCCCCATTCAATCGATCCAACAAATCATCAATCCGCGGCAATGGATATTTGTTTTTCAATGTCTGCTTATTCAAGTCACGATAATCTACACAGTCTGAGAGTACCGTCTGACTTCGGGACAAATACCATTGCTGCTCCCCAATCAGAGAAACTAGGTCTGATCAGACCCTTCCATACTAGCTGTCGAGTTTGATTATCTAACTCATCTTTCTCTTTCAAGGTCATTCTTCGAATAGCGTGAACTACTGGCCTTTTATTCGGCACTAAGGAGATTTTGAAATCAATTTCTCTCTGTGGAGATAAGCTAACAACTTCTTCGAACACATCTGCATAGTTCTTGACAACTGGTATATTTTCAATGTCGATCGGAATATTCTCCGCAACGACAGGAACAGGTTCTATCTGAGCAGGAGAAACATCCAAAGCTGCCCAAAAGTCTTTTCTATCAGAATTCTGACCTTCACAGGGAATGGTTATATAGTTGCCAGATTTAATCTTTGCCCTTACGACTCTGTCGGCGCGTTTAACCTCAGCTTCATATTTGGTTAACCAATCCATCCCCAGAATAAGATCAAATTCTGTAAAATTCATGACGATCGCGATAGTGGGGAATCGATAACAGGAAAAAGAAACAGGAACCCCACAAATCCAACTAAGATCAAGGGAACCCCCAACCGGATTATGAACAGTCATTGGTGATTTGAGCTTTTTCAAATCCAAATCCAATTTCTTAACCACATTCTTTGCAATAAAGCTTCGTGACGCGCCTGTATCAAACAGTACTTTAACTGGAATATCTTTGAAATTAAGCATGCCTTCTAAAACATCTGACTTTCTTTGAGTAGCGGAGGGTTCAGAAGTTTCTGCTACTTCATTTATATCTACCCTTCCAGCTTTCTGGGAGAGCCGGCACCCCCTTGCGATATGACCTATTTGGTGGCACTTTTGGCATTCTCTCACACCTTGATATTTCCTTTGCTTCTTTGAAGATTTGCAATTTACCGACTGATGTCCTTACTTATTGCAGTTTGAGCATATGGCAGTTGTTGCTGGTTCCTTTTCAGACTTAACCCTTTTCCCTTTGAATCTAGGTTTCTTTCTGGCCATAGACGCCGTACTTGCCTCGGGCTAGATACTTGTCTCCGGGCTATCAGTTTCGAACTTCCTTTTGTTGCAAGAACTACATTCGTCTTCGTCTCGCAACATACCTTTCTTGTCGAGATCCTCATACTGGTAAGCCATGTATATCATTTCAGGAAAAGGAAGCTTCACATGGCCCATCACACTATTCTGGTATTTTCTTTGAGGACCATGTATAAACCTCATATTCTTCATCTTTGGCTTTTCAATTAGATACGGGGCAAAACGAGAAAGTTCATTGAATCTCTTATGATATTCGGGAATATTCATATCTCCTTGTATCAGATATTAGAACTCATCGTATAACCGCTCAGTTGCTTCTGGAGGAATAAATCTTTGATTGAAAATTTCTTTGAATCTATTCTAGGTGATATCACCTTCTGGATTGTCTTTAATAATTGAATCCCACCAGAACAAGGCTTCGTCTTTGAGTGCCCAAGATGCCACTAATCTTTTCTGGTCATCTCTCAGCTGGAGACGTTCAAGAATTCTTTCGGCAGAACACATCCAATCTTGGGTTTGACTAATGGATTCATTTCCCGAAAATGGTACTCCACCCAGATTTCGATACTTCTTTAATAAAGCTTCTAGATCTGGTTCTGCATTCCTTCTGTTTCTCACACTCATTTTCTAGTACTTCTGGAAATGGCAGATCAAGTGTCAGGTCAACAGGAAAGAGATTATAAAGCATAGAAACATATACTTGAATGTAAATGTGTCTATCGAGGTGTATTTCATTCTACTATACTCATACTAGGATATTATTGATCCTATCTGTAATGAGTTACTCGTCCTAGAACACTATTCGCTCTATTTCTGACGAGCTCGTTCATATGTTATATTCCAGGCTTAACCAAAGCTCTGATACCACGTTTATGACGACCTAAACCCCGTAATACGAAGGCAAGGGTAATCTTTGGAATATAACACATAAACAGATAACAGCAGAACAGAAATAAGCAAATACATCAGATAATGTAAAACAGAATATACTGGATAAATATAAACATCAGATTTACATAGTATACGGGATCATACTTAGTACAAGATACAGTTCATCTATACATGAATGTCTACTGCGGTAAAATAAACATAAATGTACAATAGGAGCTGAACAACATAAAAAGAGATAAATGATAGAATCCATCTTCAGCTCCAGTAGAAAGAGCCTGCTAAAACCTGAATAAAAGGCTGCCCATGTAGAAATAGGGGCACCCGAGTTTGCAAGTGAAACAAACTACGAGTCAGTCATGGGACTGGTATGAGAAATTGCTTAACATCTTTTACAATATGGCAAATCAAAGGACCACGCCACTTTCGCGGAACGGGTTTACTCCAGTGATTTCCAGTGCTTTAAAACAAGTAAATCTTTTTAACATCGCAATGCTTTTTATAAAAATGAAGCCATTATAAGACTCAGGTCCCATCACACAATGCAACACAAACCGGAGGATAGAGTTTTACCTTATAATGGCCAAAATATGCTTGATACGACAAAACAAATCATTTGATATTATTGCTAGTGTTTATATGTTTCAAAAAGAATTTGAATCATAACTATAAATCATAGACGGCATTAATGCCCCATGCCACTATGTCGCCATATATAGGTATACAATCAAAATCGCACGATGTTGTATTTGGAAGTTGAGTTTCCGTCATGAACCGAGGCCAGGGATCGTCCTCACCGCTTCGAGACTCTCTAGCCCGAGCCTCAGGGCAAGTACTTAGTCAAGCCACTTCGATCGTCAGGGCCGGTCCACTCGATGTGGATTAAACTTAAACCATGAACACTGCGTTTCCCCGCCCTTTGGGGGCGTAAACGAGCCAACGAATGACTCCATCGGTCCCGGATCGACCGATATAACCGAGGCGCCTCGCAACAGCAACAACCACACAGGTGAAAGTAATATAAATGTCAGGGCTGGTAGGTCACTGACACCACCCTATCTAGAAGGAAACGCATGTCCTCCCTGATGTCCTCTCCCGTTTCTGGTCCATACCGGGGTGTGTGGCCCGCGAAACAACGATAAAACACAAAGCTATGCCACACAGGCGGTGCTTTGATCATCAACCACAAAGCTCTGCTTTTCAACAAAAGCTTTGATCACAACATCTCTGTATGCCACATTGTCAATATACAACGTCAGACACACGTCCATTTACAAGTCCGTTATGGGTCTGAACGAAACCGGAGGGTCTTTATTCCTCGCTCATCCGTACAATCAACATGTACGTCCGGACGGTTACTACTTCAGCCCCTTCTAGGTAGCAACTCCTATCGTGAACATCAGTAGCACCCCTCCATTCGAAGGGGGATGAGGGCGCACCTGCGTGCGGTGGAGTGGGCCCACTCGACGGTCCTTATCGTCGGCGGCGACGGTTGAAAGGCCGTACCTTCCCGGAGGTGATTCTCCTCCAACTGGCGATGAAACTGATGGTGGTGGGTATGGATTTGAAGCTCTCTCCGAGCTCTTCAAAATCCTCAACTGGTTCGAATTCTAAATCGAAGTGGTTTGGCCAGAAAATGGATGGGAAGGATTGAAGGGGTTTCCTCCTTTAATCGGCTGTCGGGGAGAGAGAATTTCCCATTTTTTATATAAAAAATCTGATTGGCCGGGAGCTATTTAATATTTTAAAAGAGGGTTTTCTAACACGACCTCCAATCCAAACCCAACGACTATCGCCCTTAGCTAAATACCGCCCTTCCGAATACAATGGGATATGTTTCGTAGGCCCATTCGACTGTTTGAGTCATTTATTCTTCAAATTAAAATATAAAATATTCAATATTTAATTTGAACGTACATTTCAATTTGCCGGGGCCACATACTGATTCTAAAAATTCCCGAAAAATAAATCTAGCTATGTTTTGATGATACAATCCCAACAAAACTAGTTTTGTCAAATTCTGAGACCGTTTGAAAAATGGCCATTTTCTGGTCGATCCAATTTAACTATTATTGACCAAAATACATTTTCCTTCGGCAAACTCACATATTAACTTCAAAAATTATGAAATTTGAAACCTAGCAATAATTTGATATCCCGGACCCAGAAAATGTGGTTTCGTCGAATTCTGAGGTCGTTTGCAAAATGGCCATTTTCACGGGTTATATAAACTCTATAGCGACCTTTCTGAAAATTCATTTGGCCATAACTTTTGATTCCCGCTATGAAACTTTGATTTTTCAGATTCGTTAGAAAGATATTCACTAACAGATTTAAATATTTTTGGTTTCAGTAAATCCGTTTTATTTTGCACCCGGTACAGTCAGTTAAAGTTTGAATTCAATTTTTGAAACTACAGCGCCATTTCAGGCTATGTTTATAATTAAAATTAATTATATTTATTTTCAAGCATCGATTCAAACCTATGTAGCTGTAGGCATCGCACCGCACCGCACCGCACCGCTGAATTACGCTATGGCGTCTAGGTCGTAGTTATGCGGCGCTTATGTCACTATCACTGTGAAATCGCTTGTAATTGTAGGCATCGCGCCACCGAATTACACTAGAATAGATAAGTAATAATGATCAATGTGATCTCACCGAGTGAGGTTCTGATATCGATGGATACTCCAATCGACGGAGCACCAATGTAGCTATGATTTTCGACTTCTGCTGGACACTCTCGATGAGTGCCAACACAATCGCTCTCTCAGGAATTGCGATTTCGATGGAAGGTAGTTCCCATATCTTTATTTCGAAAAAAAGCATATATATATTATGTATATAGTACTTCAATTCACGTTTCATGTATACCGCACTTATATAAATATCCTTTTACATAAGATTTTTCAACATCATGTTCCAAATATATCATTCTTATATAAATTCCATTATATATGGTTTCATTTAAATTAATTAACTTCCAAATCAATAGCTTCCGGATTAATCATAATTCTTCCATATATATTTAAGGTTCGAAAACTCATATCAAATATTCAATATCAAAGATTTCTCAAATTTTCATTTCAATACTAATTCAATTTGATTCTATAATAAATTTGAATATTCAATATCATTCCAAATCTTGTTCACAAACTGTTGGATCATTCAAATAGTTGAAAATTTTATTTTTCAATTCAATAATCGGAAATCATGAGTTCAAACATTTCTTATCAAAACATCACAAGATGTATAATTACACTATCTAATATATAGGATTATCATTCGCTCAAACTCGAGAATCATTTTCGGATTTTCTTTAAATCATTCAAAATATTCAAATATGTATGTATCAAATCATGTTTCACAAATCAAACTTCGTTGGATAATCATGTAGCAAAGCTACCAAAGTGGTATCATTTATATATTTCCAACATTTC
Organism: Allium sativum; assembly: GCA_030737875.1. Classification (NCBI taxonomy): domain Eukaryota; kingdom Viridiplantae; phylum Streptophyta; class Magnoliopsida; order Asparagales; family Amaryllidaceae; genus Allium; species Allium sativum. The sequence goes on from CM060918.1 coordinate 1,054,623,995, forward strand.
ATAAAATCACTTCAAAATTTTTATTCGAAAATTCTTGTATATACTACTAGTACATTTTTGAAAACCTTAGAAATTAATTTCAAAATTTTTGAAATCAGAATCTCAAGTTTAAGTCAAACGATCTCCACAATTTATTTTTATTTACAACATATACTTTACTCTCAAAATCTCGAAAACCGCAACAAACTAAAAATGGATTTCAAATGGGATCAATATTCAAATCGAAGAACTTAACAAAGAAGCTATCGAAGAGAACGAATTCAAAGAGTGGGAATTTCGAAGGATTTTAAATTTCAAAAATACTTTATGTTTCAAAATAATTTATATTTCAAAATACGCTCTCTCACAAGAAGGATTCTACGACTGATTCCACTCATTCTAGGGTATCACTACCCTATCTCTAATCAGCTTTTACCCCATAAGCTAAAGCTTTGATAAACCAAAGCTCTGATACCAACTATAATGACCTGCCTTTTTGATAGCTTCAAGTTGGTAATTAAACCAACTCAAAACGTTCAAAACGACGAGTAGTGATTTTAGCTTTAACGGGTTTAAACAGAATAAACACAAAATCACAGGCAGAAAATGAACAATATCGCACAGTGGAAATTTTGTACAAAATAATATCAGAGTTAATACAGCATTTTTATATACAGAGGAAGATCTTTAAATACAATACATAATTTTAAATGAATAAAAACTTTACGGTTTGTCAAGCGTCCGCCGTATGCGTCGTGCGTCTTCACGTTCTCCTCAGTTTTACAAGCTAAAACCTTAAAACCTGCAACACTCGTATCTGACCCGAGCATTCCATGAAAAACATAAAACACTCGAGTCAGGATTAATCATAGTTCAAGTAAAACAATTTCAATAAATACCAAAATATAGTAGTTGATTCTAGCAAAATTTAGAGTGATTATATGCATGATGTCTAACCATATATAACGATCAAGCAAAGAAGTTGCATGCATTAGAAATGCGCAGTATACATGTATAATTAATTCTGAAATCAGAGTATGATGAAAGGTACCATTTTCAAATATCTGTACAGGGCTTCCTTTCAATTTAGAGTAATCTTAACGCTAGCTAATGTGTAGAGTATGTCATGCACATCACAAGAAAACGCAAGCTTGAACTGATCAATAAGGGAAACTGATTACTTGCCAGGTCGCATGCAGACCCAATAATATAGGATGAGCATCTACGAAGTGAGATTATGTATATTTAACACTTAAAGAACCACATATTTCCAATAAATATAGGACTGTGGTACATATATATATATATATATATATATATATATATATATATATATATATATATATGGGAAACTCTATTTAGACACAAAATGATGACACAAAATTGCACACAATAAATCTTAACCATTGGATCCTCCCATGAATTACACTCTCCACATAAAGACAAACAAATCCAACGGTGGCGGCTTTATGTCTCTATCTTTGTGTTTAATTTTGCGTCCAAATAGCCAGCCCATATATATATATGCATATATATATATATATACACACACACACACATGGCTACTACTAAATCAAAATATAATATGAATTAAAAGCCATTCTCCATGCTCAGTACAACAAGAAATCATATGCAGCAACATGGTTACGGAAAAATATAGTCTCAACTCAAGGTTACAAGCATACATAACAAGTGCAGCCAAAAGCAACATAAGGTTTACGGCCTTAATGGTATAAAATAAAGTACTTGGAGGGGCACTTCTTAATAGTGGATTGTGGGTTTGCCTTTTTGGTTGGGAAAATGGAAGAATGCCGACAGTTTCACTTATTGCAAGTCTACCAATCAACCTAAATCTCAAAGAGCAGTGCATTAATTTACTATGCATGTTTGTGATCCACTTAACTCTGTACTATTGTAAGTTTGTATATATCAAGTGCAGTAAACAATACTACCCTAAATAACATAACATGAGAAACAAGTCTTCACCAGAATCACTACATATGTTTCAGTTATTTCTTTTCAGACAACAATGCAGCAAAGAAGGAACTGACACTAGGCAACCATCATAACAAAATTCATCCATTATACTTTGGTTTATATCGATATTGAGGTACTGAAATGTAAAAATCTTGAGAAACTCACCTGCTCGGCAGACGACAACAGGCACAGAAACAATAAAAATGGCGGATCCGGTTTGCATAGCCTAGATTATTGCCAAGGATGGTATCGCGAAGCTCAGTGTGGCTTCAGGTCCAGGCGATGGCGGAATTACGCGACTCGAGTCTGAGTCGGGAATCAAAGCGGAGGCTGTTGGGTATGGCTTCGAAGGGAACGCACGGTTGAGGAGGTGTCGGCTTGCGGGAGGATCGATCGAAGAGGCAAGGCGATTTCAGGAGAGGCACCATGGATTCCGAATTGATTAAAGGCTTAGCGTTGCTTTGATTTTGGGAATAATAAATTTTGTAGGAGCAGCCATTATTTGGGTTTCTATGATTTAGGGAGAGTTTTTGGTTTTAGAAATATAAAACAAAGAGGAAGAAAATGAAAGGGGCTGTACAAATAAGAAGTGAAAGAGAGCTTCAGATCCAAAATAATCATTGAACGGTGGAAAGGTGGAGTTACTGATTCAAATGTTTGAAAGGAATGAACAGGTAGATATAACGATAAAGAAGCTAAAGAATAGGTACACGATTTGTTTTGAATTTTAAACGTGTACACAACACACGTTTACCAAGTTTTCGTACACCAATTCGAGGAGCAGAAATGCTACCTCAACCGGATTTGCGTACGTGAATTGGTGCGGCAACAGTACTAACCATACGATTGAGATTGGACCGCAAATTACCCCGTTCAATTTTGGATCCGACAGTTTTCACCGGAAATCCCCGTTCTAGCACTGCTCTTCGAGGAGAGTGGGAAACAAGAAATGCGGCAATGGAAAGGGTGTTCGAATGTTTTAATAATTATTATTATCATTACTATATATTTTTATAATTACATTAATTTAGTATGTAGTGATTAAAAGGGAAAAGATACTAGATTTTGCTGAAGTAAATGACATAGCTTTAATAAATACGTTTGTTTAAAAGAAACATTAGATTATGCATAAACTTGTAAAATAACAGAGCACAAAATGATAATTGTTTGTGTTATTATGTGACAGGAAAATTTCAGTACCATACAAATATTTCAAAGTAACACCCTTGTAAAGTGTAACAAGCTAACACTGACTTTACTTATTCAACTTATCCCTTTTAGAGGATGATTTTTTTTCATTTTTCTTTTAGAAACATGCCTTTAGGAGGATACTAAAAGAAGCAAAGCAATGCCTCCATGTTACTATACATGCATGAATTTGTCCTATGTGTTTGCATGGTAGTAAATCTCTCAATTTATTTTTTTAAGGCTTGCGTTAGTATTAGCAATAAAGAGAAAAGAAGAAAAACCAGGTTGTCCACAATTGCATGCAAAATGTGAATGCAACAAGTCCATGCGTTATGCATATATATTTTGAAGAGGAAAAAAAATAAATGAAAACCAATGTCATATTCTAATGAAGAGAGAAAGGAACGTACATGCATGTATTGATTATGCTTTTTTTTTTAATAAATTATACATTGTAGGAAGAGGCATGACACATATAGGAAAGTGCAGGGACAAAAGCATGCATGGAACAAATGCTTTAAAAAATGAAACGTGCATACATGTTTGGAACATATGGTTTGTAAATGGAGTGTAATGTGCCCACTACCTAATCGTTTGAAAAACAAAAAAACAAATGGATGGATTAGTAAAACATAATGACAGGTTTTGCAGACCCAAATTGACTAGAAAAATATGAGGGATCCAAATATGGACACTTCGGACCCAAATCACTTTGTTTCAAAAATGAACTGTGCAAACCTTTTCACAATTTCAGCGCGAACCGAGCAAGGAAACCAGCAAATGAATATATCATGGAAATCAACTTAACGAGACGGATGCAATGGTATAAAGTTTGCAGTGTCACGATGCTCCGTTCAAAAAGGCATTAAGGACCGCTTTTAAAAGGAAAAATGGCACGAGGAAACAATTAAACGAAGATAGAAATATCCAATTTTCATGAAATGAATTTTACCATTGGATTCGTGACAAGGAATAGAATATTTTTCATGTTTGTCCGAACTGGTTTTGAAGAGATTTTACAGTCCCTAAAATTTGAATTGTTAGGCGCAGTTTTACACTGAAAAATGCGCGATCGGCAAACATTCAAATTTTCTGACGAAATTTTCAGAATTGCTACATCTTAATGTACGTATTTCGAATTTCAAATTCCCATTATGAGAAATTATAGAATATTATGAAATTAAATCAGGGATATAATTTTTATTAATATTGAAAACAAATTACATAATAACACGAGATTGCTATTTAAATAAAAATCTTAAGAAATAGATTTCAGATTCACATGATTAAACTCGATAAAATTTATCCAATAGATAAGATTATATAATAGCAAATATTGAATTGTATTATTAAATTATATTTAAATTATATTTAAATCGAAATCAAATTCATATAAGATCCAAAATAAATATAGTTATAAAATCAAAATCAAAATTTAAATTAAATCATCAAATAAAAATACACTTAAAATTCCGGCTTGTTACACCTTATCTTCTTTATCGATACGAAATGGACACTTTTAGCTAAATGATCTACCACAACCCAAATGGCCTCATTACTCTTTTGGCTTCTAGGAAGTGCATTTACAAATTCCATGGAAATATGTTCCCACTTCCAAGTGGGGTTCTCTAAAGGTAGTAATAATCCTCTGGGCCTCCCTTGCTCCGCTTTTACTTTTTGGCACGTCAAGCATTTGGCCACGAACTCGACTACATCTCTCTTTATTCCTTCCCAATGGAGATTCCTCTTCATATCTTTGTACATTTTATCCCCACCTAGGTGTATGGTCATTCTTGGCCTATGACACTCCTCTAGATTTTTTTCCTTAACCCTTCATTTTTAGGAACATGAAGTCATCCATCCCAAAGTAAATTTCCATCATCGCCAATTAAATATCTAGTCGAATGGGGAAAGGTATCCTTCTTTCCCATTTTCCCCTTTATGCTCCTTAATTCCTTGTCAAGATCTTGGTTACTTCGAATCCTTTTTCTTCTAGAGTAGGTCTAATTGTCATAGATCTAAGAGAACCATTAGAAGTTATTGGCGAAGGTTGCAAATTAAAATTAGAGAAAAACTATAATTGTTTCCATTCTAAGACTGCATTCAAAGTCGCATGTTTCCTACTTAAAGCATCTGCCACAACATTCCCCATTCCCGAGGTATATTGAATCATGAAATCAAATGATGCAATGTATTCCATCCACCGTGGTTGTCTCAAGTTTAGGTCACGTTGAGAAAATAAATACTTTAGGGATTTATGGTCGGTAAAAACTTCAAATTTTTCTCCAAAAAAATAATTCCTCCACATTTTAAGGGCGAACACTATTGCGACTAACTCAAGGTCATGAAATGGGTATCTCTTCTCTGGATCCTTGAGTTTTCTACTATCATAAGCAACTACTCTTCCTTCATGCATAAAGACCGTTCCTAAATCGGTCCCACGCACATCTATGTAAACTGTAAACAATTTCGAACCATCGGGTATAATTAGGAATTGATGCGCTAGTTAATACTTCCTTTAATTTCTTAAAGGCTATGTCACATTTATTACTCCAAGCAAATACCAAATTATTCTTTGTTAACTCGGTTAAAGGAATAACAATCTTTGCGAAGTCTTTAATGAATTTCCTATATTATCTGGCTAATCCAAAGAAGCTTCTTAGTTCGTAGCATTTCGAGGTGTTAGATCGAAATTTGGACCTAACACCCAAATTGTTATGCATGTTATAGAATTTCAAATGAAGAACGAGGAAAAAGAAAATAACACTCAGAATTTATAGTGGTTGGCGTTAACGAGCCTATGTCCACTTTATATATTATTGATTATGCTTTGAAAGCTAATACAACAAGGATTTCTCTCAATATTTCAGTAGTTTGACAACAATAGCGGATTCAGTACTCAGTATTGCCAAAAAGATCCCAAAAAATGCCAAGCTCTGGGCTATTTATAGCTGATTTGGTCAGGCGGGTCGTGATAACACGTGGCACAGATCCCGAGAACATCGGATCGCATCGCCACCGTTGAGGAAATAGTCAAATTAGCCGTTGTGGACAGGTGTCGCGATCTGCTTGAAAATCGGATCGTGCAGATGGGGATAATTGGTCCAGATGACGGTTAGGGACACGTGTCGCCAGATCCGTGCGATTCGGATCGCTGAAGACTAGCTCGCGCTTGAACGGGTCAGAGGGTTCGCCATGTACCAAGGGATCGGATCGGTTCGCTCTGGGCAACAATATAAGTTTGGATCGGATCGCCTGGATGTGTCGTTCGCTGATGAGATGGTGGCGATCCGTCGAGACGCGATCCTCGGTGGGCGATCCGTCGAGACGCGATCCTTCGTGGGCGATCCGTCGAGACGCGATCCTCTGTGGGCGAGTCGATAGAGTGCGATTCGTTCCTTCATATTCTTGGGAACGTGGTTTCCTTCTTTCCTCTTACGAATGATCCTGGGTGGCTTGGTCAAAAAGCGAGCCAACATTTTGCCCCCTCGAAGTATGTTTTATCGATGATGGAACATGCTTCGAAGATTCTGATCTACCTTTTCCTGAAGGGACGCAAATCAACAGTCGCATTGGTTCAAATCAACGTATGCACGAATCGGATCGCCATAGAGCGCCACGGTCCGAGTGGTCACGTGCTCGTCTCGAGCTGAGTATCTAGGCTTTTGTGCGAGACGCGGCGGACTTTTCTTCGAGCCGTGTCGGGCTTCGAGCTTGGTGGGCCATCGTTTGAGGCGGTCCGTGGGCTTCCATGCGACACAAGCTTTGGATCGTGGCCTGTATGGTGTTTCGTGGACCGAATAGGACAAAGAAAGGGAGACAAACGGTCGCCCTCTTTGCCTATATAAGCCGACCCTCTCCTCTTCATTCTCCTTCTTCTTTCTTTCTACCGAATCGTTTCGCCTGCACTATCGAAGAACGAACCCAAGTTTTTCAAACCTTCGAAAATCCGAGCATTCTCTCAATCTTTAGAAAGGTAACTCCACAAAAAGTATTCTCATTCGTGAACGCCGCTCTTTCATGAACTTTCTCGACTAGAAACGATGGAAATTTGTGCTTTTCTGACGAAATCATCAAAACGCCATGGCTAACTGATGTAGAGCTCGGAGTTCGAGGATGGAAAGGAGAGGAGGAAAACGAAGGAGGAAGAAGAAGAAGAGTGAAGGCCGGTTCGGGTCGTGGTCAAGAAGAGAAGACGAAAGCGAGTGGCGAGACGAAAGATCGTGGTGGCAGCAAAGGGACGTATCGTGGGGGTCACAACGGTTCGTGAAGGAGCGATCCCTTCGCCCGGCGATTCGATGGGGGGCGATTCCTCTGCCCTGCGATCCGAAAGGGGCGATCCCTCTGCCATGCGATCCGAAAGGGGCGATCCCTCTGCTTTGCGATCCGACTCATAGCTGACTATATGAAGAAATTTCAGACTTTAATCAACGCCTTGTCACCATAAAACTCTGAACAGTTAGGATAGAGCCTTGACGTTGGACTTTGTGGACTAAATGACCTCATAATTTGACTGCATACGACGACTAATGTTTTGATGATCTTGATTGCTTTCACGCTTTATTTTTAATGCACACACGAGTACACACACCAGTACTTGCACACACGGGGGACGGGTAGTGTTAATCTTATTGTTCATATTTTCTCGTCCTAGCAGCAATGTCGAATGATCACTCTTCTTCAAGATCCGTGACAGAAGCGGAATCCGAGATTCCTGCACAGTACAACCCTGAAATTCCTCCAATCAATCCGGGAGGTGAAGATTCTGGATCTGAGTACGAAGCCACAGAATCAGATCCGACAGAAAGTACTTCATCCAGCAACAATTCTGAGACTGATGAGCGAGCTCCTGACGAGATCCCAGGCGCACTCGGGATAGATAAATTTTCTGATTCTTTAGCATCCAAGCTTGACAAGATAAAACTTAAAAGAATCTGCTTAAGACACGGAATTCCTTGGGACGATGTCTTGATGCCTGGAAGCGAAGATAGACCCCACCTAGCACCGGAAGGGTATATGGCGATCAGTCGAACAATGTGTCTAGTAGGAGCTATTCCGCCGTTTCCTCCGATCGCCATCGAAACTTTAAGACGACTAGGTATTGCTCCGATGCAGCTTCATCCAAACGCCTACGCATCTCTATACTCTCTATATGTTGCATATGCGGAGATCCTGCACGCCGAACTTAAATTCAGAGATCTATTGTTCTTCTTTCTTTTCAAGCACCGTTCTTCGGCAATTCCAAATTTCTCTTTCTTTGAATCGGTTGCGAATAGGAAAGTTCTGTACGACGGATACAGCAACATTGGGGATCCTAAGTCCGACTGGTTTTATATAAGGAAACAGGCTGGATGTTCACGAAGATGGCTCAAATCAAGTAAACTTTGATCACCTAGTCGAATATCTTGCTCAAGGAGTCTAAGTATTAACATTCTTCCGCTTTTTCCTTTGTCTTAAACAGATCACATCTTCCCGAAAACGGAGGGTCCGTTGTACAACCATCGGTTATCTATTCTTCATCAAAGCAGATCCGACTTTTTAAGGATTAAAAAATGCATTACTGACGACAATCTTCATAAGCATCGTCTTCTGGACAGAAGATTTGGACTTGGGACCGGCGGCAAACCTTATAAGTACGTGCCCCCAACGGAGGGAGAGGGAACTTCGCAAGCGGCAGAAACAACTAAGTTTCGCAAGAGTCCTTCTCCGATAGTCATCCAAGACGATGAGGACCTGAACATATACAGAGGGGATGAGGTCCGCGATGACGTGTCCAAGGAAATTCCTATCTCTGCTCCAATTGAAACCGTTGCTCCCGATGACTTGACAGAAGAGCAGTTATTTGACGAGCTGAGTAAAATCCCTCTACCCGATGTTGTATATACAGAAAAAGACTTTGAAGAGGGGCCTTTCTTCCTTGCTCCTGAAGAGATTAGTGTTCCAACTAGAGGACGAGAAACTGGTCAGACGAGCCTGTCTTCGGGCCTGGGTCTGTTAGGGGGAATTATATGGGATGCACACATCACTCACACTATCTGACCCTGCACTCTTATATCGTGGGTATTCAAAGTTTTAATATGCTTTTCTCTTTTTTTTACAGGAACGATGTCCCGCAAGAAATCTTATTCGTATCGTTCTCTTCGTGAGGGCACACCCAGCCTTCGCCCGGATACTGAATGCTCTCGCGGTCCTTCTCATAGGCCGAGTTCCTCGCAACCTCGATCTCCACCCAAATCAACCTCTACCAGGCCTTCGAGTCATCCGACAATTCCGACAGGGGGAAAGAAACTTCCAAAAGAGTTGACTCCTCCAAAGAGTGCACCTTCCCACAGTCGGTCGTCCAAAAGGCATCACGAATCTAAAGATAGGGACAAAGATTCATCCAAAGAGACTGAGAAGGAGAGAAGTGACATTGTCCCCACCAGCCAACCAGAGTTAGCTGCCCCCGGGTCATGGGATTACGTCCATGGTCCCGAGATCCAAGGTAGGCTGGAAAAGCTACGGGAACAATTTCCAGGCATATTCTTTGACAGGATGGTATTTGTTCCTGCCTTGGAACCGGTCCCTAAAAATTGGGATAATGAAGTTATCGGGCACATCCAGCACGCATCCAGGCAATATGAGATGATGAAAAAACACGCAGTTAACCTTTCGGAAGTCATCCGAACACTCAAAATAGAAGCACACAGATCTAAAGCAAAACTTGAAAATAACGAAAGGGATAGGACAAAATTGGAAAAGGACCTGGAAGATGCTTAGTCCCAGCTTGCTTTAGCACGGAGGGACGCTGAAAATTATAAGACTGAATTAGAGAATGCCAAGCAGCGCTTTCATTCAGAACTAGACTCCAATAGCCAAGAGAAAATTGCCTTAAAGAAGGAGGTTGAAGATCTCAAAATGGCCAACATCGAGTTGAAAACAGCACAAGGCCATTTTGAAGCTGAGAAGGCTGCTTGGGAGGCAGAAATAGCGAGTTTAAAAGAAAGTTTGGCTCTGGCTAAAGCAGAAAAGGTGATTTTGAACGACCAGGTCTCGGATGCGGAGAGGAGGGCAGCCCTTGCCGAAAAGAACGTTGAAAGTGCCATTGAATTGGCCACTGCTTATAACAACAAGCTCCTCGAAAGAGAGAAAGAGATCGAGGGGTTTGGAGAGATGATTTTCGATTTTCTTGGCCAGGTTCTCAAGACTCGCAACATCTCGTGGATCCCGGATTACCATGTTACTTTGGCCAATTTATGGGATGCCATTGTGGAGGGTGAAAAACATAGATTGGGAGTCGAAGAAATCGATGAGGATGAACTGATGAAGAGCATCCTAAGAGACAATGAACCTGAGGACCTGGCAGAGGGTCGTCGCCTGATTCTGGCGGAGATGGAAAAGGAGAAAACCTTGGCTAAAGGTAAAAGCAAAATTGATGAAGGTTCCAGTTCCGCCGTGGGGCCTAAAACCTCCGGAGTTGAGGAGTACCATCCTGATGATCCGCTAATCCCTTTGGGCCTAACTCCCGCTATTGTTGGAGCTCCTACGACTATCCAAGAAGGAGGGTCTACGGAAGGTATCTCCCTTTTCTCCCCGCAATTTGTCAAAGCAATTGTGAATTGTCGTCGTTTGGTTGAACAACCACTTGAGTTAGTAACATGTGCTCCTTGTAATACAGGTGGCGAGCCCGCCGACACGGGTGCTGAAAAAGAAAGGGAAGTGGAGAAGGAGGCTGTCTTGCCAGGTGCTGGTATTGATGTACCAAAGCAGGCAGAGGTCACAACAGCAGAAAAAAGCATCCCGGCACCTAGCACTGATGCGCCCAAAGATGCTGAGACCATCGAAGCCTTAAGAGACATGGATGGGCGCCATGTAGATGACGAAGAAGACACTATCGGCGCCAAAAAGGCCGATGATGATGACGAGGAAACCTTGGCCAGCCGAAAAGCCAGGCAGGAGAAAGAGTCGGCTTCGAGGAAGGTGGGAGATGAGGCTTTGGACGTAGTCCCTCTTGCAGAATTCGATCCCAAAACTGGGATGATTGTGAAATTCCACCCAAATCCATCAGTCGACAGCTTCACTTTGCAAACCCCGATGACTTCCCGGCTTCTCTTTCTGATAGGAGGAAGAGAAAAGAGGTGGAAGAGGAATCTTCAGAGGAGTCGGACGTTCCTCTTATCGACAAAAGGAAGAGGAAGAAAGGGGATCCGTCTGATACCGACAAGGCGAAGCTGGAGAGGCAGAAGCAAGAGAAGAGGTCAAAGCGTAAATAGGATATTTATTGCTTGTTGATATTTTGTCTTTAGGTTTTCCACTGGCCAGGAAGTGTAATTGTGAGACTGGTCCTCACTTTTGTTTCTAGGTTGTTTTTCACTTTGTTGATTCGCAGTATATAAACAAAAGTTTATCTCTCCTTGCATCATTGTGTACCTGTATCCAGATAAACTTTCCATGTTTAGTCATTAGCTAACTAATAGTAACTACAAATCAGTCAATCAACAGGAAGAAGAATTTTCATGCTATGTTACACTGTTGTATCAAAGTTCAGTGTATGTATACGAGTGCATGTGCCCCCCAATCAGTTGTTACTGTAGCATCTGACTGGGGTTTACTAAGGATTGATTAGTACTGTCGACAAGTTGCCCCCTTTTTCTGAATATGGGGGCATAGGAGATTTCATGGGATAACAGTAGTTCAGTCAGCCCTTGTTCCTTTAGCAGGGAATAAGTTCTTTCTCAGCGCTCAATCGGAGACGCTTTTATACTGTCTCTCTCTCTGGAGAGTTAGAGTTTTGCGCTCGGCGATTCATTCGCTCCCCGATCCTTCAGCGGGGAAGGAGCTATTTCTCAGCGCTCAATCAGAGACGCTTTTATACTCTCTCTCTCTCTGGAGAGTTAGAGTTCGTGCTCAGCGACTCATTTGCTCCCCGATCCTTCAGCGGGGAAGGAGCTATTTCTCAGCGCTCAATCAGAGACGCTTTTATACTCTCTCTCTCTCTGGAGAGTTAGAGTTCGTGCTCAGGCAGCTTCGATCATGGTATACCACCGTTATTCGTGGATTTCATCTTTGTGTCCTTTATACTCTCTCTCTACTCTGGAGAGTTAGAGCCACGGATCAAGCAGTCTGCAATCATGCATGCTCATCAAACTCATCCTAGGTGTATACTTTAACCCATGCTCCGTGGATTAAAACTAATCGGACAAACAGTCGGAGCCTTTGCCAAGGCTTTGGATTCCTCCGATTAGTCTACGGGGCGAACGGTTGGCGCCGGACTTCAGGTACCTGCATTATTCACATTGATTTTCATAAAAATAAATAGGCAAATAAATAAAGATGCAATAAAGGCAAATGACACACAGTATTTTTATAGTGGTTCGGTCGAATCATGACCTACGTCCACTTTATAATCTCTTGCTTTAAGTAATCAGACTATTTTAGGCAAGTCATGCCCTGTACATAGTTTTTTAACAAAGCAAAAGAATAAATTTGAAAATCTCATGTTAAATATGGCCGTAAATGTTGGGCATTCCACACTCTGGGGATTTCCTTTCCATCTACGGTTGCCAGCTTGAAGGTTCCATTATCAAGCTTGCTCAGAATAGAGTACGGTCCTTCCCACTTCGCTCCCATATGAGTTGGGGGTGGAAAGACACGTTTCAGAACCAAGTCTCCGGGTTCCCAGGTTCGGGCTCGGACCTTTTTATTGTAATATCGGGCGACCTGTTGTTTGTATCTCAGGGCACGCAGGTCTGCTTCATCCCTCTTTTCTTCGATCATATCCAGGGACACAAGGAGCAATTCATTATTGGTCATTGGATCATAATAAGTCACCCGATGAGAAGGTACCTTTATCTCAACCGGGATGACTGCTTCCGTTCCAAAAGCAAGGGAGAACGGGGTATGTCCTGTTGCCGATTTATAAGTTGTCCTGTAGGCCCATAGTGCCAAGGGCAATTCATCAGCCCACATGGCTCTAGCCCGCTTCATTCTTCTTTTCAGAATGGACTTAATTACTTTATTTGCCGCTTCAACTTGCCCGTTCGATTGTGGATGCGCCACAGAGGTGTACCGATTCTCGATGTGGTATTTTTGGCAGAAGTTTCTGAATTCAGCACTATCGAACTGAGTTCCGTTGTCTGTTATTACAATCTTTGGAATCCCAAATCGACAGATGATGTTTCTTACGATAAAGTTGATCACTCGTTTGGTTGTGATTGTAGTTAGTGGTTCAGCCTCGACCCACTTAGTGAAATAATCTACGGCCACAATAGCGAACTTTGCTCCGCCCCTTGCTATGGGGAGACTTCCTATGATATCAATTCCCCACATAGCGAAAGGCCATGGACTCATCATTGTTTTTAACTGACTTGGGGGCGCTCTAGGTATCTTTGAAAATCTCTGGCACACATCACATCGTCGGGCATATCTTACTGCATCCCTGTTTATGGTAGGCCACAAATAACCATGCCGCAATACTTTTTTTTGCCAAAGTTTGCCCTCCAGTGTGGTCGCCACATTCGCCTGCGTGGACTTCTTGTAGCACACGTTTGATGTCATCGTGGGCTATACACCGAAGGAGGGGCATTGAAAACCCTTGTCTATAAAGAACTCCGCCTTGCAGAACGTATCGGGCGGCTTTACGAATCACTTTACGCCTCTCGCTTTTCTTGGTCGGAAGCGTTCCATCCATCAGGAAATTCTTTAGAGGGGTCATCCAGGACTCCCTTTCTGGTTCCGTCTCTAGTACTAGATCGATTTCCATCTGATCTATGCTAGGAGACCGAAGTACTTCAACGGGGGCTAGCCCAGTCACTTCAGGATTGTCAGAACTAGCCATCTTTGCCAACTTGTCTGCCTGCTGATTCTCTGACCGCGGAATATGAGATACGCTGTAGTGATCAAAATCACTCAGCAGTTCTTTCACTTTCTTTAGGTATAAAATCAATCTTGCACTTTTAGCTTGGAATCTTCCGGTGACTTGATTCACAACTAACTTGGAGTCGCAGAAGATGTTCAGCTTTGTGACTTCTAGTTCCTTTGCAATCTTTAATCCGACTATCAGAGCTTAATATTCGGAATCGTTGTTAGTGGCATGAAACTCCATTCGGATTGCATAGGTTATCAATCATTTCTCGGGGGTTTCAAGCACTATTCCAGCGCCGGATCTTTCGTCGTTCCTAGCACCATCAGTATACAATCTCCAGGCATTAGGATCGAAAAGTAACTTTGAAGGATCAACTTCCTCGTTTGCTATATCTTCCTCAGGGACAGTGAACTCTGCTATGAAGTCAGCTATCACTTGCCCCCGAATTGATCGTCTGGGCTGAAAGTTCAAATCAAATTGACTTAACTCAATATTCCATTTGAGTAACCTTCCAGATGCCTCCGGTCTCTGTAGAACTTGCTTGAGTGGATGATCGGTGTATATGGTGATAGGATGTGCCTGAAAATAGTGCCGAAGTTTTCTAGAGGCAATCAGTAAACTATACGCCAACTTTTCTATCCGTGGATAATTACGCTCTGCTGCTGTCAATTTTTTGCTCACATAATACACAGGTCTTTGGACCTTATCCTCTTCCCTTACCAATGCTGAGCTGATCGCATGGGATGACACTGCCAAATACACGAATAAATCCTCGTGATTTATTGGCTTAGATAAAATCGGAGGTTTCTCCAAGTGCCTGAGCAAATTCTGAAATGCTTCTACGCAGTCAGGTGTCCATTTAAAGTGGCGTTTTCCTCGCTTTATTAATTCAAAGAATGGGATGCACTTATCCGTAGCCCTGGAGATAAATCTGCTTAGCGCGGCCACTTTTCCGGGAAGGCTTTGCACATCCCTAATCTGCCTAGGTTCCTGAATGTTCCTGATTGCCGCGATCTGGTCTGGATTAATCTCAATACCACGGGAACTGACAATGAATCCCAAGAATTTTCCAGAAGCAACACCGAACGAACATTTGGTCGGATTGAGTTTCATTCCATACTTTCGAAGAATGCCGAACATCTCTGCCAAGTCAGTAGTGTGTTGAGAAGATTGCTTGGACTTAACCAACATATCGTCGACGTATACTTCCATTGTTTTCCCGATCTGGTTATAAAACATCGTGTTGACCAAACGCTGATATGTAGCGCCCGCATTCTTCAAGCCAAAGGGCATCACCACATAACAATATAACCCCAGATCAGTGATGAAACTAGTGTGCTCTTGATCTGGAAAATGCATCGGAATCTGGTTGTATCCTGAATAAGCATCCATAAATGAGAGAAGCTCGTGACCTGCCGTCGAGTCTACCAACTGGTCAATCCGAGGTAACGGGAAACTATCTTTTGGACAGGCTTTGTTCAAATCCGAGAAGTCGATACACGTTCGCCACTTCCCGTTGGCCTTCTTTACCAGGACTGGATTCGAAATCCAGTCTGGGTAGGTCGAATCTCTAATAAATCCATTACTCTTTAGCTTTCCAACCTCTTCTTTCAAGGCAGCGGACCTCTCTTGGCCCAGCATTCGCCTTTTTTTGCTTTACTGGAGGATGTTTAGGGTCAATGCTCAAGGAATGGCTCATGATTGATGGGGATATCCCACACATGTCCGCGTGGGTCCAAGCAAATACATCCAAAATGTTTTTTAAGAAATCCGTCAATTCTTTAGCAAGATTCGGACTTAACTGGGATCCAATCTTAAGGACCTTCTCCGGGTCACTGTCATCGATCGGTACATCCACAGTTGTCTCGTTGGGAGTCGCCATTCTGCCCCCGGGTTCTTGATCCTCTTTGGGATCTATATCCTCGGGCATCTCTCTGGGCGACTCTCCAACGATTATCCTCTTTGGTTGCTATAAGGTCTCCGCCCCCGAAGGGGGAGAGGTGCCTTTAGTTTCGATATCCCCTCCATTGCGAAGTAACTTTAGTTCGGCAACATAACACGCTCTCGCAGCAACTTGATCCCCTCTGACGATACCAATGCCAGCTTCTGTGGGGAATTTCAATAACAAGCACCAGGGGGCTATACAGGCTCTGAACTTTGCGAGGGCCGGTCGGCCCAAGAAGGCATTGTAGGGCGATTCAACATCCAAAACCACAAAGGGAAGGATTCTCACTCTCTGGCGTTCTCCTTCCCCAAGTGTAACTGGTAACTCTGCATAACCCATTGGAGCGGTGGATGCTCCGTTGAATCCACGGATCCATCCTTGGCAGGGCTTCAAGTCTTTTATTTCGAGATTCATCTGGTCAAAGGCCTTTTTGAAAAGAATATTAACGGAACTCCCGTTGTCAACCAGAACCTTATGAACAGTGGCTGGCCCAATGGGTACCGTAATTACAAGTGGATCTTCAGTTGGAGCATGGACTCCGATGCTTTCTCGTTCTCGGAAAACAACATCATCGGTCATCATCTTTTGCTGCTTCACCGGGGTACTGTCCTCGGGGTTGCTACATTCCCCTACCTCGAGGTGTTGTTTGGCCGCATTGACGTATTGATCCAATGCTTTGGAACTGTGCCCAGCGAGATAAAGTCCTCCGATCACGGTATTGATAACAATATTCTTTCCTTTTTGCTGAGTAGTCGGCCTAGCAGCAAGTTGATTTTGGTTCTGATTCGGGGCCTGCACTGCTTGCCCCCTGTCCCTGGGCGTTACTCTGTATTCATCTAGCTTTCCTTCTCGAAGCAGCCTTTCGACTACATCCCTTAGGTGACGACATTCATTCGTCGAATGGCCGTGAATCTGATGAAAGAGACAAAACTTCCCTGTTTCACGCTCTTTCTCTGTCGACTCTCTGGGAGGTGGCCTCTTATTCTGGAGGACTTCGTACGCATCCATGAAGATATTTTCCAGAGTATCACTTATTGGTGTATAACTTTCAAAGGCCCTGGGACGAGTCCTTCTCTGGGAGTCGTTCCCTCGGCCCCTCTTCCGGTTGTTGCCGTTACCATTGTTATTGTTGTTACCTGGCTGGCGACCACCCTGATTCTGATTTCCGACGTTAACTTCAACTTTCCCTGAGCTGTCTCCAGTCTGTTTGATGGCGACATTGCTCTGAATTTCCTCCTTATCAGTTGTTTTAACCTTTCGGTTCGCATATACCTCTTCCCGGCGTAAATGTACGTTGGCTTTCTCGTAGTATAACTCTCTAGTGTGGGGCGGTTTGCCTGCCAGGTACCTCCCGAATTCAGTGTCCTTATCTACTCCGTCAATCAGTGCTGCGACAACGGTCGGTTCATGGGGATCTTTAACCTCAGTAGCGGCCAAATTGAAACGATCCAAGTACACCTTTAAACTCTCGCCTGGTCGCTGTTTGACAAGGAACAAATCGATCACACTTTTTGTCTTCTGTGCGTAGATACGGAATTGTTCTACGAACTTCTCGCTCAGCTCCCTGAAGCTAGAAATCGACAGGAGCAGCAGGATCATATTGGTCATCATCACTCTCTCTTATGCGCAAAGAGCTCGAACCGGGTCGAGCAGAGGTTCCGGGACGATAGGAATGGGTCATAGGTTCTTTTCCAGGTCGAGTTGTAGTCTGATCATCAGTTCGGATAGCTGCGGTTCGTGGATGGCGATTCGCTGCGCCCCCCTGAGATCGACTCGTGGTCGTGGTACGCGGAGGCTGCGAGGTGTTACCTCAGGATCGAGTAACAACCCCTTCAGTGGCCCAGATCGTCTCGTTCTCATCGACT
Source organism: Allium sativum (assembly GCA_030737875.1). Lineage (NCBI taxonomy): Eukaryota > Viridiplantae > Streptophyta > Magnoliopsida > Asparagales > Amaryllidaceae > Allium > Allium sativum. The sequence continues at coordinate 1,054,641,792 of CM060918.1, forward strand.
CAGAACGTGGTGTCTTCGTCGGATCGGTTCGCCCCCTGCGCTCCGCGATCCAGAGTTTCTTCGTTGCCCAGTTCGTGCACACTCTCCTCAATCGTTTCGTTGGTCTGTGAAGCTCGCACCTCCTTAGATCTTTTTCCAGCCATGATATCTGAATCGCTGGAATCTTCAAAGAACTGAATAGTAAAACTTTAGGACTGAGCTCTCAATGAAAGCACCAAAAATGTTAGATCGAAATTTGGACCTAACACCCAAATTGTTATGAATGTTATAGAATTTCAAATGAAGAACGAGGAAAAAGAAAATAACACTCAGAATTTATAGTGGTTCGGCGTTAACGAGCCTACGTCCACTTTATATATTATTGATTATGCTTTGAAAGCTAATACAACAAGGATTTCTCTCAATATTTCAGTAGTTTGACAACAATGGCGGATTCAGTACTCAGTATTGACAAAAAGATCCCAAAAAATGCCAAGCTCTGGCTATTTATAGCTGATTTTGTCAGACGGGTCGTGATAACACGTGGCACAGATCCCGAGAACATCGGATCGCATCGCCACCGTTGAGGAAATAGTCAAATTAGCCGTTGTGGACAGGTGTCGCGATCTGCTTGAAAATCGGATCGTGCAGATGGGGAGAATTGGTCCAGATGACGGCTAGGGACACGTGTCGCCAGATCCGTGCGATTCGGATCGCTGAAGACTAGCTCGCGCTTGAACGGGTCAGAGGGTTCGCCATGTACCAAGGGATCGGATCGGTTCGCTCTGGGCAACAATATAAGTTTGGATCGGATCGCCTGGATGTGTCGTTCGCTGATGAGATGGGGGCGATCCGTCGAGACGCGATCCTCGGTGGGCGATCCGTCGAGACGCGATCCTTCGTGGGCGATCCGTCGAGACGCGATCCTTCGTGGGCGATCCGTCGAGACGCGATCCTCCGTGGGCGAGTCGATAGAGTGCGATTCGTTCCTTCATATTCTTGGGGAACGTGGTTTCCTGCTTTCCTCTTACGAATGATCCTGGGTGGCTTGGTCAAAAAGCGAGCCAACACGAGGTATCCTCCATTCCTTGATTTCCTCGATTTTCGTAGGTTCTACAGCCAAGCCTGCACTTGACACAATATGTCCTAAAAATCTAACTTCTTCCCTTTAGAAATGGCACTTTGAGAATTTTGCTTTCAATTGGTTCTTTATTAATATCCCTAAAACTTGTCTTAAGTGATTTTCATGCTTCTCATGCTCTTTTCAAAATATAAGGATATCATCTATGAAGACTACCACAATCTTATCCAGAAAGCCCCTAAACACTCCACTATTGAGGTCAACAAAGAAGGCGGGTGCATTCGTCGATCCGAAGAGTATAACCTCCCATTGGAACAATCCATCTAGCGTCCTAAACGCAGTTTTATCTTTATTTACCTCCGCAATTCGTAACTGGTGAAATCCGGTGGCAAGGTCTAATTGGGAAAATACTTGGGCTCCTCCCATGTGGTCAAAAGGGTCATCGATTGTAAGTAAGGGGTTCCTATTGTTCTTGGTCAACTTATTAAGTTCCCTATAATCCACACAGACTCAAAGATCCGTCTTCTTTGGTGGCAAACACAATAGGTGCACCGTATTCTGAGGTACTTCATCGATTGAAACATTTTTGTAGTAATTCTGAAATCTTCTTATCCAATTCCCTTCTTTCTTTAGGCGTCATATGCCTCAAAGGTAGCTCTACAGGTCTAGTGTCCTTCTCTAGGTCAATACGAAAAGAGATTTCTCTGTAAGGTGGAAGTCCTATGACCTCCTCAAAGACATCCAAGAACTCACATACTATAGGGACCGAAGATGGTCCTTATGAACTAGGAGATAAGGAATATAATAAGGCTTTATCCTTGTTTCTAACATTACAAGGAATATTCAGACTATGTCCTCCTCGGCTCCTAAGACAAACGATTCTCTTGTCCCAATTTAGGATGACTCCATAAAATGATAGCTAATCCATGCCTAGGATGAGGTCATACCCCATTAAATTCAATGCATATGCTTCGCAAAGGAATTCGACATCGTCGACCTCTAATACTACGTCTTTGCAATGCAGTTCAAGATACTTAGGTCCTCCGATAGGGTTGGCCACCTCTATCGGACTATCAGAAATAGACTTGAGAAGGTTCAATAGATTAACTAATCTCTTGGAGATAAAAGAATGGGTCACGCTGGAATCGAACAAGGTGTTTACTGAATTTCCTAAAACATAAGTTATACCTTCAAGTGCGGGTCTTTTGGAGGTTGGCTTTGAATCGGTGCTGCTTCTATTGCATAATTCTGGCCACTTCGGATAACTTTGGGCTTTGGGAAGTCCTTAGATGTGTATCCTTCTTCGTGGCAGGTGTCTTACTTTCCTTTAAATTCCTTCTTCGTCAACGAGGTCCTACAATTCTTGGCCTCATAGCTCTTGTTTTTTTACCTCGTACAAGTCTTTTCTTCCTTTTTAAAATTTGGCCCCTTTCATCTTGTTTTTCCACCATTCCTTTTTCTTATTCTTGTCGGAATTTCCTTCTCCTTTCTTACCTTCTTTATCCTCTTTGAAGCCCTCAGCTGTGCACATGGTAGCTGTCTCTATTAGGGTTTCAAAAGTTGCGCCAAATGTTACTTGGGCTAATAAAGTTTCCTTCAATGGAGAGTTCAGTCCTTTAACAAATGTCAAGGCTTTTTTCATGAGGGTGTCTACCAAACCTCTTCCAAACTTACTCAATTAGATAAATTTGGCTACCTACTCTTGCAAGCTCAAGCTTCCTTGCTTGAGGTAGATAAAATTTTCCAACTGGATCGTCATTTCTGCTCTTGGCAAAACTTTGCTTCGGAACGGGTTTTGAATTCGGCCCATATAAATATCCGGTGCTCATTCTCTCAAGATACTAAATTCCACCATTTAAGGGCCTCTTCTTCCAAGTGCTAGGCTGCAATTCTCCTTTTCACTTCATCGGGCCAACCAGTAGCTCCGAAAATTCTTTCATAGTCCATTATCCAAGATTGGGCATAAGTAAAACCTTCCTTTCCAGAGAATGATTTCCCTCCAAGATTCGCGAAGCTCTTACAGAAGCGGGAAATGTCAAAGGCTACCTCTATGGCAGGAGCTGCAGGCGCCGCTGGGTCATGGTTAGCAACAGGGACCTATTCCACAATACAGAGATACTGTTGGAACCATTCTGGGAAGTATCGGGGCCTTGCCTAGTTTCCCAACTCAGTAGGATTTTTAGCCATTCTACTATCTAAAAAGAAAAGGAAGAATCCCTTAATAAATACTTCTAAGATAATATTTAAGTTAAGAAGGGAAGAAAATGATAAAGCTGCTTAGTATAGATGCGTATTCTTATTGGGGTAAATACATATTACACATATATATAGTTTGAAAAAACTTTTTCAAAATACAAATACGCCTCTCATACATATAATTTTCCTTATAATCGGGCAACCTAGGGTCTGATACGAAATGTAACAACACGCCCAGAATAGGCCTAAATTTGGACCTAGAAAAGGCCCATCGAAACTTAGAGCCATTCTACGTTGGTTCCTATAAGGAATTACATTTACACAGATAATATATACCTACATTTCGAATGGAAATCTCACAAAGTGGAAAGAGAAAATATAATACTGAAATAAGATGTGCCACTTCATTATAAATCATAGAGTTCCAACACAATGGTCCAAATTGCATTTGTTCGACCGGTACATCAATAAATTCATTCTCAAAAGATTCCATAAGAAGTGCATCAATAATAACTAATAATAGCTTAATGAATTCGTCTTCTTCTCCCACAATTATTTTTTCCGTAGATTTCACCCCATCCACTGACCTGTTGGATATGTTGAGGAGAGGGGTCAGAACATAAAGTTTTGTGTGACTGAAATATGGTATTTACTTAAAGTCTGTACCTTAGTTTTTAGCAGGTTACATATGTCAAGGTATGTTTACACAGTACACAATAATCACACAAACACCAATGTCTAACCAATGAGGTGGATATCCAAGTCAATCGCTCATTAGTGTTTTTAGGGTAAAGACCTAACGTGGTGGGCATTCTCGGTCATTTATGGCCCTAATAAAGGTGGATTCTTATGATCTCTTATAAGCCTATGGCAGACCCTAGCCCCTTAAGACTCCGTCCTAATACGTCAACGTTCTTAAGTCAATACTCTCAATTGTAATATGAGAAGTAGTATTGCGAAAGTTACTACTTAACAGATATAACTGTAGAACGCCTATGTCGCTTAAGATTCCCTTAGGCAGTTGGTGAGCATGCACTGGCCATATATCTTTTATATACCAATCCTATCCCTAGTTGAGCCCCTATAAGAATCTAGAGGAAGTGGACATCCCCAGTGAGCTACTCTACTCCATTACTGCTTATGCCCAACCGTTTTAGAGAAGGAGGACATAAATACTTACTTCGAATCTAATAAGGGTGAGTCCCACGACTTTGGTTCCTCTCCAAGGAATAAACTTTCGGAGGGATCCTAGTCCTAACCACTTAAGACCCAAATTAAACAAGAAGAGAATCAGCGAGTTAAGACCTTCTCAAGGTGTAGTAAGCCTGCATATTTTCATACACAATAGACTTATATGTGATTTTTTTGAAAATTGCGATAGACTTATATATACATACATATAGTTATATACACACACACACACACACACTAGACCTCTCACATTAAACCATATACCTGTAAATGTTGGATATGCCGAGCAGTTCGGGGCAGTCTCTACTACAAGTAGGTTTGACCTCATGTTAGAATGTACTAAGTTTGAATGGCCCATGACACCCAGACCTCTCAAATTAGTTAGGCCTACTTGTGGATGCTCGATTTGTTGGTCAGTTCCAGGCAGGCTTCTACCACAAATGGCAACTAACCTCGTGTCTGTATGTCATTATTAATATATGTAAAGCCATTCTATACACACACAAGAAATCAAAACATATAGGGACATTTCAAATTCGAATTCTATACTAATCTCATTTATTCCGTTATTATTACGTTAATTACGCTATATTAATATAATAATTAAATCGCATAACTAACGCTAATGTTCGTATGAACGAGAGAACGTACTAACAAGATTAAAATTGTCAATCTTGTCTAAATGAAGGTATACAAGTAAATTTCCATATCTTGACCACTGCAATTAGGCATGATGGCATAAGAGCATAATAACATATAGCTGTTAATGGAAAATACAACAAAAACATAAATTTCACCTTGCATCCTAGGTTTATTGGAATGATTCCAATAATGGATTAAGAATAGAGTATAATATACACATACGTATAATTATAAGCTCCACTTTATCTAATTCACCCTTTTTTGGTGTATTGCACATAGAAACATTTATATTTGATGGATTTCAAGTATGAATACATTTGGTTTCAAAATAGAACCCAAACCTAATCAAATCATGAATCAGACCAAGTCTAAACCCTTTTTATTCTCATATCAGTATTAAGATCCGAGTCCACAAACCCAATACAACGACAATTCTTATGCAAACATAAAATAGAGGATTTTGGGCTGTTTTTGTATTGATATTATCGTTTGCCAAATCCTCCTAGGCATACTAATCAACATGTTAATCTACTAAAAAATAGAATATGCCTACGAAATAAAATATTCCACTCATATATCTAAAAGGATGAACAATAGAATTCACTGTTATAGATTCAGATCTGGATTTGGCCATCATCATAAACGTGCTCCAATCCTTCTAATATATATGTATATATATATATATATGAATCATCTTTAGAACTTATGCATATATAAAACTAAATTCCAGAATTTATACTAAAATCTATATGAATTTAGATTAGATAAGAATGGAGGTTAGAGGAATAAAAGAAAAATTCCTAACCTTTCTGGAATTCATCAATGGCAGAAGGATAATATGGAGGTGGAGATAAAAGAGTGGCTAGGGTTTACTTCTGAGGTTTAAGGGCCAATATATAGTCGCTTTTGTAAGCGTAGGCCATTAGATTATTTATATCTAATCTCGACCATATATTTATATATTCCCTAAAAAAAATTAACCAAACATAGATTCATTGGGCCTCTCAGCCGCCCGGTGCTCGACCGGCGGTCGACACCCCTCCTAGGGGGCGGTCGACCTCTTGGACGCTGAAACACCCAACGTATGTGGCGCTGAGGTGTTTAATTAGTTAATATGTTACTTAATTTGCTTAATCTCTTTCCTTTCTTACAATATTTTCTGTCCCCTCTATCATATCCTCTGTTTGAATTTCATATTCACCCATATTTCATTCTAATAAATTTTGGGTATATATATATATTACTTATCTAATTATATATATATATATATATTTCTGCGTTTTACTATCCAATTTCATTTGCTTGTAATTTCTTCATACCTTTACTGTTTTCAGCATATTATATATGAAAACGATTCAAAATTTCACTACAAATCCAAATAAAATATTTTCGTAGCCAAATTCTTGAAGCTGTAAAATCTCATTTTCCAGCCTTATTATTAAATTGTTTATTTTTTATTGTTAATATTTATGTCTTTTACAGGATGTTACATAGGAGTGCTCGGACGCTTGCACTGAGATGTACACGGTCTATATATAACGACCCACAATCCATAAGCACGGGCGATCCACGACCCATATTTTGAAGAAGTGACCTGATATGCCAACGTTCCAATGGATCGCGTAAATTTCATGCCTGCGACCCATCTACAATTCATGTTTGATATGATCATGCCTGCCATCTTTCCATAGTTCATGGACGATCCACGTAGATTTTATGTACAATGCAATCTGACTGACCCTCATGCCTGCGACCCACTCTCTACTAAATGGAACTTCAGGCTTACATGTCGCCAACTGCATGGATCATGGGTGATTGATGTTTATGGACCGGAGGCGATCAACGGTTCCTCCCATTTTTTTGTGGCTTCTTCAAACATATGCTTCTCCTCTCACTAGGATCGGGTTACGTCTTCTAATTAAAGACCCGCGCTGATTCATGTATGCTTAATACAGGTTGGTACACTGTTGTCCCATAAATAGCTGACCCAGTATCACAGTGACTTGTTCTTCGTACGAAGTTTGTATTCATTGCGAGTGAGTCTTCTTCATCAAATCCATTGTTTCCACTGATCCATATTTGGTCTGAACCAAATATGTTCTGATCAATGACCGCCGACCTAACATGGAACACGATCGATCCATGCATACACCCAATTCGTAGTTTGTGTGGCCCGTTCTATGACTTGTATTGTTGGATAAACATAGGCTACATGTGGTCTTGAGAGCTATTTTGTCCAATATAAGGGACCGTTGGCAACCCATGAGTCTAGGTCGATAATGATCCATTGACGTGGACAACCTTCCCCCTTTTGAGTAGTATGCTTCATTATTTTTGGGTCAATGGTTTTTAAACTAGATTAAAGTTTGCCCCTCAGTGTGAACTTTTGTCGAAGATAAGGCGTTCTCGGATATTAACGTTTTCGACATATGAGGATGGATTCGAGAGCGACCGGCTTTGAATGGATCGTAAATGTTTCTTTGAAAATCAATAATGCATTATATTTCCCATTAGATCCAGTGTTTTTTTCCACCTTCATTTGCTAAATAATATTTATGAGACCTAGGATCATGCGAAATATACTTTGACCCAAAATTGCTGCTTCCCGTCAAGCGACCTTCTCTGCCATCGTTGCTGATCATCAAAGTGCCTTAGGCCTTATTCGAGTTCAACCATCATTGCTCCTTTTCCCAATTCTACGCTTTCTATGACTGTCTTTGTCAGATTTGAGATGCTACGAAATTGCCCTTTTCTGGTGTACTTTCGATGCCGAAACTCGATTACTTCTGATGACCACAAACCATTGCAGATGCTAGTTTTCATTTGAAGTTCGTGTCGAATTGGATTTTAGCATACTGACTATTTAGGGCTTTTAGAGTGTTATGTAAATCCTTTGTTACTCCCATGTTTTGACGTGTCATGTTTCAAATTAGGGTTTGATGATTTAGGATTCAAAGTGGAAGAACTCGGCCATGACTTTTGTGGGTAGTACGCTTCGGTCAAATGATGGATCGCATGCCTTGTTCAAATGATAGGTCGGGTCTAGGAGTCCTTGGTTGTTGAGCTTGTTACAATCGTGGATTGTTAAGCCCGACTCTACGCATGACCTTTGACTTTTAATTTGCAAATGATCAATAGATTGTTGGAGCATTGGAGTAGATCCAATTTGGAAAATGACTAAACAAATCAAACTTCTACTCACTGCTAATTCTATTTAAATTGGAGCTTCTATCCAAGTTTCTGAGGATAGAGCGACAACATCTTCTAGGTCGAAAAAAAAATCATTCTTTTCGTGTTCCCCGTCCTCTTGACAATCCGCTAGAGAGATGTCCTTTTGTGCTAACTTAGTGTGATTTTAATCAAGCATGCACTCAATTTGGCATTCCCGATGATGCAAAATTGTCAGGGAAAGAGGAATCTGCTGATCATCCGCTTTTTGGCCTTGTTGCAATAGCTCAAGGTTTGGGGCAATATGATATTTGTTGGACTCAAAAATTTGAGCTTGAATTTGCACATGATTTTTGGCTTTTGGATTTTGAGCTTAATGGATGTCAGACTGTCGAAGCTTTTTGATCATTAATCTTCGCACTTCAGCAATTTGAGATGTTACTGATTCACATCTATCCTTTTCGACGCATGCATTTTATTTTAGTCCCAATTAGGATGACTAAATGTTCGAGCTTGATATTAGAAAGTCTCTCTTAGCACATATGCTCGTGGAGAGAACCTGTAGTGAAGAGCTTTTGCACCCATTCTGCAGCGTATTCGTTGTTGATTGCTCAAGAAGATAATGGGTTAGCCCAATAAAAGGAAATAGATTATTAGTATCACTCACAAACTCAAATGTGTTATCAATGTGAAGTTGTTTCATCCAAGAGTTTATAACTCGCTAGATACAGTTCACAATGGCCATTTTGTTTGCTTGCCGATGACACTTGAGATTCGCCAGTCTAGATTTTGACTGCGAGCTCTAAGCATAATCCTTTTGAACTGTTACTGCAAAAAAATCAGTATTTATGAAAGGTGCGTACTTTACCATTTTTCTGGTGAAAATTTTGGGTTTAGTTTGACTCATATAATAATTAGTGATGCCTTAGTTAGCATAGCCCATATTTTACGTCGATCCTTTTGGGTGTCGATGACCGTAGGATTTTTGGGAGATTGATTGGCTTAAGTACGATGCTTAATAAGTTATAACGAGATGGTGTTTTGCATTCTACTCTTGCAACATCCATTCTGAGAATTACGAGCTTGGGAGCCAGGCCCTGCAACTAAATGCTATGCGGAAATGAATTGCTTCTAACATTATTTCAATCTTAGCACGTATTAACTTTCTCCGTACTTTGGGAGCGCCTTTAGTATATTGTAGCCTTTTGGTATGTTATGCATTACAACATCGTTTAATACCTTTTTTGGGTGTGTTACTTGCATACAATGGATTATCCTGGGCTGTATATAATTTGGATCTCAACTTAACTATTGCTCGATCTCACCGATCTTCTTTTTATATCTCGTGCTGACACCATTGATGGTTATTAGCTTCAGTTCCTTGGGAAACATTATTGCTTTATTGGATTCAAGCTACGCTATGTTTGCATAGTCACCTCTTGGGCATCACTTATTCTTAGTTTTTTCTTTTCTTTTTGAAGCAGAATGTCATCGGGCTCTTTGTTATTTATGGTTGGATCTTTATATCTTTCGGAGGGACGCCGCCGCCCGAATTGAAGATGGATGATTATGACTACTTATGAGGGTGTTTGTTGGAATCGTAGACAAGGAAACCTTTGCGTTGAGAGACTCTAGGTTTCTGTAATTAAGGAATGTATCCTCGTGGGAGATTGCTTCTAATTTGACTCAATCGATGTATCCACCTCTCCTCCTTCCTGAGGCCCACAACTAGTTAATGTCAAGTATTTAGACTTCCAAGATTGAATTTTACCGATGCAATAAGTTTCATTGATGTATCGAGCATATCAATTTTATCAAATTTTTAGATGCCCTTTTTTTGAAGGTGAGGCCTTTTTTCTAAACTTCTTAATGCGAGGTCTTTTGTTTGTTGTACAGTTTAGAACATATACTCCCAAGTGCATTTATTTCTTTATTGAGTGCAAGTCTTTTATCTATTTCAATGTCATAATGAGCTTGTGGTATGTTTTCTAAGCATTGTCAGCAAAATTATAGCTCGAAAACATGCAAATATTTTAGTTATTACAAGTTTAGTTGTGCTAAAGATTCAGCGATCAATGGAGACCTTAACATAAAAAATCTCCAAGTAATGTAAACCAACCGACCCAGAGTAGGCCAAGTTTAACCAACCAAATATGGGTCGAGCATGATCGAGCCCATATAGGGGTCGAGCATGACTAACCCGGTATAGGGATCAAGCATGTCCGACTCCCCATAAGGGTCGAGCATGACCGACTCCCCATAGGGGTCGAGCATGACCGATGACTGATTCCCTATAAAGGTCAAGCATGACTGACCCACCAAAGGGGTTGAGCATGACCGACCATTTAGGGGCGAGCATGAACGACTAGGTAAAGTAGGACTTGGGAAGCCTATAACGGGTCGAGCATGCGTATTGATGTGCTTAACACCCCATAATTTTAAAGAACATTATAATGATAAACCAAGTAATACTTAATTAAACATTGAGAATTAAGTAAAATGGACTGTTCCATTGCATTCTTCTTGGAATTCTACTTAAGATAGACCCCAAGTTTGCATAAAACAGACATCGTACAAAGAAGTAATTAAGGTTAGTAGTTTGTATATGTATAAGAGAATTATATATACATATATATAAACCAATCAAAACAATTCAAAATAGTTCAAAATCTATGACGTGGGATAGAGCGGAAGTTTTGCCCGCTAGGGGTCGACCCCACCCTAACCAACACAGGGGTGTCGGCACCCATGTCGACCCCGCCGGGATCTAGGCAGAATTCAGTTTCTGAACGTGGACTTGTTTTCTTGACTAGATTCATTGACCCTAGGCTATATAAAGGACCTTAATCCAATTATTTTATTCATCTAAATCAATGGAGACAACGAGGTGCTTCCCTAACTCAGTTTGATCTAGCCTATTCTTCTTCAACAGCAAGTCATATGTTTTCAGAGATTTGTGCCACAACATCTACAATTAATCTTCTGTTCTTTAGATCTAATTACGGTGAGTTTATGTTGCATTTAGATATAAACACCTAAAATGTAATCTAGACATGCCTATAAGTTCGGATCTAAGCCTATACCTGTTAGTAATCTGATTAATAACAGATTTGCCATTATTTGTATACCTAATTCACTGCTTAGATCTCAGTATGCATATTCACGATATCCCTATATTGCTAGTTTGCCTAATCATGCATATTATGTTGGTTTGCCTAATCGTGTCACTATGACTATTCTTTTAGTATGACCAATTATTTTATCTTATACCAGTTTTTATTTACTATGCCTATTCTTATTCTCTTCTCTCCCTCTTTCCCTTTTTGTTTTTATATCCAGGCAACGTTCGAGCCTAGGCCTATCATTGAAATACGCAAACGCACGAAATTGGGAACAATTGGAAATGATTAATTTGGGGCATACTTCATATTGTTAAACATGATTGGGAATTTTGGGCATAATTTGTACCTTGATCCAAAACTTGGGATTTGGGGGAATAATCTATATCTTGATATAAACCTCAATATGGGGCATAACTTGTATCGTAGATCAGATGGGGATTTGGGCATAATAAACATGAAAATTGGTTAGTGATGAAAATGCCTAGATTTACAGTAATTAGGAACTATACACGAGGTTAGATTACACTTATGGAAGTAGCCTGCCCGAAACCGCTCGGCATATCCAGCGTCCCCAAGTGGTAAATCTAATGTGAGGGGCCTAAGTGTGTAAACACGTAACAGTGCTAAGACACGAGGTTAAGTCTAAGTTGTGGAAGAAATCTGCCCGGACCCAACCGACATATCTAGCATCCACAAGTGGTAGACTTAATGTGGGAGGTCTAGCGCATTAATAACCACAAATGAATTAATGGTGATAAACTTGTAATACTTAACCTGTTTGAATCAATAAGGAAAACATGAATCTGTTAACTTGAGTAGGGGTTAAGTAAACATTCTTCAGTCAGTGGGAGGGTTAAGTTAATCTTGTTAAATATGTGGGGACGGGTTATACATATAAACCCGACAAAGTAAACCTGTTGGGGTTATGCAATTTTGTTATACTAGTAGGCATAACCTATTGAAATCCTAGTAGTGGGGATGTAATCCTGGGGGAAGCATGTATCATCTGTGGTGTAGGACCTGTTTAGTTATTAACCCATCTTAGTACAAACAGGGAACCCCGAACTGGTCGGGGTCTGGGCATGCTTACTGAGCTGATTATAAGAGGTCACTTAAGTAAGGGTGTTGACGGCGGGTTCCAATGGAGTCATGTCCGTGCATGGGTCTGCTTGCTAGGGAAGATTAGACGCTGTGACATCTGTAGATATGGTTTGAGCACATCTTGCTAACAAAGGGTTGCCACTTCTGGAACTGATACATCCTATCGTGAGGCCAGCACAGGGTATCTACGAGGTAGGGAGCCGATCGATTAAGGGTAGTAATTAGGGTATATCTAGTCTTGCTTGTTTATGAGCCCGTTATTGTCGTTTAGGTGAACACATGTTAGTTCTATTGGCCTACCTGTTATGGGGTAAAACCTCTCACTAGAAGTACACCTACGCCTGCCATCCTGTACTTGTTGGGATCATCTTGTTCTTGTTATACTAGTATTGGTGCGGAGAAAAGTATCAAAGAAGTGCAATATATTCTATCATATTTATCCTATTTACCTTGTTATACCTACCTTATGACACTGTTATCTCTCTCAAACTTATATGCCTGTCATGATGCTTTTACTTATTTATATGCTAAAAGTAAATGGACTCTCTAGACTTTATGTCCGACCCATTTTGTTTCCTCTTCTTTCTCTTCCGTTCCCCTAGGTTCTCAAGGTAGGAATACTCAAGCTTGATCAAGATTCTTCTTTTCTTCTGCTCGGAGCTGCTTAGATGTATTGCTTGATTTTGTATCTTCACTACTATGGCTATATTTTGGAGATTATGCACTTTTTATCTATTATTATACCACGAAGCTTTTCTATTAAATAAAGTTTTAATTCCACTCTAATTTCATATCTGTCGTGTAATGTTTCAGTTTTTGTTTCTGTTTACCTATAATGCTTCACGAAACTTAACACATTCTGATAAAGAGTGGCATTAATGGATGTGAGGTGTCACATTTGGTATCAGAGCCAGCGGTTACCAGATCGCATAAAAGAATTTGAATTTTTTTTCAAAAAGGTTTTAATAGAAAGAATTTTCAAAAGAAAAGCCTATTTTGAAAAACATATTCCCCAAAGCCATAGGAAACATCTTTCAGTTCTCTGTTTGAATCCCTTTTCTTTTCAGCATGTTCAGGGAACCTAATATTCCAGAGGGCATACAGATACCGTCTTGGTTTCGTAAGTATCTGGAGGCTACGGCACCTACTGAAGGCTAAGCAGACGCCCCTCCCCCAGCTACAAGCGCTATTCCTCCTCCTCCTTTGCATGTTGATAATTTCTCAAAGATATGCAAAGATTTTTGTGCTATGGGCGGGAGGCCATTCCGAGAAACTGAGACTTTCATAGAAGCAAGGAATTGGATTAAAGAGACAGAGGATTTGTTTGGAATTCTCGAAGTTGACGATCGAAGGAAGATTCAGTTGGCCGTTTGGCAGCTGAAAGATGATGCTTCATTCTGGTGGGAAGTGACGCAAGTACGGCGTCTAGTGGAGACTTGGGATGATTTCCGATAGAGATTCGAAATGAAATTTCTTTCTCAAGCCAAGCAAAGCATGTAAATGGAAAGGATTTTAGCACTTAAGCAAGGATCCATGTTTGTAAAGGAGTATTTTTATAAGTTTAACCAATCGACGAGGTTTGGTTTGGAGCTAGTAAATACCCCGCACGAGAAGGCTTTGAGGTTTGCTAGAGGATTGAATGAACCCCTCCATGGGTTGGCTATGTCTCATATTCCAATGGGGGAACTTTTGGGAAACTTGTTGATATGACATTGATGCATGAAGAAGATAAGGGCGAAAAGAAAGAGGCTAAGGTTGAGGAAACACAAAACAAGAAAGTGAAGCCCAAGAAAGAACAACAACAACAACAAAAGAAGGGAGGTAAGAACGACAAAGCTCCGGATAAGACGATATGTCATCATTGCGGATGCGAGTGTCATGTGATCAAGGATTGCAAGAAAACAAAGAACGCTTGTTTCCATTGTGGAGAGGATGGACATTTTGTCAAGGATTGCCCGAAGAGGCAAGGACAGGGTCAAAGGGAAGGATCTTCTAGAGGGCAAGTGCATGCTCTCGTGGCCAGTTTGCTAGATAGAGGTAGGAAAGTTTTCGTTGAAGGTTTTATTTCTCTCTCCAGTCATCCTATTAGAACTCTTTTTGATTCTGGCACTTCAAATTCTTTTATATCTGATTTTGTGGTTGAGTCTCTGCACCTTAGTTCTAGTTGGTTTTGGATCCTGTTGTTGTCTCAAGCCCCATTGGGGGTACGGCTCATCTGTCTATGATTTTTCAGGGTTTGAGAATATTTGCGTTAGGCATCGAGTTTGAATGCGACACATATGTGCTTGGTTTCATGGGATATGGTTTGATTCTTGGGATGGATTGGCTAGCCATGTATGGTGCCATTCTGGATTGCGAGAGGAGGGTCGTTAGACTTTTGACTTTCCATGGGAGGACCCCCAAGATTTCTTGTGACCCTAAGGTCTATCATGCTTAGTTTCCTAGAGTCGCTTGATGCATCTATCGATTATTTACGATCTATACCAGTAGTCTGTGAGTATCCTAATGTTTTTGAGGAGGTTCGGGGCTTACCTCTGAGGCGCGAGATTGATTTCCGCGTATACTTGGTAGACAATTCAAAGCCAGTTGTATTGCCTGTGCGCAATATGGCTCCAACAGAAAGAAGGGAGCTCAGCAAGTAAGCAGTTGAGCTACTTGAAAAGGTGTCGGTTAGGCGAAGCATATCAGAATGGGGTGCTCCGGTCGTCTTTGCAACTAAGGCGTACAGCTCTCTTCGCTTATGTGTGGATATTCATGATGTTTTTCCTCATTTCTTATTTATGGAAGCATATACACGATGCAACCGAGGTAGTTGAGCCGAGCATGCTTGAGGAAGTAGAGATAGAACGGGAGGCGACAACTAGATGAGTTCCTACCCGTAGACTTGGATCAGAGGTTAAGAAACTGCGCAACAGGGAGGTTAAGTTAATAAAAGTGCAATGGAGAGAAGACATCGAGGATGCGAATTGGGAGACTAAAGAAAAGAATCGCGCTTCATACCCTTTCCTTTTCGTGACTATGTTCTTAACTTCTTTTTCCAAACTTTTATTCGTACTTGCTTCTGTCATTTGTATGTATTATATCGATCGAATTTTCCACCTTTAGGTAGAAATCCCATAGATGTAAACATGTGTTTGAGACATGTTATGTTTGATGGATGCAGGTGGATGCAAGTGTTTGCTAGTGGTTGCTCGTGGATGCATATACACACACATTAGGCACTAGATCAGCTCAACCACTCTCATACTACATATGGATGCGTGTGCATTTTTTTATGGATGAATATGGGTGAATCGTCATATGGATGTTGCATTTGGATGGATGATTGTGCATGCATATAGCATTTACATGATATGTTAGGATTATTTGCATACGTGTTGGACTCATGGCACAAACATGAATTGCATTAAGGAGGTTGACTGAATCTGTAAATCGCCTGATCTTTCGCATTTGCATAGGGACATATACACACATCTTTGCATGTGTTCATATAAGCATTAGAAATATTTTAAGGACAATGGATGCTTGTGATTGGTGAATGAGTAGATGGATGATGGATGTTAGGATATACGTTCCTCTTAACTTAGAGATTTCAGGGACGAAATCCTTTAAGTAGAGGAGAATTTAGCACCCAGTAATTTTAAAGAACACTATAATGATAAACTAAGGAATACTTAATTAAACATTGAGAATTAAGTAAAACGGACCATGCCATTGCATTCGTCTTGGAATTCTGCTTAAAATAGACCACTAGTTTGCATAAAACGGACATCGTACAAAGAAGTTATTAAGGTTAGAAGTTTGTATAGGTATAAGAGAATTATATATATATACAAAACCAATCAAAACAATTCAAAAAAGTTCAAAATTATTCAAAATCTGAGAGGCGGGATAGGGCAGGAGTTTGGCCCGTTGGGGGTCGACCCCACCCTAAGGGTTCGACCAATGGGTCGACTCCAACACACGGGTGTCGACACCCATGTGGACCCCCCGAGATCTGGACAGAATTCAGTTTCTGAACGTGGACTCGTTTTCTTGACTAGATTCATTGACCCTAGGCCATATAAAGGACCTTAATGCCATTGTTTTATTCATCTAAATCAATGGCGACAACGAGGTTCTACCCGAACTCAGTTTGATCTAGCCTATTCTTCCTCAACAAGAAGTCATATGTATTCAGAGATCTGTGCTACAACTTCTGCAATCAATCTTTTGTTCTTCAGATCCAATCACAGTGAGTTTATGTTGCTTTTAGATATAAACACATAAAATGTAATCTTAACATGCCTATAAGTTTAGATCTAAGCCTATACTTGTTAGTAATCTTTTGTATACCTAATTCACTTCTTAGATCTCAGTATGCCTATTCATGATATCCCTATTTTGCTAGTTTGCCTAATCATGCCTATTATGTGGGTTCGCCTGATCGTGTCACTATGCCTATTCTGTTAGTATGACCAATTATGTCAACATATACCATTTTTTATTTACTATGCCTATTCTTATTCTCTTCTCTCCCTCTTTCCCTTTTTGTTTTTACAGCTAGGCTGCCTTCGAGCCTAGGCCTATCGCTGAAATACGCGAACGCATGAAATTGGGAGTGATTGTGAATGATTAATTTGGGGCATAATTCATATTGTAAAACATAATTGGGAATTTTGGGCATAATTTGTACCTTGACCAAAACTTGGGATTTAAGGGCATAATCTATATCTTGATTTAAACCTTAATTTGGGGCATAACTTGTATCGTAGATCGGACGGGGATTTGGGCATAATAAACATGAAAATTGGTTAGTGATGAAAATTTTGACGGCCCACCCCGGGCCAGCCGACATTTCCCCGAAATACGATGTGCTAATGCCCGACTAGCACGGGACGGTCGTCAAAGGAAAAGGATTTGAAACTATGAATCACCGAAGAACCTGTAGTATATCTCACAACGCATGGAGTAAAATATAATAATAACATAACTTGACATATAACAGGCAAGACAGTGCATAAGATGAAAACTAAACCATTATAGCAGCGGAATCCAAAATACAGCTTATGATCCAAATCATCATTATTACAACTTCAAAATACCTTGTCTAAAGAAAAATAGAAAAGGTACACTGCTAATGCCCAAAGCAGTGACCAGCAACAACATAGGGAGAATATATGTATATAGTACGTTGAAACCTCCTGCTCGTCTCCGGACAGGTACTCGCGCATAACCACCTAACCTGTCTCTAGTCTGCTCGTCTTAGGAGCACCCAGAGTAATAAGAAAAGACATAAAACTCTGGGTCAGACAAAAGTCTGGTATGAGCGATTGCAGCAAAGTAAAACAATAACACGTACAAATAATCATACCTGAACCTGGACTTGCAACGAAAGAGTTAGCACAACAGGATGTACAATACTCTAAGGTAACACTAACATAAAGTGAAAAATGGAAGTGTGGATGTCATGGTGATAGCAAACATCAAACATATCAGTCATCCTCACATCGCTCACTCAGTGTGTAAAGCATACGATATCCACCGCTTTGATCACCAAATCCATTGGGGCCATGACGGCAACTCCGTACAACTATTGCTATGACTATACTTCCCTGGGCTATAGTCAATAACCCTAACTAGTCCACATATCCCTGGCTCTAGGTTTAGGGCCAACCAGTCCACACTTCCCGGGCTCTGGTTCGTCTACATGCCCTCTCTCTTCAACGATGAACCAAAGTTATAGATATCGATAACCCCTTTTCACATGTCTTGCAACAAAGCCCAACTCTAGAAGTTAACTCGTTGATTCTTATCTGGGTCCTGAGTAATAACTTCCCATTTGGACTTCCTTTGCATCTCGGGTTTTAGTCTCCTCCGGTTCGGCTCGGGTCTCCTCCACCTACCCAGTTCGGTTTGGGTCTCCTCCTCCTATCCAGCTTGGTTCGGGTCTTCCTCCTATCCGGTTCGGCTCGGGTCTCTCCTTCCTATCCAGTTAGGTTCGGGTCTTCCTCCTATCCGGTTCGGGTCTCTCTCTCCTATCCGGTTCAGTTCGGGTCTCCTCCTCCTATTTGGTTCGGTTCGGGTCTCCTCTTATCTGGTTTGGTTCGGGTCTCCTTCTCCTATCTGGTTCGGTTCTGGTCTCTTTCTCCTATCCGGATCGGTTCGGGTATCTTTCTCCTACCTGGACCGGTTCGGGTCTCCCTCCTAATCGGTTCGGATCGGGTCTTCCTCCTAACCGGTTCTAAAATCTGCAACTTTTGCTAGCAAGATATTTTCACCAAACGACGGCGTTTTCAACCATTCTAACCATCGTATGACATCAGAAAACATTCCAAACAGCAGTAACAACACATAGAATCAATCAAAAACATTAAAACATTATTCACATGAAATATTTTAGATCAAACATACCCAAAAAGCATGTTTTTGCCTTTAATCCCCATAACCACGTTTTAACTATAAGATTAGCAAACTTAATCCAAATTAACCCAAATATTCATTAGTGACATAAAATAATATTTAAGAATTTCTACATATTTTTGCAGATTTTTATGCTGCATAATCTCGTTAATTATCACTAATCACCCTTAATTAGCCGTAATTAGTGAATAAAAGTGCAAATCACTCACCTTAGCCATAAATAAATCTCAGATCTGAAGATATCTCTGATTAGGTTCGAATCCCAATGCAACATAGTAGCTTTACCTCCAATATGATGTTAATTTGCCTTGACTTGATGTTGATTAGCTTAATATTGAATTAGAATGTGATTAAGAGGTAGTTTAGAAGCTGGAGGCCATTGCTAGGGTTAGAAGGAGGTAAATGGAGGCTAGAAAAATGACTAAAACTGATTTCCCATACCCTATCAGCCCTCCCATAACCCTAATCCAGAAATGGGTTGTGGGCTTAGCTGTTAATCACCTGGTTAAGCCCAATTATGCTATTTTTCACCTTCCAAACCTTATTTCAGCCATATCTCCCAAACGGTAAGTCCGTTTGACAAATGTGACCATTCTATGAAAAGGTAATCCATCATCTGAATCCAATGAAAATGGTTTCAGGTCAAAACTCCTTACCAATCAAAAGTAGTAGGCGAAATAAGATTCGCTAGGGCAAAATGGTCATTTAAATTTTGGCAAAAATCGTGAATAGGGTAATGACCCCAATAGTCGTTCCCCAAAGTTACACAACCATACGACTCCGTATGTAGGAGAAATAAATATTCTTCGATCCTCTGATGCGTGGAATGCGGGTCGTTACACTCTCCCACTTTAAGAAATTTCGCCCCTAAAATCCCTTAATCAAAACATACAATGGAGCCCCGCATGCCTATCAACCATTCACAACAAACATACATACATGATATCACAACAAGCCTATCCTAGCATGCGGTTTACTAACAAGGGAATAACTATCATTATTAAAATCTTACCAGGCAAAGAGTTCTGGATGCATCATCTTTATGTTCTCCTCTATTTCCCGAGTACAGTCGTTTTCATTATCCCCCCACTAGACCTTGACTAGTTTCACCGTCTTCCTTCGAAGTTGTTTCGTATCGTGTCCGACAATACGAATCGTCCTACGGCTACCTATTACATCGGATTCTACCTCGATATCCTTCAACTAATCTGGTGAAATAGTCATATCAGAATCGTGCTCGAGCTTCCTTCACGAAGAAACATGAAATACGTCGTGAACTCCCACTATCTTGTCAGGCAATCCAACTTTATACGCCAAATTCCCAACTTCTTTTAGAACTGGAAATGGACCAACAAACCTTGGTGCCAACTTACCTCTCCTGCCAAAACGAATCACATTCTTCAATGGAGAAATCTTGACGAATACCAAGTCGCCAATAGAGAGTTTCAAATCTCTTCGTCTTTTATCAGCATAACTTTTCTGCCTATCTTAGGCAGCCTTCATTCTCTGTTGAATAACGTTGATCTTATCTGAAGTTTCTCTTATCACATTTGGACCAAGCACAAATTTTTCACCTGTTTCCAACTAACATGATGGTGAGTTGCACGGTCTTCCATACAAAGCTTCAAATGGAGCCATACCAATACTGGACTGATAACTATTATTATATGCGAACTCAACCAGATGCAAATGGTCATCCCATGAACCTCCAAAATCCAATATACAAGCTCTTAGGAGATCCTCTAATACACGATTCACCCTCTCTGTTTGACCATCGGTTTGAGGATGATAGGCGGTACTGATATGTAATTCTGACCCTAAAGCATCTTGTAAGGACTTCCAAAACCCACTAGTAAATAATGGATCTCGGTCACTCACAATACCTTTAGGTACTCCATTAAATCTCACTACCCACTTCATATACAATTCTGCTAACTTAGCTGCCGTTCTATTTGACTTGACCGGTATAAACCTTGCACTTTTGGTCAATTGATCCACAATCACCCAAATACTATCATGACCCGATCTAGTCCTTGGTAAACTATCAATAAAATCGATTAAGACTTGTTCCCATTTCCATTCAAGAATTTCCAACTATTGTAACAAACCACTAGGCTTCTTTTGTTCGGCTTTAACTAGCTGGCAGTTCATGCACTTGGATATAAACTTCCCAACGTCTCTCTTCATCCCTTCCTAGTAGTAGGTCTACTTCATGTCTCAATACATTTTGTTACCACCGGGATGTGTAGTCAGTTTCGAGTTATGACACTCTCTAAGCACTTCATCTCTCAATCCATTAATGTTGGGTACAACTAGTCTCCCATCCTTTCGAAGCCATCCTTCTCGATTAAGTCCATACTTATTCATATCCACATTGTTGATACCCATCTCTACTTGGAGATGATTTCCAATAGGTTAGGATCGTCCCTTTGACTGGAACTAATCCGCTCAATCAAAGTCGGTATGATCGTCAAACTTGCTAACATATCTGGATCTAGTTCACACTTAGGTCTGAAATCATATGCCGCGATATACTCCAGTTTCTTCCATTCTAGAAACATAGCTCCCAAACTGGTAGGTCTCCTAGTCAATGCGTCAGCTACCGCATTGCCCTTCCCGGGTGTGTATGCGATATTGAGATCATATGAAGCCAAGAACTCTAACCATCTCTGATGATGATGATTTAAATCCTTTTGAGAGAAAAGATACTTCAACGACTTATGATCGGTAAACAACTCGAATCTTTCTCCCAAGAGATAGTGTCTCCGCATCTTTAATGCAAGCACGATGGCTGCCAATTCCAAATCATGGGTAGGATATCTTTGCTCATGCGCTTTCAGCTACTGACTAGCATTGGTTACAACCCTACCTCCTTGCATTAGTACAACACCTAGTCCGGTACCACAGGCAACCGTGTATACCGTTATCTCTTCATTCCCCTTAGGAATGACTAACACTGGTGCGCATGTCAACTTTTCCTTTAGACTCTTAAATGCATTCTCAAACCTTTCATCCTAGACAAAAGCTTGATTCTTCTTGGATAAACTTACGATAATATCCAGCTAACCCCAAGAAACTTCTTACGTCTATCGCATTCTCGGGCGTAGACCAATCTTGAACCCTAGCCACCTTCGTAGGATTCGCGACAATACCATTTTCTGAAACAACATGGCCTAAGAATCTCACTTCCCTCCTCCAGAAGTGAAACTTAGAAAAATTTTCTTTCAATCGGTGTTTCCTCAATACCTCCATCACTATCCTTAAATGTTCCTTGCGTTCTTCCTCTGTCCTCGAGTAAACCAAGATATCGTCCACGAAAACAAGAACAAACTTATTTAATTGATCCCTGAATACCCCATTCATGAGATCCACAAAATATGCTGGTGCATTGGTCAACCCGAATGGCATGACCAACCAGTCATAAAATCCAGACGTCGTTCGAAATGCCGTTTTAGTTATACTCTCTACTGCTACTCGGAGCTGATGGAAACCTGTCGTGAGATCCAATTGGGAAAACACTCTTGCTCCATTCAGTTGATCAAACAAATCATCTATCCGTGGGAGACGATGCTTATTCTTCCTAGTCACCTTGTTCAGCTCATGGTAGTCTACACATAAACGAAGGGAACCATCAGTTTTAGTGGCAATACAACTTGTGCTCCCCACTCGGAAACACTTCTTCGGATAAATCCCTTCTTCAAAAGATCGCCCACTTGCACCTCGAGCTCCCGCTGCTCCCTTGGTGCCATACGACGAAGTGGCATCACTATAGGTCTGGCATCTTTCAATAGATCAATCCGAAACTCGATCTCTCGATGTGGTGGAAGTCCAGTCACTTCCTTGAAGATGTCCAGATACTCGCCGGCAATAGGCACATCTGATAACTCATCCTACGGGATGTCGAGGGAATGTAGAAAACTAGCCATTACCTCATCACTAGGTAGGCAACCCAATACCACCCTCCGCCTATCGTCCGCTCTAATGGTCACCGAAGACCCCTCATAGTTTACCACCACCCCATTTGTTTGGAGCCAGTCGACTCCCAACATAATGCCAAACCCAGTGAAGCCCAAAAAAAAGCAATCACAAGCAAACATGCATCCATGACTTGATAAGACCAAATTACGACAAATCATACAAAGGCTAGTCGAACCACCAATCGGGGTTTTTCACAACTAAAGGTCCATCGACAATCTCCGGTACCAATCCCAACCTATCTACCAGGTCACTAGACACGAAGGAATAAGAAGCCCCCGTATCAAACAACACTCGAACAGAAACATCATAAATGGAAAGCATACCTTGAATAACGACACCCTTTCCCTTCTGCGCTATAGTTGGGGCGACGAAGAAGGAACAACGTTGATAGCATATACTTTCACGATCTTCTTCTCCTTAGGGGGTTGTGGACATTCATTCTTAAAATACCCACTTGGCCACAGTTGAAGCACTTTTTTCCTTTGGCTTTGCTCGACACTCTTTGGCATAGTGACCCTTCTTGCCACAGTTATATCACTCGATACCTTTCTTATTCTTCTTCTTCTGACCATCCTTGGTCTGGTTCTGCTTCCTCTTATTCTGGGAATTATTCATGCCTCCACCGCTTGCCTATGGCTTTAGCTCCTCTGCAGATCTAACAGCAACCTCAGTCTTCGACTTAGGGTAAAGGCTCTATGATCTCAAGGCCTTTCCAACAGTAGATTCGAAAGTCTCATCGATATGGTTTATGAGTCTCTCCCCCAAGTACTCATCTAGGCTAGTTATGAATTTCTCGTTCTTCTTCTCGGCAGTATCGATAAGAGACAATCCATATTTCGATAGGTTATCGAATTCAGTAGTATACTCCGAGACTGTCCTACCATTCTGCATAAGCTCCAAAAACTTCCTGAACAATTTTGATTTCTGAGCAGCTGGAATAAACTTGTCACTGAAACGGGTCTTAAACTGATTCCAAGTTACTTGATCTTCAGGAGTAGCCTCTTTAATGGCATTCCACAAATTCATAGCCCGTCCTTGAGGCTGACGCGATGCTAACTTTCTATTCATTGCATCATCGATCCCCAAATCCTCGAAGATGCGCTCACAACTATCAAGCCAATCTGGAACCTCCGTAGCCAACTCCGTTCCATGGAACTTCTTCCTACCAAGACTAGTATAATCCTTGTAGAGCTCGGCGAAAACGGCTCTAGGCGCCTGCGCTACCGCACCACCACCATTAGCAGCATTAGGAACTGCTCCCTAAACATCCCTAAGCATCTCTCACATGAAGGTAGTAAACATCGTCCTCATATCATGGACGTTCCTATCATTGGCCCCTGAACCCGTACTCCTCGTATTTCGGTTCATCGTTCAGTCTGTAAAGAGAAAATGATTAACCATTTCCTTTGTGGTGCCAGTGCCATACGACTTCATCCTTAGATATACTAATAGTACATACAAATATAGTTTTTGAAAACCAAAATATTAAAAATATGTGCTCTCATATACATATATTATCTCTCCCTGATGTCTTTCCCTAAGTTAACTATGCAACCTAGGCTCTGATACCGAGTGTGACGGCCCGCGCGGGCCAGCCGACATTTCCTCGAAATGTGCTGTGCTAATGCCCGACTAGCACGGGTGGGTCGTCAAATGAAAAGGATTTGAAACTATGAATCACCAAAGAACCTGTAGTATATCTCACAGCGCATGGAGTAAAATATAATAATAATATAACTTGACATAAAACAGGCGAGATAGTGCATAAGCTGAAAATAAACCATCATAGCAGAGGAATCCAAAATACAACTTATGATCCAAACCAACATTATTACTACTTCAAAATACTGTCTCTAAAGCAAAATAGAAAAGGTACACTACTAATGCCCAAAGCAGTGACCAACAACAACACAGGGAGAATATATGTATATAGTACGTGGAAGCCCCTAGCTCGTCTCCGGACAGGTACTCGCGCATAACCACCTAACATGTCTCTAGTCTGCTCGTTTTAGGAGCACCCTGAGTAATAAGAAGAGTCATAAAACTCTAGGTCAGACATCTAGTATGAGCAATTGCAGTAAGGTAAAACAACAATAGGTACAAATAATCATACCTGAACCTGGACCTACAACCAAAGAGTTAGCACATTATGATGTACAGTACTCTAAGGTAACACTTACATAAAGTGTAAAGTTGAAGTGTGCATGTTATGGTGATAGCAAACATCAAACATAGCAGTCATCGTCATATCACTCACTCAGTGCGTAAAGAATACGATATCCACCACTTTGATCACCAAATCCATTGGGGCCATGATGGTAACTCCGTACAACTATTGCTATGACATACTTCCCTAGTCTATAGTCAATAACCCTACCCAATCCACACATCCCTGGCTCTAGGCTAAGGGCCAACAAGTCCACGCTTCCATGGCTCTGGTTCGTCTACATGCCCCCTCTGTTCAATGGTGAACCAAAGTTATAAATATCGATAACCCCTTTGCACACATCCCGCAGCAAAGCCCAAATCTAGAAGTTAACTCGTTGGTTCTCATATGGATCCTGAGTAATAACATCCCATTTGGAATTCCTTTGCATCTCCGGTTTTGGTCTCCTCCGGTTCGGTTTGGATCTCCTCCTCCTATCCGATTCGGTTCGGGTCTCCTCCTCCTATCCGATTCGGTTCGGGTCTTCCTCCTATCCGGTTTGGTTCGGGTCTCTCGTCCAATCTGGTTCAGGTCTTTCTCCTATCTGGTTCGATTTGGGTCTCTCCATCCTACTCGGTTCGATTTGGGTCTCCTCCTCCTATCAGGTTCGATTCGGGTCTCCTCCTCCTATCCGGCTCGGTTCAGGTCTCCTTCTCCTACCCTATTCGGTTCGGGTCTCTTTCTCCTATCCGGACCGGTTCGGGTCTCGTTCTCCTATCCGAACCGGTACAGATCGGGTCTTTCTGCTAACCTGTTCCGAAAATCTGCAACTTTTTCCAACAAGCTATTTTCTCCGAACGACGGTGTTTTCAACCATTCTAACTTTCCTATAACATCACAAAACATTCCACACAGCAGTAACAACATATAGAATCAATCAAAAACATTAAAACATCTTTCATCTGAAATGCTTTAGATCAAACATACTTAAAAAGCACGATTTTCCCCTTAATCCCCTTAACCATGTTTTAACTATAGGATTAGCAAACTTATTCCAAATTAACCCAAATATTTACCGATGACATAAAATAATATTTAAGAATTTCTACATATTTTTCCAGATTTTAATGATGCATAATTTCGCTAATTATCACTAATTACCTTAATTAGCCGTAATTAGTGAATAAAAGTGCAAATCACTCAACTTAGCCACAAATAAATCTTAGATCTGAAAATATCTCTGATTTGGTTCAAATCCCAATGCAACATAGCAGTTCTACCTCCAATTTGATGTTAATTTTCCTTGATTTGATGTTGATTAGCTTAGTATTGAATTAGAATGTGATTAGGAGGTAGTTTAGAAGGTGGAGGCCATTGCTAGGGTTAAAGGAGGTAAACGGCGGCTAGAAAAATTAATAAAACGTATTTCCCAAACCCTATCAGTCCTCCCATAACCCTAATCATGAAATGAGTTATGGGCTTAGCTATTAATTACCCGATTAAGCTTAATTGTTGTAACAACCCTGAATTTTGGGGCCAATTTAAAATTTTTATATTAGAAATTTTAATGGATTTAAAATATTTAGAAATAAAATCTTTGATGTATTAGCAGGAAAATATCATTTTGTTTGATCATGTTGTATTAGCATGAAATGTCACCTTGCTTGATCATGCGGTATTAATATAAAAAAATGTCATTATCATATGAAATGTCATATTTAAATGCCATTATAGTTAGAAAGGTATGTTAGTATAAAAATGCCATTTTAATTAGATAATGTTATATCAAAATAAAAATAACATAAATATGAAATTGTTTATAAATTTCATTTATGTGGCATTAACATTCATTTGAATTTTTTATAAATAAATGACCATTTATTTGTCATTTGAATAACATAGAAAATTTATTACAAATTAATAGCCATTTATTTGTCATTTGAATTTGGTAAGGGTGATTTGCTGAATGATATCGTTGAATGATAGAAATAAAGGTTGTAATTTAATATTGGAAATAAACTACAATAAATTGCAATTAAAGTCCATTAAAGTGAATTAATAAGGTAACGGTAGAAGATTGATTACAATAGAATAATTGATTTACATATGCAACCATTTGCTTTTGTCCATATACATTAAACATATAACCATATTTGGATTGCTAATTTATTTTATTTTATTTTTTAATCGTGTAACTCATTGACATAATTAAGTCAAACCAAATTTATTGGAATTAAATATATATATATATATTTAATGAAATTTAATTACAATTGAAACCAAACACTATAAACCGGTGTAATAACTAACTTGAATTTTGGTATGTGAATTTGTTTTAAAAATATCATAAATTATTTAAGCAATCAAAACGATATATATATATATATAGAATGTAGCATTTTGAAATAAACTTATATGGTTAAGATGATGACTACGAATTATGAATGTAACATGTGTAAATAAATACAAATTGGTCATATGGTAATTATGATGTTATATATTTTGAAATTTTAAATTCACAAACTTTGTCACAATTAGCATTAAACTAGCATTAATTCTTTTCATTTTATCCTCTCTCTCTTTCATTGTTATCTATTTTTGAAATTTGAAAAATGTGTCATTATAGTGTGTCATAAAAGGGGATGTAAAGAAACATAAATGGGAAGTAAATAAGCCAGCCTTAGTCAGCAATTCATTATTCTTTGTCGCATATAACATACAAAATGTGAATGGGCCTTGAGGAATAAAATAAAAAATAGCAATGATATATATTTACCTTAAAAATTTACAAATCCAAATAGTAATCTGACCAGCCGCCACCAATTCTTTGAACGGCCATTGTGTTCTCATCTTCCTCCCTCACTCTAATTCGATTCTATCATCCATTCAAAGAATTTCCAAATGGGAAAAATCTTTAGCTAAGAGAGTTCTGTAGTTTCAACGATCACGATCTCCTCAGGCTCATGATTGGTGGCGCAAGTGGAGGAGGTTGGCAGCGACTTGGTGGTGCGTTCAAATCTGGCGCCGGTCGATTCTGGTGATGTGCGTTTTGAAGAAGGAGCGGTTTACAGAAAGGATTAAGGGTAACGATTTAATTAGGATATTATAATTATTGTAATAATAATTCAAATATGTAATTAAAGTATTGAATGATTAAAAGGCCATATCTTATCCAAATCAGAACGGAATTGAGCAATTTTCAAAGCGTTGAAATTGTGAAGAAAAGATCTACGCGATGGAGTTGAATAGATCTAAATCAGAGCATTTTGGAAATTCAGGAAATTTCAGATCTGAATTATTCGGTGAGAATTCTATTTTAAAATAAATTTATTTATTTATTTATTTCACTGCAAAATTTATATTCATCTTATATAAAATTCACGTTAATGTTGTGTATATATTTATTCGGTGTTTGTTGTTTTATGATTGCATTGAATTGATTTGTGAGATTTCTTCTTTTTATATAATTAATTAATTATTTTAATTTATTTGTTATGTGATGATTGAATGTGTATGATTCTGATCTGTGATGTGATGAAATTGTGGATGATTTATCTATTTGTTGGTGATGTATAAACAAAGATTTGTATGTGTTCCTTAAAAATAATCATTTTTGTTAGATTATTGATTTGGATTAAAATTTCCCTCTCAATAAAAATAAATTATTTTGATTATTTTTGATGAATTGCATTAGATTGGCAATTCAACATAAAAACATTACTTTGATCATTTTGTTGAAATTAAATAGAATGGTCAATTCCAAATAAAACATGTATTGTTAGAAGAAGTATGTCAACATCTATGGTTGGAAAAGTTCTTAACCTTTTATGTTAACATGAAATATTAAGATTGTCAAAACATAGAAAACATACATTTTTGTTGAATAAAATTTTTCAATAAAACTAAGTAATCATTTTTATAGAATGTTTGCTATGTTAGAACTATCGTTGTTATGGAATGTCGCATTGGAATCAAAATAACTTTCTTGTTATGAAATCCGCATTAGAATTAAAAATAACATTTTTGGTTAAGGTATATGTAGATTAAAAATTTCATTTATTTAGAAGTGCGATTAGGATAGAGTCATTTGAAAAAAAAAATCTTATTGTATATGAAAAATATCTGTGCTAATTAAAACAGCATTTTTGTAAGAATATATCATGTTGTGTTAAACATATCATTTTAGTTAGGAAATATCATTTTAGTCAAAATTGTTTAATCAGAATAGACATGCCACCTTTATTAGAAATATGTCATGTAAGATAAATTTGTCATCTATGTTTAAATTGAATTGGTCATTTATGTAAAAATTAATTTCTCATTTATGTGAAATTTAATTTGTCATTTATGTGAAAATTGGAATTGGCATTTATGTTAAGATAAATTTACCCTTCATGTTAAAATATTATAATGTCATTTATTGAAAATGTCATTGAATTAGAATGTCATTGAAACTAGAATTTCACTAGATTAAAATGTCGTTAAATTATAATGTCGTTAAAACTAGAAGGTCATAAGATGAAAAAGGTCATTATAATTCATAGAAAATAAGTTTCCATATAAAATATCCTCTTTATATGACATTAGAATTCATCACTTTTATTAAAGAATGGCACGTGAATTAAAAACATCAATTTTGTTAAGAAGTGCCATTTAAAATAATATTTTTAGTAGAACAATTATAATGTTTAATTAAAATTGTACTTGGACATGAGGTTAGGTCACATTTGTGGTGGAAGTCTGCCCGGACCCGACCGGCATATCCAGCAGCAACAATGTTGGGCCTAATGTGAGAGGTCCAAGTGCGCAAATACAAATCGGGCCAAGACACGAGGTTAAGCCCGACTTGTGGGATAAGTCTGCCCGGAACCGACCGGCCCATCCAGCATCCACAAGTTGCAGGCCTAATGTGAGAGGTCTGGCCCATATTAAAATATAAATGGTCAAATAGAAAGTTACATTATTTTCACCGTCATGTTAAAGAAGAAGAAATTTATATTTTCATGTAATTAGATTAAAAGAAGAAATTTATATTTTTATGTAATTAGATTAAAAGAAGAAGAAATTTATATTCCTATGTGATTAGATTAAAAGAAGAGAAAATTTCATTTTTATGTAATTAGATTAAAGGAAGAGAAAATTTCATTTTTATGTAATTAAGATTAAAAGAAAGAAAATTATATTTTTAGGTAATTAAGATTAAAAGAAAGAAATAAAATTACACCTTTATGTAATTAAAACCAAAAGTAATAAATTTACATTTTTATGAAGTTAAGATTAAAGTTATATTTTTAATGTAATTGGTATAAAAAAAGGTTTACATTTCAATGTAAATTAGATTAAAAGAAAAAAAAATTCATTTCTATGCAATTAGATTGAAAGTATGAAGCTTGCATTTTAATGAATTGGATTTTAATTAAAAAATATAAGGATATGAAATTTATGTTTTAATGAATTAGAATTTCATTAAAAAGATTAAAGATATGAAAATTACATTTTCACGTAAATAGATTAACACACAAAGTTATCGTTTTTTTTGTAATGTAAAATTATTATTTTTGTGTTTTGCATTGAAAAGATAACAAAATTATCAATTTTGTTACATTGAAGTAAACAAAGAAAAATACTCATTTTTGTAGAAGTAAAGGTGAATGAACAAAAATATTTGTTTGTTGAAATTGAAATGAAACACAAAATTGCTCATTTTTGTTGGAATTGGTATGATAAAAAAAATATACATTTTGTGTAATTCGAAAGATGAAACAAGAAAATGTACATTGTTGTGTATATGATGTGTGTGTGTATGAAAATAAAAATAAACATTATGGTGTGTACATTGTACGTTAATATTGTATATGCGAATAGGAATATTTTTCGTTAGCAAAATGTAATGAAATAAAATACATTTCATTACACATTATAAACATTTCGATAGGTTGTGAAACAAAACATTCACTACTTGTTATATAATTACGTTAATGAAATGGAATTTAATTATTTGTATATAAATAAAAATAAAGATTGATCGTTATAAATTACTAATAACGAAATGAAATGATTTTCAACTTATATATATACGAGAATTATTTGGAAATTCCGGTTCTATATCATTCCAAATAATTTAAGCGACGTTTAAAATTCAAGTTTTGAAGACAATGATAGAAGACCGACGATCTTCATATCGAATGGACGACGACTGCTGATGCCCGTGATTGGAGTAGGTACCTTGAAGTGGCTACAGTGGAGACCGTCTGGACGTATAGGTTGATTGCACGGATTTGGTTTTCGCTCAGACCCAGAGCATAAGCTTATAAGTGGATTGTGTGTCTGACATTGTACTCCGGTTAATATCATGTTAATTGATTTTCTATTTAATATATAAATGTTGGTGGTGGAGAATTTATTCTTTGCTTAACACCCGTTTTTATATTGATGGATGATCAATGGTGCGGTATGGATTGACAATGTGCCATGCTAAGATATTATGATCAAGGCTTTTGTTGAAAAGCAGGGCCTTGTGGTTGAAGACTATAGCGTGACTTCGCGAGCCTCACAACCCGGTTAAGTCTAAAAAGGGAGAAGGGAACGCAGGGAGAGAAGCATGTTTCTTTCTAGCTAGAAGTGGTGTCGGTGCTTAAACTGGCTGAGATTTACTTATGCGGATGATGGAATGTGGCGCGCCTCGGATATTAGGTCCTATAGGACCAGGAAACGTGTGTTCAGGAATAACTAATCCGCGAACTTGTATGGTGGACCGGCTCTGCAGGATCCAAGGGTTCTCTGCGGGGAATCCTGAGACATTAGCTAGAGTATCTCGAATCGGTAAGGAGCTCCTCCCTAGCCCTGACTCATGATGGAAACCCAATTTCCATTATGACCTCATGCGGTTTTGATTGTATTACTAGTATGGCGACATGATATATGGGTACCCATGCCGTCTAGGATTGATACATTATGATTGAAATTGTTTTGAAACATATATACACTAATAAGAATATCAAATCCGTTTCTATCGTATCAAGCATCTTTTGACCATTATAAGGTAAATCCCTATCCTCCGGTTTGCGTTGCATTGTGTGATGGGACTTGGGTCTTATAATGGTTTCATTTTTCCAAAAGCATTGCGTTGTTTAACGATTTACTTTATTGTTATGCACGACAATCCATTGGAATAAAACCCGTTCCGCGGTAGCGGCGTGGTCCTTGGATTTTCCTTATCACTATTAGTTAAATTAGTTAAGAATTCTCACACCAATCCCATGACTGACCCATTGTTTGTTTCCACCTTTGCAAACTCGGGTGCCCTCTTTTCCACATGGGCAGTCGAGTAGTTTGTCTACAGGTCCTTATCTCGAGCAGGATTCTAGATTGAAGCTTAAAGCTGAGTTCAGAGCATAGTTGTCTTCTGCTGCCTTAGTTATTTTATTTCCACTGCAATGTATTAAAATATTGTAATTTATCTTCCGCTGTAATTTTATTCATTGTACTCTTATATTATGTACTCTGATGTAACATTATTGTAATGTAATAAAAGTCTGCTGTTATTGTTCTGATGTTGTTGTATTCCCAGAGTTAACGTACTCGGGTTTTGAACGGTCTTGGTCGATTTTGCGATCGATCGGGTCGGGCGAAACACAGAGCCGTTACAATTATGCTGTTTTTCACCTTCCAAACATTATTTGAGCCATATCTCTCAAACGGTAAGTCAGTTTGACAAATGTGACCACTCTACGAAAAGGTAATCCACCATTTGAATTCAATGGAAGTGGTTTCAGGTCAAAACTCCTTTCCACTGAAAAGTTATAGGCGAAACAATATTTGCTAGGGCAAAACGGTCATTTAAAATTCGGGAAAAATCGTGAACATGGGAAATGACCCAAATAGTCGTTCCCCAAAGTTACCTGACCATACGACTTCGTATGTGGGAGAAATAAATATTCTACGATCCTCCGATGCGTAGAATACGAGTCGTATGTGAGAGAGGATGTATATGAATTTGAAAGATATGTACTTTGTAATTGCTATGATGATAATAAAAGCTTCCTCCATAGTGGATGTAGGCCATTGTTAGGAAGAACCACATTAAAACCGTGTTCACTTTATCTTTCCCAACCTTTTCTATCTCTAGCTTTGTGTTTAATTGTTATTTGAAGTGTTGATTGTTGATGGCAAAAAATGTGGTAAACACCCAAGATTCCAAATACTAGGAGCTATTAATTTGGTTGTGTAGACAAGAGCGAAAAGCGGTAAATAACACGAGACATTTATAGTGGTTCAGCCTCGGAAGAGGCCTACGTCCACTATGAAGAGTCGTTGGAATATTATTTATCACCGAGCATTACAAAGTTGAGACTATCTCATGACATCTCATTACATTCATTTCCAAGTCTTATGAATTCGTAGTGGCTATATGCAAAGTATTTAGGAAAAATATAATTTATCCTACTTCGTCCTCAAAGGGGAGATGCCATTAATAAGGTTCTTTAAGCTCTCTAAAGGTCCCAAGTGATGGAATTCCAGCCCCTTTGAAGTGTGAGGCTAAGGGGTATTTATAGGAGAGGGGTTAGGTAGGAGTAGGTAGAAATTGTGGACCACACCTAGAATTTCGCACCCGGCCCACGCCCACGTATTTCAAACCCCCCTAGGGTGCAAATTTTGCACCCTGTGGGGTGCAAAATTCGTACCCCGTTGGGTATGAATTTTGTACCGCTCAGGGGTATGAGATTCGCACCCGAGGGGTTCGAATTTCATACCCTGTTGGGTATGAAATTCGTACCCCATGAGGGTACAAAATTCGCACCCCAAGTGGTACGAAGTTCGTGCCCTGAGGGGTCGAAGACTATATGCGTGGGTGCTTAGGGGCCTCGAGATTCGGGTTCGCGACTCCTAGGGATTCGAAGCCTTGGTTCAGATATGTTAGGGGCGCTGCGAGGTCTTTGTTGGCGCGATCCCTCTTCAACCTGTTTCCTTCGTTCCTAGGCATCCCTCTCTGCTTTAGCTCTAAGCGATGCGTTGAGCTGAGCGTGTCTTATGTACTTTTGTGAACCGGACTAAAAAGCCGGTTAACATTTGCTTCCCAAAGTACGTCTTGTCTTAATATGATGTGCTTTGCGTTGGTTGAGATAGTAGTCGAGTTGTTGACAAATTCTGTAAGCTGAAGGAAAACATATGTTAGTTGATTGGCTTGTTCGTTGTGGAGTTTCCAGAGAGCTGTGCTGGTTTGGCGACATGCTCGTGTTGCTAAGTACTTGCAGTGCATTGCCCCCATGCATTTGCGGTGGTTGGTATGCATGCATATGGAATACGTATATATGAGCACATGGTCTTCGCAGCAGTTCGAAAATGTGTGTGTGTGTGTATATATATATATATTTTAATGGAACCCTAACGAATATATATATATATATATTAACGTATATATATTCATAAAATTAATGATCTTAAAATGGCGTCCTCATCTGGTGAGCGAAACCCTAACGAAAATTCTTCATCTGTAGACCTCGCATGGCAAGAGGTACCGAGCAAAAAGAATAAAACATTCGGTGAAAATGTTATTGGATCCAAGGCAAATCATGTGACGGCGGCTGGGAATCATCGTAAACGATAAGATTTGCCAAAATTCATACCAGGTGTCAGATCTTGGTCTCAAGCAGTTGCAGGCAACACAAAAATTGAAGGAGACATGGAATTTTTCTCATCCACACAAGACGTTGATGGCTGTTATGCTGATTTAGATGACGTGGTGTTTGAAAAAGCTAACAGTATGTGGAAAAACTCAATTTATATCTATTTAGAGGGACACAGACCTTATTATGTGCATTTAAATGCATATATAAGACGAGAATGGAATCCATCTGGTAGATGGGATGTTTTTGCATGAGAAAATGGATTTTACTTGATAAAATTTGCTAACGAAGTCGATTGTAAGAAGGTGCTTGATGAAGGTCCATGGTTTATGGATAGCAAGTTAATCTTTATTAAAAAATGGGAACCAAATTTGCGTCTTGAAAGAGATATGCTTGACTCGCATCCATTTTGGGTGAGATTTCATAATTTAGACTTGTCACTGTGGAATGCTAGAGGAATTAGTAAAATTGCAAGCCTGATTGGTACGCCTCTAGACATGGATGATTACACAAGAAATGTTAAAAGGTTGAAATATGCAAGAGTTCTTATTGATATTAAAGCATCAACAACTTTAGTTAAACAAGTACGTGCGAAAGACAAAATTGGCAATGTTTACTTGCAAAATGTTGAATATGAATATGTGCCTTCTGTGTGTACACATTGCAAGTGCTTTGGGCATAATATAGATCAATGTGCAAATGCAGCTAAGCCAATTACCCAAGTTTGGTAGATCAGAACCGATAATTTACATTTGAATTCTTCTGAAAGTCCTCCAGTTTCTATCTTACAAGACAAAACATTACAATAACTGGATAATTCAGAAGTAGTTAACATTAGTGACTTCACTACTACAAAAACACCAATATCTACAAATGATGTGGTGACACTACCTAATAATATTAACAATAGCCCACTAACATCTGAAGGCTTTGTAGTCACTAATGAGGCAACCCAAATAACTCAAACACAGGCAATGAACCAAACTATATCCCCTCTTGTTGAGAAGTCCCCACGTTCTCCTCTGACTGAACCACATGATGATCCCGACAATGAAAATGAACAAGGTTTAGAGGACTTAGATCTTTCTCAAGATGAAGAAGAGGAAAATGATACTTCATCTTCAGGATAGCTCACTAAAGGCAACAAGGTTTATGACAAACAATTTACAGGTATAAAAAGGGTAAAAAAAAAAGAAGAGTGTGGTAGGATCCTCACACATGACTTCGAGGAGTCAACTATCACAAGTAAAATGACTATAATATCATGGAATGTTAGAGGTCTAAATAACGATACTCGTCAATTAGACCTCTTCAATACAAGAAGGGTTTATGATCCTTCTATTATGTGCATTTTAGAAAATAAGTTTTCTGATGAATATGCGAATAACTTCATAAATAATCTTGGTATTGAGTGGGACTCTTGCAATAATAACATTGCTGGATGTAAAGGAAGAATACTAGTGTTGTGGTGTAAACCAATATGGAAACTAAACATAATTAACATGGACACACAGCAAATTACTTTGGATGCTAAAAACAGTGGGGGTTTACATTTAATCCTAACTGTATTTTATGCTAGTAATTTTGCTCAGGAGAGAAATGAATTGTGGAATAAGATCAGAAGTCTGTAAAAAAAATGTTGATGAGCCTTAGATTGTTACAGGTGATTTCAATGCAGTACTGAATAAAGAAAACAAAATGGGTGGTGTGCCTTTGAGAGTCAATCAACTTACAGAGTTTAATAACTGTATCTCTGGTGCTGGATTGCTTGAACCAGTACATAATGGCCTGAAATATACATGGAGAAGTGTGAAAATAAGAAAATCTCCTGTAAGTTGGACAGAGTTTTAGTCAACTCTGAATGTATCATTGCAATGCCTGACATTAAAGTGGAAATTCTTTCCACCTTTTCAAGTGATCATAGCCCTCTTATAATTCAATTCTTGGATAAGAAAAACAATACTAAAGGGAAACCTTTTAGATATGTTAATGCATGGAAAAACATTGATCCGTATGATGATTTTATTAATTTTAATCTGTGTCAACTTCAAGATGGTTGTGCAGGTTTTAAAGTTATTCAAATGCTCAAATATGCAAAAAAAACTGTCTTAAGCAATGGAACAAATGCAGACCAAAAGACTCTGATCTTATCAATCAACTACAACAGGATTGTGACACATATTTAAAGATGATTGACAATGGTGATAATTCTGATGCTGTTTGGAGACAATTTCACATCACTCAGTAGGAATTGAAAAAAGTTCTTGCTAATAAAGCCATTGAATTGAAACAAAAAGCTAAAGTTCAGTGGTTGATTGCACTAAATTCTTCTACACTAAAATGTCCATTCGCAGCCATATTAATAAGTGTTCTCACTTGTCTGATCAGCAAGGGAATTACAGCACAAATCTTCAAGCACTTGAAAGAGAAACAATCGAATACTTTACAAATCTTTATAATGGTGAATGTGAAACTAATCTACCTGTTATTCATTGTAGGAGTGTTGTTAATGCTTGTGGTAGGAGGATGATAACAAGTTATGTCTTGTACGATGAAGTCTGGCAAGCTCTCCTATCCATCAATGCTGACTCAGCTCAGGTCCAGATGGGATAGGGGCTGGGTTCTTCAAAAAGCACTGGGAGTACCTGAAAGATTATGTAACTCAAGCAATTCAGGAAGCATTCATCTCAGGAAAGATAATTAAAGAAATGAACCACACTTTCATATGTCTATGTAAAATTCTCAGCAAGGTGATATGCAACAGAATGAAACGTATTTTACCAGACATCATCTCAGAGTGTCAAAGTGCTTTCATTAAAGGGAGACATATTTCAGAGAACTCATTGTTGGCTCATGAACTTGTTAGAAATTTTAACAAACCTGGTGTTGATAAATTCTGTTTGAAAGTGGACCTTCACAAAGCATATGATAAAATAAATCATAATTTCATTATTCATATGTTAAGATGCATGGGATTTCCTAACAAGTTTGTTAAGTTGATTAATGAATGTATATCCACCCCTACTTTTTCTATTTTGATCAATGGAATCCCTAAGGGGTTCATTGGATCAAATAGGGGGATTGGACAAGGAGATCCAATGTCTCCTTACCTGTTTGCCGTAGCAATGGAGTACTTTTCTCTCCAGATGGAATTGTCGGAGCATAACAGACTAATTCAGACTGTCTACAATTTCCAACCTAAGATAAGCCACCTCTTATATGCCGATGACCTGATTATATGCATTAAATCGAATGAAATGGCAGCTAGAACTATCAAAAGCAATTTTCTATTATTGGAAAAATATGTGGGTCTTAAAGTGAGTGAGAACAAAACCAAGTGTTACTTTAACAAATTTTGTGTTAACAGAAATGAGATATTGGAAATATTAGGTGTGTCTAAAGGATCTTTGCCTGTAAAGTATTTGGGAGTTCCACTGTTGTCAAACAAAATTACTGATAGAGAATGTGTTGAATTGATAAGTAAGATAAAAGACAAGTTGCAAGGCTGGAGTTCAAACACCTTATCTTTGGCAGGAAGAATTGAACTGGTGCATACTGTAATTCATGCAAAAATTAATTTTTGGCTTCAAACTTTTCAAATTCCAGCTGCATCAATAGATAAGATCGAGAAAGTTTGTGCAGATTTCATATGGAGAGGTGGTTATCACAAAATTAAAATGGCTGACTTATGTAGACCTAAGGAAGAAGGGGGAGTAGGGCTGAGAAACATTAGAGACATGAGAGATGTTTTTACTCTCAAACAAGGCTGGAAAATCATAACAAGTAAAAGTTTATAGGCCAGATGGATGAGACAAAGATATATTAAAGATAGTTTTTGGCACATGGCTCTGGATAATAATGCATCCCCAAACTAGAAAGCAATTTTAAAAATTAGAGACAAACTAGCTGCTAATTGTACTCGTAAACTTGCTATAGGAAAAGATACACATTTGTGGAAGGACCCTTGGATTTTGGGGAAATCCATGATAGATATTGTGGGATGGAACACTTACTCTGCATATGGTTGTCCAAATACAACTATTGACACAATGATTGAAAATCAAACTTGGAAATGTGAGCATTTGCCATGCAACAGAGATACAATTCATTACATAGTTGCAATGCCAATTTACACAGGAAGGGAAAATGATATTTAGGTTTGGAACAACTCAAATGGGGATTTTGCAATCAAAACTGCCTGGAACTCAATTCGCACTAAACATGCAAAGAAAGATTGGAGTAAAACAATCTGGGACAAGGCCATATGTCCTAAAAATTCACTCACAGCTTACAAAGCTATCATGCAAAGATTACCTACTCGTTACAGATTGTTCAAATGGGGGATTACGGATGAAAGACTTTGTGTACTTTGTGGTACTTCGGAGGAAACACATGAACATCTGTTCTTTGCACGCGAGTACTCAAAGACAATTGCTAAAAATTGTAAAGTAAAATTTGACCCACAGAATCAAAGCTACGATTTACAGGAAATTGCTACATACCTGGCCAGGCACCCACACAACGATTGTCTGGTAGCCAAATTGAATAAGGTGGCCGTCACATATGCTGTAGCAGCGATTTGGAGAGAGAGAAATTCACGAATTTTCAGAGCAAAAGAAAGTAACGCGAAAGGGTTAGTAGAATTGCAATAATAGACATTATCTTGAGTAGAAGAAGGATTAAAGGCAGTAATCAAACCGATAACTGGGAATCTGAACTCGCTGGATGGAGAGAAAAGGATCTGAAGGGTGTGTCGGCACGAATTCCGGGAACCAGTACAGCGGTGTTTGAGCCTCCATGAATTGCGGCGACGAAAACAGAATGAGGAAGACGAAGGAGCTTTGTTTTTGGAATGTTCTAGTTTTAACTGATAAAGCATTGTAAGTGAGTTGGCAAGTTTTAATTACATGATTGTACAATGGGCTGTCGGCCTGATATGTAATCTCCCCATTTTGGGCTAAATGCCTAATAAAATTTTACCCAATTTAAAATAAAAATAAAAATATTTTAACGATATTTCGAACCCAGGGAGTACAAAATTTCAAACTCAGAGGGTACGAAATTTCGCACCTAGGGGTTTGAAATTTCGAACCGTCAGGGTATGAAATTTCAAACCCTAGAGGTTCGAAATTTCAAACCCTAGAGGTTCAAAATCTCAAACCCCGAAGGTTCGAAATTTCGAACCCGAGAGGTTCGAATCATCGGGAATGCAAGGGACGTTTTCCTTTTCATTATAAATAGCCCCCCTTTTATTTTCTTTCTTCCACTATTTCTTGCCTTGACTTCCATTGATTTAAAAGATCTAAAGCCCAACACTTTGAATCAGACTTACGTAATCCTCGGGGTTGAAGAAAAACAGGAGGAGGGAGGTCGAAGCGTCGGGACCTGGTCGGAGAGGGAACTTCGAACCCCAGAGGGGCTTCGAAAATCCAAACCTCGAGAGGGGTTCGAATTCTCGAACCCTGAGAGGGGTTCGAACTTTCAAACCTCTGAGGGTTCGAATTTTCGAACCTCTGGGGGTTCGAATTTCCGAACCCTTGATGGGGTTCAGATTTTCGAAGCCGGAGAGGGATTTGAATTTTCGAACCTCTGGGGGTTCGAATTTCCGAACCCTGAATGGGGTTCGATTTTTCGAGCCCTAGGACGGGTTTGAGCCTTTTTCCAGAATTGCTACGCCTAATTACTCCGCGTTGCGCCTTGGTGGGCGTATGGTTTCTTTTGTACAGAACTTCGATCCCTTTACTTCCCGCCTTTGGATTTATATATCACCTATACACCTGCGCGATAGCGCCAATTCATATGCAAAAAATTGCAAATAAGGATTCAAATCTTTCACACAGGATAGCGCATATACTTGAACTTTGATTGAACTATTCGACTTTTTAAATTTCCTCTGTGCGTTTTAATTTTGCATGACACCGCACACACATGTTAGTTTTCACCAGCACGAGGTGTACAGGTTATTCCACTGCGATGTCTAATACTAGTGTGTTAAAGTATAGCTAGCGATGCAGACAAGATAAATGACTCGACAAATCCCAAAAGCCAAGGCTTCCCAGCCATCGTCACATACATCTGATTTATCAGTAGTGGTAGCTCGACTAACAGCAAGCTTGAGACTACTGAAGGATTCGTTCCTTCTCAAACGACCAGTTTACTTGAAGTGTCCGAATATGGAGAACAAACTGAGAGATGACATTCTCTAGTCATACACGAGGAGGTCGAGAATGTGGATATTATTTGTAGGGACGCACCGGCAGCTCCGGTGGCCCCAGATATGCTGTCCGACGCAGTTATTTTGGAAAATTCTATAGACTCGGTACCATTGGGCATGGGTGCTACAATAGTTAGGAAAATGGCGCTGCAGTTCAACATGCCGGTGGGTGATGTCCGTGCACCGAGAGAGGGTGGCAGGGCTCATGTGCCGCCCGAGGGTTTTACATCTTGGAACAAACAAGATTGTTTTTCTGGGTGCATGCCCCCGACTAATGAATTTATTCGAGACATGTTAAGCTATTTCTACCTTGCACCATCGCAACAACATCCGAACGCTTATGCTTCACTCTTAGGCACTTATGTTCTCTACGGTGAGTACTTGTATTTGGAACCCACAGGAGAGGACATTCGGTACTTTTTCCACCTTAGGAGAATCGTTAGCACTTCGCCTGCCCAATGGTTCTTGGAAGCGTCTTGTACCATAAAAAATTTTGTCGGGAAGGGGCCTAGGCTGTTAGTGTTCAAATATGAGTTGTTCTTTGTGTGCTGCCCTCCCTGATTCTCTAGGATATGGATAAAAGGGAGTAAGTTCTCCTCGAACTTCATTCCTTTCTATAAAGTTTTTTGGATCCCATGCCCCATTTTCGTCGTGCTTTGATCATGGCAGGAAATCCAGAGGTGCCTACCGGCAATGATTTCTAGCAAAGCCTCAATGCTCTACGAGTGATCCAAGCGGAGTTTCGGATTACTGATACAGTGACAAGTCAGGAGCACCTTCACCACACTGGGTTGCTTCTAGACGGTCGGGCTATAATCAGGCATGTAGTTGTGAGCAGTGTACTGAAAAAGAAGGTGGTGACAGGCCCTGCTACTCTTGGTCAGAAAAGAAAGATGCCCTCTGTTGGGCCCAAGCCGAAGAAGGCGGTCAAGTTCCAAGGAGATGTGCACAGAGACGAGGCTCATGGTCAGGAGAGGGCTGCTTAGGACGAGGTTTTGTTGAGTGCTCCAGTCCCGCCTCCAACAGGTGAGGCAGGGGAGGAACGTCAGATAGACCACAGTCTCCAGCTTTTCTGACCGAGACCGTCGTGTCGCTCAGGGTGGAAGGCCAGTTTGATGGCCTTAATCAACTTGATTTAGAATTATCCCCATGGCCGGTTACGGAAAGCAGGGAAGAGCTAGCTCTTGCTGCTGAGGAGCTAACTCCTTCGAGCAAACCACAATCTGTTTTGTTGAGAGAACACTTAGGGCATACACACATAAAGACTGCATAGCATAATGATTCATCAGGATGCCCTAGTCGTCTGACCTTGAATTGCTTCTTTGATAGGTGTAATGGCCAGAGGGCAGAAGGACGAGGCCATGGGCATGGAGGCCGCCGACACCCCCAAAATGGTTTTCTCAATGTCTTTAGGAGAGGGGCTAACTTGTACGGTGACGCTCCGCATCCACAAGATCGAGGTTGCGAGAGCCGTCAGAAGGATAGGCCTTGACAAACTTCGACCTCTCCTCCCCCTCCCCTAATCCGGGTGTCAGTGGGAGATTCTCGACTTGACTTAGGGGGTTGAGGCGTCCATCATCGACAACTCCTTCCCTCACAATTCCTTTGGCTCACATTGATACTAATAAGGGGAAAGGTCATTGCTTGGCCAACCAAGTCTGGATAGAGCGATTACGATGGAGATACAAGATTTGACGGAGCCTCAGATAAAAGATATTTCCATAGAGGAGCGGAGAGCGTTTTTGAATATGCATTTCCCTCGGCAATACTTTGATGAGCTGATGTTTCTCCCTGATCTCCATCCAGCTCCTGCTACCAATTATTCCTTCCATATTTCAGAGCTGATTAAGAGGAAAAACTTGGAACTTACTAATCAGAAGTTGACTATTGATGCCGAGCGGACCACCATCGGCCATCTGAGCACAGAAATAGGTGAGTTTGTTTTTGTATTATGGGCTTAATGTTGCTCATTCCCGTGCCATTGAATACTAACTTGCGGGTCTCATCATTTCAGCGGAGATGAAGCAAGAGTACTGGACACTTAAGAGGGAGGTTGATCATTCCCGCTCTTCTTTCATGGAGACCGTAGCTGATCTAACTACCGAGAACACAACCCTAAAGAGGGAAAATGCCAAGGTGGATAAAGCATGTGCCGATCTGGACAGGGACAACGCGAGAGTCACCTGGCTCCAGGATGACAATAATGCTTTGAGAGCGGAGAATGATAGTTTGAAGAGGCAGCTCGAGGAGATGAGGAAGGCGAAGGAAGTTGCGAAGGCCAGCAACAGAGACGTGTTGAGCACGGTCGATGGACTGAAAGCCGAACACCTAAGGGAGCAGCTTGAGGATACATAATTCCGGGTAGAA
Organism: Allium sativum; assembly: GCA_030737875.1. Classification (NCBI taxonomy): domain Eukaryota; kingdom Viridiplantae; phylum Streptophyta; class Magnoliopsida; order Asparagales; family Amaryllidaceae; genus Allium; species Allium sativum. Next base: position 1,054,685,005 of record CM060918.1, read on the forward strand.
TTGTCCATGGTGGAAGATATCCGGAATATGTATGTGAAGGTTCTGAGAATCTGTGGATTTACATGGGCTGACGATTATTTCCGTGAACTAGCTCGGACCTGAGAGAGGTCGATGCCATATGAAGCCTATCTGCGGCAAGTGGATGTGAGAACTTTGAATGAACGCAACTCACGATTGATCTCCTGACCGACGAGGAGCGTGAAAAGTTAGAGGAAGGGAGAAGGTTACCGCTAGAGGATGCTAAGAGAGAGAGAGGCTGGCGAAGCTCGCCGCTGAAAAGGGGAAGTCTTCCATGACTGAGAGTGTGGTGGTTGTGGAGACACTTGGAGAGGGAAGCTCTTATCGACCATTGTCCCCTAAATCTGCTATGGCAAATGATCCTGCTGCCTCGGCTCAGGTTTCAATCGAGTACGACCCCGATCATCCAGAGGAAGGAGATACAAGATTTACCTTGTCTCGATGAGCACCCTCCCCTCCCTTTCTACTTCATCCCTGACTGGAGGTAAATTCCCTTTACCATGTATCCTCGAGGATGACGTGATTACCGAATTTGTGGACTAAAAGGTTGTGTTTTTTCTATGCAGCCATTCCTGGATTGACCATGACGTCGGGCTCGGCCCCCGTCATCCCACATGTGAGTGAATCTAGGCCAAAACCTACGGGAATACACTTTGGAGAAGGCGGCGTCAATTGGACACCTACTCGGATATAACGATAACGCCCAGCCTTTATGAAAGCCTTATTGAGGAAGGAGAGGCGATTGACGAACAAAGTGCCGCTGCTAGTGGCCCAGTGGAGGACGATGCGCCATCGATGCATGACCTGGTGGTGAATTTGAATGGACGGATTGTGACCAAGCGTGAGGAGGTAGAGGAGAAGCAGAGGCAAGACGAGGCTACATGGAAGGAGGTCCTAATAAAGATCAGACATGATGATGATGGAAGAGCCGCTGAGACGGTTGAGCGGAGAAAGGCCGATAAGGAGGCAGAAAAGAAGAGGGCTGCTGACGAAGCCTGGAAGAAAAAGGAGGATGACGAAACCCAATGGAGGACCATCGAAACCTCTGAGAAATCCAAGGCTGGCGATGTTACGATGCATATGTCTCAGAAGCTGGCTGAGCGATGGGCTGCAAAGAGGCCAAGGAGAAGGCTGAGCGGGAAGGCAGAGCGATCCCGAAGAAGAGTGATGCTGTGGTAGCCCTTGCTTCCAAATATTCCCCCGGGCCTATGCCGCATACCATCCCTATTGATATCACGGAGATTTCTAGTGGCGTTGAGACAGACGAGAGATGCCTCTTGGTTTCTCACGAGTCGTTAACTCCTCAGATGGGACGAGGAGGAGAAAGGAGCGGATCGGGTAAGAAGAGGCTTGGAGTGGGGGAAGAACCATCGAGTGCTAAATCTGCAAAGAAAGAGCGCAAGCACAAGAAGAAAAGACATTTTTAGCATTAGTGACTTAAGTAGAAGTTACCGTTATTTTGGTAGTGTATGCCAATAGTTTATGCGAGTACGGCCCTCGCTTTTGGTTCTTCAAGACATGGTGTGGTTTTCATGTGCACCCTATCATTTGAAAAGAATGATATTAGATTTGTAGTCCGCTAAATGTGTGTGTGTGTGTGTGTGAAAATGGAATATGAATTAGTAAAGATTGCAATTTATGTCGAGTGTTCGGATGTTCTTCTCATGTTTTCCAGCGTCCTATACTTGCATAAGCATACTTATCGTTACACTTAACAAAAAAGCGATCGAGGACCGCGCTCTGGGTTGATTATTCCATAGGGTTATGATAGAGCACGGGCTTCTAGTAATTTTACCTCATCTTAGGAAATCCGTAGTTTGCGAAGCCAGGCTAGTCGCCTTCTGTTTTGGGTTGCCCGGGGTAAGACCCTAGTATAGCGAAGGCGTAGGACGTCGCGATTTGTGGTCCGTCTGGTGGGTGTCTCTCCCGTCGTTCATCGGGTTGTTGCGTGCTGCAGGTGTCATTTATTCACCGAGAAGAGAAGCCCAGATCATCAGCTCGAATAGTCCGATCGTGGCCATTAGCTACCCTTTAGCCTTGAGAGCTTCAGGGAAGAAACGATTTAAGGTCGGTCTCGGTGCTACGCCAAGATTCGACCAACACCCGTAGCTAGGGGAGAAATTTGCATCACTCTTGGTTGGCTGTTAGGTGGCTTTAAGTCGCTAGGGAGTTAGTCGCGGAAAGATTTATCCTTGGTCTCGACACGGGGCTGAGGATCGAGTTAGTGGTTATTTATACTCGGTCGGGCCACGGGCCGACGACTCTAGTAGCGTTGCCGGCTCCCGTGCTCGGGGTGCCGATCATAGCCAGTTCTTTTTGTCCACGATGTTGGCTCGAGGTTTAGATGGCGGTACCGGCTCCCTGCTCGGGGGCCGATATGGTGATCAATTGTTTGCACGCAAGCTGGTTGTAAGGATTAATCAAAAGTGTCATGCGTGGAGTAAACACAAAAAAGATAGGAAGTAGAACATCATTTCTACTAATAACTTTGGCAGTAATAGCCTTCACAATGCCATGAATTAATAGAAAATAAAACATCGTTGGAAAGCAAAAACAATCGTGTATTGAGTTATGTAGAGTAGCATCAAATATGTTCACTATTTCACTCCATTGGGTGTTCAGCTCCATCAACGGTTGCGAGTTTGAAAGATCCATTGCTGAGCTTCCATTGTATGGAGTACGGGCCTTCCGAAAGAGGGGCGAGGCCTTCTGGTGGAGGAAAGACCCATTTTAAAACGAGGTCGCCGATGTTGAGGTCCTTATGACAGACCCTGAAATTGAAGTATCGGGCTACTTGTTGTCGTTGGGCGGCAGCCATGAGGTCATCTTGGTTCCTCTTTTCATCTAGCAAGTCGAGTGACTCCCAAAGTAAATCTTGGTTTGTCTTTGGATCGATATAAGTAAATCGATGTGATTGAACCTTGAACTTAGTGGGAATGATGGCTTCAGACCCGTAGGCCAGGGCAAAAGGAGCGTGTCCGGTTGATGTCTTGTGGGTGGTTCGGTAGGCCCATAGGGCTAGAGGAAGTTCATCCGCCCACATGACCCCGGCCTTTTCCAGGCACTTCTTGATGATGGATGTAATGACTTTGTTAACCGCTTCAACTTGCCCATTGGCTTGAGGATGAGCCACAGTTGAGAACCTTTTTTCGATGTTGTGTCGCTAATAGAAGGCATTAAACTTAGAGCTCTCGAATTGGGTACCGTTGTAGGAAATGATTGCTAGAGGGACCCCATAGCAAGTGATGATGTTGCAGACGATGAAGTTGATCATCTTCTTGGTCGTTATTGTGGCAAGAGCTTCGGCCTCTGCCCATTCGATGAAATAATCAACTATGACGATAGCATAACGTGCCCCACCTTTCTCCATTGGAAGAGTTCTGATGATGTTGATCCCCTACATGGAGAACGGCCATGGGATGATCATTTGCGTCAACTCTATAGGCAAAGCCGTTGGGATCTTTGAGAAGCGCTGGCATTATCGCACTTGCGAGCATAGTCGGCGGTGTCTTGATCGAGCATCGGCCAATAATAACCATGTCTGTGTCTTTTTCTTGCCAGGATTTGCCCTCCGGTATGGTCTCCGCATTCCCCTTCATGTACACTAGTTAACACTTCGATGGTGTTATGATGGTCTACGTATCTAAGCAATGGGATAGAGAAACCTCTACGGTAGAGCACCCCATCCATGAGAAGGTAGCAAGCCGAACGGCGGGTGAGCGCTTGTATTTCTTTTTAGCTCCCAGATGGGTCCCATGTTGCAGGTAATTCTTGATTGGTGACATCCATGATCCAGGTTTGGATTTAGCGCTCATGACCATCTCGGTGTGTGTTTGCTTGATACTCAGGGAGTTGAGCACTTCGACTGGGGCGAACCCCATGAGTTGTGAATCCTCGGAGCTCGCCAATTTGGCTAGTGAATCAGCTTTTTCATTTTGTTCCTGGGGAATGTGCATAATGACATAGTGGTCGAGGATGGTGAGAAACTCTTGAACCTGGGCTAGATATAGTGCGATTCGTTCCCCTTTAGCTTGATATTATCCCTACACCTAGTGCACGACGAGCCGTGAATCAGAGAAAATCCGGATGGTCTTTAGCTTATGTTAGATCGCGATTCTAAGTCCGGCTATCAAGGCCTCATAATCCGTGTCATTGCTGGTAGTAGGGAAGTTGAGTTTTAATGCATAGTATAGTGGAAGTTCTTCGGGGGTGTTGAGCACAATTACGGCCCCAGAACATTTGCTGTTGGAGGACCCGTCCACGAATGGTTTCCCGTCAGTGTTGGGAGCTTCGGTGTTCTCCGTAGGAGTCTCCTCCGGAGCAGTGAATTCTACTTTGAAATCAGTGAGAGCTTATCCAAGGATGGCTCGGCAGGGGATGAACATTATCTCAAATTGGCTTAGCTCCATACTCAATTTTAATAGCCGCCCAGACGCCTCGAGTTGTTGTCGGACCAGTCGTAGCGGCTGGTCGGTGAAAACCTTTATGGGATAAGACTGGAAATATGGTTGAAGCTTCCGAAAGGAAATAAATAAGCAGAATGGAAACTTTTCTAGCTTCGGATAATTCTTCTCTGCCGCGTCAATTGTTTGCTTATATAGTAGACGGGCCGTTGGATGCGATCTTCGAGGCGTACTAATGCTAAGCTGATTGCCTTCGTGGAAACAACCAATTAAACGTATCAGTCCTTATGGACTATGGGTGTGGATAGGATAGGTGGCACCTCTAAGTGATTTAGAAGGTCCTTTAATGCTGTGATGCATTTTGAGGTCCATTTGAAGTTGCGTTTCCCTTTTCTCAGTAGATCGAAAATGGGGATGCACTTGTCGGTAGCTTTGGAAATGAATCGACTTAAAGCGGCAACCTTCCCATTTAGACTATGAACATCTTTGATGTTCTGGGGGGCTTGAATATCCCGAATGGCTTGGATTTTTTTTGGATTGGCTTCGATGCCTAGGGAGTTGACGATGAAACCCAAATATTTCCTGAGGCGACTCCGAAGGAGCACTTCAGGGGATTGAGTTTCATGTCGTATCTGCGGAGGATATCGAACATTTTAGAGAGGTGACGGATGTGGTCGCTAGATACTTTAGATGTTACCAGCATATCATCCACGTATATCTCCATGGTTTTCCCAATTTGGTTCTTAAAGAGAAGATTAATCATTCGCTGATATGTGGCACCGACATTCTGGACACCGAAGGCATTACGCGATAACAGTGGAGTCCAAGGTTGGTTATGAAAGAGATATGATCCTGGTCACGAAGGTACATTAGAATCTGATTATAATCAGAATAGGCATCCGTGAAGGATAGTAGCTGGTATCTGGCGGTAGAGTCAACAAGTCGGTTGATCTTCAGAAGAAGGAAGCTGTCCTTGGGACATGCCTTGTTTAAATCGTAGAAATCGACGCATATTCACCATTTATCGTTGGTCCTTTTGACCATAACTGGATTGGAGACCCGGTCGGGGTAGTCGGCTTTGCGGATGAAGTTGTTGTTGAATAGACGGTCTACCTCTTCATTGAGTGCTTTGGACCACTCGGGTCCTAAGAAGCGGCATTTCTACTTGACTGGAGGCACTGTAGGATCTATACTTGGAAAATGGCTAGCAACCACGGGTCGATGCCCTTCATGTTAGAGTGAGTCCATTTGAACACGTCTAGGTTAGCTTTTAAGAAATTCACAAGATCTTCTTTGACTGCGGGATGGAGTTGCGATCCTATCTTCAGCACCCATGATGGATCATCGGGACGGATTGGGACATCCATTGTAGGTTCGACCGAAGTAGCCCTCTTGTATTCAGGCTTTTCATCTTTCCTTGGATCGAGGTCATCGGAGAGACGACAATGGCGCTTGAGCCAAGCCCCAGATGTTGTAGATTGCTATGCGAAAATGGTCTTGGCACACGAAGTCGTGGGTATGGTCTTACCCTTGTCCTTATTGCATGCGTTCTTCCATTCTGTTGCGTAGCATTCTCTAACGTTAGCTTGGTCTCCTCAAAATGTTCCAATCCCATTTTCTATCGGGAATTTCATTAGGAGGGACAATAGTGACATGCAGACCTGAAATTCTATGAGGAAAGAATGTCTGAAGAAAAAGTTGTATGGGGAGACGATGTCAACAACCACGTAGGTGAGGACTCAAACTCGGCTTCGATCCCCAATCCTGAGTAATTCGATGGGTAGGTCAATGGTTCCTACCAGACAACTGGAAGCTCCGTTGAAGCCGTGGATCGTGGTACGGTATGGTTTAAGGTCTTTTGCTTCTAATTTCATCTGGTCGTAAGTGGCTTTGAAAATGATGTAAATCGAGCTTCCTGATTCAACCAATATTCTTTGGATGGAAGAGACACCAATTTGGGCTGTGATTACTAAAGGATCGGTGGTCGGAATTTCAATTCCCGCAGAATCCCTTTTGCGGAAGACAATGTCGTCCCGCATGGACTTTTGAAGCTTGGCTGGGACGGATTCATCGGGAGCGGAGCAAGCCTCATGCGTAGCATGCTTTATGGAACTCACATACTGTTCCATTTTTTGAAAACTGTCATGTGTGGGATACGAACCACCGTAAATAGTATCGGCAGTATCTTCCAGTATTTTTCTCGAGGTCCGTCGATTCTCTGGTATGTGGCTTCTTATATGGTAATGTCTTGCATGTCTCCAAGTAAATTGTTTCTAAGTTTTCATTCAGCAGGGTGTAGGTCTCAAAGTCTCGGTAAGGGTGGGGTTTCCTCGGCTCAGTCGGGGTCTGACCGTTATTTCGGCCACCTTGCCTACCATTATTCAGTCTTTGCCTATAGGGACATGCCCCCTTGTTATTGTCGAAGGGCTCTCCAACTTTTTTCTTCCTGAGGTTGTTATTTGCAGCGTACGCTTGATGGTCGTTGGGGTGGCTTATTTCGGAGAGCCAGTTTTGTCTTGCTTCCTCTTGGCATTAGTATAGTCCCGCCTTTTCGCAGAAAGCGTCGAGGCTTTTTGGCTATTTTCGATCGATCCATGCCCCGAATTTGGAAGTAGGAAGGACACCTTTCACTAGCTGAAAGAGTACGATGTGAGAATCCGAATCCTCGATATCGGCGAGGGCGATGTTGAATCGAGTGAGGTAGCTTTTGAATGACTCGGTGGGTCCTTGGTATAGGTTGGACAAAATGAGGGCGTTCTTTGGAGTCGGGATATGCATTCTGAATTGTTTAACCAACTCTATCGCTAAATGGCCGAAGTTGTTAATGGAATCATGTGGGAGGCGAGAGAACCATAACAAAGCGGTTCCTGATTGGAAGATGAGGAAGCACTTGCACTTGACTGGGCATTGCCTCGGCTCGAGTCCGTTTTCCATTCATATCGATTTAGGAAGGTACAAGGATCGGTTGTGCTATCGTAGAGCGGCATTTGCGGCACGCTAAAGCGTCGTGGCTACTCAGCTTCGTTCATCCTTCTTGTGAAGGGGTTACACCTAATGTGTGCTTCCCACGAATCTTGTACATTCCCTCGCATTCCCTCATGATCCTCCGGACCATGTCGGGAAGATAAGTTGGATGGGGATCCGCCATCGAGATCCACGGATTTTGGCGGGGTTCAGGAGTTCTGTTGTGAGGGCGTCTTCTATGATGAACGTCTGGATCATCTTCTTCCATGTCCTCCACATCTATAATTGGGTCCGAGTGTGGACGAGGAGGCGGAGCAGGTTGATGCAGATCCTATTTTGGAGGAGCGCGGGCCGCTGGAATAGTAGGCCCATCATCCTGATTAGCGACCGTTGGGTTTTATCGAGGAAGGGGTTGGTTGGCTGGACCTGGTCTGTCATTGATGATCAAGCGAGAGCGATCTAGGTATCGTTCCCCCTCGCTATATGTCACTGTAGTTCGGTCGCCTTTGTCGTTTCCATTGCCATTGGTGTAGCCATTACGGTTGCCATTATCCAGGGGGTCAGTGTGGACGGCGAAGTTGTTGATGAGACTAAACCTCCTTCGCTGGTGTGGACCCCTTGACTCAGATGAAGAAGTTTTCGAGATAGTTGGTCAAGGTCGAGCATTGTTCCAAGCTAGCTGAAGTCGAGCGACGATGCGCTGACTTTCTTGAAGTAGTCGCATAAGGTCGATGTTATTCTTTAATGCTTGATTGAGCTTGACGGCTGTAACACCCCACCTCCGTTAAGGTCACCCACAAAGGGAATGCCTTAAATTCGGTGGAGATTTATAGGTAAAAGATGCAGATAAATTACAAGACAGATAATTAAAGCAGCGGTAAATAAATAAAACTTTATTTCATTGATAAACAGCTTGTACAAAGATTGTTTTCCAATACCAAAGTATCCATCTTGTTTAACAAAATAAAGAAGCATAAATATACAATGATATTCCCCAATAAAGCATTAGCCAGCCATAACAGTGGAAAAGAGAGTCCAAAGCAATACATCAAAGAGTCTTCAAGCTTGGAAAGAGAAACGATCCAAAATGGGATGAGCTATTCCCTCCCTGACTACCTGGGGGGGGGGTAATGGAAGAAAAGAGGCGAAAACAAAGTAGGTCAGACATAAGTCTGGTAAGTCCAGTTATGCTTTAGCATGTAAACAAGGAAAGGACTATGACATGAACAAACTGAACTTAGAACCATACCATAGCAATAAGATAATCCTAAAACAAGACAAGGTAAGATTAATGGAATTGGCTATCGCACCCACTTCTATTTCTCTGCACCCACTAAGGACTATTTCAACTTGCACAATGTGTTCATGGTAAAAATGATCCCCTTTTTATTGTGTGTGCAGTCCCTTATCCATCGAGTGTTACCTAGATCCAACTAGGGTTTACTTATCGAACGCTTCCTAGATTCAACCAGGGTTTACGCTACCTAGGACCACTGGGGTTTATGCTACCTATTGAACGCTTCTCGAATTCAGGGTTTATGCGATCTAGGTTCAACTATGTATTATGCTACCTATCGCACGATGCCCTCTAGTCTAGGACACACTACCCAGAGCGTTATATGTTCCTAAAATTTCCCCATGTATGTGTCGTGAATCGTTTTCGCTGTCTAGTTGCACATGTCCTCTATATGTGCGTCCCGATTTCCATGGCAGGGCTAATCAAGAAATACGGAACTCGGTCAGGAGCATCAAGTTATCTGCCGAGGTAGATGCTAAGGTCTACTTTTATCTGTGTATGGCTATGGTCCCACTTGACCCCTCCCTCAACTAATGAAAGGCACCCAAGAACATCAATAATGAGAACTGTACGCAGGCCCCTCTATGCCCTACAAACCTATGGGCCAACCTCACCCATAACTAGCGAGTATGTGGTCTGTGGGAGTTCTCCGCCTTTCCGCTTCACGTGCTCGATTGACTTAAGATGGTAGGTAGACGACGAGTTGCTATCACAGGGCAAAAATTGGTCTCGCCAAATCATGCTGGTCCATCCTAGTCTTTAGGTTTCCTTATGTTGCAACCAAGGCATACTCTTGGTTCTTCTAATGCAGATTTTAACGTCTGTGAGCCCAGGAGGATCATCTGCAACCTCACAGAGGGATACCAAGAGTACCCTCATGTCCCCTCGAAGCCGTGTGCTTCGTAACCTAGACCGTTGGAGCCTTCTTCCTGATCAGACGGACGTTCGCTCCTTCTCGTGTTCTACATGTGAATCACCCCACCTCCGTTAGGGTCACTCTCAAAGGGAATGCCCTAATTTTGGTGGAGGTTTTTAAGAATAAGTCACAGAAATACAAGACAGATATGAATACACATATTTTTGAACAGCGGAAAACAACAGCAATTTTTATTTCAACAAAATACGTGTTACACAAACCATGTCATAACTTGCCTTACAATACTTCCAAAAACCATTACATCTTCATAACTGTCTTGATTACATTATTTAAAGAAGCATAAAAACATAAGTAAACTGCATAAGTCCCATAATTGTTGTCCAAAGCCATAGTCCCAAAACGAAAAAGATCCAAGCAATACATTCTTTCTCTTCAAGCTGGATGTAAAAACTAGTCAAGATGCAGTATTCCCTCCCTGTGGACCTGGAGGGGGAAACGAAAGAAAAGAAGGCGAAAGAAAAGTAGAGTCAGACATAAAGCCTGAGTAAGTCTAGGACTATTTAGTCTATGAATAAAGAACTGGGTATGATAAGTATAAACTGGAAATGGGAAAGCACCATAAACTAGGTTAAGTTGTCTAGAGTCGAATATGCTATCGTACCCCATATCAATCTCTGCATCCATATAAACTGGTTCCCAACAGGCACCCCATAATCAGGGTGAAGTGATTCGTTTCTAATGATCAGCTCCTACTCGCATAGTTACATGTGTCTTACGGCCCCCGATGTTGTAGTTACCTATGCTGGTCCCACCATGGGGTGTATCAAGTCCCATGGTGGCGGCCCGACACAATCCTAGAATGCACAGGTATGCTACTGGTGCCCAGTGCCTTATTTTTCTGTGCCGGAGTGTGTGCACGCCCGCACCCCGTTAGAACCTACACTGCTGCACCACCGCCGTCGATTTGACCTCTTACAGTCAGCCCAGTAATCGTGCCCCACCCTGCCTAGTTCAGGGTATCCTGATACATCTTGTAGGGTTACTGCTGAAAACGGTCCCCCGCTACTAGGTTTTCTATTTCTAGCCAACATGTTAAGTTGGTTAAGTGTTTTGTAAACCTAACCCCCAAATCAGTCGGTATATTTTAGCATGTTCCATTTTGATTAAGTATTAATTCAATTTACTTAATCCTATCAATCCTGACTCAGCCTTAATTGTCTTATTAAAGCCTCGACCTCTCACATTAGACAGGTATTGTTGTGGCTGCTTGTTATCGGTATGGTCCGGGCAGTCTTACGCCACAACTCAGTCTAACCTCGGGTCTTTGTTGGGCTCCGTGTTTAACCAACCACATTGGATAGGTGTTGTTGTGACTACTGGACAACCGGGCGGTTCCGGGCAGGTTTACATCACAACTCAATCCAACCTCGGGTTAAACACATCGTATTTTCTACATTTACATATTTTGTCTCTTTCCTTTTTATATGTAAATATTTGCGGCCCATTATTCAAATTCATCTTTATTTGGTAAAATTAATTTATACCACTTAATTGTTTTTCAAGGTTGTTGGCATGCGTCAAACATGCCCATATATGTTCTATGTTTTAACCCCATCGTCATTACCCAAGTTTTATACGTTCACTAAAATATAACATATGTTGGGTTTAACATTTAAACCCAACTTAGCCACATGAAAAAGGGGAGGCTTATAACATGATGTTTATATATTCTAAGTGACATGAAAAGGGGAGTGTGAACGCATGAACTTGCAACATAACGATCTAATTAACATGAATTAGGCATATGTGAACTTGCATGGTAATAGCATATAGTCATGGCATAAACATACTTAAACATGAATCATTCTATTCATATAATCATGGCATAAACATCCCTAAACACGAATCATAGTTTTTAATCTATTCATGCAAACTTGCAATTGGAATGTAAATCTAACTTAATTATGTGTCACATATATCACCATAAGATTTTTTTTATAACAACATAGGCCTAAAACATGGTTTCAACTAGGCATAACACCAAACATTGTTTAGTCATGTTCATAAAGATGCTTACTTTTGTCTCTAATACAAAAGTATGATTTGCCAATCCCAACATAGATTCATATAACCCATAGTACTTAGTTGAATCCTATTACACTCTAAAAGTGATCATAAAAGTATGTACATCATATTGGCATAATAGAGAATCATATACTTGCATGAATCCCAAATAAAATACCACAACATATGGTTGTTAACATGAATCATATACTTGCGAATATCCAATAGGCCTAACCACAATATCCCAAATCGTTTAGAGTCAAAGAAACATACAAATATAGATTATTATCACCACAATTGAATACAATTCCATTTCTCATTTTACACAAATCAAAACACAAGTATTTATTCACATCGGAATAGCACTCTACTTACAACGTATGACGAATCTTCAATTCAGGAATCTAAATTCTGAATTTGGAGATGCTATCCTTTGTTGTAGGCGTTGTTTTGATTTAATTGACGTTGCTTTAAGCTTTCGAATTATCTCCTAATTGTCTCTCAATTTCTGATGGCTATTCCTAGTCTTTCCTCAGCAGCATGACGGTCTCATCTCCATTTTTGTTTGTGTGAATTAGGGTGAGTCTTAGGTCCTTTTTATAGAGTTTGTGAGTTGATTAGGACCGTCGATGGAGCTTGGTTTAATAATAGCCGTTCGTTTGAAGGATAGACTAACCAGGAGCTGACACCTAGCCCTAGTGACAAGGCAAGGCTCAGAAAATCGACCAAACACAGATCAGGCCAGCCAGGGGGGCTGGGTTCGACCTGGCTCAGGGGCCAGGTCGACTACCCAGTCGACCCCCAGGTCGACTATGTAGTCGACCTGGGTGCCCCAGGTCGACTACCCAGTCGACCTGGGTAGCCCAGGTCGACTACCCAGTCAACCTGGGTGTCTTGGGCGGGAAAATTCCTGCCCTGGCCAATCCGGCCCGATTTTTGAAATTTAAACTTGTTTTCTAAGCTGTTTTGGTCTTTTTGAATTTTAAACTGAATTCTGAAACTTCCGGAGGCCATATCTTCCTCACACGGAGTCCATTTTACGCAAACTCAGACTCTATCCCAAGCAGAATTCCGAGACGAACGCAATGGAGTGTCCCGTTTCCCTTAATTTTTTGATTTGAAATTAATTATACTTTAATTTGTGAATTTCACTGTTAAAGAATACACGGGGTGTTACATTCTCCCCCACTTAAAAGGATTTCGTCCCCGAAATCTTCAAGTCCAGGAAGAATGTATGTCCTAACATCCAAACATCCATCTACTCATCCATCAAACACGAGCATCCATTGTCCTTAAAAGACTTCTAATGCTTCATGATCATATGCGAAGTGTGTGTACATGTACTTATCTAATGCAAAATCAGGCGGTCTACTGATTCAGTTGACCTCCTTAATGCGAATTATGTAAGTGCCATGAATCCATTATGTATGCAAATTCTCCTATTCATGATTCTACATGAGTGCACAATCATTCATACAAATGCAACATCCATATGACATCACATTAAACTTCAACCATATACGAATGCAAACATACATATATGCATATGCAATATGAAGTGACTGAGCCGATCTAAAACGTAAATTGTGTGTGTATATGCAACCACGAGAAACCACTAGCAATCACTTGCAACCACTTGCAACCATCATCCATAACATGTTTCAATTACATGTTTTCATCCAAAGAGTTTCTACCTAAAAGATAAGGTCGAGGAGATATACCTAAAAAGATAAATAAAAGCGCAACTTAAGGAAAAAGAAAGATCAAAGTTGTACCCTCGAAAAGAAAAGGGTAGGCAGCGCGTATTCTAGCTTCAGTTTCCCAAGTTGCGTCTCCCTCGGCGTCGCTCCACTGAACTTTGACGAGCTTGACTTCGCGGTTGCGTAGCTTCTTCACTTCTGTTCCTAATATGCGGATTGGAACTTTCCTCATGGTTGCTTCGCGTTCCACTTCAGCCTCTTCTAGGATATTTGGCTCTACCACTTCAACAGATTCATGTAGACATTTTCGGAGGTGCGAAACATGGAAAACGTTGTGAACTCCGGCCAATTTTTCGGGTAGCTCTAATCTGTAGGCCATTTTCCCAATTTTCTCGATGATAGGAAATGGCCCTACGAACCTTGGTGCTAGCTTTCCTGTGGTTCCAAAACGAACAACGTTCCTTAGCGGAGATACCTTAAGAAAAACTCTGTCCCCAACCTCAAATTCAAGGTCGGTCCTCCTATTGTCGGCGTAGGATTTTTGTCTGACTTGGGCTGTCTTCATCCTTCTCCGTATTATGTCTACTTTTTCTGAAGTCTCTCGGATCATATCCGGTCCAAGTATGAGCTTGTCAGTAGACTCCCACCAACAAGTGGGCGGTCAGCACGGTCTTCCATATAAAGCTTCGAAGGGTGCCATTCCGATGGTTGCTTGGTAGTTGTTGTTGTAGGCAAATTCCACCAAAGGAAGATGGTCTTCCCACGTCCCTCCGAAGTCAAGGACGCACAGTCTTAAAAGGACTTCCAAAAATCTGTTCACTCTTTCTGTCTGGCCGTCGGTTTGTGGATGATAGGCTGTGCTTAAGCATAACTGTGTGCCTACCGCTTCTTGCAGACTCCGCCAAAACTCACTTGTGAAGATAGGGTCTCGGTCACTAACAATGCTGGATGGTATTCCATGGAGTCGGACAATTTCCTTGAGGTAAAGAGATGCTAGGGATGAGGCAGTTCTTTTACTTTTGATAGGTAAAAAGTGGGCGCTTTTAGTAAGCCTATCCACTATTACCCAAATGCTAGTGTTGCCTCTTCTAGACCTAGGCAGCCCATCAATGAAGTCCATTGAGATACTATCCCACTTCCACTGCGGGACCTCTAGAGGATGGAGCAGACCGCCAGGCTTTTTCTGTTCCACCTTAACCTGTTGGCACACCATACACTTAGAAACGAAATCTGCCACGTCCTTCTTCATGCCGTTCCAAAAGAAAGTTCTGTTTATGTCCTTGTACATTTTATCCCCGCCTGGGTGTATCTTCATCTTGGAGTGATGTTCTTCCTCGAGAACCTTCTTTACTAAATCCCTTGACTGTGGGACGCATAGTCTTCCGTCTCGCCTTAGCCAACCCTTGTCGTCGATGGAGTATCTGCTGAGGTGACTTGAAGTCTCACCCCTAATGAGCCTATCAATCGTCTCCACAAGCTGAGGGTCTTCGCGTTGTGTTGTCCCTATTGAGTCCACTAAAGTCGGGCGTACTTCGAGAGATGCTAGCAAGCCCGGTACAAAATCGGAGGAGGGCCTAAAGTCAAAGCTGGCTATAAACTCTAGGCTTTGTCTTTCAACAAACAACGGGCTTAGGGTTAGTTTCTTTCGGCTTAACGCGTCTGCCACTACGTTGCCTTTGCCCGGAGTGTAGGAGATCTCGAAATCGTACGAGGCAAGAAACTCCATCCATCTTTATTGCCTCAAGTTAAGATCTTTCTGCGAGAAAAGATATTTCAACGATTTATGGTCAGTGTAAAGTTCGAACTTCTCACCTAGGAGATAGTGTCGCCAAGACTTGAGTGCGAAGACGATGGCAGCTAACTCAAGATCGTGGGTCGGGTAGTTCTTTTCATGCACTTTCAATTGCCACCATAAGCTACTACCCTTCCTTCTTGCATTAAGACAACGCCTAGCCCCGTCCTACATGCATCTGTATAAACTGTGAACATCTTGCTTCCATCTGGCAACGTCAAAACTGGGGCTGTTGTAAGAGCCCTTTTTAGTCGTTGGAAAGCAAACTCGCAATCCAAGTCCCAATTGAAAATTAGATTCTTCTTGGTCAGCTTTGTGAGCGGAGCTGATGTCTTTGCAAAGTCTCTGATGAATTTCCGATAGAAGCCTGCTAGCCCGAGAAAGCTTCGGACTTCTGTGGCGTTCTTTGGTGTCTTCCAGTCCTGCACCGCTACTACCTTAGCCGGGTGTACTGCTAACCCTTCTTTGGATACTATGTGCCCAAGAAATCTTACTTCCTCTCTCCAAAAGTGGCATTTGGAGAATTTGGCTTTTAGTTGATTGACTCGCAGGGTTTCCATGATTGCCCTTAGGTGCTGAGCATGCTCTTCTTCATTCTTCGAGAAGATCAAGATATCGTCTACGAAGACCACTACGAACTTATTGAGGAAATCCCTGAACACCCTACTCATTAGGTCCACGAAGTAAGAGGGTGCGTTTGTCAAGACGAAAGGCATGACAAGCCATTCAAAGAAGCCATCTGGGGTTCTGAATGCTGTCTTATCGATACTATCTTCAGCCACCCTTAGCTGATGAAATCCGGTTGCTAAATCGAGTTGGGAGAAAACAGACGCTCCTACAAGCTGATCAAACAGATCGTCAATTCTGGGGAGAGGGTGCCTATTCATTTTCGTTAGTTTGTTGAGCTCTCTATAGTCAACACACAGACGGAGTGAACCATCCGCCTTTGTAGCGAACACCACTGGAGCGCCCCATTCTGAAATGCTCCTTCTAATGAACCCCTTTTCTAGAAGTTCTTTAATCTGTTTACTGAGCTCCTTCCTTTCCCGTGGAGCCATGTGTCTAACGGGCAACGCAACGGGCTTTGCATTATCTACAAGATATATGCGGAAGTCTATCTCCCGCTTTGGAGGCAAGCCCTTCACCTCTTCGAAGACATCCGGATATTCCCGGACCACTCTAACCGATTGCAAATTGTCGACAGAGGCATTTAGCGATTCAAGATAACTAAGCATAACCGCATACGAAGGATTACAAGTTATTTCCAAAGTGTTACCGAGCTAGGTCAGGAGCCTAACAACCCTTTTCTCACAATCAAGGATGGCCCCAATACTGGATAGCCAATCCATACCCAAAATCAAACCATATCCCGAAAAGCCCAAAACAAAGGCACTACATTTAAATTCTACGCTTAGAATAGAAATTTTCAATCCCACACAGATCATAGATAAATGAGTTGGGCCCCCAATTGGATTTGAAACAATTAAGGGGTCCTCTACCATTCTAGTTTCTAGGTGCAGAGATTCTACTAAAGCAGATGAGATAAAGGAATGTGATGCGCCAGAATCGAATAAAGTGCGAACTGGGTGATCATAAAGATAAACTACACTTTCTACAGAAGTATTTATACCTCGCTGCTGCAGAGGTGGCGCTTCTAGTGCATGAACTTGTGCCCCTGAGGTGGATCCAGCCCTATGCCCCTGCCCTCGCTTCTTTGGGCAATCCTTAGCCAGGTGGCCTGTCTCACCACAAGAAAAGCACTCACCATTCATCTTGGCCTTCTTTTTTCGGCAATCTTTCACTAAGTGCCCCACTTTGCCACAGAAATTACACTTCCTTTTCTCTTTGTTGTCTTTCCCGCCCTTCTTAAAGTCTGTCTTCTTAGGCTGCAAACCCTCTTTCTTCCCTTGAGAGCTTTCTGCCTTTGTCTCCTTCTTGCCCTTATCTTCTTCGTTCAGCAATGCCATCTGCACCAACCTTTCATACGTAGCTCCCATGGGTATATGGGTCATGGCCAAACTGTGTAATGGCTCATTCAACCCCTTAACAAAGCGGAGAGCCTTCTTGTGTGGGGTGTTGACTAGGTCCAGTCCGAACCTAGCCAGCTGATCAAACTGGTTAACATACTCTTTGACTGTCATGTTCCCTTGCTTAAGAAATAAGAATTTTTCCAACTGAAGACTCCTTTCAGCTTCTGAGAGAAATTTAGCCTCAAACCTTGTCCTAAAGTCCTCCCTTGTTTCCACTGGTCTTTCTGCATTAGTGACTTCCCACCAGTAGGAAGTCTCACCTTTAAGTAGCCATACTGCCAGTTGTACCTTCTGCCTATCTTCTACCTCAAAGATGACGAATAAGTCCTCGGTTTCTTTCAGCCAACTCCTGGCTACCACGAAGGACTCGGTTCCATGAATGTCCTTTCCTCCCATAGCTTTAAAATCTTTACATATCTTAGCAAAAGTATTTCCCCGCGGAGGAGGTGGAGGAAGAGGTGCTGCTGCAGCTGGATGATTTCCTGCAGCTGGGGGAGGAGGAACGGTAGGACTTGGCTGAGTGGCCCTTGCTTCTAAGAATCGTCTAAACCAACCAGGTATTGGTATACCCTCTGGCAAGTCAAGTTCTTCGGACATGCTGAAACAAAAAGGATAGATTCAAAACGAAGGATAAAAGATAGTACCTATGGCTTTGGGGGACTTTGCCTTTTTAAAATATTATATTTTATCTTTAAAAATGCTTCTTTAAATTTTCCTTTGAAAATAAATTTTCAAAACTTTTATCTTATCCGGTAAACCTATGCTCTGATACCAAGTGAAACACCCCACCTCCGTTAGGGTCACTCTCAAAGGGAATGCCCTAATTTTGGTGGAGGTTTTTAAGTATAAGTCACAGATATACAAGACAGATATGAATACACATATTTTTGAACAGCGGAAAACAACAGCAATTTTTATTTCAACAAAATACGTGTTACACAAACCATGTCATAACTTGTCTTACAATACTTCCAAAAACCATTACATCTTCATAACTGTCTTGATTACATTATTTAAAGAAGCATAAAAACATAAGTAAACTGCATAAGTCCCATAATTGCTGTCCAAAGCCATAGTCCCAAAACGAAAAAGATCCAAGCAATACATTCTTTCTCTTCAAGCTGGATGTGAAAACTAGTCAAGTTGCAGTATTCCCTCCCTGTGGACCTAGGGGGGGGGGGAAACGAAAGAAAAGAAGGCGAAAGAAAAGTAGAGTCAGACATAAAGCCTGAGTAAGTCTAGGACTATTCAGCCTATGAATAAAGAACTGGGTATGATAAGTATAAACTGGAAATGGGAAAGCACCATAAACTAGGTTAAGTTGTCTAGAGTCGAATATGCTATCGTACCCCATATCAATCTCCGCATCCATATAAACTGGTTCCCAACAGGCACCCCGTAATCGGGGTGAAGTGATTCGTTTCTAATGATCGGCTCCTACTCCCATAGTTACATGTGTCTTACGGCCCCCGATGTTGTAGTTACCTATGCTGGTCCCACCATGGGGTGTATCAAGTCCCATGGTGGCGGCCTGACACAATCCTAGAATGCACAGTTATGCTACTGGTGCCCAGTGACTTATTTTTCTGCGCCGGAGTGTGTGCACGCCCGCATCCCGTTAGTACCTACACTGCTGCACCACCGCCGTCGATTTGACCTCTTACAGTCAGCCCAGTAATCGTGCCCCACCCTGCCTAGTTCAGGGTATCCGGATACACCTTGTAGGGTTACTGCTGAAAAGGGTCCCCCGCTACTAGGTTTTCTATTTCTAGCCAACATGCTAAGTTGGTTAAGTGTTTTGTAAACCTAACCCCCAAATCAGTCTGTATAGTTTAGCATGTTCCATTTTGATTAAGTATTAATTCAATTTACTTAATCCTATCAATCCTGACTTAGTCTTAATTGTCTTATTAAAGCCTCGACCTCTCACATTAGACAGGTATTGTTGTGGCTGCCTGTTGCCGGTTGGGTCCGGGCAGTCTTACGCCACAACTCAGTCTAACCTCGGGTCTTTGTTGGGCTCCGTGTTTAACCACCCACATTGGATAGGTGTTGTTGTGACAACTGGACAGCCGGGCGGTTCCGGGCAGGTTTACATCACAACTCAATCCAACCTCGGGTTAAACACATCGTATTTTCTACATTTACATATTTTGTCTCTTTCCTTTTTATATGTAAATATTTGCGGCCCATTATTTAAATTCATCTTTATTTGGTAAAATTAATTTATACCACTTAATTGTTTTTCAAGGTTGTTGGCATGCGTCAAACATGCCACACATATGTTCTATGTTTTAACCCCATCGTCATTACCCCCGTTTTATACGTTCACTAAAATATAACATATGTTGGGTTTAACATTTAAACCCAACTTAGCCACATGAAAAAGGGGAGGCTTATAACATGATGTTTATATATTCTAAGTGACATGAAAAGTGTAACACCCCACCTCCGCCAATGTCACTCTTGCAAGCACATTAGCTTTGGAGGGGCGTTAAACAAGGTAAACATGCATGCAGATATCACAAAACAGAACATATAAGCAAAAACAGAGTAAGTAAAGTAGCGGGTAAAAACTAACATTTCAAAACCATAGTCAAGTTACATCAAAGTACTTGGTCATTATTTTCCCACAAAACAAAGTCTAGAAACATAAACTGAAAACTGGAAAGAAAATCATAAAGTAACTATCCCCAAGGTAGAATAAAGCCATAGCAAGCTCAAGTCCAAACCGTACATGAGCTATCCAGAAAAGCAGCTAAAGATCCAAGCTAGGTGCTAGTGTTCCCACCCTGTAAACCTAGGGGGGGGGGGAGGGAAACGGAAGAAAAGAGGCGAAAGAAAACGGGTTAGTCAAAAAGACTGGTAAGTCCTACCTACTATTAGTATAAAAACTAATAAAGTTAACTGGACATGTAAAACAGAGATGAAACATAGGATGATAACTGGCATGGTGAAAAGTTAACAAGATAGATCAAGTGTGGCATCGCATATACAAGGTTAAGTTTTTGCACCAAGTGTACTAGTATTCCAACCCATGTCAAGTATAAACAAGAAGTGATCCCTTGGCCCAATCTTGGCCCAATATCACGAGATGACCTAAATCAAGGTCCAACAACACGGTCTAGTCGATCGGCTCCCTAAAAGCCTAACTCGTCAAGTGTCGGTGTCATATGGCCCAATCACGAAGTGTAGTCAAACAGTGCTAGGTCCACCCTAAGGTGTATCAAGCCCTAGGGTGCCAACCACGGACACAAATCAAGCATGCACAGTCTAAACCTACTGGTGCCCGTGCCTGCTTTTTCAACTCCGGACTATGTGCACGACCATAGTCCGTCTGAACCTACACCGGCACACCTACTCAGCCATCGTTTTGGTCGCTTACATGTCAGCCCAGTAATCGTGCCCCACCCTAGCCTAGTCCCTAGGGTATCATGATACAACCAAGAGGTTTACTGGTGAAAAGGACCACGTAACTAGGGTTTCTAACGGGTTAAACGTGGTTAACCCTATCCAATTAAGTATCAAGTTGGTTAAGTGTACCCAAGGTTCATGACTTAACCCCATCAACCCATTGTGTTTAATTGGTTAAGTTTTCAAGTGGTCCATGACTTAACCCTATCATGTGGCATTAATTAATTTAATGCACCCAACCTCTCACATTAGACCTTGTTGTGGTTACTAGTTAAGCCGGGCGGGTCCGGGTAGATTTACACCACAACTTAGTCTAACCTCGGGTTCCAAGTGCGACATGACCAACTACTCACATTGGGTCCTATTGCTTGTAGCCACTAGTTAAGCCGATCGGTTCCGGGTAGATTTATGCTACAAACTCAACCCAACCTCGAGTTGGCCATTCTCATGTTTTCTAAAAGTCATGTCCAAGTTCATGTTCATGTTTCAAGCATAATCACATGTCATATTTCGTGTCATCTTTTCAAGTCATGTTTTTATGTCATTTTAGTTTACCCATAACGTAACCCCATCGCATGTAAGTTCGTATAAACGCAAATAGATCTCAAAGAGGGAACTTAGAAGCATGACATTATTAATAAGGCTTGGCCACAAGTTAAACATGGTGGCATATGAGGCAAATGTGTTCATAAACTTGCATATTACATTATAAGCCTCAAAACATGCATGATATCAACTTTAGCAAAATAGATGAAACATGGTCATAAATGACATAGGATGATAGCTAGTGATTTGCATATAACATCATATGCAAGATAACATAAGGGTTATGAGAGTTTCTATGTTGCTTTATGCAACATTTCAAATCAAAGCTCATAGCTTTCTATGCACAAAGTCAAGGTGATAGCTTTCCAAACACACATAGAATAAATCTATGCATAACATGATAGAATCAAAGCACAAATCATACTTAGGTCCAAACTCAAACTTGCAACATGTCATATTTAACTTCATAGTTAGAATCTAAGAGTAGAATAGGGCTTACAATGCTATGAAGACTTATAAAATAAAATAAGATTGAGACGAAGCCACTAGCAACTCTAAAAAACCCCAAATAACAAGCTGCAATGAAAACCCTTGAGAAATAAGAAGAAGACCCTTGCTTTGATGAAAAAAATTGAATCTTTGGCCTTGAATCAAACTTAGAAACTCTCAAACAAGCTTAGAAACTCTCATATGAATGAAGATGGAGACTATGACAAGAGGGTGGAGGCCATGATTAAACATTTTGGCATAATCTAGTTGTAGGATTGAATTATGATGGTTTAGGCTAGGTATTAGGGTCCTTTTATAGAAGTTTAGGTTAGTTTAGGCCATAGGATTAACCCTAATTTAGATCTGAGCCTTTAAAATCCGTTACAAGCCTTAAAACATGTCTTGAGGAAAAAGTCAGGTGTACCCAGGCCAAACTGGCCGACCACCCAAGTCGACAGGGGTGTCGACTGGGCAGTCGACACCACCTGGGGTGTGTCGACTCCCAAGTCGACTCCCCAGTCGACTTGGGGGTGGAGAGAATTTTTCCCGCCTATCCTGCTTGGCTGAATTTTAATTCTGAATTCAAATTTGAACTGTTTTTGAACTTGAAATTTTCTGAAAACTTTGACGGGCCATAACTTGGTCATACGGACTCCGATTTTCGAAAACTCGGACTCTATTTCGTGTATTTTTCTGAGACGAACGCAATGGCACAGCCCGTTTCCCTTGATTCAGAATTTATCATTTAATTCTGCCTTGATTTATGTTATAACATGCTATTTAAAATACGGGTTATTACATTATCCCCTCCTTAAAGTATTTCGTCCCCGAAATCTTCAAGTTAGGAAGAACGTATCCTACCATCCATCATCCATCTACTCAAAACATCATCCACGAGCAGTCATTGTCCTTAAAAGATTCTAAATACTATATGATCATATGCGAAAGGTGTGTGTATGTATACTTATCTAATGCGAAAATCAGGCGGTTACTGATTTAGTAAACCTCCTTAATGCAAAGTATGTTAGTGAAATGAGTCCATATGTATGCAAATTCCTAACATAATTTATAATCTCTACATGAGTGCACATAACATTCACCCATATGCAACATCCACATGATACCATAACAAGTTTCAGCCATGAATAAGTATAAGCACTCATGCATATGCAATATGAAAGTGTGTGAGCCGATCTTAGTGCCTAACTTGTATCATGCATCCACGAGTATCCACTTGCAAACACTTGCAATCACTTGCAAACATCAATCATAACATGTTTCAAATACATGTTTCATCCAAAGGGTTTCTACCTAAGGTTCTCATGACAAGATAAACATGGATAGCAAAAGAAAGATATGCTAACAAGGAAAAGAGATTGAGAATGTACCCTAAAAAAGAAATGGATAAAGCCCACGCATCTTCTTCTCGGTTTCCCAAGTTGCATCTTCTTCGGCCTCACTCCACTGAACCTTCACCAATTTGACTTCTCGATTCCTTAGCTTCCTGATCTCCGTTCCCAAGATACGAAGCGGAGCTCTCCTCAAGGTTGCCTCTTTCTCTACCTTCACATCTTCAAGAATGCTAGGTTCAACCACCTCAGCGGACTCATGTAGGCACTTTCGGAGATGCGAGACATGAAAGACATTATGCACTCCGGCCAGCTTCTCGGGCAATTCCACCTTACAAGCCATCTTCCCAATTCTCTCTATGATAGGGAAGGGTCCTACGAACCTTGGTGCCAGCTTCCCAACTACTCCAAAACGAACCACATTACGCAAAGGAGAAACCTTCATGAAAACCATATCTCCAACTTCAAATTCCAGATATGTCCTTCGCTTGTCAGCATAGGATTTCTGTCTGTCTTGGGTCGTTTTCATCCGTTTTCTCACCAATTCAACTTTCTCGGATGTGTCCCGTATCATATCGGGCCCAAGTATAAGCCTATCCGTTGTCTCCCACCAACAAGATGGTGACCTACACGGCCTCCCATACAAAGCTTCAAATGGTGCCATCCCTATGCTAGCTTGATAGTTATTATTATAAGCAAACACTACAAGAGGAAGGTGGCCTTCCGAGGTACCACCAAAGTCAAGAACACAAAGCTTCAAAAGATCTTCTAGCACTCTATTCACCCTTTCGGTTTGGCCATCCGTCTGGGGGTGATAGGCTGTACTTAGATTCAATCGCGTACCCATCGCTTCTTGCAAACTATTCCAGAACTGGCTAGTGAAGATTGGGTCACGATCGCTAACTATGCTAGAAGGAACTCCATGCAATCGCACTATCTCTCGAAGATAAACAGATGCTAGCCCTGATGCGGTCCTCTTGCTCTTCACTGGAATGAAATGAGCACTCTTCGTAAGTCTATCAATTATGACCCATATGCTCGTATTCCCTTTCCTTGACCTAGGCAATCCATTCACAAAATCCATAGGGATACTTTCCCACTTCCATTGCGGGACCTCCAATGGATGTAATAGCCCACCGGGTTTCTTCGACTCGGCTTTCACTTGTTGGCACACCATGCACTTTGAGACATACTCTGCCACATCCTTCTTCATTCCAGCCCAAAAGAAAATGCGCTTCATATCCCTATACATCTTATCTCCTCCAGAATGTATAGTCATCTTCGAGTGATGCGCTTCTTCGAGAACTTTATGCACCAAGTCCCCTACTTGTGGAACGCATAGCCTTCCATCACGCCTTAGCCAACCCTTGTCATCAATAGTATATCTAGCAAGGTGACTAGACGTCTCACCACGAATCAACTTGTCCATGATCTCGACTATCTGCGGGTCTTCCTTCTGTGAAGTCCCTACTTGATCAAGAAGTGTAGGTCTAAGCTCAAGAGATGCTAACGAACCCGTCATCGACTCAACAGCCATTGTGAAATCAAAGGTTGCCAAGAACTCTAGGCTCTTCATCTCAACAAACAAGGGACTCAAAGTCAACCTTCTTCTGCTTAGTGCATCTGCCACAACATTACCCTTGCCAGGGGTATAAGCTATCTCGAAGTCATATGATGCCAAGAATTCCATCCACCTTTGCTGCCTTAGATTCAGATCTTTCTGCGAGAAGAGGTACTTAAGAGACTTGTGATCAGTATATAACTCAAACCTTTCTCCTAGAAGATAGTGCCGCCAGGATTTGAGTGCAAAGACGATCGCCGCCAGCTCCAAATCATGAGTGGGATAGTTCTTCTCATGAACTTTAAGTTGCCTACCCCCATAACATATCACTCTTCCTTCCTGCATCAGAACAACACCTAACCCCGTGCCATATGCATCGGTGTACACGGTAAACATCTTACCGCCATCGGGTAATGCCAAAACTGGAGCTGTGGTAAGGGCCCTCTTGAGCCTTTGAAAAGCAAGCTCACACTCTAAGTCCCATGCAAAGACTAAGTTCTTCTTCGTCAACTTAGTAAGAGGGGCTGAAATCTTAGCGAAGTCCCTAATGAACTTCCTATAGTAGCCTGCCAGACCGAGAAAGCTTCTTACTTCGGTTGCATTCCTAGGAGTCTTCCAGTCTTGAACCGCCACCACTTCCGCGGGATCCACAGTTATGCCTTGCTTAGAAACTATATGTCCAAGAAACCGAACTTCCCTTCTCCAAAAATGGCATTTGGAGAAATTGGCTTTCAACTGATAAGCTCTAAGCGTATCCATCACTTCCTTGAGATGTCTAGCATGTTCTTCCTCATCCTTTGAGAAGATCATAATATCATCCACGAAGACAACCACAAACTTGTTAAGGAACTCCCTGAACACCCTACTCATCAAATCTACGAAGTAGGCGGGTGCATTAGTCAAACCGAATGGCATGACAAGCCGTTCAAAGAATCCATCTGGAATCCTAAACGCAGTCTTATCAATACTATCCTCAGCCACTCTAAGCTGATGGAATCCGGTGGCTAGATCGAGCTGAGAGAAAACAGAAACACCAACAAGCTGGTCAAAGAGGTCATCTACCCTTGGTAACGGGTGCCTATTCTTCTTTGTCAGCTTGTTCAACTCCCGATAATCAACACATAGATGAAGCGAACCATCCGCCTTAGTAGCGAACACCACATGAGCACTCCATTCAGAAATGCTTCGCCTAATAAAATTCTTCTCAAGCAGCTCCTTGATTTGCTTACTGAGCTCTCTTCTTTATCGTGGGGCATGTGCCTAACGGGCAATGAAACTGGCTTGGCATTATCAACAAGGTAAATGCGGAAATCTATCTCTCGTTTAGGGGGTAACCCCTTAACCTCTTCAAAGACATCAGGATATTCTCGGACCACCCTTAAAGATTGCAGATCATCGATGGACGAGTCAAGAGATTCAAGATAACACAACATGACGGGATCCAGCTGGTTGCAAGAAATCTCTAGGGTATTACCGAGGCAAGTCATGAGCCTCACCACCCTATGCTCACAATCGAGAATGGCTCCATAACTGGACAACCAATCCATGCCCAAAATCAACCCGTATCCCGTGAACCCGAGAACATAAGCATTACACGTGTATTCTACGGTCAAGATAGAAATCCTCAAATCCATACAAATCATAGATAGATGGGCGGAACCCCCAATTGGATTTGAAACACTAACGGGATCCTCAACTAGACTAGTACTTAGGTGCAAACTTTCAACAATGTCAGAAGAAATAAAAGTATGCTATGCGCCAGAATCAAATAAAGTGCGAACAGGAAAATCAGAAATGTAAACAAGGCTTTCTACAGAAATACTACCTCGATCCTGAACTGGAGCAGTGTTGAGAGCATGCACTTGCCCTCCAGAAGGTCCTGCACGCTGAGTCTGCCCTTGCCCTTGTCCTTGCTTCTTAGGGAAATCCTTGCTAAAGTGTCCAGTCTCTCCACAATGAAAGCATTCGCCCAACTTCCTCTTCTTCTTCCTACAATCTTTGGCTATGTGCCCAACAATCCCACAGAAGTTGCACTTTCTTGGGTCCTTTGCCTTGTTCTTGTTGGCCTTATTACCCTTGTTGTTCTTGTTGTTCTGATTGCTCTGATTTCCTCCCCACTTGGAGTCCGCCTTCTTGGTTTGAGTCTCACTATGCTTGACTTCTTTCTTGCCATTCTTATCGTCTCCCTGAAGCAATGCCATGTCCACTAGGCTTTCAAAAGTGGCCCCCATGGGTATATGTGACATGGCTAAACCTTGTAATGGCTCATTCAGCCCTCGTGCAAAGCGTAGAGCCTTCTTCTGGGGAGTATTAACCATGTCTAAACCGAATCGAGCAAGCTGGTTAAACTTATTCACATACTCCCTCACTGTCATGTCCCCTTGCTTCAAAGATATAAACTTCTCCAATTGCAGATTCGCCTCAGCAGATGATAGAAACTTAAGCCCAAACCTCGTCCTAAAGTCGGCCCAAGTCTCTATAGGTCTAGTAGCGTTGGTGACTTCCCACCAATAAGCAGCTTCCTCTTTTAGTAGCCATACTGCCAACAGAACTTTTCTACGGTATTCCACATCAAAGATGGCGAAGAGATCTTAAGTTTCTTTTAACCAATTTTGCGCCACAACAAAAGTCTCCGTCCTACTAAAATTCTTGCCACCCATTGCCTTAAAGTCTTTGCAAACCTTTGCGAAATCTGCTTGTGGATGCTGAGGAGGAGGAGGAGGAACCTCAGTTACGGTGGGAGTGTTTGCTGGGCCCACATCATTGGCCCTAGCTTCCAAGTACCTCCGGAACCATCCGGGAATGGTTACTACCTCGGGAAGGTTAAGATCGGCCATGCTGAAAAAGGAAAAGATAGATTTAGAACGAGGAAACAAAGGATAGTGCTAATGGCTTTTGGGGAGTAGCCTTAAAAAAAACTAGACTTTTCTTGGAAAATACTTAATTGGTTTTGAAAATAGTTTTTCAAAAGGGTTTTAAAACTTTTGTCCGGTCTAGTAAAACCTTATGCTCTGATACCAAATGTAACACCCCACCTCCGCCAATGTCACTCTTGCAAGCACACTAGCTTTGGAGGGGCGTTAAACAAGGTAAACATGCATGCAGATATCACAAGACATAACATATAAGCAAAAACAGAGTAAGTAAAGCAGCGGGTAAAAACTAACATTTCAAAACCATAGTCAAGTTACATCAAAGTACTTGGTCATTATTTTCCCACTAAACAAAGTCTAGAAACATAAACTGAAAACTAGAAAGAAAATCATAAAGTAACTATCCCCAAGGTAGAATAAAGCCATAGCAAGCTCAAGTCCAAACCGTACATGAGCTATCCAGAAAAGCAGCTAAAGATCCAAGTTAGGTGCTAGTGTTCCCACCCTGTAAAACTGTGTGGGGGGGGGGGGGAACGGAAGAAAAGAGGCGAAAGAAAACGGGTCAGTCAAAAAGACTGGTAAGTCCTACCTACTATTAGTATAAAAACTAATAAAGTTAACTGGACATGTAAAACAGATATGAAACATAGGATGATAACTGGCATGGTGAAAAGTTAACAAGATAGATCAAGTGTGGCATCGCATATACAAGGTTAATATTTTGCACCAAGTTTACTAGTATTCCAACCCATGTCAAGTATAAACAATAAGTGATCCCTTGGCCCAATATCACGAGATGACCTAAATCAAGGTCCAACAACACGGTCTAGTCGATCGACTCCCTAAAAGCCTAACTCGTCAAGTGTCGGTGTCATACGGCCCAATCACGAAGTGTAGTCAAACAGTGCTAGGTCCACCCTAGGGTGTATCAAGCCCTAGGGTGCCAACCACGGACACAAATCAAGCACGCACGGTCTAAACCTACTGGTGCCCGTGTCTGCTTTTTCAACTTCGGACTATGTGCACGACCATAGTCCGTCTGAACCTACACTGGCGCACCTACTCAGCCGTCGTTTTGGTCGCTTACATGTCAGCCCAGTAATCCTGCCCCACCCTAGTCTAGTCCCTAGGGTATCATGATACAACCAAGAGGGTTACTGGTGAAAAGGACCACGTAACTAAGGTTTCTAACGGGTTAAACGTGGTTAACCCTATCCAATCAAGTATCAAGTTGGTTAAGTGTACCCAAGGTTCATGACTTAACCCCATCAACCCATCGTGTTTAATTGGTTAAGTATTCAAGTGGTCCATGACTTAACCCTATCATGTGGCATTAATTAATTTAATGCACCCAACCTCTCACATTAGACCTTGTTGTGGTTACTAGTTAAGCCGGGCGGGTCCGGGTAGCTTTACACCACAACTTAGTCTAACCTCGGGTTCCAAGTGCGACATGACCAACTACTCACATTGGGTCCTATTGCTTGTAGCCACTAGTTAAGCCGGTCGGTTCCGGGTAGATTTATGCTACAAACTCAACCCAACCTCGAGTTGGCCATTCTCATGTTTTCTAGAAGTCATGTTCAAGTTCATGTTCATGTTTCAAGCATAATCACATGTCATATTTCGTGTCATCTTTTCAAGTCATGTTTTTATGTCATTTTAGTTTACCCATAACGTAACCCCATCGCATGTAAGTTCGCATAAACGCAAATAGATCTCAAAGAGGGAACTTAAAAGCATGACATAATTAATAAGGCTTGGCCACAAGTTAAACATGGTGGCATATGAGGCAAATGTGTTCATAAACTTGCATATTACATTATAAGCCTCAAAACATGCATGATATCAACTTTAGCAAAATAGATGAAACATGGTCATAAATGACATAGGAAGATAGCTAGTGATTCACATATAACATCATATGCAAGATAACATAAGGGTTATGAGAGTTTCTATGTTGCTTTATGCAACATTTCAAATCAAAGCTCATAGCTTTCTATGCACAAAGTCAAGGTGATAGCTTTCCAAACATGCATAGAATAAATCTATGCATAACATGATAGAATCAAAGCACAAATCATACTTAGGCCCAATCTCAAACTTGCAACATGTCATATTTAACTTCATAGTTACAATCTAAGAGTAGAATAGGGCTTACAATGCTATGAAGACTTATAAAATAAAATAAGATTGAGACGAAGCCATTAGCAACTCTAAAAACCCCCAAATAACAAGCTCCAATGAAAACCCTTGAGAAATAAGAAGACCCTTGCTTTGATGAAGAAAGATTGAATCTTTGGCCTTGAATCAAACTTAGAAACTCTCAAACAAGCTTAGAAACTCTCATATGAATGAAGATGGAGACTATGACAAGAGGGTGGAGGCCATGATTAAACATTTTGGCATAATCTAGTTGTAGGATTGATTTATGATGGTTTAGGCTAGGTATTAGGGTCCTTTTATAGAAGTTTAGGTTAGTTTAGGCCATAGGATTAACCCTAATTCAGATCTGAGCCTTTAAAATCCGTCACAAGCCTTAAAACATGTCTTGAGGAAAAAGTCAGGTGTACCCAGGCCAAACTGGCCGACCACCCAAGTCGACAGGAGTGTCGACTGGGCAGTCGACACCACCTAGGGTGTGTCGACTCCCAAGTCGACTCCCCAGTCGACTTGGGGGTGGCGGGAATTTTTCCCGCCTATCCTGCTTGGCTGAATTTTAATTCTGAATTCAAATTTGAACTGTTTTTGAACTTGAAATTTTATGAAAACTTTGACGGGCCATAACTTGGTCATATGGACTCCGATTTTCGAAAACTCGGAATCTATTTCGCGTATTTTTCCAAGACGAACGCAATGGCACAGCCCGTTTCCCTTGATTCAGAATTTATCATTTAATTCTGCCTAGATTTATGTTATAACATGCTATTTAAAATACGGGTTATTACAAAAAGTGGAGTGTGAACGCATGAACTTGCAACATAACGATCTAATTAACATGAATTAGGCATATGTGAACTTGCATGGTAATAGCATATAGTCATGGCATAAACATACTTAAACATGAATCATTCTATTCATATAATCATGGCATAAACATCCCTAAACACGAATCATAGTTTTTAATCTATTCATGCAAACTTGCAATTGGAATGTAAATCTAACTTAATTATGTGTCACATATATCACCATATGATATATTTTTTATAACAACATAGGCCAAAAACATGGTTTCAACTAGGCATAACACCAAACATAGTTTAGTCATGTTCATAAAGATGCTTACTTTTGTCTCTAATACAAAAGTATGATTTGCCAATTCCAACATAGATTCATATAACCCATAGTACTTAGTTGAATCCAATTACACTCTAAAAGTGATCATAAAAGTATGTACATCATATTGGCATAATAGTGAATCATATTTTTGCATGAATCCCAAATAAAATACCACAACATATGGTTGTTAACATGAATCATATACTTGCGGATATCCAATAGGCCTAACCACAATATCCCAAATCGTTTAGAGTCAAAGCAACATACAAATATAGATTATTATCACCACAATCGAATACAATTCCATTTCTCATTTTACACAAATCAAAACACAACTATTTATTCACATCGGAATAGCACTCTACTTACAACGTATGACGAATCTTCAATTCAGGAATTTGAATTCTGAATTTGGAGATGCTGTCCTTTGTTGTAGGCGTTGTTTTGATTTAATTGACGTTGCTTTAAGCTTTCGAATTATCTCCTAATTGTCTCTCAATTTCTGACGGCTATTCCTAGTCTTTCCTCAGCAGCATGACGGTCTCGTCTCCATTTTTGTTTGTGTGAATTAGGGTGAGTCTTAGGTCCTTTTTATAGAGTTTGTGAGTTGATTAGGACCGTCGATGGAGCTTGGTTTAATAATAGCCGTTCGTTTGAAGGAGAGACCAACCAGGACCTGGCACCTATCCCTAGTGACAAGGCAAGGCTCAGAAAATTGACCAAACACAGATCAGGCCAGCCAGGGGGGGCTGGGTTCGACCTGGCTCAGGGGCCAGGTCGACTACCCAGTCGACCCCCAGGTCGACTACCCAGTCGACCTGGGTGTCTTAGGCGGGAAAATTCCCGCCCTGGCCAATCCGTCCCGATTTTTGAAATTTAAAATTGTTTTCTAAGCTGTTTTGGTCTGTTTGAATTTTAAACTGAATTCTGAAACTTCCGAAGGCCATATCTTCCTCATACGGAGTCCGTTTTACGCAAACTCGGACTCTATCCCAAGCAGAATTCCGAGACGAACGCAATGGCGTATCCCGTTTCCCATAATTTTTTGATTTGAAATTAATTATACTTTAATTTGTGAATTTCACTGTTAAAGAATACACGGGGTGTTACAACGTGGCTATCTTGACTAAGGTTTACTACTTAGTTCTCTTAACTAAGGTTTACTACTTAGTTTCCTGAATCGTTCATTTTCTTAACTAAGGTTTACAACTTATTCCTCTTAACTATGGTTTACTACTTAGTTCTCTTTCTCGTCATGTTGTATTGGTTAAGTGTCATAAGTTAATTCAAGTTAACTCAATCCATTCACTTGTCATGTTGAATTGGTTAAGTGTTATCCAGCAGTTTACGTTGACTTAAGCCACCCATATATCCAGTCAAATTGGTTAAGTGTTCCTTAACCTTACTCGTTTATCAGGTTATACTGGTTAAGTGTTTCTCATTAACTTAACCCTACTCATGCTATAACGGTTAAGTGTTTTAGGTGTACTTAACCCCATTTTCTGGTTTGGTTAACATGTTAGATCGGTTGAGTGTTCTAAATTTACTTAACCCCACCTTCTAGTCTAGTTAACATGTTATAACGGTTAAACATTTACTTAACCTTACCCACTTGTCTAGTTAACATGTTATAATGGTTAAGTGTTTCCTTTACTCAAACCTATCAATCCTGTCTTGTTAACATGTTAAGTTGGTTAAGTGTTACCTCAGTTACATAACCCTACCATTAGACAGGTATTGTTGTGGTCACTGGATGTGTCGGTCAGTTCCGGGCAGGTTTACACCACAACTCAGTCTAACCTCGGGTTCTTTTGGGCTTAACGCACTAACCTCTCATATTAGACAGTTACTATTGTGGTCACTGGATGTGCCGGTCAGTTCCAGGCAGTTTTACACCACAACTCAGTCTAACCTCGGGTTAGGCATATTCGTCTTTTGCTAAATTTTCATGTTTATCATTTATTTCAAGTATACATGTAAGTTTTCTTCAAATGTTTTCATGCCACATAATTTTAATTATGTTATAGACTAATGGTATATAAATTATACCATTCATGGCCTTAACCATTTACTTGGTTATGGGCCTACCTACATCATTAACATGTTTTGAATTAATGTCTATCCCAACGTTACCCCCCTTTACACGTTTGCATCAATCACATAAAGTAATTAGGCCCGCAAATTAGCCTAATTTATAACAAGAGGTAAAAGGAAGGAGCATGCATAATATAAACATATGTTATGTAATGTTGACATAGAACATTATTCATCTAAATTAACATGTCGCATGAACTTGCATATGAATTAGACTAAATAACCATAAGCCTAAACATGTTAATATGTAGATCTAGGCATGTGTGAACATAACTTTATTTATAAACTAGCATATGACATAATCATGATAGGTACGCTACCAAAGCATGTAAAATTTTAACTTTAACATATAGGTGTGAACTAGATCTAACAATAATGATCATGTGAACTTGCATGAATCAACTTCATAAACATGCATAAATATATAGATCTAGTTTTGGACCTAACTCAAACATGTAACTTGCATATGAACATATGTATATAGATCTTGATTTGGATCTAACATAAAACATATAACTTGCATAAGTATTAGTCTACCATCATGATAGAAACATATGTATGAACTTGACTTGGCATGTTAATATGAACAAATTAGATCTACTAATCCCAATTGTGCGAACTAGTCATAGATCTAAATTACATACCCATGAACATATATAGATGTAAAGTTGATCTAACATAAAAACATGTAACTTACGTTTTGAATTAACATAAGTCTAGTCATAAAATCATGTGAATCTAGGCATATAGCGTAATAACCCGGAAATTCTGGGCCAGTTTAAAATTTTTATTTTGGCGATTTTAGCGAATTTTGAATATTTAAAATAGATATTTTGAATAAATATCGACGAGAAATTTATTTTGAATATAATCCGAACGTATATATTATATACGTCGTCGTTAGAATATATAATATTTATATATAATTATAAATAGGAATTGAAAATGGCGCGGTAGTTCGATAATTCGATTTCAAACTTCAATTGAATGTACCGGGTGCAAAACAATCCAGATTTTAGTGAAACCGAAAACATTAGGATCTAATTAATAAGATCTTTCCAACGAATCCGAAAAATTGAAATTTCATAGCGGGAATCAAAAGATATGTCCAGATGAAAATTCTGAATAGTCGCTATGGAATTCAGGCCCTTAAAAATGGAAATTTTGCAAATGACCTCGGATTTCGACGAAACCACTTTTGTTGGATCCGCAGTGTCGAATTATTGTTAGATTCCAAATTTCATAATTTTTCGAATCAATATGTGAGTGTGGCAAAGGAAAATGCGTTTGACCAGTTTCAGTTGATTTTAATCGACTGGAAAATGGCCATTTTTCAAACGGTCTCAGAATTCGACGAAACTAGTTTTGTTAGGACCGTATCGCCAATACGAAGCTAGAAAATATTTTTATGGAATTTATAAAGTTAGTATGTGACCCCGGTAATTTGAAAGGTACGTTTAAAATTCAATATAATGATTTAAATGTAAATTCAACGGAAACTGATTGTAACAGCCGAATCAGCCTACGATACATATCCCATTGTGTTCGGAATGGGGGTAATACGCTATGGACGACAGGCGGTGGGCTTCGTTTCGAGGTCGATAGAAAAAGTTACTTTATGTGAATTAAATAAAAAAAAGAAGAAAAGGTCAACCCTTCTCCCCTTAAATCACTCTGGCCCCCCCCTTTTATTTCAAAACCAAATCGATTTACAGAATAATAAAAAAAAATCACGTCGCCTGCTTCACCTATCGCCACCGCGCCTCCGCCGGGGGTCCCCCACCTCGCGTCGCCCGCCACCTCGAACCCTGGCGCACCCTCCCCTCTCCTTCACTCCTCACTCCCCTTCTAAAAACCCATCGAGCCCTAAATCATGGTGGCCACTGCTCTACCCTCCCCCATCGTCCACCGCGAGTCCGTCCTCCACTTCGCCCCTCTCGAAGGCCTCCGCCCCTCTGACACTCGCCTCCTCCTCGTCGACCAAGCATCACCCAACGGAAATCCGAACATGACATCTAGATGAACCAAATCGAACTCATCGGAGCCACCATCAGTACCCAGCATTCGCACGCCATTGCTGGCGTCGGGGAGGGAGTGCGGTCACCGTTGTCAAAGGGGAGGCGCAGGTGAACTTCTGGAATCGACAGTGGGTTCTTGGTTCAACATGAAAAGAGAAGTGAGCTTATTTTGGTTTATTTAACTAGATCTATTATGTAAATTCGATTGAATTTTATTTTATGATTTTTAAATAAATATAACATAGAGTGGTATTAAAAATGAAATTTTTATATAAGATGCCATGTTTTAAATTCTGAAATAATATGGTTTCTAGAATAGTATAGTTAAGTTTTTTTCGAATAGACAAGATTAGATTTTTAACATTGTAAATGTTCGATTTTTAACATTGTAAATGTTCGATTTTTAACACTTTAAAGGTATGATTTTTAACGAAATAATAATATAATCTTTATATTATAGAAAGAGTAAAAATTCGGTTTTTATATATTGAACAACAAAGTAAAAATTCGATTTTTATATATTGAATAGCGAAGTAAAAATTCAATTTTTACATATGTAGTGGCTACAGCAACGAAGATGAAAAAAATGCGATAGTAATGAAGACTTCTATAAAAGAAGAGTCAAGATGATTGGATAGCTATTCGGTGAGAATTTCTCACCTTTCAATTTCATTTTCTAGTTATATATATATACTAGGATGCAGACGGTGTTTAGTTGCACCCGACACCCGTCATCCACAGACCATGGATGGCTTGTTTGTTTAATTGTTTGGTTCTGTAGTTGGTTAGATTATTTGATTGAAATTGAATTTTTTGGTGAGATAAATGGATTTGATTGATGTGTGAATGGCGTGGGCCTTCACTAGACCGGGGATAAGGCTAGGCCTTGTCCCGTTTCTAGTATCGTGCCGTTATGCCGTCGTAATTTTCTAAAATAAGTTAGAAAAAATATTAAATATCATTTTATTTAAAGAATGAACTGAATAGAAATTCATATGTTGGAATAAAATGTTTTATCGTTAAAAATATAAATTTTTAACGTGAATGTGAATAAATAAATATTCATTCACAAACCGGACGGTTTGTTTATGTACACCTATTTGAAAGACATTGATTGGGTCGATAAATTTTACACATCGCCCAACTGCACGAATAAAATCTGTGTTTGTTGATTTGAAACCCCACACGGGTGTTGGGATGAAATTTGAAGTTCACTCATCCTGATTGATTTAATATGTCGATCGATTGATTGACAGGCTGTTATAAGCGTTAGATATCTATATTTGATGCTTATACAGTGTAGTGCACTTTGGTTGATGGTGGATTATTTTTCAATGCTATCTTATACGTGTGATGCATCAAAATCCATATAATTAATATTATATGGTGATTGATTGGGCCTCATTCCAATTTAGAAGATAAAGAATAATATAATATAAAGGTTCATGTGTTGACTGCACTCATCCGTTGAGATTAGTCATGTGTTGAACGAAATATTTTAATAATAAAATTTACATCTTTATCAATATAAAATAAAGGTTCATGTGTTGACTGTACTCATCCGTTGAGATTAGTCATGTGTTGAACGAAATATTTTAATAATAAAATTTACATCTTTATCAATATAAAATAAAGGTTCATGTGTTGACTGTACTCATCCGTTGAGATTAGTCATGTGTTGAACGAAATATTTTAATAATAAAATTTACATCTTTATCAATATAAAATAAAGGTTCATGTGTTGACTGTACTCATCCGTTGAGATTAGTCATGTGTTGAACGAAATATTTTGATAATAAGAAATATTTGAAATAGAAATATTTGAAATAGAAATATTTGAAATAGAATATTTGAAATAGAAATATTTGAAATAGAAATATTTGAAATAGGAATATTTGAAATAGGAATATTTGAAATAGAAATATTTGAAATAGAATATTTGAAAAATAGAAATATATGAAGCCGTGTTGATTAGATTGACGCCATTTTAACGTGACGATATTTATATCGATTTTATTCATTTTAAAATGAATATTGTAAAGTGATTTCGAAATCGAATATTTTGAAATCCAATTTGAATTGAATCGAATAGAAAACCAATTTGAATTGAATCGAATAGAAAACCAATTTGAATTGAATCGAATAGAAAACCAATTTGAATTGAATCGAATAGAAAACCAATTTGAATTGAATCGAATAGAAAACCAATTTGAATTGAATCGAATAGAAAACCAATTTGAATTGAATCGAATAGAAAACCAATTTGAATTGAATCGAATAGGAAACCAATTTGAATTGAATCGAATAGAAAACCAATTTGAATTGAATCGAATAGAAAACCAATTTGAATTGAATCGAATAGAAAACAACTTTGGAATTGAATTGAATTGAAAACGAATTCAAATTGAATTGAAAGCAAATTGAAATGAATTCAAATTGAATTGAAATTTGAATTGAATAGAAATGAATTTTAAAACGAATTTATAAAGAAGAATTCAATTTTGATTTGAAATGAAATGGAAGTTGAAATTGTTTTTGAAACGAATTCAAAACTATTTTTAAAACTTTGTTTTAAATAGTAATCGACGAAATATATATTATATATATTATATATATAATATAATGGCCTGAATAGAACGCGCCGCGCCGCGGCAGTTCGTAAATTTCGACCATTTATTTCAAACGGACATTACGGGAGATCCGACCGTCGGATTCTCCTAAAACCGGAACAGTTGGGTTCGTATCGAAAAGAGCTTTCTAACGAATATTGGAAATTCAAAATCTAACTGTTGGATTTGGAGATACGTCCAAATCAAATTCGAAAAAGGTCGCTATAAGTGCAGTTCGATGACCATTGATGGAAATCGACTGTACGGGCCTTGATAAAATTATTAAAATTATCAATAATTTGTGTAAAATCATAAGAAATGATTTGGGAAAAATTGGGATGAAAAACTCCATATTTGAAAAGATAAAAATAGATTTTTATCGAAATGAATTTGTTTGAACTCAATTTAAAACCCGGGTTTTTATTTTTAAATAAATAAATTAGATTTAAAAAGGGGTTTTAAATAATCGGAATCCCTAATATATTTGATTGGATTTGGAATGGGTTTATCGTGAACTGTGTTTTAAATAACACTAGTTCTTTAACCCGATAATAAATGGAATGTGATTTGGGTTTGTCGTGAACTGTGTTTTAAATAACACCTAGTTCTTTAACCCAGTAAAAGGAGTTTTAGCGAATCTGCAATTAGATTGAAATGTGAATTCGTAATCTAAATTTCCAAATTTAGAAAATGAACGAGAATGGAGTATTACCAGTTTTGCTCCAAAGCGATAGTTGAATCTTTAATTAGATTTGAACGTGAAATGGTAATTAATTTTACCGATAACACCGTGGTGTTAGATATGAAGTGTTACCAGTTTTGCCTCATGGGATGAATAGGTTGGGATTGGGAAATAAAATAAATAATTACTTCGGTGTGGTTCGCTAATCTCGACTAGCTTAGAAAAACCATAATTTGGTTTGAAACGACATCCAAAGGAAGATTACAGGATAAATTTTAAAGAATTTATCTTGGATAAAATTAATGGGAACCTTTCCCTAAGAATGTGGAATTTAGAAACTAGCTGTAGGTTGGCTAAGAAGAATGGTTTCCTGGGTATTGATCTGATGTTGGTTTCGGCCTTCGGGGTTAATGTTTGGGAAATTGTTCTCTTGCTAATTTACGGTTAGTGACTAATGAATTGGAATGAGGCGTATGTTGTGTTTGTGTAACATTTGTTTTCAATATACGCGGGTTGTTCGGAAAGTCCGGGTTTACACCCATTCTGAATAACCGATTCGACGATATGTCGAAGATGAAGACGGTGGTCGAAGACCGGAAGTCTTCACATCGTTTGGATTATTACTGACGATCCTGATTGGGCAGTACACCCAAGAGGATGGAAACAGTTGGTGGTCGTCCAGACGTACTTGGAGATGAATGGATATGCGAGGAAAGTGCCTCCGGTTTCGTTCAGACCCAGAACGGACTTGTAAATGGATTGTGTGTCTGACATTGGATTTTATTCTGTGTTGATTGATTTCTATTAAATATACATCTGTTTGGCGGCGGAGAATTTATTCTTTTGCTTAACGCCCTTCTCTGAGACGTACGAGCTCAGAGGTTGTATATCGATGGACATCAGTCGCATGGCATGAATTGCCTGTGTGGCACGCTAAGATGCAATGATCAAGGCTTCTGTTGAAAAGCAAAGTCTTGTGGTTGATGATCAAAGCACGCCTACGTGGCAGCTTTGTGTATAACGTGAATTCGCGGGCCTCACGCCTCGGTATGAGTTAAAAACGGGATACGGACCGCTGGGAGAGCACGACGTTTCTTTCTAGCTTTGGTGGTGTCAGTGACTTACCAGCCCTGACATTTTTATACTTTTCACCTATGTGGTTGTTGGAATGCGAGGCGCCTCGATATTAGGTCTGTAAGGACCGGGAAATGTGTGTTCAGGAATTGCCAATCCTCTAACGTAAGTGAGGACCGGCCCAGCCGCATCCGGGGTTGCCCAGAGTGTGTAGTCCTGAGGCATTTGCTAGAGTGTCTCGAGCGCGGAGAGGATCTTGCCCCTTGCCTCGACTCATGACGGAAATCCAATTTCCAATACGAGATATTTCGGCTTTATTTGTAGAGCCTAGTATGGCGACATAGTAGCATGGGATACTATGCCGTCTATGATTTATATTTATGATTGAAATTGTTTTGACACTATACACTTATTATAGTATCAAATGATTTGTTTTAAACGTGCTAAGCATGTTTGGCTATTATAAGGGAAAACCCTATCCTCCAGCTTGCGTTGCATTGTGTGATGGGACCTGGGTCTTATAATAGCTTCATTTTTCAAAAGGCATTGCGTTGTTTATTCTATGCACTGGTATTCTTGGGAGGAAACCCGTTCCGTGTTATACGGCGTGGTCCCTTGAATTACTCTCTTTTAAAGTAAAGTTTTAAATAACTGTTTTAGTTCTCACACCAGTCACATGACTGACCTGGAGTTTATTGTTTTAACCTAAACTCTGGGTGCCCCTATTTTCCGCACGGGCAGCTAGTAGTTTTGGTTTTGCAGATTTATATTCACAGGATCCTGGTTTACAGCTGGAATGATATCCGGAAAGCTCTGTATCCGTATATCACCTTCAGTTGTGCTTTGTATTATTTTCCGCTGCTATGTAATTTATTGTAATCTCTGATATTTATCGAATGTAATTTATTCATTTATACTCTGTATATTCTTGTATCTGATGGAATTGTTGTTAATATACAATGAAATGTTCTTCCGTCTGCGTTCATTTGTGTGTTGTTCTCAACGCTATCCGCCCTTTCCTTAACGGGGAAGTTCGGGTCGTGTCAGTTTGGTATCAGAGCTTTGGTTTACAGAGCTCGAGAACAAGACACATTGGAACCATACGAAGGAATTCATCAGATATTGGATTAGTAATATCCAACTAGAATGACTCGTTAGAGATAGGATCAGTAGTATCCTAGAACGAGTGTGAAGAGTATATTTTTCAAATGAAAACAATTTTGTTTTGAAAATTTAAACCATTTTATACGTATTTGATTATTTATTTATTTTAAAATATGGACAATCGAGTATATAAAGATTTTGCATATACGCGTCATGAACGTATATTCGAAGTTTTAATATATTGGATAGATATAGAATCACGCTCTAGTGGCCCGAAGATGATTCTGATGATTGACTAGTCGTCCTTAGTATTCATGTTCGAGTAACGAAGGTGTGATATCGATATATTTCCATTAGACTGGTGTGAGAACCAAAACCAATATAGCTAGAACACATTTGTTGTGAATTGGCATCAAAAACATGATTATCTGTATACATATCAAATTATGAATTTGAAACGTTAATCCACTAATTGATTGATGTTTGTGTTGTTTGTTTATTTGTTTGCTAATTTTGAACCATTATGCCTAATAGCATCAAATATTGAACTATATTGAAAATTGGTCGCATTTGCTTGCATATACATATACTTACATTGAACAGGTCATAGCAAGGAGGCTAGAGCCAGAGAATAAAATTTGTTTGCCCGACAAATAGGTACATGTTTACTACATAATTTACTGTTTTGTTTGGGTGATGATGATTTTATGAGCCTATTGGCTAGCCGCTTGGCTTTTTCTTTTTTCTTTTTGAGATTAGAAGGACCGGGGAAGCTATTTGAAATTCCCCGATGCTCCCGGTGCAGGGGAGGTTATGGCGAAATTTTTCGAAAATTTAGGATGTTAGCCAAATTTTTGAAAATTTGAAAATTCTCAGAAAATGAAAAGTTAGAGAATGGAAGCCAGATCGAACGTAGAGTTGATTAATCAAACCACTTTCGACTTTGTTCCTTTTCGGGGACGAAAAGTTTTAAGTGGGGGAGATTGTAATAACACGGAAATTCTGGGCCAGTTTAAAATTTTTATTTTGGCGATTTTAGCGAATTTTGAATATTTAAAATAGATATTTTGAATAAATATCGACGAGAAATTTATTTTGAATATAATCCGAACATATATATTATATACGTCGTCGTTAGAATATATAATATTTATATATAATTATAAATAGGAATTGAAAATGGCGCGGTAGTTCGATAATTCGATTTCAAACTTCAATTGAATGTACCGGGTGCAAAACAATCCGGATTTTAGTGAAACCGAAAACATTAGGATCTAATAGATAAGATCTTTCCAACGAATCCGA
The DNA here is from genome assembly GCA_030737875.1 of Allium sativum. Lineage (NCBI taxonomy): Eukaryota > Viridiplantae > Streptophyta > Magnoliopsida > Asparagales > Amaryllidaceae > Allium > Allium sativum. The sequence goes on from CM060918.1 coordinate 1,054,726,547, forward strand.
AAAATCGAAATTTCATAGCGGGAATCAAAAGATATGTCTAGATGAAAATTCTGAATAGTCGCTATGGAATTCAGGCCCTTAAAAATGGAAATTTTGCAAATGACCTCGGATTTCGACGAAACCACTTTTGTTGGATCCGCAGTGTCGAATTATTGTTAGATTCCAAATTTCATAATTTTTCGAATCAATATGTGAGCGTGGCAAAGGAAAACGCGTTTGACCAGTTTCAGTTGATTTTAATCGACTGGAAAATGGCCATTTTTCAAACGGTCTCATAATTCGACGAAACTAGTTTTGTTAAGACCGTATCGCCAATACGAAGCTAGAAAATATTTTTATGGAATTTATAAAGTTAGTATGTGACCCCGGTAATTTGAAAGGTACGTTTAAAATTCAATATAATGATTTAAATGTAAATTCAACGGAAACTGATTGTAACAGCCGAATCAGCCTACGATACATATCCCATTGTGTTCGGAATGGGGGTAATACGCTATGGACGACAGGCGGTGAGCTTCGTTTCGAGGTCGATAGAAAAAGTTACTTTATGTGAATTAAATAAAAAAAAAAGAAGAAAAGGTCAACCCTTCTCCCCTTAAATCACTCTGGCCCCTCCCTTTTATTTCAAAACCAAATCGATTTACAGAATAAAAAAAAAATCACGTCGCCTGCTTCACCTATCGCCACCGCGCCTCCGCCGGGGGTCCCCCACCTCGCGTCGCCCGCCACCTCGAACCCTGGCGCACCCTCCCCTCTCCTTCACTCCTCACTCCCCTTCTAAAAACCCACCGAGCCCTAAATCATGGTGGCCACTGCTCTACCCTCCCCCATCGTCCACCGCGAGTCCGTCCTCCACTTCGCCCCTCTCGAAGGCCTCCGCCCCTCTAACACTCGCCTCCTCCTCGTCGACCAAGCATCACCCAACGGAAATCCGAACCTGACATCTAGATGAACCAAATCGAACTCATCGGAGCCACCATCAGTACCCAGCATTCGCACGCCATTGCTGGCGTCGGGGAGGGAGTGCGGTCACCGTTGTCAAAGGGGAGGCGCAGGTGAACTTCTGGAATCGACAGTGGGTTCTTGGTTCAACGTAAAAAGAAAAGTGAGCTTATTTTGGTTTATTTAACTAGATCTATTATGTAAATTCGATTGAATTTTATTTTCTGATTTTTAAATAAATATAACATAGAGTGGTATTAAAAATGAAATTTTTATATAAGATGCCATGTTTTAAATTCTGAAATAATATGGTTTCTAAAATAGTATAGTTAAGTTTTTTTCGAATAGACAAGATTAGATTTTTAACATTGTAAATGTTCGATTTTTAACATTGTAAATGTTCGATTTTTAACACTTTAAAGGTATGATTTTTAACAAAATAATAATATAATCTTTATATTATAGAAAGAGTAAAAATTCGATTTTTATATATTGAACAACAAAGTAAAAATTTGATTTTTATATATTGAACAACAAAGTAAAAATTCGATTTTTATATATTGAATAGCGAAGTAAAAATTCAATTTTTACATATGTAGTGGCTACAGCAACGAAGATGATAAAAATGCGATAGTAATGAAGACTTCTATAAAAGAAGAGTCAAGATGATTGGATAGCTATTCGGTCAGAATATCTCACCTTTCAATTTCATTTTCTAGTTATATATATACTAGGATGCAGACGGTGTTTAGTAGCACCCGACACCCGTCTTCCACAGACCATGGATGGCTTGTTTGTTTAATTGTTTGGTTCTGTAGTTGGTTAGATTATTTGATTGAAATTGAATTGCTTGGTGAGATAAATGGATTTGATTGATGTGTGAATGGCATGGGCCTTCACTAGACCGGGGATAAGGCTAGGCCTTGTCCCGTTTCTAGTATCGTGCCGTTATGCCGTCGAAATTTTCTAAAATAAGTTAGAAAAAATATTAAATATCATTTTATTTAAAGAATGAACTGAATAGAAATTCATATGTTGGAATAAAATGTTTTATCGTTAAAAATATAAATTTTTAACGTGAATGTGAATAAATAAATATTCATTCACAAACCGGACGGTTTGTTTATGTACACCTATTTGAAGGACATTGATTGGGTCGATAAATTTTACACATCGCCCAACTGCACGAATAAAATCTGTGTTTGTTGATTTGAAACCCCACACGGGTGTTGGGATGAAATTTGAAGTTCACTCATCCTGATTGATTTAATATGTCGATCGATTGATTGACAGGCTGTTATAAGCGTTAGATATCTATATTTGATGCTTATACAGTGTAGTGCACTTTGGTTGATGGTTGATTATTTTTCAATGCTATCTTATACGTGTGATGTATGAAAATCCATATAATTAATATTATATGGTGATTGATTGGGCCTCATTCCAATTTAGAAGATAAAGAATAATATAATATAATGGTTCATGTATTGACTGCACTCATCCGTTGAGATTAGTCTTGTGTTGAACGAAATATTTTAATAATAAAATTTACATCTTTATCAATATAAAATAAAGGTTCATGTGTTCACTATACTCATCCGTTGAGATTAGTCATGTGTTGAACGAAATATTTTAATAATAAAATTTACATCTTTATCAATATAAAATAAAGGTTCATGTGTTGACTGTACTCATCCGTTGAGATTAGTCATGTGTTGAACGAAATATTTTAATAATAAAATTTACATCTTTATCAATATAAAATAAAGGTTCATGTGTTGACTGTACTCATCCGTTGAGATTAGTCATGTGTTGAACGAAATATTTTGATAATAAGAAATATTTGAAATAGAAATATTTGAAATAGAAATATTTGAAATAGAATATTTGAAACAGAAATATTTGAAATAGAAATATTTGAAATAGAAATATTTGAAATAGGAATATTTGAAATAGAAATATTTGAAATAGAAATATTTGAAATAGAATATTTGAAAAATAGAAATATATGAAGCCGTGTTGATTAGATTGACGCCATTTTGACGTGAACGATATTTATATCGATTTTATTCATTTTAAAATGAATATTGTAAAGTGATTTCGAAATCGAATATTTTGAAATGAAATTTGAATTGAATCGAATAGAAAACCAATTTGAATTGAATCGAATAGAAAACCAATTTGAATTGAATCGAATAGAAAACCAATTTGAATTGAATCGAATAGAAAACCAATTTGAATTGAATCGAATAGAAAACCAATTTGAATTGAATCGAATAGAAAACCAATTTGAATTGAATCGAATAGAAAACCAATTTTAATTGAATCGAATAGAAAACCAATTTGAATTGAATCGAATAGAAAACCAATTTGAATTGAATCGAATAGAAAACCAATTTGAATTGAATCGAATAGAAAACCAATTTGAATTGAATCGAATAGAAAACCAATTTGAATTGAATCGAATAGAAAACCAATTTGAATTGAATCGAATAGAAAACCAATTTGAATTGAATCGAATAGAAAACGACTTTGGAATTGAATTGAATTGAAAACGAATTCAAATTGAATTGAAAGCGAATTGAAATGAATTCAAATTGAATTGAAATTTGAATTGAATAGAAATGAATTTTAAAACGAATTTATAAAGAAGAATTCAATTTTGATTTGAAATGAAATGGAAGTTGAAATTGTTTTCGAAACGAATTCAAAACTATTTTTAAAACTTTGTTTTAAATAGTAATCGATGAAATATATATATTATATATATAATATAATGGCCTGAATAGAACGCGCCGCGCCGCGGGAGTTCGTAAATTTCGACCATTTATTTCAAACGGACATTACGGGAGATCCGACCGTCGGATTCTCCTAAAACCGGAACCGTTGGGTTCGTATCGAAAAGAGCCTTCTAACGAATATTGGAAATTCAAAATCTAACGGTTGGATTTGGAGATACGTCCAAATCAAATTCGAAAAAGGTCGCTATAAGTGCAGTTCGATGACCATTGATGGAAATCGACTGTACGGGCCTTGATAAAATTATTAAAATTATCAATAATTTGTGTAAAATCATAAGAAATGATTTGGGAAAAATTGGGATGAAAAACTCCATATTTGAAAAGATAAAAATAGATTTTTATCGAAATGAATTTGTTTGAACTCAATTTAAAACCCGGGTTTTTATTTTTAAATAAATAAATTAGATTTAAAAAGGGGTTTTAAATAATCGGAATCCCTAATATATTTGATTGGATTTGGAATGGGTTTATCGGGAACTGTGTTTTAAATAACACTAGTTCTTTAACCCGATAATAAATGGAATGTGATTTGGGTTTGTCGTGAACTGTGTTTTAAATAACACCTAGTTCTTTAACCCAGTAAAAGGAGTTTTAGCGAATCTGCAATTAGATTGAAATGTGAATTCGTAATCTAAATTTCCAAATTTAGAAAATGAACGAGAATGGAGTATTGGTTGTAATTGGTTGTAATTATAATCGAGTAAGATTATAAATTAAATAGTTATGTAAATAACCAATCAGAATTCATATAAGTGAAATATATGAAATCGAATTGAATTAAATCTAAAATTAAACCAGAAATTGAGTTAAAACTCTGGAGAATTGGATAAGGATTTGTAAATGGATTTCGATTAAAAATATGGAAAATTTAAGATCCTGGGAGATTTAAAATTGTTTTACAAGTAGTGTGAATTATATTTTGAAATGGATTTCAAAGTGGAAATGTTTAGAAATGGTTTTATAGTATTGAACTCACTTCGATCGCTGGAAAATAGATTCTGATGATGACAGCTGCATCATCAGTATTCATTTTCGAGTTGTAAGTGACGAATTACTACCAGAGATACTGTTTTGAATTTGTTTTGGGAAAGACAAGTTGTGTTGAAATTCAAATGGGATTTATAATATAGAATTTATAATATAGAATTTGAATATAGAAATTCAAATGGGATTTATAATATAGAATTTGATATATAGAATTTGATATATAGATTTGAATAATAGAAGCGATATAAAATTTAAATAGAAATTAAATAGAATTAACTAAGTCGAAGAGGAATTAGTTAATCGAGTTTTGAATTTGAAGTTGAACTTTGAAAGGTGAATTGGATTTGTAAATGGATATTCGAAATCGAATATAGAACTTAAATTTGAAATTTGGATTCAAATTAGTTAATAAGCAAGTTAAAATATATTTGAACATGTCATGTTCAAATATAAAAATGAAGTAGACTAAAGAGTTAATTAACAAAATAAATTAACGAATTGAGTTAAAATGATCAGGTATAGTTAAAATAGATTAGGCAGGTATAAATATATATGACATAGGTATGGATAAGGTATGAAGGTATATAAATAGAATGCTCGATGAAAAGGTATGTATTTAATTCATATATGAGATTTTATGCGCCGTATCAGCTAGCCGCTTGGCTTTTTCGTTTTCTTTTGGATTGGTGAGGGCCATGGGAGGCTATTTGAAATATCCCGATGCTCCTGGTACAAAGGGGGTTATGGCGAATTTTTTCTGGAAATGTAAGGAGTTAGAATATTTTTAAGATAATTTGATAGTTAGAAATCAACGTATCGATATATATATAGAAGTCGATAAGGAAACGAACTTAGAAATAGAATAGTAAAATCAAAAAGGAAGACTAAGAATAAAATCTAGTAAGAATAGAAAGAGGAAGTGTATACGTGTTTAAAAGTGAATAAGTAGTTGTATGGTATTCATTATTCGAGTAAGTAGTCATATCTGTTTTGACGTTATAAATGTTATTCAGTCAAGGTCTGAGAGGTAGTTATACCCCAACTTGATTGATTTCATTATTAACAAATAAATGGTAAGATTTCAGGCTCGAAGATCAATGTCGAATAAGAGTTAGTTGAATATAGTATTTGGGTTGTCGTAACAATGTTTTACACAACATCCGTTTTAACCCAAATAAGTGTAAGCTTGGAAATATAATAAAGAATATTTCCTAAGTATAGAAATAAATGAGATCGGAAAAGAGATAAGTAATTGGAATATTTTCCAATTATAAATAGCATATATTTTCTAAAGTTTAGAAAATAAAGGAAGGCGATATTCGGAAATGTTTTCCAAATAACATAAAAGGCCAATATGGTTATTGAAAATATTTAGTTAACAAATATTGATAAAGAAACAGAGAAGTGATTTAACTAATGGAATATTAATTAAGGGCTCAGTGACATGTTCAAAAAGGAAAATTTGATTTTTGAAAAGAGTAAACTGTTTAAAAACTCCCAGGGAAAGACTATTTGAATTAAAAACAAATTTAATAGAAATTTGTGAAAGCAAATTTGAATTAAAGTAAAGCCAGTAAAATGGTAACTGAGATTGAACTAGAATGATATCAAGACAAATCGGATTGTGAGATTCAAATTTGAAGTGTAATGTGATAATCAAGTTAAGAGTTGGGAATCGAGAAGAAACTCGAGTTAAATTGATATTTGGCTCGGATATAAGCAAATGGTTGTGTTGTGGATAAAAGCAGATTGGAATTTGATTGGGATGACCCTTGTATCCACTGAATTGATAACAGGTGGAAGGGATATAATGATATGCCAACAAAAGGTACAAGTTTATATTTCTATTGGATATAAGATTTATGAGCCAAATTGGCAAGCCGCTTGGCTATTTGATTTTCTTTTGGGATGGAGACGGCCCAGAGAGGCGAGTGGGAGTTTGACCTATCAAGCAGTACAAAGGAGTTGCTGGCGAAATTTTTCGAAGAGTTAAGGCGTTAGAAAATTTTCAGGATTTTTGAAAATTTTCGTTGATAAGAATTAATTAATGATTTAATTGAATTTAAATTGGTCCAGTTGAAACTGGAGTTAAGAAGTGAACAAATATGTTCTAACCAGTCGATAGGGTCGTCCTCTAGCTTTTAGCAATTTCGAGGACGAAATTATTTTAAGTGGGGAAGAATGTAATGACCCGCATTTGCAGAGGTATTATAATTAATTTATTTAATTATATAAATAGTGATATAGTGAATTAAATGGTCGTGGAATTAAATAATGGTGAATATATAATTTAAAATAATAAATTTAATAATATATTTAATTCTGAAATAATCAGAATTGGCTAAAATGGCAATATGGTGTGAACGGGATCACCTGTGATATTTAATTCAGTTTAGAATTGAATTAGAATAACGAATATATTTAAATAACGACAGTTTGAACGTAGAGTTATATTATAATTAAAATTGAGCTTGAAATGGCGCTGCAGTTCGTAAATTGGCGATTCGAACTTCAACTGAATGTACATGATTCGCTTTAAGCCGAATTTCTGTGAAACAAGAAACGTGTGGAGCTGGTGGAGTATATCTTTCTAGTGGAAGAGAAAAATCGGGATTTCGTCGTGTAGATTTTGATTCACGTCCAAATCAAATTTTAGAAAAGTCACTGTGGAATTCCTTTATAATTTATAAAGGAATTATTTATATTTATAAAAGAAATGTCAATATAAATCGAATATCGTGTTGACCCAAAAGTGAATATCAAGTTAGAAATTCATATAGGAATATTCTAGATCTGTATAGTATTCCACTGTGAATATAGACGATAATATGTATTTTTTTTAAATATTAAAATTTAATTATATTTAAATATATTTATATATTTAAATGGGTCATTCAGAGCTTTAAAAATAGCCAGTTTTGCAAACGAAGTCGGAATTCGACGAAACTAACTTTGTTGGATCCGCAATGTCAAATAGTTGCTAGATGTCAGTTTCCGTGATTTTTAGAGTCACTGTGTTGCCGTACGGATTTTTAGAGTGTAAAACAGTCAGTATTTTGACAGTTAAAAATACGCTGTGTGAACATACGGAATCGGAATTCGACGAAACCAGTTTCGTTGGGACCGTAATGCCAAACTCTAGCGGCATATCTAGTTTCGTGATTTTTAGGTAAAGTGTGTGAGCACACGAATTTTTAGAAAGCAAAAATAAACAAAAAGAAAATATCTAAAACAAAATGTGTGGATATTAAAGGAACCACATCCTTCTCTCTCAGCCACACAAGACATCGCATCCCCTTATAAAAGAAATGAGCCGCCGAATGCTTTAGGAAAACCAAAAACGTGAACATCCCTCTTTCTAAAATCAAATAAATTCAAAGTAAAATCCTATAAAATTCTATAACTCTTAATACTCATATATTTTGGTTCACTGAGTGGGTATCTTCGATTCAGTGCCATTTCTGAGACATGCAATTGGTATTTGATGGGCTCGACAGTTCCAACGTGAGTGGATGCTGCTTAGGGTTCATCGATTCAAAAGGTTTGAAGCCTTTGTATAGGAATTTGAGCTCGTATTGGGGTTTCTTGCATCAAACGACCGCTGTATGGAATTTTTGGGCATTTTTGGATTTTAAAATTGTCGACGGTTTTGCAGGGGCAACAGCTCGACGCGACCGAGAGAGGGAGTTCGAACTCTTCCTTTTGGGTATGGCAGGGTGCGAATTCAAACGAGTTGAGGAATGGTGATGTTGGATTTTTAAAGTGCGGAAGATGGGAGGAGTAAAGTGTCAAAAATGGTGAACTAAAAGGAGCGGGTCACGATGGATATAATCGTGGAAGAAAGCAAAACGTTCGGGCCTGGTAATATAAGGGAGATGGGCCGGCAAATGTTTGAGTGAGGCCCAAAAGCTTTTAAATAGAAATTTAGTTTTATTTAAAATTCAAAATAGTCCATCAACTTTATAATGGTATAAATTGATCATACGATATCTGATTGACGAACCGTAAGTTGCGTTGGGATCGTATGGACGGGAGCAACGCAATGAGACTGATCGGGAGTGAATCCGAGATCATTGGAATTTATGGCGAAATAAACTGTTTGATTCAGATCAAATAACAGTTTATCGTTCTTTAACGATGAACTGCAAATGTGAGTAAATCTCACTAACTCTGAACAGTTTATAATTTCATGTTGTATTTTAGAACTGTTAAATATTGGCTGATTGACTGTGTGTTGACTGTTTGATTAAAGTGCTAGTCAGTTAGTTGAATTTCTATATTGATTCTGTTCAACAGAACATATCATATGGAACTGAAAGTGATGTTATCTATATTGTTCAACATCTGTGATGCAGGGAAACAGGTTGGAGGAATCCACCTGGATTCCTCAACATTTATTTACTGTTTTCATATATTGTGATATATGATGTGATGTATATCTGTGAAACCCCGTAACTTCCCCGGTTGGGAAAGCGCGGATAGTTCGAGAGCAAGCCACAACAGAACGCGGACGGAAGAACATTTCATTGTTATTACAACAATTCCATCAGAATACAAGAATATACAGAGTATAAATGAATATTACACAGAAATATCAGAGATTTAAATTACATTTAAATACATCGCAACGGAAAATAATACAATACACAACTAGAAGTAATACACGGATACAAAACTTTCTAAGTGTTGTTCCAACTGTAAACCAGGATCCTGTGAGCATAAATATGCAAAACCAAAACTACTAGCTGCCCGTGTCGAAAATAAGGGCACCCAGAGTTTAGGTTAAAACAATAAACTCCAGGTCAGTCATGGGACTGGTGTGAGAACTAAAACAGTTGTAAATATTTATTTTAAAGTTAGGTAAATCAAGGGACCACGCCGTATAACACGGAACGGGTTTCCTCCCAAGAATACTAGTGCACAAAACAACAGCGCAATGCTAAATAAAGAAAAATGAAGCTATTATAAGACCTAGGTCCCATCACACAATGCAACGCAAGCCGGAGGATAGGGTTTTTACCTTATAATAGCCAAGAATGCTTGATACGTTTAAAACAAATCATTTGATACTATTATAAGTGGATATTGTATAAAATATCTTCAAATCATAAGTATCAATCATAGATGGCATAAGCGCCCCATCCCACTATGTCACCAAACTAGGCTCTACAAATAAAACCGAAATACACGTATTGGAAGTTGGATTTCCATTATGGTGGCTCCTGATTCGAAAGATCGATCGCGTAGTGCAATTCCCCACGGCTTACATCCCAGCAAGAGAAAACAACGTCTGCACATCCGCACTTTTGGGACCAGAGTATCACCGCGGCTTACGTCCCAGCGAGAGAAAACACCTCTTACTATATCCCTGAGCACTAAGCTCATCTCGGTCGACCGAATCCACGACACAACTAAGGTGCCCATCCACTAAAAAGCATACTGATCAAACCATCAGTTTACCACCATACCGGGGTGTGAGGCTCGCGAATCAACGCTATACACAAAGCCATGCTATATTAAAGATGCGCTTTGATCATCATCCACCAAACTTTGCTTTTCAACAAAAGTCTGGATCACTGCATCTTAGCATGCCGCACTATCAATTCATATCGTACCACTGATTTCTGCCAATATATAACCTTTGAGCTCGTATGTCTCAGAGAAGGGCGTTAAGCAAGAGAATAAATTCCCCGCCGCCAAACAGATATATATTAAGCAGAGATCAACGAATACAATATTAAGGAATACAATGTCAGACAGACTATCCATTTACAAGTCCGTTCTAGGTCTGGACGAAACCGGAGGCACTTTCCTCGCATATCCGTCGATCTCCAAGTACGTCTGGACGACCACCAACTGATTCCCTCATCTTGGGTGTACAACCCAATCAAGATCATAAGTAATCACCCAAACAATGTGAAGACTTTCGGTCTTCGACCACCGTCATCATCTTCGACTTTTCGTCGAATCGGTTATTCATAATGGGTATAAACCCGGCCTTTCTGAACAACCCGCGTATATTATAAACAAATGTTACACAAACACAACATACGCCTCATTCCAATTCAGCAGTCACTAACTGTAAATTAGCAAGGGAACAATTCCCCAAATATTAACCCCGAAGGCCGAAACCAACATCAGATCAATACCCAGTAAACCATTCTTCTTAGCTAACCTACAGTTAGTTTCTAAATTTCACGTTCTTAGGGAAAGGTTCCCATTAATTTTATCAAAGATAAATTCTTTAAAATATATTCTTTAATCTTCCTTTGGATATCATTTCAAACCAAATTATGGTTTTCCAAACTAGTCGGGATTAGCGAACCATACTGAAGTAATTATTTATTTTATTTCCCAATCCCTACCTATTCATCCCATGAAGCAAAACTGATAATACTCCATGTCTAATACCACGGTGTTATCGGTAAAATTAATTACCATTCCACGTCCAAATCTAATTAAAGATTTAACTATCGCTTTGGAGCAAAATTGGTGATACTCCATTCTCGATCTTTTCAATCTAATTAAAGATTCATTAAAACTCCACTTAGTTTTAATCTTTAACTGGGTTAAAGAATCAGTGTCATTTAAAACACGGTTCACTATAAACCCAAAATCACATTACATTTCAATGAGACCCTAACCATAAATCAGCAAGTGAGCAATTCCCTAAGTATTAACCCCGAAGGCCGAAACCAACATTAGATCAATACCCCAGAAACCATTCAACTTAACTAATCTCCAGTTAGTTTCTGATTTTCTTAACTCCTTTGGATCTAAGAACAGTATTATTGAAGATACCGTTCACGACAACCCAAAATCACATTCTATTAATTATCGGGTTAAAGAAAAAGTGTTATTTAAAACACTGTTCACGATAAACCCAAAAATCAATACCAATTCAATTCCAATTAAATATTATTTAATTGGTATACTTCATTAAATCTAAATAAAAGATTTAATCTTTTTCTCAATTGGGCTTAAGAACAGTGTTAATGAAGACACCATTCACGACAAACACTAATCACATTTGATATTAAATACAAGGCTCTGAATAGAAAATATATCGGCTTATATTCAATATCAAATTCTACGACCAACAAATATCGTATTGGAAATAACGATATAAATATATCTTTCAAATTTCCATAACAATATATGTATAATCACGAAATCCAACATCGAAATAATCCAAAGACAGTTTCGATTCAAATCCATCCCAATTCAATTATTGGAAATCCTGGTTACTTTTAAAATCCTTAAAAATCAAATTTATTTATTTAAAAATAAATAGAATTTTAATTCTAGTTCAAAACTAGTTCATTTCGATAAAAATCTATTTTTATCTTTTCAAATATGGAGTTTTTCATCCCAATTTTTCCCAAATCATTTCTTATGATTTTACACAAATTATTACTATTTTTAATAATTTTATCAAGGCCCGTACAGTCGATTTCTATCAATGGCCATCGAACTGCACTTACAACGACCTTTTCCAAATTTGATTTGGACATAATTCCAAATCCAACCGTTAGATTTCAAATTTCTAATATTCGTTAGAAAGCTCTTTTCGATACGAACCCAACGGTTCCGGTTTTAGGAGAATCCGACGGTCGGATCTCCCGCAATGTCCATTCGAAGTCAATGGTCGAAATTCACGAACTGCCGCGGTGCGGCGCGTTCTATTCAGGCCATTATATTATATATATATAATATATATAATATATACTTCGTCGATTTCCTTTTAAAACGTATTATATAAATCGTTTTTAAATTCGTTTTCGAAATGATTTCAACTTCCTTTTCAAATTCAAATCAAAATTGAATTTTCTCTTATAAATTCGTTTTAAATCCATTTCAATTCAATTCAAATTCGTTTTCTATTCAATTCAACTCAAATTCGTTTTCTATTCAATTCAATTCGAATTCGTTTTCTATTCAATTCAACTCAAATTCGTTTTTTATTCAATTCGAATTCGTTTTTTATTCAATTCAATTCGAATCCGTTTTCTATTCAATTCAATTCGAATTCGTTTTCTATTCAATTCAATTCGAATTCGTTTTCTATTCAATTCAATTCGAATTCGTTTTCTATTCAATTCGAATTCGATTTCTGTTCAATTCAATTCGAATTCGTTTTCTGTTCAATTCAATTCGAATTCGTTTTCTGTTCAATTCAATTCGAATTCGTTTTCTGTTCAATTCAATTCGAATTCGTTTTCTATTCAATTCGAATTCGTTTTCTATTCAATTCAATTCGAATTCGTTTTCTATTCAATTCAATTCGAATTCATTTTCTATTCAAAATATCAGATTTTGAAATCACTTTCGATGTTCATTATAAATTGGATAATATCGATATAAATATCGTTCACGTCAAAATGGCGCCAATCTAATCAACACGACTTCATATATTTCTATTTTCAAATATTCTATTTCAAATATTCTATTTCAAATATTCTATTTCAAATATTTCTATCTCAAATATTTCTTTTTTTCAAATATTTCTATTTCGAATATTTCTATTTCCAATATTGAATGAGGTCCAATCAATTACCATATAATGTTAATTATATGGGTTTTCTACAACAAATGTATACAATAACAACCATCATCCAAAGTGCATTCTACACGGTATAAGCATCGAATATAAATATTTAACGCTCATAACAGTCTGTCAATCAATCAATCGACATACAACTAAACAATCGGGATTAGTGTACGTCAAATATCATCCCAATACCCATGTGGGGTTTCAAACAATCAAACACAGATTTTATTTGTGCAGTTGGGCGATGTGTAAAATTTATCGTCCCAATCAATATCAGTCAAATGTGTGTATATAAACAAATCGTCCGATTTGTTTATTTTTATTTCATTTCATATACACGTTAAAATTCTATTTTTAACTATAAAATATTTTCCACTATAAAATATTTTATTTCAACTATATAAATGTTTTATTTCATTTCACATCACATCACACAATCAACTACACATCAAAATCAAACAAATAAGCATACAAGCCGTCCATGGTCTGTGGACGACGGGTGTCGGGTGCTACTAAACACCGTCTGCATCGTAGTATATATTATTAACTAGAAAACAAAATTAAAAGGAAAGAAGTTCTCACCGAATAGCTAATCCAACGCCACGACTCTTCTTATGTGGAAAATCTCCGCCGTTTCTTCTTTCATCACTTTCGTCATCCGTATTCACTACATATATAAAAATCGAATTTTTACTTCGCTATTCAATATATAAAAATCGAATTTTTACTTCGCTATTCAATCTATAAAAATCGAATTTTTACTTCGCTATTCAATCTATAAAAATCGAATTTCTACTTTGTTATTCAATATATAAAAATTGAATTTTTACTTTGATATTCAATATATAAAAATCGAATTTTTACACTGCTATTCAATATATAAAAATCGAATTTTTACTTCGCTATTCAATATATAAAAATCGAATTTTTACTTCGCTATTCAATATATAAAAATTGAATTTTTACTTCGCTATTTAATATATAAAAATCGAATTTTTACTTCGCTATTCAATATATAAAAATCGAATTTTTACTTCGCTATTCAATATATAAAAATCGAATTTTTACTACGTTATATTTACAAAAGCTATATTTTTATATTTCACATATGGTAAAAATCATATTTTTATGTTTTTATAATATAAAAATCGTATCTTTCCTACCTTAAAGACCTTACCTTTATTCATATAAAAATTATAACTTTATAAAACAAAAAAATCTAATCTTTACAAAAATCGCTCCTTTTTTTAAACAACATCATATCTTTCTATTAACTATCTCTTAATAATAAAAATAACATTTTTATTTAAGGTTGTATATATATTTAAAACTGATTTCTTTTTTTAAACTATTTGATATAAAATTTCAATTTTAAACTACGCTTTATTCAAAAAAAACTGATTTAATCTAGGTGTTCATATTAAAACTGAATTTAAAATTAAACAATGTTTACATCATATATAAAAAAAGAGAAAATTCAGATTTTAAAAACAGTAAAACTCACTTTTGGTTAACGAAGAGGAGGGAGGACGAACTCAGATCGTCGGAGGGGGTGGAGTCTTCGCGCAGGTGGTGGTGATGGCGGCCTGGGGGCCCACGGCGGCGACTGGCGTCGAGTTCCCTTCTGGTTTGGGGTTTTAGGGGTTATGGCTTTCGATTGGGTCGGGATTGAGGCGGAGGAGAGCGGCGCTGCTCTGGTGGGGTGGGGCGGTGGCGCGATGAAGGGTGGCGGCTGGAGCGTGGCAGCGACGGGCGAGGCTAGGGCTTCGTTCTATTTTTTTATCTCAGAAACAAAGTCGGGGAGAGAGAAAGAAAGGGGGGGTGTATGTAAATTTATATATTAATATTTTTATTTAATTTAATTCTTTTGAATCTGAAATATCTGTTCAACGATACGAACCCCAAATCAAACCCAACAACTGCCGCCCCTAGCTAATTACCCCTATTCCGAACACAATGGGTGATGTATCGTATGCTGATTCGATTGTTTCGATCAGTTTCGTCAAAATCAAAATATAACTCTATATATTGAATTTGAACGCACATTTCAATTTACCGGGGCCACATACTAACTAGAAAAATTCCCAAAAAATATTTTCTAGCTTCGTATTGATGATACGGTCCTAACAAAACTAATTTCGTCAAATTCTGAGACCGCTTGAAAAATGGCCATTTTTCAGTCGATTAACATCAACTAAAACTGGTCAAACGCGTTTTCCTTTTCCACGCTCACATATTGATTCGAAAAATTATTAAATTTGAAACATAGCAATAATTTGACATCGCGGATCCAACAAAAGTGGTTTCGTCGAAATCCGAGGTCGTTTGCAAAATTTCCATTTTTAAGGGACTGAATTCCATAGCGACTATTCTGAAATTTCAACTGGACATATCTTTTTATCTCCGCCATGAAATTTTGATTTTTCGGATTCGTTGGAAAGATATTATCAATTAGATTCTATTATTATTGGTTTCACTAAAATCCGGTTTATTTTGCACCCGGTATGTTCAATTGAAGTTTGAAATCGAATTATCGAACTACCGCGCCATTTTCAATTCCTTTTATAGTTTAAAATAAATATTTATATTCTAACGACGATCTATATAAATATATTCGTTCGAATTCTATTCAAAATAAATTTATCGTTGTTATTATTTAAAATCATTCATTTTAAATATTCAAAATTCGCTAAAATTGCCAGTTTAAAAATTTTAAATTGGCCCAGATTTCCGGGTTATTACAATCTCCCCCACTTAAAACTTTTCGTCCCCGAAAAGGAACGAAGCCGAAAGTTGTTTTAAATACCAACTCAACTTTCATTGTTTTGATTACGGCTTAAGTTCTTCAACTTTTCAGTTTCTAAGAACTTTTCAAATTTTTCAAAAATTTGGCTAACACCCTCAATTTTCGAAAATTTTCGCCATAACCTCCCCTGCACCGGGAGCACGGGAAAAATCCCGAAATTGCCATACAGGCCTTCTGATCTCAAAAAGAAAAAGAAAAAGCCAAGAGGCTAGCCAATCGGCTCATAAAATCATCGTCACCCAAACAAAACAGTAAATTATGATAAACATGTACCTATTTGTCGAGCAAACAATTTTATTTCTCTACTCTAGCCTCCTTGCTATGACCTGTTCAATGAAAGTACATGTATATGCAAGCAAATGCGACCAAATTTCCAATACAACTCACTATTTGATCAAATTGACTATATGGTTAAAATTTCAATTAATCAAAACAGTAATCAAACAACACAACCATCAATCAATTAGTTGATTAGCTTATCAAATTCATAACTTTGATATATAGTCAAAAAATCAGATTTTTGATGCAAAATCACAAAAACAAGCCCTATCTAATTTTGGTTCTCATACCAGTCTAATGGAAATATATAGAAATCTCGCTTTCGAAACTCAAATACCAATTCTGATGATGTCTAGACTATCATCAGAATCGTCTCCGGGCGACTAGAGTGTGATTCTATATCTATCCAGTATATAAAAACTTCAAATACACGTGGATCAGACGTATACTCAAAGTCTATATATACTGGACTGTCCAAATTCAAACATAATAACTAATCAAATACGAATAGTTGATTTAAATTTTCAAAACAAAATTTGTTTTCATTTTCAAAAATATACTCTTCACACTCATTCTAGAATACTACTGATCCTATCTCTAACGAGTCATTATAATTGGATATTACTAATCCAATCCCTGATGAATTCTTTCGTATGGTTCTAACGTGTCTTGTTCTCTGAGCTCTGTAAACCAAAGCTCTGATACCAACTGTGAAAACCCGTAACTTCCCCGGTTTGGAAAGCGCGGATAGTTCGAGAGCAAGCCACAACAGAACGCGGACGGAAGAACATTTCATTGTTATTACAACAATTCCATCAGAATACAAGAATATACAGAGTATAAATGAATATTACACAGAAATATTAGAGATTTAAATTACATTTAAATACATTGCAGCGGAAAATAATACAATACACAACTAGAAGTAATACACGGATACAAAGCTTTCCGAGTATTGTTCCAGCTGTAAACCAGGATCCTGTGAATATAAATCTGCAAAACCAAAACTACTAGCTGCCCGTGTCGAAAATAAGGGCACCCAGATTTTAGGTTAAAACAATAAACTCTAGGTCAGTCATGGGACTGGTGTGAGAACTAAAACAATTGTAAATCTTTATTTTAAAGTTAGGTAAATCAAGGGACCACGCCGTATAACACGGAACGGGTATCCTCCCAAGAATACCAGTGCATAAAACAACAGCGCAATGCTAAATAAAGAAAAATGAAGCTATTATAAGACCTAGGTCCCATCACACAATGCAACGCAAGCCGGAGGATAGGGTTTTTACCTTATAATAGCCAAGAATGCTTGTTACGGTTAAAACAAATCATTTGATACTATTATAAGTGCATATTGTATAAAATATCTTCAAATCATAAGTATCAATCATAGACGGCATAAGCGCCCCATCCCACTATGTCGCCATACTAGGCTCTACAAATAAAACCGAAATACACGTATTGGAAGTTGGATTTCCATCATGGTGGCTCCTGATTCGAAAGATCGATCGTGTAGTGCAATTCCCCACGGCTTACGTCCCAGCAAGAGAAAACACCGTTTGCACATCCGCACTTTTGTGACCAGAGTATCACCGCGGCTTACGTCCCAACGAGAAAAAACACCGCTTACTCTATCCCTGAGCACTAAGCTCATCTCGGTCGACCGAATCCACAATACCACTAAGGTGCCCATCCACTAAAAAGCATACTGATCAAACCATCAGTTTACCACCATACCAGGGTGTGAGACTCGCGAATCAACGCTATACACAAAGCCATGCTATATTAAAGCTGCGCTTTGATCATCATCCACCAAACTTTGCTTTTCAACAAAAGTCTGGATCACTGCATCTCAGCATGCCACACTATCAATCCATATCGTACCACTGATTTCTGCCAATATATAACCTCTGAGCTCGTATGTCTCAGAGAAGGGCGTTAAGCAAGAGAATAAATTCCCCGCCGCCGAACAGATATATATTTAGCAGAGATCAACGAATACAATATAAAGGAATACAATGTCAGACACACCATCCATTTACAAGTCCGTTCTAGGTCTGAACGAAACCGGAGGCACATTCCTCACATATCCGTCGATCTCCAAGTACGTCTGGACGATCACCAATTGATTCCCTCATCTTGGGTGTACAGCCCAATCAAGATCATCAGTAATCACCCAAACGATGTGAAGACTTTCGGTCTTCGACCACCGTCATCATCTTCAACTTTTCGTCGAATCGGTTATTCAGAATGGGTATAAACCCGGCCTTTCCGAACAACCAGCGTATATTATAAACAAATGTTACACAAACACAACATATGCCTCATTCCAATTCAGCAGTCACTAACCGTAAATTAGCAAGGGAACAATTATCCAAATATTAACCCCGAAGGCCGAAACCAACATCAGATCAATACCCAGGAAACCATTCTTCTTAGCTAACCTACTGTTAGTTTCTAAATTTCATGTTCTTAGGGAAAGGTTCCCATTAATTTTATCAAAGATAAATTCTTTAAAATTTATTCTTTAATCTTCCTTTGGATATCATTTCAAACCAAATTATGGTTTTCCAAACTAGTCGGGATTAGCGAACCACACCGAAGTAATTATTTATTTTATTTCCCAATCCCAACCTATTCATCCCATAAAGCAAAAATGGTAATACTCCATATCTAATACCACGGTGTTATCGGTAAAATTAATTACCATTCCATGTCCAAATCTAATTAAAGATTTAACTATCGATTTGGAGCAAAACTGGTGATACTCCATTCTCGATCTTTTTAATCTAATTAAAGATTCATTAAAACTCCACTTAGTTTTAATCTTTAACTGGGTTAAAGAATCAGTGTGATTTAAAACACGGTTCACTATAAACCCAAAATCACATTACATTTCAATCAGACCCTAACCATAAATCAGCAAGTGAGTAATACCCTAAGTATTAACCCCGAAGGCCAAAACCAACATTAGATCAATACCCCAGAAACCATTCAACTTAACTAATCTCCAGTTAGTTTCTGATTTTCTTAACTCCTTTGGATCTAAGAATAGTATTATTGAAGATACCGTTCACGACAACCCAAAATCACATTCTATTAATTATCGGGTTAAAGAACAAGTGTTATTTAAAACATTGTTCACGATAAACCCAAAAATCAATACCAATTCAATTCCAATTAAATATTATTTAATTGGTATACTTCATTAAATCTAAATAAAAGATTTAATCTTTTTCTCAATTGGGCTTAAGAATAGTGTTAATGAAGACACCATTCACGACAAACCCAAATCACATTTGATATTAAATACAAGGCGCTGAATAGAAAATATATCGGCTTATATTCAATATCAAATTCTACGACCAACAAATATCGTATTGGAAATAACGATATAAATATATCTTTCAAATTTCCATAACAATATCTGTATAATCACGAAATCCTACATCGAAATAATCCAAAGACAATTTCGATTCAAATCCATCCAATTCAATTATTGGAAATCCTGGTTACTTTTAATTCCCTTTCAAATCAAATTTATTTATTTAAAAATAAATAGAATTTTAATTCTAGTTCAAAACTAGTTCATTTCAATAAAAATCTATTTTTATCTTTTCATATATGGAGGTTTTCATCCCAATTTTTCCCAAATCATTTCTTATGATTTTACACAAATTATTACTATTTTTAATAATTTTATCAAGGCCCGTACAGTCGATTTCCATCAACGGCCATCGAACTGCACTTACAACGACCTTTTCCAAATTTGATTTGGACATAATTCCAAATCCAACCGTTAGATTTCAAATTTCTAATATTCGTTAGAAAGCTCTTTTCAATACGAACCCAACGGTTCTAGTTTTAGGAGAATCCGACGGTCGGATCTCCCGCAATGTCCGTTCGAAGTCAATGGTCGAAATTCACGAACTGCCGCGGTGCGGCGCGTTCTATTCAGGCCATTATATTATATATATATAATATATATAATATATACTTCATCGATTTCCTTTTAAAACATATAATATAAATCGTTTTTAAATTCGTTTTCGAAACGATTTCGACTTCCTTTTCAAATTCAAATCAAAATTGAATTTTCTCTTATAAATTCGTTTTAAATCCATTTCAATTCAATTCAAATTCGTTTTCTATTCAATTCAATTTCGTTTTCTATTCAATTCAATTCGAATTCATTTTCTATTCTATTCAATTCGAATTCATTTTCTATTCAATTCAACTCAAATTCGTTTTTTATTCAATTCAATTCGAATTCGTTTTTTATTCAATTCAATTCGAATTCGTTTTCTATTCAATTCAATTCGAATTCGTTTTCTATTCAATTCAATTCGAATTCGTTTTCTATTCAATTCAATTCGAATTCGTTTTCTATTCAATTCGAATTCGTTTTCTATTCAATTCAATTCGAATTCGTTTTCTATTCAATACAATTCGAATTCGTTTTCTATTCAATTCAATTCGAATTCGTTTTCTATTCTATTCAATTCAAATTCGTTTAATATTCAATTCAATTCGAATTCGTTTTCTATTCAAAATATCAGATTTTGAAATCACTTTCGATGTTTATTATAAATTGGATAATATCGATATAAATATCGTTCACGTCAAAATGGCGTCAATCTAATCAACACGACTTCATATATTTCTATTTTCAAATATTCTATTTCAAATATTCTATTTCAAATATTTCTATCTCAAATATTTCTTTTTTTCAAATATTTCTATTTCGAATATTTCTATTTCCAATATTGAATGAGGTCCAATCAATTACCATATAATGTTAATTATATGGATTTTCTACAACACATGTATATAATAACAACGATAAATAATCAACCATCATCCAAAGTGCATTCTACACTATATAAGCATCGAATATAAATATTTAACGCTCATAACAGTCTGTCAATCAATCGATCGACATACAACTAAACAATCGGGATTAGTGTACGTCAAATATCATCCCAATACCCGTGTGGGGTTTCAAACAATCAAACACAGATTTTATTTGTGCAGTTGGGCGATGTGTAAAATTTATCGTCCTAATCAATATCAGTCAAATGTGTGTATATAAACAAATCGTCCGATTTGTTTATTTTTATTTCATTTCGTATACACGTTAAAAATTCTATTTTTAACTATAAAATATTTTCCACTATAAAATATTTTATTTCAACTATATAAATGTTTTATTTCATTTCACATCACATCACACAATCAACTACACATTAAAATCAAACAAACAAGCATACAAGCCGTCCATGGTCTGTGGACGACGGGTGTCGGGTGCTACTAAACACCGTCTGCATCCTAGTATATATTATTAATTAGAAAACAAAATTAAAAGGTGAGAAGTTCTCACCGAATAGCTAATCCAACGCCATGACTCTTCTTATGTGGAAAATCTCCGCCGTTTCTTCTTTCATCAATTTCGTCATCCGTATTCACTACATATATAAACATCGAATTTTTACTTCGCTATTAAATATATAAAAATCGTATTTTTACTTCGCTATTCAATCTATAAAAATCGAATTTTTACTTCGCTATTCAATCTATAAAAATCGAATTTCTACTTTGCTATTCAATATATAAAAATTGAATTTTTACTTTGCTATTCAATATATAAAAATCGAATTTTTACTTCGCTATTCAATATATAAAAATCGAATTTTTACTTCGCTATTCAATATATAAAAATCGAATTTTTACTTCGCTATTCAATCTATAAAAATTGAATTTTTACTTCGCTATACAATATATAAAAATCGAATTTTTACTTCGCTATTCAATATATAAAAATCGAATTTTTACTTCGCTATTCAATATATAAAAATCGATTTTTTACTTCGCTATTCAATATATAAAAATCGAATTTTTACTACGTTATATTTACAAAAGCTATATTTTTATATTTCACATATGGTAAAAATCATATTTTTATATTTTTATAATATAAAAATCGTATCTTTCCTACATTAAAGACCTTACCTTTATTCATATAAAAATTATAACTTTATAAAACAAAAAAATCTAATCTTTACAAAAATTGCTCCTTTTTTTTAAACAACATCATATCTTTCTATTAACTATCTCTTAATAATAAAAATAACATTTTTATTTAAGGTTGTATATATATTTAAAACTGATTTCTTTTTTTAAACTATTTCATATAAAATTTCAATTTTAAACGATGCTTTATTCAAAAAAACTAATTTAATCTAGGTGTTCATATTAAAACTGAATTTAAAATTAAACAATGTTTACATCATATATAAAAAAAGAGAAAATTCTGATTTTAAAAAACAGTAAAACTCACTTTTGGTTAACGAAGAGGAGGGAGGACGAACTCAGATCGTCGGAGGGGGTGGAGTCTTCGCGCAGGTGGTGGTGATGGCGGCCTGGGGGCCCACGGCGGCGACTGGCGTCGAGTTCCCTTTTGGTTTGGGGTTTTAGGGGTTATGGCTTTCAATTGGGTCGGGATTGAGGCGGAGGAGAGCGGCGCTTCTCTGGTGGGGTGGGGCGGTGGCGCGATGAAGGGTGGCGGCTGGAGCGTGGCAGCGATGGGCGAGGCTAGGGCTTCGTTTTATTTTTTTTATCTCAAAAACAAAGTCGGGGAGAGAGAAAGAAAGGGGGGTGTACGTAAATTTATATATTAATATTTTTATTTAATTTAATTCTTTTGAATCTGAAATATCTGTTCAACGATACGAACCCCAAATCAAACCCAACAACTACCGCCCCTAGCTAATTACCCCTATTCCGAACACAATGGGTTATGTATCGTATGCTGATTCGATTGTTTCGATCAGTTTCGTCAAAATCAAAATATAACTCTATATATTGAATTTGAACGAACATTTCAATTTACCGGGGCCACATACTAACTAGAAAAATTCCTGAAAAATATTTTCTAGCTTCGTATTGACGATACGGTCCCAACAAAACTAATTTCGTCAAATTCAGAGACTGCTTGAAAAATGGCCATTTTTCAGTCGATTAAAATCAACTGAAACTGGTCAAACGCGTTTTCCTTTGCCACGCTCACATATTGATTCGGAAAATTATGAAATTTGAAACCTAGCAATAATTTGACATCGCGGATCCAACAAAAGTGGTTTCGTCGAAATCTGAGGTCGTTTGCAAAATTTCCATTTTTAAGGGTCTGAATTCCATAACGACTATTCTGAAATTTCAACTGGACATCATTTTATCTCCGCTATGAAATTTTGATTTTTTGGATTCGTTGGAAAGATATTATCAATTAGATTCTATTATTTTTGGTTTCACTGAAATCTGGTTTATTTTGCACCCGGTATGTTCAATTGAAGTTTGAAATCGAATTATCGAACTACCGCGCCATTTTCAATTCCTTTTATAATTTAAAATAAATATTTATATTCTAACGACGATCTATATAAATATATTCGTTCGAATTCTATTCAAAATAAATTTCTCGTCGTTATTATTTAAAATAATTCATTTTAAATATCCAAAATTCGCTAAAATTGCCAGTTTAAAATTTTTAAATTGGCCCAGATTTTCGGGTTATTACAATATCTATTATGGATTGTGTGTGTTAGAATGATGTTGATCATTGTTATTCGATATTTTAAATATCATAATAGACCCTGGGATGTAAAAATAATTATTTCAATGTATATTGAAATAAAAGGGATTTTATAAAGTCAATAGATTTTATAAAAAGGTAATATTTCGAAAGTAAATAAAAGGGGAAATGTTTATAAAACGAATAGAGTTTTATAAAAGGGAAATCATTTGTAAAGTGAAGAACCGTTACTAAAAGTAAATCTTTATAAATGAATAGTTTAATCGAGTTAAAAGGCGTTAATCGATGTTAGTTTAATCGAGTTAAAAGGAGTTAATCGATGTTAGTTTAATCGAAAGGAGTTAATCGATGTTTGTTTAATCGAAAGGAGTTAATCGATGTTAGTTTAATCGATTAGAGTTAAAGCAAATGAGTTAATCGAATATAGTTTATTCGAATAAAGTAAAAGGAGTTAATCAAATATAGTTTTGTTCGAATATAAAGTAAAAGGAGTTAATCGAATATAGTTTATTCAAATATAATTAGAGGAGTTAATCGAATATAGTTTATTCGAATATAATTAGAGGAGTTATCGAATATAGTTTATTCGACAGGAGTTAAGTGAATGGGGTAAATCCAATAGAGTAAAGGAGTTAATCGAATATAGTTTATTCGAATGTAATTAGAAGAGTTATCGAATATAGTTTATTCAACAGGATTTAAGGGAATGGGGTAAATCCAATAGAGTAAAGGAGTTAATCGAATATAGTTTATTAGAATATAATTAGAGGAGTCAATTGAATATAGTTTATTCGAATATAATTAAAGGAGTTATCGAATATAGTTTATTCGACAGGAGTTAAGTGAACAGGGTAAATCCAATAGAGTAAATCAAGTAGAGTTAAGCAAATAGAGGTAAGCAAATAGAGTTAATCCAAAGGAGTAAATCGAATAGAGTTAATTGAAAAGAGTTAATCGAATATAGTTATTCGAAAGGAGGGTTAAGTAAGGAAGTTAGTTAAAGAAATGTAAAGTGAACCTTACCTATTTCAAGGTTAGAAATGTTGTTCAGTTAAGGTCTGAGAGGTAATTATACCCCAACTTGATTGGCTTCGTTTTTAACTAAGGAATGGTTAAGGTTCGGCAGTAAAGGATGGTTAAGTGAATTTAGTAATTAAAGGAAATGGTTTGAGTTGGCATCGCGATGGTTTGTTTAAACATCTGTCTAAGTCCAATGAAGAAGCTTTGGAAATGTTTTCCAAATAAGAAACCAGAAATGTTTTCTAATAAAGAAAAACAAGAAATGGAAATGTTTTCCATTGTTAATAACGTATATTTTCCAAATTCAGAGAATAAGAAATATTGAATATAAGGAAACAGGAGATAAGTAAATTAATGAAATAAAGAGATAAATGTTGAATGATGTTTGATCGATATAAATTTCCATTTGGAAATGATATGGTTGTTTGCACACCTGTTTTTCTTCAATAGTTAAATCACAGACTATCTAAGTTTTGACCATTTTAACGTTGTTAATATGGAGAGACCGGTTGGATTATTATCCAAAAGAACCACTCTGTATTGGCATAAGCGTTGCGAATCTTATACGCCAAAGGAAATTGAAGGCGGAGTTATGCAAGGGCTATCCTGTTTACATAATAGTGTCTTCGGTTCATCCTGTTCCTGGATGACTTGTATGGACGGATGTCTGACAGAGTATTTCCAGACGATCACGTATATTGATTTCTCCAACCATACCAAGAGTGGAAGCGGAGAAGGAAACTTCTTTTAGCTAACACATAATGTATGGTTGAGGACGTCAATCGGTGATTTGATGGATTTGACGATGTGGCATTCAAAGTGAATCTGGTGTGATGATAAAGCATAGCTTCTAGCCTCACATCCGGTAAATGACAGAAATCGGGCAGGCAACATGGCTAAGTTGGTCGCACCGAAGTAGGGTGTATAATCACCTGATCTAGAGTTTCATTCATTTCTAAAAATCTGTTGTTGATGCTGTCCCATTCGGGAAACGGTTGCTGATCCCAACCGTTGGTGATATACATTCGATACACTCAAGCGAAATGAGTGGTCGGTCATGTGTGGCCGAGTTGCAAGATGTTCTTGTTGAACCCAGTGTATTCCTCTCTAGAGGTACACTAGCGAAAGGTGGTTCCATACCTTGTCATAGTTGGAAATCCATTACCCAATACGTGCTTGCGGTTTTGATTGTATACTATATACGTAGAACGTGATATGAAAGCGTTTCTGCTAAATGATTATTATATTGTGGTTGATAGACATTATTATAATATCAAAAGGTTTTTTATATAAAGATATTTTGGATTCTCATAAGGGAAAAACTCGTTCCGTTATACGGCGTGGTCTTATGAGATATCGTTTACTTGTTCGAACTGTTTTTAACTGTTTTACTCATACCAGTCCCATGACTGATCCGTAGTTTATTTGTTTGTTTCCCTAAACACTTGGGTGCCTAAATTTGTACGGGCAATCAAGTAGTCGGGATTTTACAGATACACTTGAAGAGCTAGAGCAGGAGGCTTCAGGATCACATAGCTATAGTTATTTCCGCTGTGTTGTAAGTGTTGTACTTTGATAATGATGTATATTCAAGTACAAATGTATATTTCAAAGTTATGTTACATATATTATATGTTATTCGTTCCGCTGTGAGATTCGTGTTACTCTGATGTTGTGTTCTTCTTCTTCTTCTATTCTAAGTTCTATCTTATCTATCCTCACCCTCTAATTTCTTTCATTAATGATCGGTATTTTTCGATGTTTGGTTAATCGTCATCGTGTTTATGTCGATAACCAAAGTCGTCAAAATCCCGGTTCATTACACATCCAATCATCCATCTACTCAACCATTCAATCACAGGCATTCATTGTCCTAAAAAAGATTTCTAATGCTTTCATGCTCATATGCATAGTGTGTTTATATGTCCTTATCTAATGCAAAATCAGGCGGTCTACTGATTCAGTTGACCTCCTTAATGCGAATTATGTCAGTGTCATGCGTCTAATATGTATGCAATCCTAATGATACATATCATTTCTATATGAGTGCAAAACCATTCACTCAAATGCAATGTCCATATGATAACACATCAAGTTCAATCCATAAACAAATACATATATGCAAATGCAATATGAAAGTGACTGAGCCGATCTTGTGCCTAATGTGTGTATATGCATCCACAAGCAACCACTTGCAACCATCAATCATAACATGTTTCAAATATATGTTTACATCCATTGGCTTCTACCTAAGGATCGAAGATATGACCTAGAGGATATACCTAAGAAAAATGGAAACAAGCATGCGTAAAGTTCCTAGAAAAAAAAGAGATCAAGGATATACCCTCAAAAAAGGTATGATGTGCGTGTCTTATTTTTAGTCTCCCACGTCGCGTCTTCTTGAGCTCCACTCCACTGTACCTTAACTAATTAATCTTCACGATTGCGAAGCTTCTTGGCCTCCATTTCCAAAACCCACTAGTAAAGATAGGACCTCAATCACTTACTATGCTAGAGGGTATCCAATGTAGTCGAACTATCTTTCCAAGATAAACAGATGTTAACCTTGATACCTAGTGTATATTCTAAGATGATTAGAGGTCTCTTCTCTACTTAGCTTATCGATCATGTTACAAATCTGAGGGTCTAAAGCTAAAGGTTGCTATGTACTTTTTACCTCTCTTAAGGTCAGTCTTTTTCCTACCTAGGGTGCCTGCCACAACTATTCATCTCTCACCTTTGCCATCCTTGTGTAACATGTTGACAGGTCTTTCGAAAGCTACCTCCATCGCACGAAGAACCCTACAAGGCTTGGAAGAAAATTAGCCGCAGGTGAATCTACTGCGGCTATAGATGGAGGTTAGGCACTTCTTCGCCCTTTGACCGGTGTCGTAGTCTCTTCAAGCCTACGAAACCATGATGCGATGAGGTTACCTCCCAGAAAGCCAGGAGCCCCGGAGACTCAGAAAAGAAGGAAACAAGGATTCAAACAGAGGATCAAAAGATAGTGCGTATGGCTTTGGGGAATATGCTTTTAAAACAAAACTTTTCTTTTGAAAATGCTTCTTTTAACCGTTTTGAAAATAGTTTTTCAAATCTTTTATCTGATCTGGTAACCTTCAACTCTGATACCAAGTGTAACACCCCACCTCCGTTAAGGTCACTCACAAAGGGAATGCCTTAACTTCGGTGGAGAATTATAGGTCAAAGATGCAGATAAATTACAAGACAGATAATTAAAGTAGCAGTAAATAAATAAAACTTTATTTCATTGATAAACAGCTTGTACAAAGATTGTTTTCCAATACCAAAGTATCTATCTTGTTTAACAAAATAAAGAAGCATAAATATACAATGATATTCCCCAATAATGCATTAGCCAGCCATGACAGTGGAAAAGAGAGTCCAAAGCAATACGTCAAAGAGTCTTCAAGCTTGGAAAGAGCAACGTTCCAAAATGAGCTGAGTTATTCCCTCCCTGACTACCTGGGGGGGGGAACGGAAGAAAAGAGGCGAAAACAAAGTAGGTCAGACATAAGTCTGGTAAGTCCAGTTATACTTCAGCATGTAAATAAGGAAAGGACTATGACATGAACAAACTGAACTTAGAACCATACCATAGCAACAAGATAATCCTAAAATAAGACAAGGTAAGATTAACGGAATTGGCTATCGTACCCACTTCTATTTCTCTGCACCCACTAAGGACTGTTTCAACTAGCATCGTGTGTTCATGATAAAAATGATCCCCTTTTTATTGTGTATGCAGTCACTTATCCATCGAGTGTTACCTAGATCCAACTAGAGTTTACTTATCGAACGCTTCCTAGATTCAACCAGGGTTTATGCTACCCAGGGCCACTGGGGTTTATGCTACCTATTGAATGCTTCTCGGATTCAGGGTTTATGCGACCTAGGTTCAACTAGGGATTATGCTACATATCGCACGATGCCCTCTAGTCTAGGACACACTACCCAGAGCGGTATATGTTCCTAGAATTTCCCCACGTATGTGTCATGAACGTTTTCGCTGTCTAGTTGCACATGTCCTCTATATGTGCGTCCCGAGTTCCATGGCAGGGCTAATCAAGAAACACGGAACTCTGTCGGGAGCTTTAAGTTATCTGCCGAGGCAGATGCTAAGGTCTGCTTTTATCTGCGTGTGGCTATGGTCCCACTTGACCCCTCCCTCAAATAATGAAAGGCACCCAAGAACATCAAGAATGAGAACTGTACGCAAGCCCTCTATGCCCTACAAACCTATGGGCCAACCTCACCCATAACTAGATAGCGAGTATATGGTCTGTTGGAGTTCTCCGCCTTTCTGCTTCACGTGCTTGATTGACTTAAGATGGTAGGTAGATGACGAGTTGCTATCACTAGGAAAAAACTGGTCTCGCCGAATCACACTGGTCCATCCTAGTCTTTAGGTTGCCTTATGTTGCAACCAAGGCATACTCTTGGTTCTTTTAACGCAGTCCTTAACCTTTGTGAGCCCAGGAGGATCATCTGCAACCTCACAGAGGGATACCAAGAGTACCCTCATGCCCCCTCGAAGCCGTGTGCTTCGTAACCCAGACCGTTTGAGCCTTCTTCCTGATCAGACGGACGTTCACTCCTTCTCGTGTTCTACGTGGATATCTTGACTAAGGTTTACTACTTAGTTCTCTTAACTAAGGTTTACTACTTAGTTTCCTGAATCATTCGTTTTCTTAACTAAGGTTTACAACTTAGTCCTCTTAACTAAGGTTTACTACTTAGTTCTCTTTCTCGTCATATTGGATTGGTTAAGTTTCATCAGTTAATTCAAGTTAACTTATTCCATTCACTTGTCATGTTTGAATTGGTTAAGTGTTATCCAGCAGTTTACGTTGACCTAACCCACCCATATATCCAGTCAAATTGGTTAAGTGTTCCTTAACCTCACTCGTTTATCAGGTTATATTGGTTAAGTGTTTCTCATTAACTTAACCCTATTCATGTTATAACGGTTAAGTGTTCTAGGTGTACTTAACCCCATCTTCTGGTTTGGTTAACATGTTAGTTCGGTTAAGTGTTCTAAATTTACTTACCCCACCTTCTAGTCTAGTTAACATGTTATAACGGTTAAACATTTACTTAACCTTACCCACTTGTCTAGTTAACATGTTATAATGGTTAAGTGTTTCCTTAATTACTTAACCCTATCAATCCTGTCTTGTTAATATGTTGAGTTGGTTAAGTGTTACCTCAGTTACTTAACCCTACCATTCTAGCTTGATTATTCATGATCTTTAATTCATTAATTAGAGCACCAACCTCTCACATTAGACATGTATTGTTGTGGTCACTAGATGTGCTGGTCAGTTCCGGGCAGGTTTACATCACAACTCAGTCTAACCTCGGGTTCTTTTTGGCTTGATGCACTAACCTCTCACATTAGACAGGTATTGTTGTGGTCACTGGATGTGCCGGTCGGTTCCGGGATGTTTTTCACCACAACTCAGTCTAACCTCGGGATAAGCATATTCGTCTTTTGCTAAATTTTCATGTTTGTCATTTATGTCAGGTATACATGTAAGCTTTCTTCAAATGTTTTCATGCCACATAATTTTAATTATGTTCAAGACTAATGGTATATAAATTATACCATTTATGGCCTTAACCATTTACTTGGTTATGAGCCCACCTACATCATTAACATGTTTTGAATTAATGTCTATCCCAACGTTACCCCCGTTTACACTTCGCATCAATCACATAAAGTAATTAGGCCCGCAAATTAGCCTAATTTATAACAAGTGGTAAAAGGAAGGAGCATGCATAATATAAACATATGTCATGTAATGTTGACATAGAACATTATTGATCTAAATTAACATGTCGCATGAACTTGCATATGAATTAGACTAAATAACCATAAGCCTAAACATGTTAATATGTAGATCTAGGCATGTGTGAACATAACTTTATTTAAAAACTAGCATATAACATAATCATGATAGGTACGCTACCAAAGCATGTAAAATTTTAACTTTAACATATAGGTGTGAACTAGATCTAACAATAATGATCATGTGAACTTGCATGAATCAACTTCATAAACATGCATAAATATATAGATCTAGTTTTGGACCTAACTCAAACATGTAACTTGCATATGAACATATGTATATAGATCTTGATTTGGATCTAACATAAAACATATAACTTGCATAAGTATTAGTCTACCATCATGATAGAAACATATGTATGGACTTGACTTGGCATGCAAATATGAACAAATTAGATCTACTAATCCCAATTGTGTGAACTAGTCATAGATCTAAATTACATACCCATGAACATATATAGATCTAAAGTGTATCTAACACAAAAACATGTAACTTACGTTTTGAATTAACATAAGTCTAGTCATAAAATCATGTGAATCTAGGCATATAGGTTTGTATGAATATGGTTTAGCCTTATAGACTTGCATATGATATAACATAGGAAAATACCTAACATGATGGCTTCATGTAAACATAAGAAGAACCATAAACATATAACATGATAATATTAATTCCAAATAGTTTCATCACAAGAATATGACATAAACATGATAATTTCATGTAAATATATAAGCTCCATCATACAACATGATAATATTAATTCCCAATAGTTTCATCACAAAGATATGACATAAGGAAATCACATGAACAAACACGAATCCATATAGATTAACAAATAGGCACCGTTCTAATTTCAATTTCTTACATAACATGACTTCCAATTAATGTTTAAATCGGAAATATATCTGTACTTACAAAATATAGGCAAGTCTTGTTTTCTGAAATCTGTTTTTTGAAGCTGAATAGCTTTCCTTTGATGTAGATTAGTCGTTCTTTTAATTTAGATTTGATTTGGTTTGTCTCTTTTAATTTGCTTCAAGTTGAACGGCATCTACTCGAGGTTGTCCAATGGCAGCATGAGGGCTCTTGGTTTGATTTTTAATATGATTTTTGGTTGAGAGTTGGTTGCTTATATAGAGTTTTAATTTAATTAAGAGCCGTCAGATTATCATAGGAGCAATCTCAACCGCCTAGACTAGATAGAGTTATCCGAGTGACTCAGCAAGAGGTCAGGAATGACTCGGTATTTGTATTAATAACCTTCTACTTTAACGTTAATGTACCAAATGTTCACCTTTTCTACAATTTACATATTTCTTATTAATGACAAATTCCATATGTAAATTATTCCAAATTTAATTATGCCATAATTATCCTTTTAATTATGCTCACAATTAATGGTATACTAAATATACCATTTCATGAACCAATCAATGCTATGTAATTTTTCATGTTTATCCTTCAT
Organism: Allium sativum; assembly: GCA_030737875.1. Classification (NCBI taxonomy): domain Eukaryota; kingdom Viridiplantae; phylum Streptophyta; class Magnoliopsida; order Asparagales; family Amaryllidaceae; genus Allium; species Allium sativum. The sequence goes on from CM060918.1 coordinate 1,054,758,859, forward strand.
ATTTATATGTAGATTATAAATCAATTATTGTCAATTACATATTCTCCCCTTTACTGTATACAATAATTACCCATACATAAATATCTTTTTATACATGCATAAATCTTTCTTTTCACTGCATGCATCGACATATTTGTATTAAATTTGTCACAAAAGCCAATCAGAGAAGGCCACATAAAAAAACAATCATTGACAACCAAAAAATGCGCCACGTACGCCACATGATGTGTACACGTCATATATATATATATGCGTATGTATATATATTATATATATATTTATTTATTTTCTTTTTTTATCTATCTTCCCAATTACCCATTTTCACACTAAACCACTTTTTGAACTGCGTTCACACTAAGCCACTTTTAAGCCGTTACCCTAAAACAAAAATATGGCGCTGGCAGGGATCAAACTCTATACCACTTATATGCAATTCACATGTTCCAACCAAATGAGCTACTAAGTCTTTTTCTTACAAACCTTAGAACAATGCTAAACATTATTCTTTTATCATTCTTCTTTTTTCATGTTTTGTTGCAATATTTAATTTAAGGACATCTTTTTCATACGAAGTCCAATGTACGAAAACTCAGACTCTATCTCAAGCAGAATTTCGAGATGAACGCAATGCCACAACCCATTCCGAGATGAACGCAATGGTACAACGGACGTATTCTCATATTTCTCACTAAGCGTATAGATCTGTAATTGTGTTGCAGGAGCTTGGGGGTCCGCGGAAGGAGCGAGTTCTGTAGTGGCTCGGTTATCCGCCGGCTTCGGCTGAAGAGCCGACCATTTCGTTCTTTGGTCGCTTTGCCATCGTGAGCGGACTCGGCGGCAGATTTAGCAAAGGATCCTAAAGCTCGTCGAAGCCGAGATGACAATGTGCGACAAAGGTGGTAATCCGAGTGTTCTTAGTGAAAGAACCAAATGTTGAAGGCAAAAAATGTCGTAAACACCCAAGATTCCAAATATTAGGAACTATTAATTTGATCGTATAGACAAGAGCAGAAAGCGGAAAATAACATGAGAGATTTATAGTGGTTCGGCCTTGGGAGAGGCCTACGTCCACTTTGAAGAGTCGTTGGAATATTATTTATCACTAAGGATTACAAGGTTAAGACTATCTCATGACATCTCATTTCATTCATTTCCAAGTCATATGAATTCATAATGGCTATATGCAAAGAATTTAGGAAAAAAACAATTTAGTCCTTCTTCCTCAAAGGGGAGATACCATTAATGAGGCTCTTTAAGCTCTCTAGAGGTCCCAAGTGGTGGAATTCCATCCCCTTTGAAGTGTGAGGCTAACGGGTATTTATATGAGAGGGGTTAGGTAGGAGTAGGTAGAAATAGGGGACCACACCCATAATTTCGCACTCGACACACGCAAAAATATTTTGAACCCCCCTAGGGTGCGAATTTCGCACACCGTGGGGTGCGAAATTCAACCCCATTGGATACGAATTTCGTACCCCTCAGTGGATGGAGATTTGCACCCGAGGGGTTCGAATTTCGTAACCTGCTAGGTAGAAATTCGTACCCCTCGGGGGTATGAAATTTGTACCTCAAGGGGTTCGAATTTCGTAACCCATAGGGCATGAATTTCATACCACTTGAGGGTACGAAATTTGCACCCCAAGGGGTACGAATTTCGCACCCCGGCAGGGTGCAAATTTAGTACCCCGTAGAGGTGTGAAATTCGCACCTCGAGTGGTACAAATTTCATGCCCCGAGGGATTCGAAGTCTATATGCACGGGTGCTTGGGGGCTCGAGATTTGGGTTTGTGACACCTAGGGATTTGAAGCCTTGGTTTAGATATGTTAGGGGCGCTGCGAGGTCTTTATTGGCGCGATCCCTCTTCAGCCTGTTTCTTTTGCTCCTTGACGTCCTTCTCGGCTTTATCTCCACGTGATGGGTTGAGTTGAGCGTGTCTTATGTACTTTTGGGAACCAGACCAAAAAGCTAGCTAACATTGCTAGTTTTTAGGGGTGTTGATACCATTTTCGATATCAACAGCGGTAGTTTGAAAATTTAGTTTTGAACTTTAAATGATTATACAGAATGCAATATAAATTGGGTTTGAGTAAAACAATAAACGTTAGAATCTATTTAATTATATCTTTCTAACGAATGTGAAAAAATAAATTTCATATTATAAATTGTAAATTATAACCAGGTTAAAATTTAAAATAGTCCCTATGGATTTTATTAATATTTTAATGGGTCCGTTTCGCACAGGTCCCTGTTAAGGTTTTAAATTAGGCTCAAATCCGGTCCAAATTTTTTTGTAAACTAGGTACCTATTTTTTGAAAAATCATCAAAAAAATATAAAAAAATCATGATAAATCATTATGAAATAAAACACGTACACGTCGAAAAAAGTCAGGTTATAAACAATCAAAAACCACGTCAAAACCCAAAATAAAATAAAATCAGCGAAATAGCAGGTTTTTGCATCCAAAGATGCACCTATTCATACATAGTTGCATACATTCATGCTTATATTTCAGTGTTCCGTCCAACTGCAGTATAAATGCATACATGTATGCAGCTAAACGGCATTATACGCATCCTTTTACGCATATATTCAAATCTGGCCTGTTTTTTCAAGCATTCGCAGTTTTCAGACATTGTTGCACACATTTATGCTCTTATACAGAATAAATGCATGCATTCATGTGCATATTAAGAAGCCTTCATCCCCTTTGAATTTGTTGCGCACATGCATGCATATATATACAGAATAGTTGCATTCATGTATGCAACTATTCTTAATGCATGAATCTCGGTTCAACTTTATATGCATACATGTATGCAGTTATTTGTTAATAGTTGCATACATGTATGCATATATTGGTTCAGATTTTCAATAGAAAACGATGAAAGAATATATGCATACATGTATGCTACTATAGGCAGTAGTTGCACAGATGTATGCAACTTTTTTTTGTTTTTTTCCGCAGACTCCTGTGGATGTTTCCAGAATTTGGAAGTTTTTTTTTGTGAGTACGCATTTTTTTGGTCAAAAGGGGAAAAGGCCGAAGTGGGCTTGGCAACAGGCGAAAGTGCCAAAAAAAAGGAGCGGCACCTTAAAACAGGGACCGGGTTTACATTAAAAGTTTGGGGGGGGGGGGGCGTGCGCTATATTTTGAAATGTTTTAGGGTTGTGAGCCTAATTTTTAATATTTTAATATTAAATAACCGCTTAAAAATAGCCATTATGCAAACGACCTCCGTTTTCGATGAAATTAATTTTATTGGATCCGTAATGTCAAATTATTATCAGGTTTAAAATTTTAAGTCAATTGGAATTAATATGTAAGCGTGGTAAATTAAAACATGTATTGAATTTCAGTTAAAACAAAATAATCTAATTAAAATGCCATTTTTCAAATGGTCTCCAAATTCCACGAAATTAATTTTGTTAGGACCGTTTTTGTAAACATAGCTAGATTTCAAATTTCAGAATTTTTAGAGTCAGTATGTGGTCTTGGCAAATTAAAATGTACGTTTAAATTTAATTTTGAATGTTATATTAAATTAAATTTTAATTTTGATAAAATATGATAGAAACAATCGAATTGGCTTACAAAATATATCTCATTGTATTCGGAATGGAGATTATCGGTTAGGGGCGACAGTCGTTGGGATTCCTTTGGAGTTCGGAACATAAAACTTTCAAAATTTGAAATAAATAAATTAAATAATAATTAATATATATATATATATAAACTATTTTCGGAAACCCTATCACTACTCACATTTTCCGTCGCCGGTTAGAGAATGAATGGCCATTCTCATCCGATTTTAATTCCTCAAAACATCTCAATCCATTCAGTAATTAAAGGAAATTATAAAATGAATTTTGGAGACATTCTCACGAAATTTAATTTTATACGGATCTGATCGGATACCATGGAGTAAATTGTTTGAATTTGTTCCTCAAACTCACCACGTTCACAGCTAATTTCGAGGATGGTGAGGGATGCGAGTTCATCGTCGCGCTCGGCGTTGGTGGGTGGGGCGGGGGGCTTGGCCTTCAATGTGGTAACAGCGAATTGTGCTCTTGTCATCTCAAACAACGTGCGCGAGTAGGGATTGGCAACGAAGATGGGTTCATCGAAGCTACAGGTTATGGGAAGAAATGGTTTAAAATTTTAATTAAGTTATTAATTAAATGATTATAGAATTAATTGTTAATTTTAATTATAAATATTTGAAACGTCTATATCTTTCACATATATGAACAGAATTGAATGATTCAAAGTGCGTTGGAATTATCTCAATAAAAACTACGCAGTGGAACTGACTAGAACAAAAACGGAACAAGTTAGAATTTAAGGCAAATTTAAACCCAAACAACACTAAAATTGTAAATTAAATACTGACGGATTAGAAATCAATTGTAAGAACTCTCTCATTAAAATATTTTGTACATTTATTTATTTTTATAACTGAATATATAGTGTTTTTCTGTGATTGCAATATTTTTTTGTGATTGATGAAAGCTCATAGTTTTAATGTTATCATTATTAAATTATGATTAAAAATGTTTATAAATAAAACGTTTATATTTTATTCTGAGATGACATTTACTTACTCGTCTCCGTAGATATGCTCACGTGGACTGTGATGTAAACCCCACAGGGGTATTGGGACGATAATTTTACACATCGCCCAAGTGTACAAATAATAATCATTGATGATGGTTGAAAACCCCACATGGGTCTTGGGATGATAATTAGAACCCATCTCCCTTGGATTTAATTGTATGTCAACCAATTGATTGACAGAACGTTATAAGCGTTATTTAATTATTTAATGCTTATACAGTTGTAAATTGCACTATGGATGTGAATGGTTAATAGTTGTTTATCACTATTTTTGAATACATGCGATGTATGGAATCCATATAAATAAAATTATATGGTAATTGATTGAGTCTGATTCCAATTCAGAAATAATGAATATTTTAAAATAATATTCAGTGAAAAATCAAAATATGATTTTGATGTTCGATTTTGGATGGACACAAAAATATTGAAATATTCAAAAGTGTAACAAATATGAAGCCGAGTTAGGTAGATATGCGCCATTTTAACTCGAACAGAATTTCCTGTTGATTTTATTCATTTTATAATGAATATCGAAAAGGTTTGATTTCGAAATCTGATATTTTGAAAATATTATCATTTTAATATTATAATGATATGGAATATTCAATTTTTTATTTAAAATTGAAATGAAAGTTGGAATTGTTTTTTAAAAAAATTATAAACATTTTATAAAATACGTTTTGAATGGAAATTGATGATTATATATTATATATATATTATGATGGTTTGAATAGAATGTGTCGCGCAGCGACTGCTCGCTAATTTCAACCATTGAGTTTGAATTGACATAACGGGAGATCCAACTGTCAGATTCTCCTAAATCGGAATCATTGGATTCATATCGAAATGAGATTTCGAAAGATAGTAATAGATTTGAAATCTAATTGTTTGATTTTTTTTAATATATCCAAATCATTTTTTGAAAAGGTCGCTATGGATGTAGTTCTGTGGCCAATATTGGAAACCGACTAAAAGGGCCTTAATAAAATTATTAAAAATATGAATAAGTTATGTTAAATCATAATAAATGATTTGAAAATATTTTAGATGAAATACTCCAACTTTGAAAAGATAAAAGATATTTTTATCTTAATGAACTAGTTAAAAACTAGAATGAAGAACTAAAAAGAATGGATATGGTTTTAATATAATCAGAATTTTCCAACATATAAATTGGATTGGATTTGAATGGAAATAGTGCTTGAAATATTTTGATATTGGATTCTGTGATTACATGGATATCGTTGAGGAATTTATAAGATATAGATATCGTTATTCCTGATACGATACCTGTTGGTTTCAGAATTTGATATTGAATATAAGTCGATATAATTTCTATTCAGAGCCTTGTGTTAGCATCAAATGGGTTTGTTGTGAATTGATTCTTCAATAACACTACTCTTAATCCCAGTTGAGAATAGAATAAATCTTTTAATTAAGATTTAGAGAAGTTTACCAATTAATTAATTTAATTGGAATCGAAATGAAAGTTGATTTTGGGTTTATTGTGACCAATGTTTTAAATAACATACGTTCTTTAATCCAATTAACAGTGAAGTTATGATTTGGAATTTATCTCCGAAGTAAAGTTTTCTAATTTAATATATTAAATTGGAATAGAATGGAATGCGATTTAATAATCGAGACGGACTTCTATAAAGGAAGATAGTTACTATTTATGGAATTTAAAAGGCTTTGCCGTTATTCCACTTATAATATTCGTCTGATACGAAAATTTATATCGATTATATGCTGTTATGATTTCTGTGAAAATTCCATTTTGATAGAAGATGAGTTTGGGTTTATTGTGAACTGTATTTTAAATAACATTTGTTCTTTAACCCAGTTCAAGACAGAATTTATTTCCTAAGTTGAATAAATAATTAAATAACGCTTTTTGAAGATTAAACATAAATGGAGTTTTAATGAATCTTTAATTAGATTGAAATGTGAATGAGTTAATTAAATTTACTAAATTTAAGAAATGATCACGAATGGAGTACCACCAGTATTACTCCATGCGATAGCTAAATCTTTAAATAAATTTAAAATGAGTAATGGTAATTAATATTACCGATAACACAATGGTTGTTAGATATGGAGTACTACCAGATTATCTCCGTGGGATGAATAGTTTGAGATTGGAAAAATAAAATGAATTATTACTTTGGTAAGGCTCGTTAATCCCAACTAGTTGATAAACCTTAATTTGGTTTAACTTGTGAAAAGATATTATAAATCTTTTGAAATGATTTCCAAGAATATTTGAATAAAAGAATATTCTAGATTGGAATGAGGCGTGTGATGTGTTTTTATAGCACTTGATTATAAGATATGTTAGTTATTTGAGAAGATCGAGTTTATCCCACTCTAAATAACCGATACGACGACCAAAAGTCTAAAATTTGAAGATAATGGTTGAAGACTAGAGGTCTTCACATCGTTTGGATGATTACTGATGTCTTGATAGGGCTGTAGAATTTATATTTAAATTTTTTAACTCCATTTCTAACTCCATTACTAATGTTCCAACCAAAAGTCTAGAATTGTTGTTACATACACCCAAGATGAGGTAATAAGTGGTGAACGTCCAGACGTATTTGGAGATCGACCGGATATGCGAGGGCCTCTCTCCTGTATTGGACATATGGGACGAGGAATAATGTGCCTCCGGTTTCGGTTAGACCTAGAACATTCTTGCAAAAGGATCGTATGCATGATATTTTATTTCTCATTGTATTCGTTTATCTTTGCTAAATATATATCTGTTTGGTGGCGGAGAATTTATTACCTTGCTTAACACCCTTCTCTGAGACGTACGAGCTTAGAGGTTATATATTGTTGGAAATCAACAGTATTGTATGGATTGACAATGTATCATGTTGAGTTGCATGGATCAAGGCTTTTGTTGAAAAGTAGGGCTTTATGGTCGATGATCAAAGCATAACTTTAAGTAGCACAGCTTTTTGTATAGTGTTAATTCGCGAACCTCACACCCGGTGTGAACCAATAACGGGATAGAGACTACAGGGAAATAGACACATGTTAGCTTCTAACTAGAAGTGATGTCATGGTATGGAGCCTAGACATTCTACTTATGTGGATGTTGCGTTTTAGATTGTAAAAGGCGAGGTACTCGGATTTGATCTGGGCCGACTAAAAGGTCCTTGATTTTGTCGACATACTGACCTTGTAAGAGGTTCGATAGAACCTGCTAACATATTATTTACTATATAAATAATCAGTTATGACCGATCGGCCTTAAAGATCCAAGGTTTGCCCAGAGGTGCGATCCTATGGCATTTGCTAGAGTATCTCGAAATCGGTGAGTAATATCCCTTACCTCGGTTTATAGCTCCATTTTTCCAAAAAGCATTGTGCTGTTTTGTTATATGCACTGGTATTCTTGGGAGGAAACCCGTTCCGTGTTATACGACGTGGTCCCTTGATTTACTTTATTTTAAAGTAAAGGTTTAAATAACTTTTTTAGTTCTCACACCAGTCCCATGACTGACCTGGAGTTTATTGTTTTAACCTAAACTCTGGGTGACCCTATTTTCCACACGGGGAGCTAGTAGTTTTGGTTTTGCTGATATTATATTCACAGGATCCTGGTTTACAATTGGGGCTATATTCGAAAAGCTCTGTATCCGTTTATCTCTTTCAATTGTGTTATGTATTATTTTCCGCTGCTATTAATGTTTTTTATTCTCTGATATTTATCAAATGTATATTATTTGTTCATACTCTGTATATTCTTGTACTCTAGTGTAAATTGTTGTAATAAACAATGAAATGTTCTTCTGTCTGTGTTCTAATTTGTCGTTTTCTCAACTTAATCCGAGCTTTCATGTAAGGGCAAGTCTGGGTCGTTTCATTTTGGTATCAAAGCTTTGGTTCATAGAGCTCAAGAACAAGACACGTTAGAACTAAACGAAAGAATTCATCAGAGATTGGATTAGTAATATCCAATGACAATAATTCGTTAGAGGTAGGATCAGCAGGGTCCTAGCACGAGTGTAAAGAGTGTTGTTTTTAAAATAAAAAAATGAAAACAAATTTTGTTTTGAAAATTTAAACTATTTTATACGTATTTAAATATTATATTTAAATTGATTTTAGACAATCCAGTATATAAAGAATTTGCATATACGCCTTGCAAACGTATATTTGAAGTTTTAATATACTGAATAGATATAGAATCACACTCTAGACGCCGAAAATGATTCTGGTGATGCTGCGACATCGTCAGTATTTATTTTCGAGTTTCGAAAGTGGGATATCTATATGATTCCAATTGACTAGTGTGAGAACCAAAATTTAGATAGGGCTATTGTTGTAACTTGGCATCAAAAAAGGATTTATATATATATATATATATAAGTTATCTATTTGAAACGATAATAAACTAACTGATTGCTGATTGTGTTGGTTGATTATTGGTTTGATTAATTAAAATTTTGAACCATTAAGCCAAAGTGAATCAAATATTGAACTGACTTGAAAATTGATTGAAATTGCATACATATACATTGAACAGGTCATAGCAGGGAAGCTAAGCAGAGGAATAGAATTGTATACCCGACAAATAGGTACATGTTTACTATTTTATTGGGATTTGATGATTTTATGAGCCGATTTGTTAGCCGCTTGGCTTTTTCATTTTCTTTTTGGATGATGAGGGCCCTGCGTGGAAAGTTGCGGTTTTAAATGTCTCCCCGTACAAAGGAGGTTATGGAGAATTTTTTTGAAAATTTAGTGTATTAGCCAAATTTTTGAAGAATTTGAAAATTCTTAGAAACTGAAAAGTTGAAGAATGAAAGCCAAACTGAAAGTTGAGTTGATTAGTTAAATAACATTCAGCTCCGTTCCTTTTCGAGGACGAAAAGATTTTATGTAGGGGAGATTGTAACAACCCGGAAAATCGGAACTAATTTAAAATTTTTATTTTGGCAATTTTAATGAATTTTGAATATTTAAAATGATTTATTTCAAATAATAACGACTAGGAATTTAGAATAGAATTAGAACGTATAAATTTATTTAAATCGAAGTTGGAATATAAATATTTATTTTAATTATAAAAGGAACTGGAAATGGCACAGTAGTTTGAAATTTCGATTTCAAATTTCAAATGAGTGTACGGGATTCAAAATAAACCAGATTTCAGTAAAACTATAAATATTTGAATCTGTTTGAAAATATCTTTCCAACGAGTGTGAAAAATCTAGATTTCATAACGGGAATAAAAAGTTATGTCTAGTTGAAAATTCAGAATAGTCGCTATGGAATTTATATAAATATAAGCCTTAAAAAAATAGCGATTTTGCAAACGACCTCCGTTTTCGACAAGACTACATTTGTTGAATCTGGAATGTCAAATTATTGCGAGATTCCAATTTTCATAATTTTTGGAATTAATATGTGAGCGTGGTGAATTTAAACGTGTTTGGTCATTTCAGTTTGAATTTTATCGACTAGAAAATGACCGTTTTTCAAACGGTCTCCAAATTCGACGAAATTAGTTTTATTAGGACCATATTGTCAAAACATAGCTAGATTTATTTTTTAGGAATTTTTGGAATCAGTGTGGGTCCCTGGTAAATTATAACGTGCGTTTAAATTTAATATATAGTGATTTATATTTTAATTTTAATAAAAACTGATCGAAATAGTCGAATTGGCTTGCGGGACATATCCCATCGTGTTCGGAATGGGGTTATTTAGCTAGGGGCGACAGTCGTTGGGTTCGGATTGGAGTTCATATAAATAAACAAGAATTTTGGGAATTAAATAAATAAAATATTAATATAAATTAGTGTAAAAGGACCAAGACCAACCCCTAGTCTACCCCATCGTTCAGCGCCGATTGCAATTAAAGGCCAATAACATTTGAAACTTCCCCTCCAAATTCCCTTCGATCCGTCGCTAATTTGACCCAACTTCTTAAGGCAACATCGAAGTATGAAGTGAGGGCTTCCCATCAATACTTTGAAGATCGGATTGGGTTCGATATTCAGCTCGAATTTCGAGCGAGAAGTGGTCGCGTTTAGCATGGTTTTGGCGGCGCTGGGGTGTTTCGAGTTGGAGGGTGGATGTGCGCGACACTTGGAGCTTCGACGTGGTGGTGATGGATCGAGGTGGCGGCGACTGTGGTGGCGACGGTTGGTGGTCAACGTGAAGAAGGGGGAACGATTTTCTCGCCTAACGGGTTTGAAAGAGGAAGAAGGTGTTTAATTATTCAATTAATTTAATTAATTATATAATTAAGGTAATTAATGCAAATACCATCATAACTTTTCCGTACGAGGTCCAAATCGCGCGAAACTGGATCCATTGCGATTGTGGGGACGAGAGCTTCACAACAAGACTAACCGGGGTCCAATTTGAAGCAAATCAGAATGCGACAAATTTAAATTCAAATAGAGTGGAATTCAGAAATAAAACTGACGGAGTAGATTCCAATGTGAGAACTCCTTCTCACTGATTATTTTACAGTTAAATATATATACTAGGTTGCAGACAGGGCTTAGTTGCTCCTGACACCGTCGTCCATAGATCATGGATGACTTGTTTGATTGTATTGTGTTGTGGAAATTCATTGTGATTGTGATGTGAAATGGAAAATAAAATTTTCATTTATTGAATAAAATATTTGAATAATAAAAATATCATGTTTATTGTATATATGAACTGTATAAAATATTCATGTATTGAATAAAATATTTGAATACTACAAATATCATTTTTATTGTATATATGAACTATATAAAATAGTCATGAGTTGAAATAAATATTCATAAACAAATCGGATGATTTGTTTATGTACACCCATTTATCTGATACTGATTGAGATGATATATTTTACACATCGCCCAACTGCACAAATAAAATCTGCGTTTGTTGATTGAAACCCCACACAGGTATTCAGATGATATTTGACGTACACTAATCCCAATTGTTTAGTTGTATGTCAATCGATGGGTTGACAGACTGTTGTAAGCCTAAATTATGTATATTTAATGCTTATGCAGTTATGTAGCGCACTCTACCTGATGGTTGATTGTTTATCATTGTCGATATATACGTGTGTTGTATAAAATCCATATAACTGAAATTATATGGTAATTGATCGAGTCTGATTCCAATTCAGAATTAACGAATATTTTTAAATAATATTTAGTGTATAATCAAAATCAGATATTTTGAAAATATTATCATTTTAATATTATAATGATAAGGAATATTCAAATTTGGTTTGAAATTTGAAATGAAATTTGAAATGAAATTGAAATCGTTTTAAAATGAATTTAAAACGAATTTATTAAGGAATATTCAAATTTGATTTGAAATGAAATTGAAATCGTTTTAAAATGAATTTAAAACGGATTTATTAAGGAATATTCAAATTTGGTTTGAAATTGAAATCGTTTTAAAATGAATTTAAAACGAATTTATTAAGGAATATTCAAATTTGATTTGAAATTTGAAATGAAATTGAAATCGTTTTGAAATGAATTTAAAACGAATTTATTAAGTGATATTCAAATTTGATTTGAAACTTGAAATGAAGTCGAAATCATTTTGAAATGAATTTAAAACGATTTATAAAATATGTTTTAAATAGAAATCGACGAAATATATAATATATATATATTAAATGGCCTGAATAGAACGCGCCGCGCCATGGCAGTTCGCGAATTTCGGCCATTGGCTTTGAATTATCATTACAGGAGATCCGACCGTCGGATTCTCCTAAAATCGGAACCGTTGGGTTCGTATCGAAAAAAGCTTTCTAACGAATACAAGAAACTTTGAAATATAACGGTTGGATTTGGAATTATGTCCAAATCAAATTTGGAAAAGGTCGTTGTAAGTGCAGTTCGATAACCGTTTATGGAAACCGATTGCACGGGCCTTGACAAAATTATTTAAAATGTTAATAATTTGTGTAAAATCATAATAACTGATTTGGAAAGAATTAGGATGAAAAATTCCACATTTGTAAAAATAAAAATATATTTTTTATCAAAATGAACTAGATATTAACTGGAATTATAATCCAATAATTTTTAAATCAATAAATTGGACTGAGAAAATGGTTTTAAAATAACAAAAAAATTTCCAACAAATAAATTGGAATGGATTTGAATCAAAATTATCTTCGAAATATTTCGATATTAGATTCAACGATTATACGGATCTTGAGGAGGAATTTGGAAGATATATATATCATTTTACCCAATACGATATTTGTTGATTTCAGATTTTGATATTGAATATAAGCCGATATAATTTCTATTCAGAGCCTTGTATTTAATATTTAATTGGATTTTGGGTTTGTTGTGAATGGTGTCATAAATAACACTATTCTTAATCCCAGTTGAGAAAAGATTAAATCTTTTTATTAAGATTTAATGAAGTTCACCAAATAATTAATATTTAATTGGAATTGAATGGAAATTGGTTTTTGGTTTATCGTGAACGGTGTTTTAAATAACACTTGTTCTTTAATCCGATAATTAATGGAATATGATTTTGGGTTTATCGTGAACTATGTTTTGAATTACATTTTTTCTTTAACCCAGTTAATGATAGGATTAATTTTCGTGGGAGTTGAATAAATAATCATTAAGAAATGTTTTTTGGGATTAAAACTGAACTAAAGTTTTAATTAATCTTTAATTAGATTGAAATGAGGATTTGATAATTTAAATTATCAAATTTGAGAAGTGATCGAGAATGGATTATCACTAGTTTTGCTCCAGGCGATAGTTAAATCTTTAATTAGATTTGAACGTGAAATGGTAATTAATTTTTACCAATAACACTGTGGTGTTAGATATGGAGTATTACCAGTTTTGCTCCATGGGATGAATAGGTTAGGATTGGGAAATATAACAAATGATTACTTTGGTAAGGTTCGCTAATCCCGACTAGTTTGGAAAACCTTAATTTGGTTTGAATTGTGAAAAGAATATTTGAATATAAGAATATTCTGGATTGGAATGAGGCGTATGTTGTGTTTAGATAGCACTTGTTTATAAAATACGCGAGTTATTCGGAAAGGTTGGGTTTATACCCATTCTGAATAACTGATTCGACGATAAGTCGATGATGAAGACGGTGGTTGAATACTAGAGGTCTTGACATCATTTGGATGATTACTGATGTCTTGATTGGGATGTACACCTAAGACGAGGTAATAAGTGGTGATCGTCCAGACATACTTGGAGATCGACCGGATATGCGAGGACCTCTCTCCTGTATTTGACATATAGGACGAGGAATAAGGTGCCTCCGGTTTCGTTCAGACCCCAAACGAACTTGTAAATGGATGTGTGTCTGACATTGGATTTTATTCCGTGTTGATTAATCTCTATTAAATATATATTTGTTTGGCGGCGGAGAATTTTTTTCTCTTGCTTAACGCCCTTCTCTGAGACGTACGAGCTCAGAGGTTATATATCGATAGACATCAGTTGCATGGCGTGAATTGCTTGTGTGGCTTGCTGAGATTCAAATGATCAAGGCTTCTGTGAAAAGCAAAGTCTTGTGGTTGATGATCAAAGCCCGGATTTAATATAGCATAGCTTTGTGTAGCGTTAATTCGCGAGCCTCACACCCCGGTGTGAACCTGAAACGGGAGAGGACTTCAAGGTAATGGACATATGCAGGTTTCTAGCTAGGAGTGGTGTTGTGGTATGAAGCCCGGACATTTTAATCATGTGGATGTTGCTTACTATTAATTTATGGATAGAGAGGCGCCTCGGATATATCAGTTACTACAGGGCCGATGGATATTGAGTCATCAGACTCATTTATGTCTCATAGGGCAGGCTAGCATACCGTTTATGGTATTTATAACCCGCTAAGTGTAGGCTGACCCTGACGATCCAAGGACCCACCTGTGTCTGGGTCCTGAGACATGGGCTAGATTGTCTCGAAGCGGTAAGGACAATCCCTTGCCTTGGTTCATAGATGGAAATCCAACTTCCAATACGTGACATTACGGTTTTGATTGTAGAGCCTAATATTGGCGACATGATATATGGCACCCATGCCGTCTATGATTGATACATTTATATTTGAAGTTGTTTTTAAACACTATGCACTTATAATAGTATTAGAAGATTTGTTTTAAACGTACTAAGCATGTTTGGCTATTATAAGGGAAAACCCTACCCTCCGGCTTGCGTTGCATTGTGTGATGGGACCTGGGTCTTATAATAGCTTCATTTTTCCAAAAAGCATTACGTTGTTTTGTTATATGCACTGGTATTCTTGGGAGGAAACCCATTCCGTGTTATACGGCGCGGTCCCTCGATTTACTTTATTTTAAAGTAAAGTTTTAAATAACTGTTTTACTTCTCACACCAGTCCCATGATTGACCAGGAGTTTATTGTTTTAACCTAAACTCTAGGTGCCCCTATTTTCCACACGGGCAGCTAGTAGTTTTGGTTTTGCAGATATTCTATTCACAGGATCCTGGTTTACAACTGGGGCTATATTCGGAAAGATCGGTATCTGTTTATCTCTTTCAGTTGTGTTATGTATTATTTTCCACTGCTATGTAATGTATTTAAATCTCTGATATTTATCAAATGTATATTATTTGTTCATACTCTGTATATTCTTGTACTCTGATGTAAATTGTTGTAATAAACAATGAAATGTTCTTCTGTCTATGTTCTGATTTGTGGTGTTCTCAACTCAATCTGGGCTTTTCCGTAAGGGTGAGTCTGGGTCATTTCATCAATGGTCTATTGGTTTTAGCTCAAGTCTTTTCACATCCCATTGGCTGCCGATGAAGGGTATCCGACGATCGACTCTCCTTGTTGGTCATGACCCTTCGCCTCCCCGTTGAAGCGACCACCGAATCACCTTGGTGTCACCACGTCATAGCATTCTGACTGCATAGCTACTTTTGCAGTCAAGACCCACCCACCTAGTCGTTACGCGTAGACCCAACCTCTGCAAGCACAACCTAAACATCTTCCACCACACAGAGGACTACTAGGAGTACCTCACGTATCTCAGGAAACCGCGTGCTTCCCCTTCCAGTACTTCGGAGCCGACATAATAATCAAATAAATGTGCGCTCCCCTCGTGCCTTATAACACCACGATGATCTACCCCGTTGGGTTATTTACCCTCAAACTTGCAGACTGGTCCAAGCGCCTCACTTTAATATGTTGTTGGACCCTATGTATAAACAATCTTTTACGCGCTTGCCTTACCTCATCATGTTTCCATTTAACTTGGTTATTCTCATTCATATTGAATTCTTAATCAAGTTACCATGTTCCTCTTGCTTATTAATTTCAGTTATATAACTTAACCCATTTAAGTTTATTAATAAGCCCACAACATGTTATTCCCTAGATTGTGGTCCAAGGTCTGTAATCCACAATCCCTTTATATTCTTGTTTGATTTTATCGTTACAATAACATGTTCTACTTAATATGTAATTAAGTATATCTCAATTCACATGTTTTCTTGTTTAACATGTCAATCATTATTTATGATTAAACATAACTTATTTTATTTCATAAATTTTCCTTATTCTTTCTCATTTAATCATAAATTCAATTTACACCATCACTATAACTTGTCGTTGTTTAATTATTAACTTAGTTTTCTTAACTAAGGTCCATTAATAAGTTTCATAACCTATGTTATAATTTCCTCTTGTCCCTAGGACAAGTCTAAATATGTTATTCTTATCAGCAGGCTTCATACTTCCTAATTTCCAAATTATTTAATTTATAATTAAGTACAACTTCTTATATTTCATATATTTCCCCTCTTTTCTCAATTGGTTTTCGGGTTTCCCCACTTAATTTACAATTAAGTGTCCTTTATCCCATTTCACCAGTTATCCCATTTCCTTACTAGTTTATTAAAACCTAAGTTATAATCTTCACTTGTCCCTAGGACAAGTCTACCTATCACACAACATTTTCACTATTTATAATAGGTTATTATCATTCCCCGTTGAAACCATTTACTATTGTAATCCATTATTCTTCTTTCACTGTAATATATGTTCCTTATTTTATTAAGGAAAACACTTCATGCACATTATCAGTTTGATTTATAGAAGGAATCAGTGATTTATTTTCATAACTTATTACCATCTAAATTCGTGGTGGTAAGTAATTTCTTTCCTCTTTCTTACTTTATTCACTGTGGATTACTTGCAACCACGTTCTCAGAAATAGGTCATTTAGGGAAATATGTCACTTTTCCTTCGTATCACACTAACTAAGTCCATTACATCCCTTCCTTTCTTATTTTCTGAGTTAGACATTTAATTGCCATCATTGCCATTTATTCGTATCTTGTTATATATATATATATATATTAATATATATGCACAAGACCTCTCACATTAAGCCTACACTTGTGGATGTTGGATTTGATAGGTGGGTCCGGGCAGACTTCTAACATAAGTTGACTTAACCTCGTGTCTTAGTACCATTGCATGTTTTAATTATGCACTTAGACCCCTCACATTAGATTTAGCACTTGTGAATGCTAGATATGCTAGGTGGTTCCGAGCAGACTTCTATCATAAGTGCAATCTAACTTCGTGTCTAAGAGCATTACAATGTCAAATTACTATGAATCTAGGCATGTTCGCTTTTTAACAATTATTCATATTTCATGTGAGTTTTAGGCATATTGTCCTTTTCGTATGTTTACTGTAATCCAACTTACATGTCATCAAATTATGCCTATATTTTGTCGCATGTCCTTTTAACATGTGTTTAATTCTATTTTGACATGTAAATATTTAATCGGGTAATTATTCAAATCCAACAAGTTAAACATGTCATTTACTCAATAATATACCACAAGTGAATCATGTGATTATAACAACAGTAGTCATTACCCATTTTCTAACAAGTTTGTTTTCAATACTTTAACTGATTCAACATATGAATTAGTCATATTAACATCTCAACTTGTTATAACGTCAATTCTTAAGTATTCTGCCAAATTCAATTATACAAAATGGAGAGTGGTAAACGATAACATATTATTATCTAAAATGCTATAGCTTAAACCCACTCACCTCGTACTCTTTCCCAATTCTGGATCTGATCCAGTTTTAGCATCCATGGTTTTTCTTTTAATCGGATTCAAAACCTAACGACCATGAATTTATTATTTTCATTAAAAGAGAAAGGAAAGAAAGAGGAAGAGAATTGAAATAGATTGGATCGAGAAAGTTACCTTTCTTTCACATAATTTTGAACACCTTTTATAAAAGTCAATATTTTTCCTTCAGATCTGGATTCAGAGTTTATCCTAGACTAGTCTTTTAATTTTCTGAATAGATTTGAGGAGGGGGAGGAATGACAGAGCTTCTGCGTTGTCTGAAAATTATGAGACTTAGGGTTAGCTCTACAGAGTTATTTATAGGTGTATCAGAGAAACCGGGTCCTTTAGATTTGATATGAAACCATCAGAACTGTCCACGTCCTAAAAAACACTCAGATCTACGGTGGTGTCGAACCCCTATTGGTGGGTCGACCCTAGGTCGACCCCCAATGGTCCGGCTTCCCTCCGAACTTTCCCGCTCGTGATTTTGATTTTCTGGATAAGTTTTATTTAATATATATACATATAAGTTGCTTATATCTGTAAAAACTTCTAACGCTCATAACTTCTTCATATGTTGTCCGTTTTACGCAAACCAGGTGTCTATCTTGACTAGAATTTCGAGACGGACGCAATGCGCAGTCCATTTTACTTAATTCTGAATATTTAATATAAGATTTATTTTTTAATTTCATCACATTTTGACTCAAAACTGAAAGAATGAGTAATCCAGAATAACAACTATTGAACATGATTCGGTATTCGAATAATTGCAACACTAAAGGTTTGAACTAAATCTGAACTAGGTTATTTTAAATTTATGTTTAATATTCAAGCTTATTAGCTATAGAAAACATAGCAAGCTGGACCTTTTTTACATATACCTGTGTTGTATCCCAAATTCCCATTATTATCTTCGGCTATGAAATTCAATTCAAGAAAATGCAAGTTTATTTTTTCCAAATTTGCTGCGAATAAATATAGTGTAGAATAGAGTTGGCATTCTCATTTTTCTATTAATTATAATCAAATTAAGGGATGTGCTATTGCCTAGAATGCTAATGTCTATGCTCAATTTTGGGGTTGGGTTCTTGCTCTCTACATGGGTAATCTTTTTATTCCTTTAGTATTAGTTGATTTGGAATATTAGTTATTCTTGGTTCCATCTTTGTCTATTTTCTTTTATATCATTTTAGGGGATGTCATTGCCTTATTATTAATGATAGTTCGGTGCTTTCTTTTCTTTTTGTCATTGAGTTATTTTGTTTAATTAACTCGGTTATTTCCATATGTTTGCTTTTGTCTTATATTTAAGGGAGTACCCTTAGTCAAAATGCTTCTAATAGATGTTTCTTCATATTCCAACATAAATAATTGACTGAAATATATTTAGTAAACATTTCTCATTTATTGATCTATCTAGAATTTTTGAAATCACAATGGATCTATCTATGTGGAAAATGTAATATGGATTTTATTTAGCTTACCAAATAAATTAATTTTAAAATAAAGTTGAAAATATTTAATATGCTCATATCTATGTTTTCTAAATTTCCGGTTCAATGTAATTTTTTTGATTTAAGTACATCTTTCAAAAGGTATTTGAAAAATGATTAGATTAGTGCATAATTATTATAAAAAAGTAACCACTATGATTTTGTAATGCAAAAATTATTACCTTTTTATATGGTTGAAAATAATACCTAAAAATGAAACTGGTTTTCCACCTTATATTGCATATTTTCGAACTTGGGCTCCAATATGATATTTACCGTTTTTATTCATGTTGCACTGACTTTCTATTTGAGATATGAATCGACCATTGCAGTCATAGTTCTTTTTTTGAGCCAGTTGGCATGTACATAGAAAATTACAATATATGAATATGTTCATTGTTTACTATCAGCTATTTTTTAGTTGAACGTGGCAGTACTGAAAATCTTTTTTTCCTTTCGAAAGTGAAGTTTTTAATCTACATTATCATGTGTTAGCTATGGTTTTATACATGGTTGAATTTAGCATTGGTTACTCTACTTGGTAAAACATTTATGTAAAGCTGCTTTGATGGAAAGAGTAAATAGTTTTGTTTTCGGATTTAATAGGGCTGCTAGGCTGAGTAATTTATGTTCAAAGTAGAAGGCAAAAAAAAAAAAAAAAAAACAGTGGTAGATATTTTTTTGTATTAAGTACTTTGATTTTGCGTTTATTTGACAAAGATTCAGTTTTCTCATAATTAAAATCAAATATGTGGATGTGCTATTAAAGGAATATAAATTAATATGCTCAAATTTGGGGATGTGTTATTAGAGGAATTTTATGTGCTCAAATTTAGGATGGATCTTTCTATCTACAAAGGTAATTTTTTTATTCCTTTAACATCCATTTATTTGGTATATTCATTATTCTTGGTTACATGTTGGTCTATTTGCTTTTTATCAGAATTTAGGGAATTTCATTGCTTTAAAGACGTTCCGATGGTTTCCTTTTCTTTTCTGTTGTTGAATTTTTTTTGTTCCCATTTAGTTAACTCCGTTATTGTCATATATTTGCTTTTGTCAACATAATTGAGTGAGTGATATTTGGTTAAAATCCTTGCTGATAGATGTTTTCTATAGTTTCAGCAGAAATTATAAATTGAAATATATTTTTATTAAATATGCACCATTTATTGATCTATATAACATTTTCCAAATTTCAGCAGATCTATCTATGTAGAAAATGTAATACTGATTTTTTTCTTCTAATTTACCTGACCTGTGGACTCTAAAATAAAGCTGAAAATATGTCTTATTATCATACCTGTATTATCTAGACTTCATCTTTAATATAGAATTTGTGATTTATATTCATCTTCCACAAGCTACTTGAGAATAGATTAGTTCAATGCTAAATTATTATAAAAAGTAGCCATCACGAATCCATAATGCACGTTATTACCTAGTTCGCATGGTTGAAATAATATCTGAAAATGGAACTATTATCACCTTATATTGCATGTTTTCCAACTTGAACCCAATATGGTATATAACATTTCCATCCATGTTGTACTATTTGAGATATGGATCATCCATAGTAACCACTGT
Organism: Allium sativum; assembly: GCA_030737875.1. NCBI lineage: Eukaryota > Viridiplantae > Streptophyta > Magnoliopsida > Asparagales > Amaryllidaceae > Allium > Allium sativum. The sequence goes on from CM060918.1 coordinate 1,054,779,675, forward strand.
TGATTTTGAGTCAATCGACAAGTATATAGAAAGTCAATATATAAATATGTTATTTGCTTGCTATCAGTTTTCTTTTTAGTTAAATATGGCAATAATGAGATCCCCCCCCCCCTTGAAGTTGAGCTTTTCAACTTACCTTACTACGAGCTTTCTGCCATTTTACAAGTGGTCGAATTTAGAATTACTTGCTCTAATTAGATATAGGTTTATGTTTTAATGCTGCTTTCACGGAAAGAATAAATAGTTTTTCTTTTGCATTCAGTAGTGCAGTTAAACTCCTAATATGTGTTCGAAGTAAAAGGAGAAATATATTAGTGGCCAAAATATATCTGAAACTAAAATTCATGGTGATGGTGAAGAGTCTGAAAGTAAACTGTGGATGTATATGACATGATCTTCCATGATTATCCTCAACTATCTAAATAACTCTTTATTTTAATATTTAATTTTGGTTTTTAAAAATCTAATTTGTTTAGCTTTGAAAATAGTCCACCTTATGAACAATATCTCTTTCTCTTTTTTGCTATGAGTTATGACATGCACTGTTTCTTCATGTTATCTCATTGCCTTTTTCTGGCATCTCCCTGCATTTGTTTGCATAAGGAGTAGTGAAGTTGAAGAACATGAAGTATTTACATATAGGGATATCCTTTAGTTTAGGTGATTTCTCTTTTGTAACAAAAATATGAAAATTATGCACAGACGGTCAAATCACATGTTATTGCTGTTAAGTAGAATATTTCTAGATGTTGAAGAACCGAATTTCGAAACTGATATAGTGTGCAGTATATTGTGTATTTGTTCTTTTTCCAAACTGTGGTTTCTCTCATTTTTATCTATGAGATTTGTGAATCATTAATGTAACCATACATTAATTAAATATGGATGAAATATCGTATGTAAATATATAACAATTCAAATATGGCTCAACTTACATATGTAACAAAAAAATGAACATAGGTTGGTTTCTTCAATTGAAGTAAGTAAAATAATAAAACTATAAGAAGAAGTTCAACTATAAAAAGAAGCCAAAATGAACATTGAAATGCAAAAAAATATTTGAAAAGTACATTTTAGACCAACATGATTACATCTGCAACACTATAGAACAAAGTACTTTCCAAATATATAAAACTTATTAAAGTTAACAATATCTTAAAGGTAATTTTTATTCTAATCTATGATTTTAGTAAGTTAATCCACCATTTTACTTTAATAAGTTAATCCACAACTATTTTGTAAGTTAATTCACGAGTGGATTAACTTAAAGATTTCACCCTATTATATAACTAGCAATTGATTTTGTGCTTCTTCTTTCACAATTCAGCGTTATTTCACAATTATTTGTACTGTCCCTTCCATTTGACAAAGTAGTAAAAAACAAATATGTATTAAAAATAGATTTGATAGCACTTGAATTCAGCAAAAAAGCAATCAATTAGATACTATTAGTTCACTAATTATCTCTGAACATGATCAGACATTATATGGTAGTAGATGATTATGAAAGGGGTTTTTACCCTCAAGGACAAAAGGAACAAAAAATTGTTCCATAAAGACAAGGGGCCATCTCTTCTTCCTCAAGGACAAAATTTAGTGTAAAGGGAGGAATTCAGGGGCCCACTATAATTCCTCCCTTTATACTAAAACTTGTCCTTATGGACAAAATTTTGCTCCTTGTCCTTATGGAACAATTTTTTGTTCATTTTGTCCTTTAGTATATTTTCCCGTATTTATTTTATTTTACATAATTGTTTAATTAGCGTTTAGTACCAAATGTTAAAAATATATGTATCCAGAGAAGTCAAAAAATTAATTATGATAAGTTCAACCTTTGGATATTATTTTGATTAAATCGTATAAGTTAAAAATATCTATCTATGCCTATTGCCTGAATGGTCGAAACACCAGATTCACTTGTTTTGCACCAACCGAATTTGAGAATTTGTTATTCAGAACTATGCTTATGTATACTTGGAGATGATCTCATCCAATTAGTTATACCTATAATAATTCAAAATTTAAAATTTTGTATATAACAAGGATATAGTATGCTTGAATTGTTCATATGCATTAGCTTTTACTTCCTTTTTGACAAAAAACAATGATGAAAATCAATTAGTATATTCTTAAACTATGCAAATTGTAATACACATTCTTAATATAATATACAACTAAATGACTCATATTATGCATTTTTATTTTGTATCCACTAAATTTAGAGGATTGTTTACTAAATCAGGACAAATTTCAAATACATAAAATCAGTATGCATGAACTTTTTAACGCATTGATTTCACCTTAATTTATTTTAATATACCGATTTATTCATTTAGTTCATGCCATAAAAAAATCATTTATTAGAAATATTAGAACATAGCTTTTGACCCAGATACATATTAATTAACATATAAATTAACGTAGAAATTTAATTAACATATTAATAAACATATTAATTAAAAATACATGAACCAATGCATAAAACATAAAGATTTTTGTTTATATATAGGCAATTCAAATTTGTATGAAACAGTAATTTAAACAAAATGGCATTTCATCCAACTTATATGACTGAATTATTATTCATAATTTTACATGTAGTATGCATTATCATGATGGAAGCTAGTCCATATTATTTAAGTGAGAAAATCTCTCCAGATAACGATGACCTCAAGGTGTTCTATCACCCAATCCACAACAAAGCATTGTTGCCACCTTCCAATAAAAGGGAAGTTCCAGGAGGTCTTGACCCAATCCACCACACGTCGCCACCTTCCATCAAGAGGGATGTGCCAAAAGGTCCCGACCCAATCCACCACCCATCGCCACCTTCCATCAAAAGGAAAGTGCCAGGAGGTCCCGACCTGATCCACAACCCACCACCACCTTCAATCAAAAGGGAAGTGCCAGGAGGTCCTGACCCGATCCACCACCCACCGCCACCTTCCATCAAAAGGTTAGTGCCAGTAGGTCCCGACACGATCCACCACCCACCGCCACCTTGCATCAAAAGGAAAGTGCCAGGAGGTCCCAACCCGATCCACAACCCACCGCCACCTTCCATCAAACGGGAAGTGCCAGGAGGTCCCGACCCGATCCACCACCCACCGCCACCTTCCATCAAAAGGGAAGTGCCAGGAGGTCCCGACCCGATCCACCACCCACCGCCACCTTCCATCAAATGGGTAGTGCCAGGAGGTCCCAACCCGATCCACCACCCATTGCCACCTTCCATCAAAAGGAAAGTGCCAGGAGGACCCACCTCCATCTTCCATCAAAAGGAAAGTGCCAAGAGGTCCTGACCCAATCCACAACCCACCGCCACCTTCCATCAAAAGGGAAGTGCCAGGAGATCCCGACCCGATCCACCACCCACCGCCACCTTCCATCAAAAGGGAAGTGCCAGGAGGTCCCGACCCGATCCACCACCCATCACCACCTTCCATCAAAAGGAAAGTCCCAGGAGGTCCCAACCCGATCCACAACCCACTGCCACCTTCCATCAAAGGGGAAGTGCCAGGAGGTCCCGACCCTATCCACCACCCACCGCCACCTTCCATCAAAAGTGAAGTGTCAGGAGGTCCCGACCCGATCCACCACCTACCCCCACCTTCCGTCAAAAGGGAAGTGCCCGGAGGTCCCAACCCGATCCACCACCCAACGCCACCTTCCATCAAAAGGAAAGTGCCAGGAGGTCCTGACCCGATCCACAACCCGCCGCCCCCTTCCATCAAAATGGAAGTGCCAAGAGGTCACGACGCAATCCACCACCCACCGCCACCTTCCATCAAAAGGGAAGTGCCAGGAGGTCTCGACCCGATCCACCACCCATCGCCACCTTCCATCAAAATTAAAGTGCCAGGAGGTCCTAACCCGATCCACAACCCACCACCACCTTCCATCAAAAGGGAAGTGCCAGGAGGTCCTGACCCGATCCACCACCCACCGCCACCTTCCATCAAAAGGGTAGTGCCAGGACGTCCCGACCCGATCCACCATCCACCGCCACCTTCCATCAAAAGGAAAGTGTCAGGAGGTCCCAACCCGATCCACAACCCACCGCCACCTTCCATCAAACGGAAAGTGCCAGGAGGTCCCGACCCGATCCACCACCCACCGCCACCTTCCATCAAAAGGGAAGTGCTAGGAGGTCCCGACCCGATCCACCACCCACCGCCACCTTCCATCAAAAGGGTAGTGCTAGGAGGTCCCGACCCGATCCACCACCCACCGCCACCTTCCATCAAAAGGAAAGTGCTAGGAGGTCCCGACCCGATCCACAACCCACCGCCACCTTCCATCAAACGGGAAGTGCTAGAAGGTCCCGTCCCGAACCACCACCCACCGCTACCTTCCATCAAAAGGGAAGTGCCAGGAGGTCCTGACCCGATGCACTACCCATCGCCACCTTCTATCAAAAAGGAAGTGTCAAGTGGTCCCGACATGATCCAATACCCACCGCCACCATCCATCAAAAGTGAAGTGCCAGGAGGTCCCGACCTGATCCAACACCCATCGCCAGCTGCCATCAAAAGGGAAGTTCAAGGAGGTCCCGACCCTATCCTCCACCCATAGCCACCTTCCATCAAAAGGGAAGTGCTAGGAGGTCCTGACCCAATTCACCATCCATCGCCACCTTTCATCAAAAAGGAAGTGCCAGGAGATTCTGACCCTGGCCACAACAAAGAAGTGTTGCCACCTTCCATCGAAAGAGAAGATCTAGGAGATTCTGATCCAATGTAACACCCCATGGTTTAATATTACATGAAAATGATAATAAAATGAATAATAACTAGTGTGTAACCTGTACCCGTGCTACACACATGGGGAGTTGTGAAATATAAATTTTATTCATGATGTGCTTAAAATTTAACGGTGGTCTCCTATATTAACATTGGTTTGTCATTCATTCTCAATATTATAGTAATTTCTCATTATCATTTAATGTTTTTGAATAGAGATATAAGAAAATTCAACTGGCGCCATTGAGTTTTCATTATTCGTAAAAATTCCAAAGATATGTAATATAGATATCACTTGATGCATGCCCCACCTAGGGTTTTCTGCATTGGCTGCAGATTAAACTTTATTCAGCCAACATAAAAAAGTAAGACTCGATTTATTATATTACATGTTTGATTTTGTAGCTTGAACATAATCCATAGATTTTTAACAATACCAATGACCATTCCACTTCTATTTTTTCCTAAAGCTTAATACAAATTCCTTCATATAAACTATAATTAAAGAGAAAACAAACCGTTTATCTCATAAAGTCAAATGAGTCAAGTATCCTATAATAATAAATCAAAGATATGTACATTGATAAATTTTCGATATACATTTTAATATTAAAAAATCCACTAAACATATGATCACATATACCCGGTAGTTGCCTCAATTTACCTTATTTGTTTCTTTATCCAAAGTATTTCATACAAAGATTCATACATTAATATATGCATCACCAAAACCAACTAAAATGTAATACATTTATGTAAGGGAAACTCTATGTAAACACAAAATAATGACACAGAATTATATAAAAAAAATTCAACCATTAGATCGTCCACTATATTCCACATAAAAAGAAACAAATCCAATGATATACAATTTGTGTATTAATTCTATGTTTGATTTTGCATAACAATAACTGCTCAATTTATGTAAGAATTTAATTATATACATGTAATAAATAGCTTCAGGAATTTACACACAATTTTTCATTGTTAATTAGACCACGTAGGTATCCAAACATGATTTTAATCATAGTTTAACCCACATTGACCATTAATGGCGACTATTTATAAATGCAACATGGTTGAGTAAATCCAAAGGTAAACAATGGAATGTGACATTTGAAAGAGTTTTATGCAGGCATCATGGTATAATGTAATCATATAACTTAATATACAGTCAAATTGTCATATATATTTAAAGTTGGCATCAACATATAAAATGCAACACTATTACTGATTCTGGGATTATAAAGTATTATGTTGAGACATTATAATTTTTTGCTTAAAAACCTGCAAACTATATTCATAGTATGTTACATCATACTTTCACTATAACTCTTTTTTGTTTTCAGCCATTTACGTTAAGTTCAGCAGGACACGATAGAGTCAAAGAAACTGACAACTAAGATCACTCCGTGTCTTAGATAACTTCACCTATCCCTTTCCACTATTCAAATCTTTCATCTTAGTAGAAATTCATTTCTCTCGTTCAACAAAATCACTCAACTCAACATAATAACAAATAAGAGAAATATCATTTCCTGATAAATTAAATCATTTTAGTCTTTAACCTGAAATATCATGCAACTAGAAAATTAATGAACTGGAGAACAACATTGTTTATAATCTCTTATCAAACTACAAGCATATTGGAGTACACGAAAGGTTAAAAACTAAAGTTATATTATAAAAAATTTGAAAAACAACAACAATAATAGTAATATTTAAAATGATACAATTGTTACATCTTTCTTGAACATTTTAACAGTCTTTAAATTTATTTATCAAAACTTGTATGTTAATGAACATAAGACTTCCTTGAACCTCAACGGTTCACCATAAAGCAATATGTTATCTACATTGAATCAGAAAATTTGTGATTGATTAACATCTACTGATATAATGATATACTAAAATAGAAATAATCCTCATGATAGATATTGCTTATCAGTTGGTTTCATTTTTAAGCAAGACATTTGGCCTTTTTATCACAAGTTCAAAATTTTCTTCTTAAATAACATCAAAATGACATTTTAAATTGGATCTAGCTGAGGTAATATATATGTAATTACGTGGTTTATTTTAAAGAATGAGATTTATAAAGATTCAGTATATTGTGTATGTTCACAGAACCATAGAATACTTCCTCACTTTTTCAGAAAATCTAAAAAATCACAGTGTAATTTTTTAAGATGTAAAAGTAAATTTAGTATCAAATTATTACATGTTATAAGACAAATGCGAAAAGGAGTTTTTTTCCTTCACCAATTATTTGACGATGTTTAGTCAGAGTTAAAGTACGTAATCACTAAAGTTCAGTTTCTTCAATTAACTATGAAATCCGTGACCATACAATTTGAACTAGAAGTGAAGAAATGGTAACTAATATGGAATGAACTATCCGCCATCTATGAATTTCAAATATATACATAGCAATGACCAAAACAAATTAAATCACAATAGTTCTAAAATAGAAATCACTCAACCAATAAATTCATCAGTCAAATATGTAATAGTGAACTGTAGAAAATGGGTAAGTAATTTTCCCTTTTTATTATAAAGTACAATTTTTGTACTAAGAATTGAGGTTTGGATTGAATATTCTTTGGTTTTGTAAATTAAAGATTACATAGTAAATTAGATAAAAATTATGTACGATTTAAATGTTATGTATAGGACATTCCCAAACTTGAACGGTTGGCGACCAAAAAGGTTACCATAAATGAAAATTCCTTCGTAAGTATACAATGGTGAACCATTCAATATATCCTGCCAGGCTACCAGTGTAAACAATGTCATATTTAGATGCACGAAAATTAGCATTGGAAAATTTTGACAGTTTATATAGTGAACAAAATATATACCCAGCGTAGTGATTCCTATTGTTTAAATTCAGTTTCGTAACTGGGAAAACCATAGCAGGCATAACAGTAAATTATTATCGTTTGTGTTACCGTCCTATAAACTAGTTGCGAATTTTGATAGCAAAATCATTGCAACCAACCAAAAAAAATTGAATTATTATTATCTCTAACAAAATAGCACGGCGGACTATAGTTCACCCATTTCTATATTTTCTTAATGGTTTCAACACCAGAATACGAATCTGGTTCTTTGTAGATATGGATTTGGTGGCGGAATCAGCCTTAATTATTGTGATTATGCTATTTCCTGATCAGCTCACTAATTTAAATTTGTCACCGTGTTCAATTTGTAATATATCTTCATGTTGAGGATTTCATCTTTGGTTCAGCGGTGCAATTTTTGGTTTAATCATCATCCTGGAGATAATTTGATTTCACCATATTCTTCATATAATATTCTACTGTATTGCTAGCTACCGACGGTGTTCGTATCCTTTTATTAATTTATGATAACAAATAAATATGAGAGATCTCTTTATATTATGAATTGTTTTTCATCAAAAATAATTACCATGCAAATTATCTTATAAATGTTCGATAAACATGTATGTGCATGTAAGTTTGTGAGAAACATAGTTATGGTGGCAACTTTCAAATTTTTGGACTATTTCGTTTGCATATTTAGCCGAATAACTCTTTCTTAGCTTATCAAGTTGCATTTAGGTTTCACCCAATTTGTCTATGGAATAAATGCGTATCCAAAGCAATCACTAAAAAATTATATGATGGAAGAAAAAATAAAGAATAATATAAATAAAATACATAATGCCAGAGGAAACTACAATTGATATTGAATAGAAAACTATGTTACCACATCTAGAACATATGAATAGCAACTATGCGTCAAAGATCATATGATTTTCTTTATATTACTGATTACATAAATTACTATTCAAATTAAAATTTTAACCAATGATGACAAAAGTCAAATCAAAATTTTAGAATTCGAGTCATGGGTTTATGTAAATTTTCCAAATGACACTGATTTTTTTTATAATAAAAACTACATCATGAACAAATCTTATAATAACAACCAATGTGGAATCCTTGTTAAATTGATAATCGTAGTAACATAGATTACAACATTATAAGAACAACAGGTAAAGATTTTTTGAAATAGACAATCATTTCTTATGAGAAATGAAGATAACTTTCTTAAGAGAAATGATAAATCACAAATATTCAAGCTAAAGGCAAGGCGAGGCATAGTTCAAATTATTTCAGTTTCCAGTAAAAGGTAAATGCTATGAAAAATCATACATTTTGTAATAAAGAACTCCTTTACAATTGTTACACTATGTTTTCCATTTTTTTGTTGAGCTCTTTTTATGGGATGAACCAACCAAAAAAAAAAACGAAGTTGATAGTTAACAATAATATTTCTCACTGAAATTGGTAAGTAACATAAATATTTCTCATTGAAGTTGATAGTTAACATGAATATTTCTCATTAACTGAATAAATCTAGCAAAAATGATGAAGATCACTAAATCATTTTTGTGGATTATAAGGCTTAAGCTCAAACTTATCTACTCCAAGAATTTCATAAATGAGTTAACATCAGATTGTCCAAATTATAAGTTTTCAATGTCCAAAAGTAACAGTAATGAAGGTGATAAACCTATAATTGTATTCATTAGTTATATGGATGCTGAACATCAGCAAGGATCATTGGAAACATATCACTTGTACATAGAATAAAATAACTGCAATATGAAGAATGATAAACGACTATGACTTAACCTTCCTCACTAAAGCCAACTATTGGAAATTCCAACCAAAATTAAAGCAATAAAATATATAATTTTCCAAAAAAATCTTTTGGTAAGTTATAAAATAGGATAATATATTGATGGTAGCTTTAGAGAGCCAGAGAAGTTAATCTTGGTTGTTAACTGCAAATTACTTTCCTAATAGGATTATAGCTAAATAACCGATCCGACAAATTAAGCATTGCTATTACTTACTATTAAAAATGAAATTTTAAAATCAATTTAATAATGCATAATATCAATAAATATAGTTACCCAATTTTCTAAACAATTATGGTCACAAATGTGTTTAAAAATATCAGGCAATGTAAAATACAACAAGTGAGATTTTCTTGGTCTTTTCCCATATAGTAAAATATAAGTATTATTTTTTGAATATTCTTATTGAATTAAAGGGAAAAGCATAATAATAATAGCAATAATCAAATAGCTGTATAACTATGAGATTTGTTTCCCAAGAAATAGTATGTGCATCTCATCATTGTAAAGCAGAGCATTTAAGTTGATTTGTCTTATACTCAGATATGAATATTGTACAATTTTTTTTCTTATAAATTCAACCTATATGCATATTACTGAGTTGATCCATTCTGGAACTATTTTCATTTCATATAATCCATGATTACAAAATAAAATCTAATTATGATTACAAATATATATATATATAGTTTTTCACCTGCATTAGTGTAACACCCCACCTCCGCTAGTGTCACTCACAAAGGGAATGCACAAGTTTTGGAGGACCGCTATCTAGGTAAACAAACACAGAGATATCACAAGACAAAACATAAATTTAAAACAGCGGAAGAATCAAAAACCAACTTTCATTATTTCAAAATAGAGTCAAACCTCTTACATTCAAAATACCAACTGTCATTATTTCATTACAACAAGTTCTAAATAAAGAAGCATAAACTTGAAATAACAAAAGTAATTTATTCCCCAAAGCGAGCAGAAAAGCAGCCATAGCATAGCTCAAGACCAAACCGTGCATGAGCTGAACAGAAAGCAAGAGATATCCAAGCTAAGTTCTAGAGTTTCCTCCCTGAGAACCTGGGGGGGGTGAAACGAAAGAAAAAGAGGCGAAAGAAAACAGGTCAGTCATAAAGACTGGTAAGTCCTAGTGACTTTCAGTATAAAAACTAGTAATGGTAACAAGACAGGTATAAACTGAAAATAAACATAAGGATGATGATATGTTTGGCATGATAAACTTAGATAACAAGATAACTCAAGTATATCATCGCATGTTCAAGGTTCGCTGCACCAATTGTACTAGTATCCAAACCCATGTCAAGTATTAACCATGAAATGATCCCTTGGCCCAATATCATGAAATGACCCAATTCGGGGTCCTACGGAATGATTCACTAATCGATCGGCTCCCTACAAGTTCTAGCTCGTCGTGTGTCTGTGTCATACGGCCCTATCACGAATGTAGTCACCTGTGCTAGGTCCACCATAGGGTGTATCAAGCCCTAGGGTTCCAACCACTGACACGAATCAAGCACGCACAGTGTAAACCTACTGATGCCCAATGCCTACTTTTTCAACTCCGGACTAAGTGCACGACCATAGTCCGCCTGAACCTACAATGGCGCACCTACTCAGCCGTCATTCTGGTCGCTTACAATCAGCCAAAGTAATCGTGCCCCACCCTGCCTAGTCCCAGGGTATCGTGGTACGTCTAGTGGGTTACTGTTGAAAAGGACCGCGTAACTAGGGTTTCTAATGGGTTAAGTGTTGTCATTCAAATTCGTGACTCAACCTCATCCAATCATGTATTAAGTTGGTTAAGTGTGTTCAAGCGGTTCATGACTTAACCCTATCAAATCATCGAGTCAAATTGGTTAAGTATATTCAAGTGGTTCATGACTTAACCCTTTCCTGTGGCATTTACTAAATGCACCCCAATCTCTCACATTACACTGGCTGTGGTTACTGGACATGCCGGGCAGTTCCGGGCAGATTTACACCATAACCTAGTCTAACCTTGGGTTTTTAAGTGCGATATGACCAACTACTCACATTGGATCCTATTGTTTGCAGTTACTGGAATCGCCGGGCGGTTCCGGGCAGGTTTATACTGCGAAATCAACCCAACCTCGAGTTGGCCATTTTCAAGTTTATTCTAAGTGTCATGTCCAAGTTCAAGTTCAAGTTTTGTGTCAAATTTCATGTCGAGTTCCATATCAGGTTTCATGTGAATTTCATGTCAAGTTCGTGTCCCTATACAAGTTCAAGTTATAACAACGTTCATGTTCAAGTTCATAGCCAATTCATGTTTTTGCCTATTTTACCCAAATCGTATTCCCATCGCATGTAAACTCGAATGGATCCAAATTACTAAATAAGGCTAATAAGGGAATAACATACAAGGGACAGGTATAAGGTGAAAAAAGTGATTGCTAGCATAACATGGTTTAACTTGAGATAAATGATTTCAACATTACTGGCATATGGAATATCGGCCTCAAACATTAAGATTCCAAATCTAGCTTAATAGGGTACTAGTCATGATAACAGTTGACATAAGGTGATAGTCATGGTAACGGTTGACATAAGGTGATAGACATAAACTTGTGACTAATAACAGATTCAACAATACAGGCATGATAATATGAGGGGTTTTGATTTACAACATGAATAGGCCCCAAATCAATGTCATAGTAATATACCCAAAAGTCAAGATCCAAGATGAACAAGAATGGATGTGAAACAGTCATCATACACAGGTCCAATTTCAATTTACAACATATTCATATTACGTTTACAGTTTAAATCTAAAAGTAACTGGGGCTTACAGATTATGGTTCGAGAATTAGAAAAAGAAAGTCGATGTTGAATCTTTATGTGCTTAGTCGAGTCCTAACAGAAATACTCAAATCAGCAAATCTCTCAATGTAGTTTCGACGTAGAAGAATTAGTCCCTTTCTCTAACTTTTCAACCAGAATTTGAGCAGCATATGGTCAGGGAGAATTTGTGTAGAGAGACTAGTGTTAGGGGCTGTTTATATAGGGCCAGGCCAACGAATGTAGACAGAAACAAGGCCAGAAACATCAAAACAAACTTAGACTCAAAAATAGGTTCTATCACCAGGTCGACACCCAGGTCGACTCTATGGTCGACCTGGTCCTGGGAAGGTCGACACTATGGTCGACCCCCAGGTCGACCTGGTCCTAGGCGAGAAATTTCCCGCCCAGTCCGTTCTGGGGTTTGAATTCAAAATTTGAATTCGAATTCTGAGCTGTTTTTGAACTTGAAATTTCTGAAACTTTGAAGGGTCATAACTTGGTCATACGGACTCCGATTTCCGAAAACTCGGACTCGTTTCCAAGTAGAATTTAGATACGAACATAATGGTGTAATCCATTGCCCTTGATTCTTATTTAAAAATTAATTCTGCCTTGATTTACGGTTATAACACGTTATTAAAATACGGGTTGTTACATTCTCCCCTCCTTAAGGGATTTCGTCCCCGAAATCTCTAAGTTAGAAAGAATGTGTACTACCATCCAATCATCCATCTACTCAAAACATCATCCACAGGCAATCATTGTTCTTAAAAGACTTCTAGTGTTGTATGAACATATGCCGTAAGTGTGTGTATATGTACTTATCTAATGCAAAAGATCAGGCGGTTACTAATTTAGTAAACCTCCTTAGTGCAAAATATGTTAGTGTAATGAGTCCAACATGCATGCAAATTCCTAATATAATTTATAATCTCTACATGAGTTCACATAACATTCATTCATATGCAACATCCAAGTGATAGCATAACAAGTTCCATCCATGTACAAGTATAAGCACTCATGCATATGCAACATGAAAATGTGACTGAGTCGATCTAGTGCCTAATGTGTGTCATGCATCCACTAGCAATCACTTGCAACAATTTGCAAACATCAACCATAACAAGTTTCAATCACATGTTTACATCCATATGGTTCTACCTAAGGTTCTCAAGATGAGATCGAGAAGATAACAAGATAAACATAGGTAGTAAAAGCATGGTACGAAAGATTTTCAAGTTTATAGGAAAAGAGGTCGAGAATGTACCCTCTAAAAGAAATGGGTAGAGCGCGTGTATCTTCTCTTCGGTTTCCCAAGTTGCGTCTTCTTGGGCTTCACTCCACTGTACATTAACTAGCTTGACTTCTCGATTCCTTAGCTTGTTGATCTCCGTTCCTAAGATAAGAATCGGAACTCGCTTCAAAGTTGCTTCTTTTTCCACTTCTACGCCTTCAAGGATGCTTGGCTCAACCACTTCGGCTGATTCATGTAAGCACTTTCGGAGATGAGAGACATGATAGACATTGTGTACTCCGACCAGCCTCTCGGATAATTCTACCTTATAGGCCATCTGCCCAATCCTCTCAGTGATAGGGAACGGTCCTACGAACCTTGGTGCTAGCTTTCCAACCGCTCCAAAACGAACCACATTGCGTAAAGGAGAAACTTTTATAAAGACAATATCTCCGACTTCGAACTCTAGGTCTTTCCTTCTCTTGTCCGCATAAGATTTTTGTCTATCTTGGGCCGTTTTCATCCATCTTCGTATCAACTCAACCTTCTCAGAAGTATCCCTTATCATGTCAGGCCCAAGTATAAGCTTGTCTGTCGTCTCCCACCAACAAATTGGTGACTTGCACGGTCTTCCATACAAGGCTTCGAACGGTGCCATACCGATGCTAGCTTGATAACTATTATTATAAGCAAACTCCACGAGAGGAAGATGGTCTTCCCAAGTACCACCAAAGTCAAGAATGCATAGCCTCAGAAGATCCTCTAGTACCCTATTTACCCTTTCGGTTTGTCCATCCGTCTGTGGGTGATAGGCCGTGCTTAAACTCAGTCGTGTACCCATTGCTTCTTGTAGACTATTCCAAAACTGGCTAGTGAAAATCGGGTCACGATCGCTAACTATACTATAAGGAACCACGTGCAACCGTACTATCTCTCAAAGGTAAACAGACGCTAGCCATGATGCGGTCCTCTTGCTTTTCACCGGAATGAAGTTAGCACTTTTCGTGAGTCTATCTACTATGACCCATATGCTAGTATTTCCCTTCCTTGACCTAGGCAATCCATCCACGAAATCCATCAAGATACTCTCCCATTTCCATTGCGGAACTTCCAAAGGATGTAATAGCCCACCAGGCTTCTTCGACTCGGCCTTTACTTGTTGGCACACCATGCACTTTGAAACGAACTCCGCCACCTCCTTTTTCATTCCAGCCCAAAAGAAAATGCGTTTCATATCTCTGTACATCTTATCCCCTCCGGGATGTATGGTCATCTTCGAGTGATGTGCCACTTCGAGAACTTTATTTACTAAGTCTCCCACTTGTGGGACACATAGCCTTCCATTGCGCCTTAGCCATCCCTTGTTATCTATGGCATACCTACCGAGGTGACTTGACGTCTCACCACTAATCAACTTGTCCATGATCTCGACTATCTAAGGGACTTTCTTCTGTGAAGTCCCTACCTGGTGTAGAAGTGTAGGTCTTTATTCAAGAGATGCTAACGTAACAGTCAAGGACTCAATAGCAGGTGTAAAATCAAAGGTTGCTATAAACTCTAGACTTTTCCTTTCAATAAACAAGGGGCTCAAAGTCAGCCTTTCCCTACTTAGTGCATCCGCCACCACGTTACCCTTGCCAGGGGTATAAGCTATATCGAAGTCATATGATGCCAAGAATTCCATCCACCGTTGTTGTCTCAGATTCAAATCTTTCTATGAGAAGAGGTACTTAAGCGATTTGTGGTCGGTATACAACTCGAACCTCTCCCCTAGGAGATAATGGCGCCAAGATTTAAGTGCAAAAAAGATTGCTGCCAACTCCAAGCCATGTGTGGGATAGTTCTTCTCATGAACTTTAAGTTTTCTACCCCCATAGCATATCACTTTCCCTTCTTGCATTAGCACAGTGCCTAATCCCGTGCCATACGCGTCTGTGTACACCGTAAACATCTTACCTCCGTCGGGTAATGCCAAAATTGGAGCTGTGGTGAGGGCTCTCTTGAGTCTCTGAAAAGCAATCTCACATTCTATGTCCCATGCAAACGCTAGGTTTTTCTTTGTTAACTTAGTAAGAGGGGCTGAAATCTTAGCGAAGTCCTTAATGAACTTCCTATAGTAGCCCGCCAAACCGAGAAAGCTTCTCACCTCCGTTGCGTTCTTAAGAATTTTCCAGTCTTGCACCGCAACTACCTTTGCGGGGTCCACGGCTATGCCTTGCTTAGAAACTACATGCCCAAGAAACCGAACTTCCTTCCTCTAAAAGTGGCATTTGGAGAACTTAGCCTTTAACTTGTGTGCTCTAAGTGTATCCATGACTTCCTTGAGATGCCTAGCATGCTCTTCTTCATCTTTTGAGAAGATCAGAATATCGTCCATGAATACCACCAAAAACTTGTTGAGGAACTCCCGAAACACCCTACTCATCAAATCCACAAAGTATGCGGGTGCATTTGTTAACCCAAACGGCATGACGAGCCATTCGAAGAATCCATATGGAGTCCTAAACGCAGTCTTGTCAATGCCATCCTCAGCCACCCTAAGCTGATGGAACCCTATAGCTAGATCGAGTTGAGAGAAAACAGACGCTCCTACAAGCTGGTCAAACAGATCGTCGATTCTTGGTCGTGGGTGTCTATTTTTCTTTGTCAGCTTGTTTAACTCACGATAATCAACGCACAGACGAAGCGAACCATCCGCCTTAGTAGCGAATACCACCAGAGCACCCCATTCAGAAATGCTTTGCCTTATGAAATTTTTCTCAAGCAACTCCTTAACTTGTTTACTGAGCTCTCTTCTTTCTCGCGGGTCCATGTGCCTGATGGGCAATGAAATTGGCTTGGCATTATCAACAAGATAAATTCGGAAGTCTATCTCGCGTTTAGGGGTAAACCCTTCACCTCATCAAAGACATCGGGATATTCTCGGACCAATCTTACCGATTGCAAATTGTCGATGGACGAGTCAAGAGATTCTAGATAACACAACATGACCGGACCCTTAGGGTTATAGGAAATTTCAAGGGTATTACCAAGGCGAGTCTTGAGCCTCACTACCCTTCGTTCACAATCAAGAATGGCTCCATAATTGGACAGCCAATCCATGCCTAGAATCAAACCGTATCCCATAAATCTGAGAATATAAGCATTACACGTGAATTCTACGGTTAAGATAGAAATCCTCAAATCCACACAAATCATAGATAAATGAGCAGAGCCCCCGATTGGATTTGAAACTATAACGGGATCCTCAACTAGACTAGTACTTAGGTGCATATTTTCAACAATATCAGAAGAAATAAAAGTATGCGATGTGCCAGAATCGAATAAGGTTCGAACAGGAAAATCAAAAATGTAAACAAGGCTTTCTTCAGAAATATTACTACCTCGGTCAAGAGCTGGAGTGTTGTTGAGAGCACGCAACTTCCCTCCAGAAGGTCCTGCTCGCTGGGCCTGCCCTTGCCCCTGTCCTTGCTTCTTAGGGCAATCCTTGCTAATGTGTCCAGTATCCCCATAGTAAAAGCATTCACCCAACTTTCTCTTCTTCCTTCTACAATCCTTGGCTATATGCCCCGTAATACCACAAAAGTTACACTTCCTTGTCTCACGAGCCTTGTTATTATTGTTGTTGTTGTTGCCCTTGTTATTCTTGTGGTTCATGTTGCCTCCCTTCTTAAAGTCCACTTTCTTATTCTGAGTCTCATTAGGATTAACCTCTTTCTTGCCACTTTTATCTTCCTCATGAAGCAGGGCCATATCCACCAAGCTCTCAAAGGTCGCCCCCATAGGTATATGAGTCATGGCCAAACCGTGCAGTGGCTCATTCAATCATCGAGCAAAGCGTAGAGCCTTTTTCTGAGTCGTATTAACCAAGTCCAATCCGAACCGAGAAATCTGATTAAACGTATTCACGTACTCTCTAACGGTCATGTCCCCTTGCTTTAGTGCTAGGAACCTTTCCATCTGAAGGCTCTCTTCCGCTGGCGATAGAAACTTAAGCCCAAACTTCATTCTAAAGTCAGCCCAAGTCTCAATTGGCCTGGTAGCATTGGTGACTTCCCACCAAAATGCAGCTTCGTCTTTCAATAACCATGCTGCCAACTGAACTTTCCTATGATCCTCTACATCGAAGATAACAAACAGGTCTTCAGTTTCCTTCAGCCAGTTTCGTGCCTCAACGAAGGTTTCAGTTCCAACGAAGTTCTTGCCGCCCATCGCTTTAAAGTCTTTGCATATCTTTGCGAAGGCGTTACCAGGAGGAGGAGGAGGAACTGCAGCCACTGGGGGAGAAGGAGGAGGAATGTCTGTCGGGCCCACGCCATTGGCCCTAGCTTCTAGGTACCTTCGGAACCATCCAGGTATGGGTACTCCCTCCGGAAGGTTAAGATCAGACATGCTGAAAATGAAAAGAAAAAGATTCAAACAAGGAAACAAAGGAAAGTGCTAATGGCTTTTGGGGAATAGCCTTTTCTTAAAACAAAACTTTTATTGAAAAATGCTTCTTTATAAATGGTTTTGAAAATAGTTTCAGAAGGTTTTTAAAACTTTTTCCCAGTCTGGTAACCTTCTGCTCTAATACCAAGTGTAACACCCCACCTCCGCTAGTGTCACTCACAAAGGGAATGCACTAGTTTTGGAGGAGCGCTATCTAGGTAAACAAACACAGAGATATCACAAGACAAAACATAAATTTAAAACAGCGGAAGAATCAAAAACCAACTTTCATTATTTCAAAATAGAGTCAAACCTCTTACATTCAAAATACCAACTGTCATTATTTCATTACAACAAGTTCTAAATAAAGAAGCCTAAACTTGAAATAACAAAAGTAATTTATTCCCCAAAGAGAGCAGAAAAGCAGCCATAGCATAGCTCAAGACCAAACCGTACATGAGCTGAACAGAAAGCAAGAGATATCTAAGCTAAGTGCTAGAGTTTCCTCCCTGAGAACCTGGGGGGGGGGGAAACGAAAGAAAAAGAGGCGAAACAAAACAGCTCAGTCATAAAGACTGGTAAATCCAAGTGACTTTCAGTATAAAAACTAGTAAAGGTAACAAGACAGGTATAAACTGAAAATAAACATAAGCATGATGATAAGTCTGGCATGATAAACTAAGATAACAAGATAACTCAAGTATAGCATCGCATGTTCAAGGTTCGCTGCACCAATTGTACTAGTATCCTAACCCATGTCAAGTATTAACCATGAAATGATCCCTTGGCCCAATATCATGATATGACCTAATTCGGGGTCCTACGGAACGATTCACTAATCGATCGGCTCCCTACAAATTCTAGCTCGTCGTGTGTCTGTGTCATACGGCCCTATCACGAATGTAGTCACCTGTGCTAGGTCCACCATATGGTGTATTAAGCCCTAGGGTGCCAACCACTGACACGAATCAAGCACGCACAGTGTAAACCTACTGGTGCCCAATGCCTACTTTTTCAACTCCGGACTAAGTGCACGACCATAGTCCGCCTTAACCTACAATGGCGCACCTACTCAGCCATCATTCTGGTCGCTTACAATCAGCCAAAGTAATCGTGCCCCACCCTGCCTAGTCCCAGGGTACCATGATACGTCTAGTGGGTTACTGCTGAAAATGACCGCGTAACTAGGGTTTCTAATGGGTTAAGTGTTGTCATTCAAATTCGTGACTCAACCTCATCCAATCAT
The DNA here is from genome assembly GCA_030737875.1 of Allium sativum. Taxonomy (NCBI): domain Eukaryota; kingdom Viridiplantae; phylum Streptophyta; class Magnoliopsida; order Asparagales; family Amaryllidaceae; genus Allium; species Allium sativum. The sequence goes on from CM060918.1 coordinate 1,054,798,817, forward strand.
GTATTAAGTTGGTTAAGTGTGTTCAAGCGGTTCATGACTTAACCCTATCAAATCATCGAGTCAAATTGGTTAAGTATATTCAAGTGGTTCATGACTTAACCCTATCCTGTGGCATTTACTAAATGCACCCCAACCTCTCACATTAGTCTAGTTGTGGTTACTGGACATGCCGGGCGGTTCCGGGCAGATTTACACCACAACCTAGTCTAACCTCGGGGTTTTAAGTGTGATATGACCAACTACTCACATTGGATCCTGTTGTTTGCAGTTACTGGATTCGCAGGGCGGTTCCAGGCAGGTTTATACTGCAAACTCAACCCAACCTCGAGTTGGCCATTTTCAAGTTTATTCTAAGTGTCATGTCCAATTTCAAGTTTTGTGTCAAATTTCAAGTCGAGTTCCATGTCAGGTTTCATGTGAATTTCATGTCAAGTTCGTGTCCATATACAGGTTCAAGTTATAACAACGTTCATGTTCAAGTTCATAGCCAATTCATGTTTTTGCCTATTTTACCCAAATCGTATTCCCATCGCACGTAAACTCGAATGGATCCAAATTACTAAATAAGGCTAATAAGGGAATAACATACAAGGAACGAGTATAAGGTGACAAAAGTGATTGCTAGAATAACATGGTATAACTTGAGATAAATGATTTCAACATTACTGGCATATGGAATATCGACCTCAAACGTTAAGATTCCAAATCTAGCTTAATAGGGTAATAGTCATGATAATAGTTGGCATAAGGTGATAGTCATGGTAACGGTTGACATAAGGTGATAGACATAAACTTGTGACTAATAACAGATTCAACATTATAGGCATGATAATATGAGGTGTTTTTATTTACAACATGAATAGGCCCCAAGTCAATGTCATAGTAATATACCCAAAAGTCAAGATCCAAGATGAACAAGAATGGATGTGAAATAGTCATCATACACAGGTCCAATTTAAATTTACAACATATTCATATTACGTTTACAGTTTAAATCTAAAAGTAACTGGGGCTTATAGATCGTGGTTCGAGAATTAGAAAAAGAAAGTCGATGTTGAATCTTTATGTGCTTAGTCGAGTCCTAAATGAAATCCCCAAATCAGCAAATCTCTCAATGTAGTTTCGACGTAGAAGAAGTATTCCCTTTCTCTAACTTTTCAACCAGAATTTGAGTAGCATATGGTCAGAGAGAATTTGTGTAGCGAGACTAGTGTTAGGGGCTGTTTATATAGGGTCAGGCCAACGAATGTAGACAGAAACGAGGCCAGAAACATCAAAACGAACTCAGACTCAAAAATGGGTTCTGTCACCTGTTCGACACCCAGGTCGACTCTATGGTCGACCTGGTCCTGGGCAGGTCGACACTATGGTCGACCCCCAGGTCGACCTGGCCCTGGGCGGGAAATTTCCCACCCAGTCCGTTCTGGGGTTTGAATTCAAAATTTGAATTCGAATTCTGAGCTGTTTTTGAACTTGAAATTTCTGAAACTTTGAAGGGTCATAACTTGGTCATACGGACTCCGATTTTCGAAAACTCGGACTCGGTTCCAAGCAGAATTTCGAGACAAACGTAATGGAGTAACCCGTTGCCCTTGATTCTTATTTAAATATTAATTCTGCCTTGATTTACCGTTATATCACGTTATTAAAATACAGGTTGTTACAATTAGTTCTAGAAAAAGTAAGTTTTTGTCTATAAATTACACTGGTACTGGTATGTGAACATTTAAAACTTGTGATTCTATGTACAACACGTCTCTAGAACTATGGGTTTGAAATAACTCTCTTACGTACAAACTATTTTCCCTAATTTTATTGATTGTTCTCTTTTGCAAAAAATACAATATTCGAATTACAAAAAATGTTTGAGAATTTTATTATGAATGAATAATGTGCTGTACACATATCGTTTGAACATACTTATAGCCGAAACAAAACATAGCTGCTTGGGCTTGAATACTGGACATTGGCTGAGCCCATTAGCTAATTGTGTAATGTACTGATGAAGCGGGGTACTCGGTGTAATTAAACACTTCATACCCACCTCCCCCCCTCGCAAACCCTACAAACCAAGCTAGGGTTTGAGATAAAAAATGGCATCCACCACTCTTATTCATCCTCGTGTCTCCATATGTATTTCAACTTGAATTCATGATCACTTACATCTCCTTAGCACTTGCTCTTTAAGTTATGCCCTTCACTTGAAGCCGAGAGCTTCCATCTTGCAGATAAGTACTTGCTCGACCTTCGTCTGTCTCAGATTTACTAGAAACTTGAGTATTCGTGCCCAATTTGTTGCTATTATCTTTTAATTTTTGATTTTTGTTGTCCAGGGCTTGAGTATTGGTACTTGATTCTTTAGTGGAAGAAAGCTTTCGTCTTTCAAGTGGTTGTGAGTGACTGATTTCTTCAACACATAGTTTTCTCCTCATCTCCTCAAATCTGGGTCTTGAAAGAGGTTTGGTTAGAACGTTTGTTGTTTGGTAAGTAGAAGGTACATGATTAACCTGAATTTTTCCTTTTTGGACAAGCTCACGTACAAAATATATGTCCAATTCTAGATGCTTTGTTCTAGAGTGCAGTACTAGGTTTGTTGTTAATTGTATTGCACTCATATTGTCACACCATATTGTTGCTGTGGAGTTGGTGTTAATTCTTAGCTCATGTAGAACAGACTGAATCCACATTATCTCTACAGTTGTACTAGCAATGCTACGATACTCTACTTCAGTGCTTGACCAAGACGCTATGTTTTTCTTCTTAGCACACCAAGATATAGGATTTTTACCCTGAAATATACAATAGCCACTGGTTGATTTTCTATCATCATAATCATTAGCCCAGTCTGAATCTGAGTAGGCCTTGGTGTTTAGGCGGGTACATGGTTTTAAAATAAGTCCCTGATTGATTGTGCCTTTTAATTATCTTAATATTCCTTTAACTGCTTTCCAATGTTCACTCAATGGCTTTTGCATGAATTGACTTGCTTTGTTGACACCGTATGAAATATCTGGTCTTGTAATGGTTATATATTGAAGTGCTCCAATAATGCTTCTGTACAGCCTTTCATTGTAAGTGGGTTCCCCTTTTTCTTTGCTTAGATGTAGGTTAGTTACCATTGGTGTGGGCAAGGATTTAGCTTCATTCATTTTTTCACTCACCAAGATTTCAGTAATGTATTTTCTTTGACAAAGTTGTAGTTCATTTTCTTTAGTTCTACACACTTCAATTCCAAGGAAATATCATAGGTCACCTAGATCCTTTACTGAAAACTCACTCTTTAGCTGATTTGTAATGCTTTTTATTTCTGATTCACTACTGCCTGTTATTATGAAGTCATCTAAATAGATTAGAACATAGATAACAGTGTTTGTTGTGAATTTTGTAAACGGTGAGTTGTCTGATTTTGTGGAAGTGTAGCCCAGTCTTGATAGTGTTGTATGTTGCTAGTTAAACCAAACTCTAGGAGCTTGCCTTAGACCATATATTGCCTCGTTTAGTTTGCACACCATTCCTTTGTTAGCTTTTTCTTTAATGCTTGGTGGTAGCTCTATATAGACCTCTTCCTGCAAGTCACCATTCAAAAAAGCATTATTGACATCAATTTGTTCAATGGTCCAATTTTTATACAAGTCTATAGTTAACATAATTCTAATGGTATTTGGTTTTACAACAGGGAAAATGTTTCATTAAAATCAATTCCTTACTGTTGTGAATACCCTTTAGCCACTAATCTAGCCTTGTATTTAAAAATTGTACTGTCTACATGCCTTTTAATCCTGTATGTCCATCTACACCCTATAATATTTTTGTTTTTGGGTGGTTGAAATATACACCATGTTTGCTTATTGTTCAAGGCATTTAATTCTTCTTCCATGGCTGCTCTCTGCTTATCATTTTGCACCACTTGATGATAAGTGAAGGGTTCAGTGTCAATGTATTCAATATGAAAAGTTTTTGGTTTAAAAATACCACTTTTTGCCCTTGTTACCTGTTAGCCTGCTTTGTGACCAGGCTACCCAAAGCAAAGATCATGTTGACACACCTCTTGGTAAATACTGTCTGATATGGAATCTCTGGATAACATCGCTCTCTGGCATTGGAAGCATCATCAGAAGACACAAGGCAGTTTGGTCAAAATCACAACATTAGTATAAACTGGCCCGAAACCCCTATCAAATGACCTCATTTGGATCTATTCACCTCAAATACTCGTAGCCCTTTGAATTAGCTTCAGTTTGAGCTTTGGTTTGGCTCAATCGGCCTTACGATTTGAAAGTTATGCCCGTTTCCGTGAATGGGTGTAATCTAGCATCGAAGACTCAGGCCATCGCATCGGATCGCCCCCATCAGCTCGCCCTCGATCGGATCGCCCCCCTCGGATCGCCCCTCACGCGTCACGACCCGACTCGTCACCACCCTGCTCGCTCCCTCTGACCACGACCCGTTCGTGGTGCGTACCGTGACCACGATCCAATCCCATTACCACGATCCGACCACCGAACCTGCAGATAAGCGCACTGTTTTGACCTATTCTTAAGGCTATTCCTGCTCCTACTTTCATGGATCGCCTGCCACGTGTCCTACCACGACCCAGTCCTCCCAGAAGCTTTCCTACAGCTATAAATACACCTTCAGACGGCATTTTCAGAGGACTTTTGGCATCTCAACTTCCATGGCTGCCATGGCCAACACTTCTCCATGAATAACCACCATCTTCCTCAATAAATTCAATGGATTCGGAGAGAATTATTCATTGAATTCAAGTGATTGAAAGACAATATTCATTGTAATTGTAATCTATGAGTGAAATGAGAAAATATGAAGTGGACGTAGGCTTGCTAACGCCGAACCACTATAAAAATCCTGTTGTCTTGCTTTTCTCTTATTTTTTCAGTTATTTCTTCATATCCTACGCTCTAAATACGACGATTTGGGTGTTAGGACCATTTTTTGGTCTAACATTACCATATGATGCTGATTTTGAGTTTGAGCAGCTTCCCTATTTTCTCCTACCTATTGAATTTCAACTTGATTACTTTCATCATTATTCTCACTTTGATGAGATGAGTCATCATCACTATTATTAGTACTGATCTCATTATCATGATTTGATTTAGTACTGGATGCAAGCTGTTGTGGAGAGCCAATATTTTGTGTGTCTTGTGTATGTGTTGAACTAGCAGTAGCATGTGGCACATATATAATATCACTTGCTTGTTCAAAGATAAGAGGTATAGAGATTCTGGGATTGTACACCTTATGTGTTGTTTTGCAAGTATTAATTTTAAATGGAAAAACTTTTTCATTTAAAATGACATGTCCAGAAATATAAATTTTTCTATTACTGTCTAAGCACTTATACCCTTTCTGGTTAGTGGTGTACCCAAAGAATGTACTGGCAGTAGATCTGTTATCTAACTTGTGTTTGTTAAAAGGTCTTATGTGAGGAAAACAGAGACACCCAAAAGTTTTCAGATCACCATGGTTAGGTTTAGTTTGAGTTAACACCTCTATAGCACATTTTAAATCCAATACCTTCGTCGGTAATCTGTTTATTAAGTGTACAGCTGTGGAAAAGGCATCAGGCCAGAATTTTAGTGGTAGGGATGCCTGTGCCAATAGTGTTAACTTAGTCTCGACAATATGTCTGTGTTTTCTTTCAATTAGACAATTTTGTTCAGAAGTGTGTGGACAAGTTTATTTTTGAGTAATACCTTTTTTTTCAAAATATTCTTTTAATGGAAGAAACTCCTTGCCACCATCACTTTGAATAATTTTGACTTTATGAATAATTTGATTTTCAGCATTAGTTATGAACTGTGTAACGACATGGCATGTATCAGACTTAGATTTCACAAAGTATATCTAGACATATCTAGAAAAAGCATCAATAAAAGAGATGTATTACTTGAACCCATAATCAGTATCAATTGGTGTTGGACCCTACAGGTCAACATCCGCTAGTTATAATGGATTTAATTATTTAGTCTCAGAATTTGAAAATGGCAACTTGTGACTTTTTCCCATTTGACAATATATGCATATGTAACTATCAGGAATACTAATAGAAATGCCATTGTTATTAACAATCTCTTTCACAATTTTGCAACTTTGATGTCCAAGCTTAAAATGCCATATATCAAAAGCAGTGCATTCGTTGTTTCTTTCTAACTCTGCTACATTACTGAAAGAACCCATAACTTCCCCGTTAAGGAAAGAGCAGATACTTTGAGAACAACACACAAAAGAACGCAGACGGAAGGACATTTCATTGTTTATTACAACAATTCATCAGAATACAAGAATATACAGAGTATTAGCAAATAAAATACATTCGATAAATATCAGAGATTACAATAAATTACATAGCAGCGGAAAATAATACAAAATACAACTGAAGGAGATATACGGATACAAAGCTTTCCGAACATCATTCCAGCTGTAAACCAGGTTCCTGTGGATATAAATCTGCAAAACCAAAACTACTAGTTGCCCGTTTCGAAAATAAGGGCACCCAGAGTTTAGGTTAAAACAATAAACTCCAAGTCAATCATGTGACTGGTGTGGGAACTAAAACAGTTATTAATCTTTATTTGAAAGTTAGGTAAATCAAGGAACCACGCCGTATAACACGAAACGGGTTTCCTCCCAAGAATACCAGTGCATAAAACAATAGCGCAATGCTAAATAAAGAACACTGGAGCTATTATAAGACCCAGGTCCCATCACACAATGCAACGCAAGCCGGAGGATAGGGTTTTCCCTTATAATAGCCAAAGCATGCTTGATACGTTTAAAACAAATCATTTGATACTATAATAAGTGTATAGTGTTTAAAACAATTTCAATCATAAGTATCAATCATAGACGGCATGAGTAACATATATCATGTCGTCATACTAGGCTCTACAATCAAAACCGCACAGTCACGTATTTGGAAATTGGATTTCCGTCATGAACCAAGGCTAAAGATAGTCCTTACCAACTAACCAACTCTCTAGCCCGAGCCACAGGGTCAGAGCGCATCGACCCTTGGAGTGACAGGGCCGGTCCACCGATGTGAATTAAAATTCCTGAACACAACGTTTCCCCGCCCTTTGGGGCGTAAATGAGTCCACTGACTCCATCGGTTTGAGAACGACCAATGTATCCGAGGCGCCTCACAACAGCAACAACCACATTGGTGAAAAGTATATAAATGCCATCCAGTTTAAGCACTGACACCACCTAGCTAGAAGAAAACGCATGTCCTCCCTGAGGTCCTCGTCCTGTTTTTGGTTCATACCGGGGTGTGAGGCTTGCGAATTAACGCTACACAAAGCTACGCCACAAAGGTCATGCTTCGATCACCAACCACAAGATTTTGCTTTTCAACAGAAGCCTTGATCATTTGCATCTCAGCATGCCACATAGGCAATTCACGCTATGCAACCGATATCAATCACACAAAATGAAATCCGATGTCAGACACACATCCATTTACAAGTCCGTTATGGGTCTGAACGAAACCGGAGGCACTTTATACCTCACATATCCATTGATCTCCAAATACGTCTGGACGACCACCAACTATTTCCCTCCTCTTGGGTGTACAGCCCAATCAGGATCATCAGTAATTATCCAAAAGATGTGAAGACCTCCGGTCTTCGACCACCGTCTTCATCTTCGACTTATCGCCGTATTAGTTATTCAGAATGGGATAAACCCGGTCTTTCCGAATAACTCGCGTATATAATAAACAGGTGTTACACAAACTCAACATACGCCTCATTCCTAGTTCATCAGTCACTAACCGTAAATTAGCAAGAGAATATTTCCCCAAATATTAACCCCGAAGGCCGAAACCAACATTAAATCAATACCCAGGAAACCATTCTTCTTAGCTAACCTATAGTTAGTTTCTAAATTTCACATTCATATGGAAAGGTTCCCATTAATTTTATCAAAGATAAATTATTTAAATTTATTCTTTAATCTTCTTTTGAATATCAATTCAAACCAAATTATGGTTTATCCAAACGAGTCAGGATTAACGAACCTTACCGAAGTAATCAATTGTTAAATTTCCCAATCCCAACCCATTCATCCCATGAAGTAAAACTGGTAATACTTCATATCTAACACCACAGTGTTATCGGTAAATTCAATTACCATTTCACGTTTAAATCCAATTAAAGATTTAACTATCGTCTGGAGTAAAACTTGTAATACTTCATATCAAATTCACTTTTCAATCTATTTAAAGATTCATTAAAACTCCACTTTGTTTTAATCTTTAACTGGGTTAAAGAACCAATGTCATTTAAAACACGGTTCACGATAAACCCAAAATCAATTCCCATTCAATTCCAATTAAATTCCATTTAATTGGTATACTTCATTAAATATAAATAAAAAGATTTAATCCTTTTTCTCAATTGGGTTTAAGAACAATGTTAATGAAGACACCATTCACGACAAACCCAAATCCCATTTGATATTAAGTGTAAGGCTCTGAATAGAAAATATATCGGCTTATATTCAATATCAAATTCTACGACCAACAAATATCGTATTGGAAATAACGATATAAATATATCTTTCAAATTTCCATAACAATATCTATATAATCACAAAATCCCACATCGAAATATTCCGAAGACAATTTCGATTCAAATCCATTTCCAATCTATATATTGTAAATCCTGGTTATTTTTAAAACCATTTCAAATTCAATTTATTTAATTATTTTAAAAATAAATGGATTTTAATTCTAGTTCAAAACTAGTTCATTTCGATAAAAGTCTATTTTTATCTTTTCAAATATGGAGTTTTTCATCCTAATTCTTTCCAAATCATTTCTTATGATTTTACACTAATTATTGATATTTTTAATAATTTTATCAAGGCCCGTACAGTCGATTTCCATCAACGGTCATCGAACTACACTTACAGTGACCTTTTCCAAATTTGATTTGGACATAATTCCAAATCCAACCGTTAGATTTCTAATTTCTAATATTCGTTAGAAAGCTCTTTTCGATACGAACCCAACGATTCTGGTTTTAGGAGGATCCGACGGTCGGATCTCCCGTAATATCCGTTCGAAGTCAATGGTCGAAATTCACGAACTGTCGCAGCGTGGCGCGTTCTTTTCAGGCCATTATACATATATAGTATATATTATATATATATATATTTCATCGGTTTTCTTTTCAAAACGTATTTTATAAATCGTTTTAACTTCGTTTTCAAAACGATTTCAACTTCATATTCAATTTCAAATCAAAATTGAATATTCCATATCATCGATATATAAATGATAATATTTTCAAAACATTATATTTTGAAATCAATTCCTTTTCGATATTCATTATAAAAACGAATAAAATCGATATAAATATCGTTCACGTCAAAATGGCGTCAATCTAATCGACACGGCTTTATATATTTCTATTTCAAATATTTCTATTCAAATATTTCTATTTCAAATATTTCTATTCAAATATTTCTATTCAAATATTTCATTTCAAATATTTTATTTCAAATATTTCATAATATTCGATACTTCTGAACCGGAATCAGGCACAGTCAATTACCATATAATGTTAATTATATGGATTTCATACAACACATGTATATAATAGCAACGATAAATAATCAACCATCATCCAAAGTGCACAACACAACTGTCTGTCAACCTATCGATCGACGCACAACTAATTATTGGGACTAGTGTACGTCAAATATCATCCCAATACCCGTGTGGGGTTTCACATCAACAAACACTGAATATTATTTGTGCAGTTGGGCGATGTGTAAAATTTATCGTCCCAATCAATATCAGTTAAAACAGTGTACATAAACAAATCGTCTGATTTGTAAATGAATTTTATTTTATTCACACACACGTTAAAAATTATATTTTTAACGATAAAATATTTTATTTCAACACATGAATTTCTATTCAGTTCATTTACACAATAAAATGATATTTTTGTTTTTCTAACTTATTTTAGAAAATTTCGGCGGCATAACGGCACGATACTAGAAACGGGACAAGGCCTAGCCTTATCCCCAGTCTAGTGATGGCCCACGCCATACACATATCATCAAATCAATTCCATTATTCACACCACAAAATTCCAACAAATAATCTAATCAATCACCAAACAACCAAACAAACAAGTCCATGGTCTGTGGACGATGGTGTCGGGTGCTACGAAACACCGTCCGCATCCTAGTATATATTTTATAAATAGAAAAGAGATTTAAAGTGAAAAGTTCTCACAGAGGGTTCCACTCTGCCGTGCTTTACCTTTAAACTGTTGAACCTTTTCGATCTGCTTGAAATTCCAATGCAGTTCTTTTCACGCTGTTCAAATAAAAATTATATTTTTATTACTTCACTTCAATAAATAAAAATCATATTTTTATTTCAACTTCATATATTTTTACAACGCTTCATTCTATATAAAAATTATATTTTAAACAAAACCACTTCTTTATATTGTTAATTCGGTACAACACATACAAAGATCGTATTTTTATAATCTTTACTATATAAAGATAATATTTTTATATTCTCCATTATATAAAAATCATATTTTCCTTCAATGCGATGTATATAAAAATCTACACTTTTGTATACAAAAATCTAGTCTTTCTAAATATAAAAATTCTATCTTTTCGAATATAAAAATCCACCCTTTTTTTAATATAAAAATCTCGTCTTCACGAATATGAAGATCCCACCTTTTCTAATATAAAACTCTCATCTTTATGAATATAAAAATCCAACCTTTTCTAATAATAAAAAAAAAATCTCCTTTACCTAAAGAAAAATCTAATCTTTACTTACTCAAAGATTGTATTTTTACTTTATTGGCTGCTTAATTAGCAATTTAAATGATTACATTAAGTAAAATATAACAAAAACTCACCGGTTATCGAATCTAGGTGGAGCAGGTTCGTAGGGGAGGAGGAGATGCTTCTGACCAGCATCGGTGGGCCATGCAATTGGCGGTGCGTGGCTGTCCTCTTCGATTTGGGCAAGGGGCATTGGTATTGGGGTTCTCGAGGTTCGAAATTGAGGAAAAAGGGAGGGTTTGGGTCTGTTTTGCGAAGAAGAGGGAGGGAAGACAGAAGAGGGGCGGTGGATGGTCGGCCTGAGGCGCGGAGGGGTCTGGGGCATTGGTGGGTTTGAGGTAGGAGGCTATTTGGGACGCGGGTCGATTTAGAGGAAGGGAGGGAGAGATGGACGGGCAAGGAGGAGGCCGGGGAGGGGATGGCGCCGTCGATCGGCGCTGGCATGGGGGTGGTGGGGCGCGCCCCCCTGGGGACGGCGATTGGGAGGCTAGGGCTCCGTCGCCCCCTTCTGTTTTTTTTAATTTATTTTTAAAGTATCGGGGAGAGAGAGTGTGGAGAGGGGGCTATTATATATTTTATTTATTATTTAATTGAATTTGGAATTCTATAAAATACCCTTTTCATTCGGACTCGAAATCGAACCCACGACTGTCGTCCCTTGTGAATTACCCCTATTCCGAACACAATGGGATATGTATCGCAAGCTGATTCGATCGTTTCGATCAGTTTTCGTCAAAATCAACATATAACTCTGTATATTGAATTTGAACGCGCATTTCAATTTACCGGGGTCACGTACTAACTCGAAAAATACCAGAAAAATATTTTCTGGCTTCGTATTTATGATACGGTCCTAACAAAACTAGTTTCGTCCAATTCTGAGACCGTTTGAAAAATGACCATTTTTCAGTCGATTAAAATCAACTAAAACTGTTCAAACGCGTTTTCCTTTGCCACGCTCACATACTGATTCGAAAAATTATGAAAATTGGAATCTAGCAATAAATTGACATCTCGGATCCAACAAAAGTGGTTTCGTCGAAATCCGAGGACGTTTGCAAAATTTCCATTTTTAAGGGACAGAATTCCATAGCAACTATTCTGAATTTTCAACTGGGCATAACTTTTGATTCCCGCTATGAAATTTCAATTTTTCAGATTTGTTGGAAAGATATTCTCAATTAGATTCTATTATTTTTTGTTTCGCTAAATTACGGTTTATTTTGAACCCTGTACATTCATTTGAAGTTTGAAATCGAATTATCGAACCACCGCGCCATTTTCAATTCCTTTTATATTTTAAAATTAATATTTATATTCTAACGACGATCTATATAAATATATACGTTTGAATTCTATTCAAAATAAATTTCTCGTCGTTATTATTTAAAATAATTCATTTTAAATATTCAAAATTCATTAAAATTGCCAAAATAAAAATTTTAAACTGGCCCAGATTTTCGGGTTGTTACAATCTCCCCCACTTAAAACTTTTAGTCCCCGAAAAGGAACGAAGCCGAAAGTTGTTTTAAAAACCAACTCAACTTTCAAAATTTTAATTACGGCTTAAGTTCTTCAACTTTTCAGTTTCCAAGAACTTTTCAAATTTTTCAAAAAATTTGGCTAACACCTTAAATTTTCGAAAAATTTCGCCATAACCACCCCTGCACCAGGGACTTCGGGATATTTCATATAGCCTCACATGGCATTCTTCAATCCGAAAGAAAAAGAAAAAGCCAAGCGCCTAGCCAAACGGCTCATAAAATCACCCAAAACTCAAGAAATACAATAAACATGTACCTATTTGTCGGTCAAACAATTTTATTCCTCTTCTCTAGCCTCCTTGCTATGACCTGCTCAATATATATATATATACATATATGTACATGCATGCAAATGCTACTAATTTTTAATATAGTTCTATATTTGACCAATTTGGTTAAAGGTTCAACATCTAATTATTCAAACAATAATCAAACAACACATCCAGCAATCAATTAGTTAATTATTATTTCAAATTCATAACTTTGATATATAGTCAAAAATCACATTTTTGGTGTCAATTCACAACAATGTATTCTAGCTATATTTTGGTCCTCACACCAGCCTAATGGAAATATAGAAATCTCACTTTCGTAACTCGAAAAAAAATACTGGCGACGGTGCCCCACCACCAGAATTATCCCCGGGCAACCAGAGTGTGATTCTATAACTATCCAGTATATTAAAACCTCGAATACACGTTTGCTGGACGTATATGCAAAATCTTTATATATCGGATTATCCAAATTCAATGTAAATAAATATTCAAATACGTATAATACGATTTAAATTTTAAAACAACGTTGGTTTTCATTTAAAAAATATACTCTTCACACTCGTTCTAGGATACTACTAATCCCATCTCTAACGAGTCATTCCCTTTGGATATTACTAATCCAATCTCTGATGAATTCTTTCGTATGGTTCTAATGTGTCTTATTCTCGAGCTTTGTAAACCAAAGCTCTAATACCAAGCTGAAAGAACCCGTAACTTCCCCGTTAAGGAAAGAGCGGATACTTTGAGAACAACACACAAAAGAACGCAGACGCAAGGACATTTTGTTGTTTATTACAACAATTCATCAGAATACAACAATATACAGAGTATTAGCAAATAAAATACATTCGATAAATATCAGAGATTACAATAAATTACATAGCAGCGGAAAATAATACAAAATACAACTGAAGGAGATATACGGATACAAAGCTTTCCGAACATCATTCCAGCTGTAAACCAGGTTTCTGTGGATATAAATCTGCAAAACCAAAATTACTAGCTGCCCGTGTCGAAAATAAGGGCACCCAGAGTTTAGGTTAAAACAATAAACTCCAGGTCAATCATGTGACTGGTGTGAGAACTAAAACAGTTATTAATCTTTATTTTAAAGTTAGGTAAATCAAGGGACCACGCCGTATAACACGGAACGGATTTCCTCCCAAGAATACCAGTGCATAAAACAACAACGCAATGCTAAATAAAGAACAATGAAGCTATTATAAGACCCAGGTCCCATCACACAATGCAACGCAAGCCGGAGGATAGGGTTTTCCCTTATAATAGCCAAAGCATGCTTGATACGTTTAAAACAAATCATTTGATACTATAATAAGTGTATAGTGTTTAAAACAATTTCAATCATAAGTATCAATCATAGAAGGCATGGGTACCATATATCATGTCGCCATACTAGGCTCTACAAATAAAACCGCACAGTGACGTATTTGGAAATTGGATTTCCTTCATGAACCAAGGCAAAAGATAGTCCTTACCGACTTCGCGACTCTCTAGCCCGAGCCACAGGGTCAGAGCGCATCGACCCTTGGAGAGACTGGGCCGGTCCACCGATGTGAATTAAAATTCCTGAACACAGCGTTTCCCCGCCCTTTGGGGCGTAAATGAGTCCATTGACTCCATCGGTTCGAGAACAACCGATGTATCTGAGGCGCCTCGCAATAGCAACAACCACATAGGTGAAAAGTATATAAATGTCATCCATTTAAGCACTGACACCACCTAGCTAGAAAAAAATGCATGTCCTTCCTGAGGTCCTCGTCCTGTTTTTGGTTCATACCGGGGTGTGAGGCTTGCGAATTAACGCTACACAAAGCTACGCCACAAAGGCCGTGCTTCGATCATCAACCACAAGACTTTGCTTTTCAACAGATGCCTTGATCATTTGCATCTCAGCATGCCACACAGGCAATTCACGCTATGCAACCGATATCAATCCCACAGAATGAAATCCGATGTCAGACACACATCCATTTACATGTTCGTTCTAGGTCTGAACGAAACCAGAGGCACTTTATACCTCACATATCCATTGATCTCCAAATACGTCTGGACAACCACCAACTATTTCCCTCCTCTTGGGTGTACAGCCCAATCAGGATCATCAGTAATTATCCAAACTATGTGAAGACCTCCGGTCTTCAACCACCGTCTTCATCTTCGACTTATCGTCGTATTAGTTATTCAGAATGGGATAAACCCAGTCTTTCTGAATAACTCGCGCATATAATAAACAAGTGTTACACAAACACAACATACGCCTCATTCCTAGTTCATCAGTCACTAACCGTAAATTAGCAAGAGAATAATTCCCCAAATATTAACCCCGAAGGCCGAAACCAACATCAGATCAATACCCAGAAAACCATTCTTCTTAGCTAACCTATAGTTAGTTTCTAAATTTCACATTCATAGGGAAAGGTTCCCATTAATTTTATCAAAGATAAATTATTTAAATTTATTCTTTAATCTTCTTTTGAATATCAATTCAAACCAAATTATGGTTTATCCAAACAAGTCGGGATTAACGAACCTTACCGAAGTAATCAATTGTTAAATTTCCCAATCCCAACCCATTCATCCCATGAAGTAAAACTGATAATACTTCATATCTAACACCACAGTGTTATCGGTAAATTCAATTACCATTTCACGTTTAAATCTAATTAAATATTTAACTATCGTCTGGAGTAAAACTGGTAATACTTCATATCAAATTCACTTTTCAATCTATTTAAAGATTCATTAAAACTCCACTTTGTTTTAATCTTTAACTGGGTTAAAGAACCAATGTTATTTAAAACACGGTTCACGATAAACCCAAAATCAATTCCCATTCAATTCCAATTAAATTCTATTTAATTGGTATACTTCATTAAATCTAAATAAAAAGATTTAATCCTTTTTCTCAACTGGGTTTAAGAACAGTGTTAATGAAGACACCATTCACGACAAACCCAAATCCCATTTGATATTAAGTACAAGGCTCTGAATAGAAAACATATCGGCTTATATTCAATATCAAATTCTACGACTAACAAATATCGTATTGGAAATAACGATATAAATATATCTTTCAAATTTCCATAACAATATCTATATAATCACAAAATCCCACATCGAAATACTCCGAAGACAATTTTGATTCAAATCCATTTCCAATCTATATATTGTAAATCCTGGTTATTTTTAAAACCATTTCAAATTCAATTTATTTAATTATTTTAAAAATAAATGGATTTTAATTCTAGTTCAAAACTAGTTCATTTCGATAAAAGTCTATTTTTATCTTTTCAAATATGGAGTTTTTCATCCCAATTCTTTCCAAATCATTTCTTATGATTTTACACTAATTATTGATATTTTTAATAATTTTATCAAGGTCCGTACAGTCGATTTCCATCAACGGTCATCGAACTGCACTTACAGCGACCTTTTCCAAATTTGATTTGGACATAATTCCAAATCCAACCGTTAGATTTCTAATTTCTAATATTCGTTAGAAAGCACTTTTCGATACGAACCCAATGGTTCCAGTTTTAGGAGGATCCGACGGTCAGATCTCTCGTAATATCTGTTCGAAGTCAATGGTCGAAATTCAGGAACTGCCGCAGCGCGGCGCGTTCTATTCAGGCCATTATATATATATATATATATATATTATATTATATATATATATATCATCGATTTTCTTTTCAAAACGTATTTTATAAATCGTTTTAAATTCGTTTTCAAAACGATTTCAACTTCATATTCAATTTCAAATCAAAATTGAATATTCCATATCATCGATATATAAATGATACTATTTTCAAAACATTATATTTTGAAATCAATTCCTTTTCAATATTCATTATAAAAACAAATAAAATCGATATAAATATCGTTCACGTCAAAATGGCGTCAATCTAATTGACACGGCTTTATATATTTCTATTTCAAATATTTCTATTCAAATATTTCTATTTCAAATATTTCTATTCAAATATTTATATTAAAATATTTCATCTCAAATATTTTATTTCAAATATTTCATTTCAAATATTTTATTTCAAATATTTCATAATATTCGATACTTCTGAACCGGAATCAGGCACAGTCAATTACCATATAATGTTAATTATATGGATTCCATACAACACATGTATATAATAGCAACGATAAATAATCAACCATCATCCAAAGTGCACAACACAACTGTCTGTCAACCTATCGATCGACACACAACTAATTATTGGGACTAGTGTACGTCAAATATCATCCCAATACCCATGTGGGGTTTCACATCAACAAAAACTGAATATTATTTGTGCAGTTGGGAAACGTGTAAAATTTATCGTCCCAATCAATATCAGTGAAAACAGTGTAAATAAACAAATCGTCTGATTTGTAAATGAATTTAATTTTATTCACACACACGTTAAAAATTAAATTTTTAACGATAAAATATTTTATTTCAACACATGAATTTCTATTCAGTTCATTTACACAATAAAATGATATTTTTATTTTTCTAACTTATTTTAGAAAATTTCGGCGGCATAACGGCACGATACTAGAAACGGGACAAGGCCTAGCCTTATCCCCGGTCTAGTGATGGCCCACGCCATACACATATCATCAAATCTATTCCATTATTCACACCACAAAATTCCAACAAATAATCTAATCAATCACCAAACAACCAAACAAACAAGTCCATGGTCTGTGGACGATGGTGTCAGGTGCTACTAAACACCGTCTGCATCCTAGTATATATTTTATAACTAGAAAAGAGATTTAAAGTGAAAAGTTCTCACAGAGGGTTTCACTCTACCGTGCTTTGCTTTTGAACTGTTGAACCTTTTCGATCTGCTTGAAATTCCAATGCAGTTCTTTTCACGCTGTTCAAATAAAAATTATATTTTTATTACTTCACTTCAATAAATAAAAATCATATTTTTATTTCTACTTCATATATTTTTACAACGCTTCATTCTATATAAAAATTATATTTTAAACAAAACCACTTCTTTATATTGTTAATTCGCTACAACACATACAAAGATCGTATTTTTATAATCTCTACTATATAAAGATAATATTTTTATATTCTCCATTATATAAAAATCATATTTTCCTTCAATGCGATGTATATAAAAATCTCAAATTTAGTATACAAAAATCTAGTCTTTCTGAATATAAAAATTCAATCTTTTCGAATATAAAAATCCACCCTTTTTTTAATATAAAAATATCGTCTTCACGAATATAAAGATCCCACCTTTTCTAATATAAAACTCTAATCTTTATGAATATAAAAATCCAACCTTTTCTAATAATAAAAAAATCTCTCCTTTACCTAAAGAAAAATCTAATCTTTACTAACTCAAAGATTGTATTTTTACTTTATTGGCTGCTTAATTAGTAATTTAAATGATTACATTAAGTAAAATATAACAAAAACTCACCGGTTATCGAATCTAGGTGGAGCAGGTTCGTAGGGGAGGAGGAGATGCTCCTGACCAGCGTCGGTGGGCCCTGTAATTGGCGGTGTGTGGTTGTCCTCTTCGATTTGGGCTAGGGGCGTTGGTATTGGGGTTCTAGAGGTTCGAAATGGAGGAAAAGGGGAGGGATTGGGTCTGTTTTGCGAAGAAGAGGGAGGGAAGACAGAAGAGGTGCGGTGGATGGTCGGCCTGAGGCACAGAGGGGTCTGGGGCATTGGCGGGTTCGAGGTGGGAGGCTGTTTGGGGCGCGGGTCGATTTAGAGGAAGGGAGGGAGAGATGGACGGGGAAGGAGGAGGCCAGGGAGGGGATGGCGCCATCGATCGGCGCTTGCATGGTGGTGGTGGGGCGCACCCCCTGGCGACGGCGATTGGGAGGCTAGGGCTCCGTCGCCCCCTTCTGTTTTTTTTTTAATTTATTTTTAAAGTATCGGGGAGAGAGAGTGTGGAGAGGGGGCTATTATATATTTTATTTATTATTTAATTGAATTTGGAATTCTACAAAATACCCTTTTCATTCGGACTAGAAATCGAACCCACCGACTGCCGTACGTAGCGAATTACCCCTATTCCGAACACAATGGTATATGTATCGCAAGCTGATTCGATCGTTTCGATCAGTTTTCGTCAAAATCAACATATAACTCTATATATTGAATTTGAACGCGCATTTCAATTTACCGGGGTCACGTACTAACTCGAAAAATCCCAGAAAAATATTTTCTGGCTTCGTATTTACGATACGGTCCTAACAAAACTAGTTTCATCCAATTCTGAGACCGTTTGAAAAATGACCATTTTCCAGTCGATTAAAATCAACTTAAACTGGTCAAACGCGTTTTCCTTTGCCACGCTCACATACTGATTCGAAAAATTATGAAAATTGGAATCTAGTAATAACTTGACATCAGGATCCAACAAAAGTGGTTTCGTCGAAATCCGAGGACGTTTGCAAAATATCCATTTTTAAGGGCCAGAATTCCATAGCGACTATTCTGAATTTTCAACTGGGCATAACTTTTGATTCCCGCTATGAAATTTCAATTTTTCGGATTTGTTGGAAATATATTCTCAATTAGATTCTATTATTTTTGGTTTTGCTAAATTCCGGTTTATTTTGAATCCTGTACATTCATTTGAAGTTTGAAATCGAATTATCGAACTACCGCGCCTTTTTCAATTCCCTTTATATTTTAAAATTAATATTTATATTCTAACGACGATCTATATAAATATATATGTTCGAATTCTATTCAAAATAAATTTCTCGTCGTTATTATTTGAAATAATTCATTTTAAATATTCAAAATTCATTAAAATTGCCAAAATAAATTTTTTAAACTGGCCCAGATTTTCGGAGTTTTTGATATTTCCAGAGTCAAACTTGTACAACCAATTTTGTTCTCTACCCTACAATAATATGGTCCTAGTCAGCATGTCCCTAACTACACAGTGTCTTGGGTAAAATTCAGAAGACACTTGATTGTCTTTTTCTCGCTCTGACACACTGATTACGTTTTTCCATGTATGTGGTGCACATAATAGATTATTCAAATAAAGTAGTTTAGCACCCTTAATACTAGCATGTCCAGTTTGTGATATAGCTGTGGAATTGCCATTACCCATAATTAGAGACTGGTTACCTTTGTATTCACGGTTTCCAAGATTCAGATTGTTTAGGTTGTTTGTTACATGGTGAGTAGCTCCTGAATCTGGATACAATGCTTCATCTTGAATGTCATCAATAGTTGCTGCCTTAGATGATGTCTCTTGACTGCTTTTGTTTCAGTTTGACTGTTGACCATATTTGCATTTGGATTGCCTCCACGATTATTGTTGTTACCTTGCTGATTTGTATTAAATTTTTTATCAAATCTGAAGTAACATTTGTTGGTTGTATGTCCATGTTTCTCGCAAATTTGACATTTAGGCCTATTGTTGGGATTCCGTCTCCCAGCTCTGCCTCTTCCTCAATTGGATGAGCCTCCTCTTTGGTAAGTGTTTTGACTTCTTGGATTGTTGGCTTGATTTTTTGCTCTGCCAGGTAGTGTAATTGACATTAAAATATGCTCCATCTTTTTTTTTTGCAACATTTCCCTTTATCAGCAAGTAACATAGAATAGACATTTTGTAAGGAGGGCGTGGGTTCAATAGATGTGATGAAAGCTATCACAGCTTCGTATTCATCATCAAGTCCACCCATTATGTATAGAATCTGTTCTTTTTCTTCAATCCTATTTCATGTGCATGCCAATTGATCACATAATTTCTTCACCATCATAATATATTCATTCATGCTAGAGGTATCTTTCTTTATAGATTGTAGTTGTTTCTTGAAGTTTAAGACCCTTGCAGATGATTGACTGGTGAATGATCTTTCTAAAGTTGTCCAAACATCATGCGCAGTTTTAATTCCTATTAATTGTGGCATAAGTGAAGCACCCTCTCGAGGACATTGACCAGGTACAGACAAGATTATCTTGCCTTTGATAAGCAACGAATTCTTGATTATTTACCAGATTATTATTACTATCTTTGGTGTAATTTGCCGGAATTGGCCTTGTTCCATAAAGAAAGTCTTCCAAACCATAACCCTTTGCTGTTGTTTCCACTTGTAGCTTCCATAGGAGGTAATTTGATTCATCGAGTTGAATGGAGATGATCTAGCTTTGAGGCTTAATAATGGCTTTGATGAGATCCTCATTGCTTTCAGAACTTGTCTGATTGGATCTGGTCGAAGATATTGGTGAAGTTGATTTATCTCCATCAACCATGATTTCAAGATTCAGGAATTTGAGATTGTCCAACGAATTCAGGTAAGAATTTACGAACTCTTGTTCTTGAATTAATGGATCTGAATGTATTCTTCAATCTTCAATCAAAAATGCAACTAGAATTCTAATATAGTTGCTCTTGAGAACTGACTGATTTGCTTTCTTGGATGGCTTTGGATCTGAATTCAGATTAATTACAACCAGTTTGCAAAAATGATGTCAAGTTGGCTTTCTTGGACGACTTTTGACAGCAATTGAATGGATACTTTGGATTTTTTGATCGAATCTAGAGTTTTAGCGATTCTTTACCACCAAGCTGTAATACTATGAAATAGATGCAGCCACTAATAATAGCGAGGCACTGATTTCTTTGTTATAGCCTCAACTCTCAAGTGAAGAGATCATAGATCTTGGATGAGAGGTATCCAAGTGATGACAATTTTCTGATGGATAATGTATCTATTGACAGATCTATTGAGATTTGAATAGTGGATCGATTTAATCGCTGTTAGCAGGTAGCTCTGATACCATATTCGAATAATAGAAAATGTTTGAGAATTTTATTATGACTGAATAATGTGTTGTACACATAGCGTTTGAACATACTTATAGCAGCAACAAAACATAACCGCTTGGGCTTGAATACTGGACATTGGGCTGAGCCCATTAGCTATTTGTGCAATGTATTGATGAAGCGGGGTACTCAATGTAATTAAACACTTCATATAAAATTTTGTGACATTGAATAAGCCTTAAGTTAATATTCATAAATTGTAAGAAAAAAATTCTTCTACATATATGAATGTAGCATAATAAAATTAGAATAAAAATAAACAAATATTATTCATACATATATAAATGAAACTATAGTAATTCATTACCTATATAAAGGTTTTAAAAAAAAGTTTAGTTCTTATATAATCTCTAACATTTTTGAGGCTTTAGCCTATTGTCAGCAAGCATATCCATAGAAAACGTTTCATTATAGAGAAAACCTTGGTATGTTGCTTCAGTTCCAATGAAAATAAGATATTCGTAATGAAGAATGAAGAGAGAAAAATCAAAATAATTGTGTGTATTGATGGACTTAAAGGCACACAACAAAGTACTCCTTCCTTACAAAATATGATTGTTTACCATGTACTTTAGCTACATATTTCTAGCTAATGCTTCATATATCTGCATTTTCCATATACATCCAAATATGAGTTACTGGTTATCACATAGTAACATTCAACATTTGTCTCCACATCTAAAGTATGTCCTCCCTTTTGCATATTGCCTAAATATCATATTTTTCTAATTTATACAGACTCTCGCACCATCACATTCCCATGATGCACTGATTGTTTCCTTCACGACCACATTTTGTGTCCTAAATGAAATTTATGAGAAAATGGACATTCATTTGAACATAAGAAATGAATTGTAATCAAGCATATCACCAGACCAACTTTCGAATGAAAAACCAGATATAACAAAATTTTAATTCTTTCAAATACATTTTTTGCAATTGTTTCATGAAAGAGTTAGTGTATGAATCCTTAAAAAATTATTTTGATTCCTAGACAAACATGGAAAAGGCCTTTTAACTCGTGCAATAAATCAATACCACCATCAACGGCAGAGGAAATAGTAAAAAGAAACTAAAATGTAGGCTTACATAGCAGTAAGATTGGAATTAACTATTGGAAACAAATTCACTTATCTATTCAACTTTTTCCTCAAAATCGGAGGAATGCTTGAAAACGAAGTTTTATGGCGTTGTAAAAAATCGAGCCGAACTCATAGATTACCAGTTCCAACAGAAAGTACATTTTAATCGCCAACCATAATGAAATTGTAGTTCCACTCGAGCCATCATTGATGAAGCAAATATAATTTGTTGATTGTTTCGCCTTATTGTTGGATGGGATTTGTGAAGATTCTACGATTAATTCAATTTTTAAAGGAACTATAGTTATTAATTCAATTTTGAATGTGTTTGGAAGTGGGTTTGGGAATAGTAAACGCTTCAAATTTGTATAACTTCAAATTTGTAAGTAAATAATTATATTAAATTAATGTTATACTACACAACATTATACATACGTTCTAAACCCTGGATATTAGTTATCCAATTCTGAAATTTCGTAAACAATATTTTCATCATGTTACCATCTTACAACTACACAGGTGAAACGTTTATACCGAGTGGTAAGTGTAGTGAAATTTTGTAAGTTCATATTGCATATATTTTAGAATCTGGAGACTAATAACCAAAATCATAGTTAGTTTAATAAGTCACATTTACATCATTCTACAATTCTACCGCTACAAAGTTGACACACTTACGTCTAGTGTTTCTATTAGAGCCTACGGAATCACCCATGACTAACTGTAACATATAGTTTGTTTCAATATTTTTACCTTTTGTACATTCATTACTAATGTGAATGATCTAGTGCTATGTAGATTTTCTTCCTACTATGGTACTCAAAAATTTTGTCCCTTTATGACACATATATCCACAGGCCACCTATTGCATGGTGAGAACGGACTATAAAGCTTATAATTCTGCTCCCTATGGGATACACACAACATGCATTACATATATTAAGTGTTCCATATGTTGTCTGCTTTTTGAAATTTTCTCCTCTTAGACTGTGAAAAAAATTAGAGATCTTCGGCATATGAAATGAACATAATTTGTTTTACAACATTTAATAACCTTTTATCATCTAAATTATATATGTGATATAACCATTTAAACTTTTATTTGTATTATTCTTCAAGAATTTGATTCATCTATATAACAAAAATTCAATTTCCCACTTAATATATTTTCAAGTAGAAAAATTAGTATGAACTACAAAAGGGAGGAGGATACGTTTGAAATTTAGAATTTTCATTAGTTATGTTTATGATACCATGATATCGAAGCTTGTTTATTTATTTCATGATTTAAACAGCACTATGGGCATCACCTATTAGAAACATTCAAGCTAATGCCAAGGATTTGTAGCGAATTTACTTTACATTACAAAGCCTTGTCCAATTTTGCCATTTTTTCAATTATAATGGTAATTTTGTTCCTTCATTGACAACCATTTTTGTGTGTGTGAAGTTATGTTCTTATAGGTGACATTGGTAAAGTGATATAAATTTTTTTTTTTGAAAACTTGGATATTCGTGAAGATGAAATTCTAGAAAGGTGACCAACATGGATAGGAAGTTAATTAGGTAAGCATACTGAGCCAAAAAATTATTTATAGTAGCCATGGTGTCAGCCTGATATTTAAATATCATTTCAGAAAATTAACATGCTTGCATACATTAGTTATTGCAAAAATTGATCAATAACAAATTCAATCATCAAGTGAAATTCATACAACAAGTGTCGTCCCTTGAAATTAAGGATTATAAATTTTCGTATGTTTTGTGGAACAATTAGGGAAGTGTTAAAATTACCGCATATTGTGTTATGCAAGATGAAGTAAATAGCCTGAATAGGTCATCTCGAACATGAATGAAATAAACATCAATTAGCATATCAGTCATGTATATGATGTAATTGCAAACAGGCTATAATAACGATGTCAATATAACGAATAAAATTATTGCACTACTTAATACAAATCATATATTTGGTAGGTCAGGACTATATGATAACGTAACATTGATCATGCCGATGTTATATGATGTCATAGCATTTTTAGTTGAATACATACTTGGGTCATTACAAACATTGGTTATTTCAAATAATGGTGTATTCCCATCCACAACAAGAGGC
Source organism: Allium sativum (assembly GCA_030737875.1). Lineage (NCBI taxonomy): Eukaryota > Viridiplantae > Streptophyta > Magnoliopsida > Asparagales > Amaryllidaceae > Allium > Allium sativum. Next base: position 1,054,823,534 of record CM060918.1, read on the forward strand.
AACAGTGCCTGCATCTTCTAAGAAGGGTTTTAGAAAGGAGGTTATATCTGCGCAACACGACATACAAATCATATTTTCTGGAAACCTTCTTCTTAGAAGATGCAGCCAGTGCTTCCTCTAGCTGTGGATGCAACTCCAACGTTATACTAAAAAAACAATGTCTAAAAGGATTGTGAATGTGTATTCAACTATAAATATAATGATATCAAATATTACCAGCCTACTCTGCATTACCTTATCAAGTAGTTCAGTAGTTGCAAATCCATTACACTTAAGGATAAAATGAGTGATTAAGAGAAAATACAACCATATTCATTAAAGATAATTAAAATTAAGACATGAAAAGTTCGATGGTGCATCTAATTAATAAATTTCAAGCTTCCTTATTGCAAATATCTGTTTAATCTTAATAGTGGTGCAAGCAAAGATGATTCTTCACCCTCGTGATAAAAAGAATACATTTTATACATTTGAGAAGATAATAAATTCACCATGCGCAAATTTGTTATTACGTTTTTGGTTAACATATATAAATCGTTTACCTTGCATCATCCAATGATACGACATGTCACCTAAAAGGTTGTAGATTGTTGTTTTAGATGATAATTGAATTTCCATTGTCAATTTCCAGCCTTGATGAACAAAAACCAAGTTAAAATTGTTTGTCACCCAGCTTATAATATCAATATTTTGTCAATAACCAAACTTTGATTCTACCTAATATTGATTAAATACATTTTAGGTGACAACTTTTTAAAGTGTACTACCTAACATTGAGTAAATACATTTATGGTGACAACTTTTTAAAGTGTACTTGTAAGTTATAATATTGGACTTGCACTATTGACCCATAACCAAGAAATTCAGATGAATTTTGTATCACTTTCAAAACACTATTCTAACTTATATCAACAGTTAATTGTCATGCCTAAACGTTACCGAGGGAGAAGAACAAAATCAGAATGCATGAGATTAGTTTGTTCGAACTAACATAGTAATAAAAAAACCACTAACCATTGCAATTTTCCAGAAGAAACAAATACTAAACTAAAAATCACGTGACTACATTTCAACTCAAGTATTTTTTTTAGTTGGATATAAGCTCGAGTATTTTTTTCAGTTGGATATAAGAATGCACACGAAGACAATGATGTCATATCATGACAAACAAATACACGAATGTTATACATTTGTGGAATTAATGTATAATAGATTTGATATTTAAAATAATTGAAATTGTTATTTAACCTAACACTGAAATAAGAATATGATTCAAAATTGTTGAGGCTATAAAATTTATTGGAAGAGTGAACGGACTGAAATTTACGGAAGAAGGTCCATGTTGAATGTGAGATGTACCAATCATTTAAAGTATTTGCTCAAAATTTCATCAGAAAATTTTGACAATAAAGCACCACCATTTTTCTTTAATGCTGCGAACTCCTCCAAAACCGCTGCAAAATTTGACCACCTCACTGCCACTAAACTTTAATGTACGTAACTTCAATTATGATGATGCAACCGTGAACTGCTAAAGTACACATCTTCGGATGTAGACCCTAATCGTCTACAGTTTGGATGTCCAACACTTTATTTCCATGTTTTTTGCATACCTTATATTTAGATGTGTAATATTCAAAAAATGGAAGTGAAAAAATCCATACTCCCGGGATTTCATTGGTTTAATCATTAAAACGTTAAACTTAGTTCATCGCGATCCAATTGAAAACCATGCTTGGAATTATCAGAATTTAAACCAAATTAGATAATCAAATCCATAAATTATTTGACTCAAGCTGGACTGCCCATTTCTCTTCCAATAAACGTCACTTAATCTGAAGAAAAAAATGTTTTGGAAGGTTCAAGCCCAACCCAAATGGTTTGATTGGTGCTGGCAACTTAAATTATTAATTTAGAACATAAAGAATTAAAAAAAATGATGCAAAAAGGATGATAGTTATCATTTAGGATCCAGAGCAAACCGATATTAGAATACCAAATACGACGGGTCTTGCGTCAGATCCGAATAATGGAAGATACCTTAAACATCCGATCAAATTTGCTCTAAATCTAAAGAACTCCAATTGCATATAAGGTACCATCCGCCCTATGTATAACACTATGTCCACTTTATTTTATTTATAAATAATGCAAGAAGAGAATAGTTTAAAAAATAGATGTTACAACCCAAGATCCAATTGCTAAAGAAAATGATAACATATTACATGTAGTATTTGATAAAATAAAGTGGAATGTGCGATTCATTTGTAAACTCTTCACGAACTGGACAGAAGTATAATTTAATATTTTTGTAAGAAGATGTATTGGAAGAGAGGAGGATCTCACCAGCGTGCACAAGAAGGATTGTAGTCGGGAACCGATAAACAATAGAAGGTAGATTGGGTTTGTCAATTATCATATTCGTACATGGGAATTTCGATGGGTTGGATTTGGGGAAGGAGGAGACAAAACTGCGCAGAAGAAATGCATTGCAATCATGCATAGCATCAGACCAACTTTCAAATGAAAAACCAGATATAACAAAATTTTGATTCTTTCAAATACTTTTTTTACAATTGTGTCATGAAAGAGTAACTGTATGAATCCTTAAAAAAATATTTTGACTCCTAGACAGACATGGAAAAGCCCTTTTAACTCGTGCAATAAATCAATACTACCATCAAAGGTAGAGGGAAGAGTAAAAAGAAACTAAAATATAGGCGTACATAAAAGTAAGATTGGAATTAACCATTGGAAATAAATTCATTTAGTTATTTAACTTCTTCCTCAAAATCAGTGGAATGCTTGAAAAATAAGTTTTATGGCGTTGTAAACAATAAAATCAAACCGACTCATAGATTACCGGTTCCAACAGAAAGTACATTTTAATTGCCAACCATAATGAAATTGTTGTTCCACTCAATCCATCATCGATGAAGCCAATATTATTTGTTGATTGCTTCGCCTTATTGTTGGATGGGATTTGTGAAGATTCTACGATTAGTTCAATTTTAAAAGGAACTATAGTTATTAATTCAATTTTGAATGTATTTGGATGTGGGTTTGGGACCACTTCAAATTTGTATAACTTCAAATTTGTAAGTAAATAATTATAGTATATTAATGTTATACTACACAACATTTTACATACATTCTAAACTCCGGATATTAGTTATCCAATTCTAAAGTTTTTAAACAATGTTTTCATCATGTTACCATCTTACAACTACACAGATGAAATGTTTATACCTAGTGCTAAGTGTAGTGAAATTTTGTAAGTTCATATTGCATATATTTTAGAATCTGGAGAGTAATAACTAAAATCATAGTTAGTTTAATAAGTCATATTTGCAACATTCTACAATCCTACCGCTACAAAGATGACACGCTTACATCGAGTGTTTCTATGAGAGCGTGTAGAATCAACCATCAATAACTGTAACATATAGTTTGTTTCAATATATTTACCTTTTGTACATTCATTACTAAAGGAAAGGATCTAGTGCTATATAGATTTTCTTCCTACTATGGGTACTCAAAATTTTTGTCTCTTTGTGGCACATCTATCCACATGCCTCATATTACATGGTGAGAACGGACAATAAAGCTTATAATTCTGCTGTCTAAGGGATACACACAACACACAACATGAATTACAGATATTAAGTGTGCCTTATGTTATCTGCTTTTTGAAAATCTCTCCTCATAGTCTGTGAAAAAAATTAGAGACCTCGGGCATATGAAATGAACATAATTTGTTTTACAACATTTAATAACCTTTTATCATCTAAACTATATATGTGATATAACCATTCAAACTTTCATTTGTATTCTTCTTTAATACTTTGATTCGTCCATATAACAAAAATTCAATTTCCCACTTAATATATTTTCAAGTAGAAAAATTAGTATGAACAATAAAAGGGTGGAGGATACTTTTGAAATTTATAGTTTTCATTAGTTATGTTTATGATACCATGATATCGATGCTTGTTTATTTATTTCATGATTTAAACAGCACTATGGGCATAACATGTTGGAAACATTAAAGCAAATGCTAAGGATTTTGTAGCGCATATACTTTACATTACAAAGCCTTGTCCAATTTTGCCATTTTTTCAATTATATTGGTATTTTTTCCCCTTCATCGACAACCATTTTTGTGTTTGTGTGTAAAGTTATGTTCTTTTAGGTGACATTGGCAAAGCGATATAAAACAAAAAAATTCTTTGAAAACTTAGAAATTCGTGAAGATGAGATTCAGGAAAGGTGACCAGCATGGATAGGAAGTTAATTAGTTAAGCATATTGAGCCAAAAAATTATTTATAGTAGCCATGGCGTTAGTCTGATATTTAAATATCATTTCATAAAATTAATATGCTTGCATACATTAGTTATTGCAAAAGTTTATCTATAACATTCGAGATTTTTGACCATTCAAATCAACAATGATCCTTAATGTCGCCATAAACAGATCAAAAATATGGATAGTTATTGGGATTAAAATAAGAAAAAGAAGAAAGAAGAATACAAATATAGAATCTAGCAGTGAAAGGACAAAATGTAATAAATAAATAACAGTTCGTGAAGCTGTTAAAACATACATTTTATTATATTTTACAATGATTATCAGAGTAAATTAACATACAACATACCAATGCATTTGCAGCAGAATAATAATAATACGTCTATTGAGCTCCATCTTCATCTTCATAATGGTGTCTTCAAAGCAAGTGAAACTTCGCTAACTGGAACTCGGTCTGACCCAAGCGTATTGTAAAAAAAGAAACACAACAAACACTCGGATCAGAACTAAATCATTCTCGTATTAGTTAAATCAAATTTCATGTAATAATATGAGTGTAATAACTTAAAAGATGTTATGGGAATTTCCATCTCTTAAGGATCCGTCAAACTAGTATTATATAATATAATACGCTATTATAATAATGTCAATGGTTAAATATAACATAATAAAATAATGTAAGCGGGATTACCATTATTACCCTTACACTGTTTATATCGTTGCCGTACAGTTTGCATATAACACACCAGTACGTCGACGGATAGGGATGCGCCATGATACGACAACGTTAAATCAAAATCGTAGGGGCTTGATCAGGATAAATATGACAAGGCATCAAGGCAATACCCATCAGTAGTGATTCTACCAGATTGCGACCCAGGCCGATGGTAACGTATAGCCGCAACTACCGTCCCCCCAGACATACCCCCAAAATCAATCAAAGGAGCCAATCAATCACAAAGTATATATATGGTATCGAAGAAGTATGCCTGCTCAGAGTAGCTAACTCAATTAACCTGGGTATGGCTCCGGTTTTAGTCATTTCAATTATGACCCGAAGATCAAGGCTATCCATCATCGTTCTCTTTCTTCAAATCCAGTAATCGCCTCCAAATCCATCCAACACCATTTCTGGAACTTCACCGCGTACACAGTTGTTAAAGTGGTTTTCAGAATTGGCAGAAAGTTTGACAATATCCGTTCCCGGTCTCTTTAACAACCCAACGTTTACATTTTTCACACCGGTCAGTTCTTTTATATATCAAAGGGGTTCGTACTTCATATTAAAATATCGGATTTCCAAAATCAATCAACATTCAAGATAGAATATTTTCCATACTAAAATCTCCATTTAAACCAATTAAAATCTTGAAACAATTCCAACTTTAATAATTTGAATATTAAAATATTTAACAGTATACTTAAAATAGTTTAGATATATAATTGAAATAGTTTGAAAATAAATAGCTTGTAATTAAAATAGAATTTATCAAATTTATTGAAATATATAGTTAAAACATTGAGTAATTTAAAAAATAGATAGTTAATTATAAAATGATTTATTTAAAATAATTTATAAAATAAAATAGTAATAAAGTAAAATAGTTTATAAAGAAATAAAATATAATTATTACTAAAATAGTTTATAAAAGGATTTGAAATACTAAAGTTGGAATTAGAATCGTTTCTCTAACATTTTCAATTATACCTGAAGTCATATTTCAACTTCAATTCAACCAACTCAATTTTCAATAATTCCATCGATTAAACTTCCAATTTACATTCATTTCTATTTGATCAAATTAATTTAAACAGTTACATTCCAAATCAGATTCTCATTTTCAATTATTTTAACAAATATCGAGTTTACAATTCACATATAATCCAAATCAATGTAGATTCATCATAAATTTCAAAGGTGGGTGAAGCCATTCAATTTCAATAAATTTGATTTACATTTTATTTCACTTTATTTAGCTTCAGTTACAATACTAATTTATTTCACTTTTTTGTTTATATTTCATAATTCAAGGTTCAAGTTCAAAGGAAATAAATTATAGAACATCGCTTATATTGTCTTTAAAACAATATTTCAAAATTCATGGTTAAAACAAATTTTATTTAACCAACCGGTGTTCGTATATAATTTTCTATCCTATGGCCAAGTGATACTTAAATTTTAATTTTAGTATTTCGGGAAAGGATATATATCAACTCCGCCTGTGTAGTTTTCTATGCAGCCTGTCCCAAGCCAGGGTAAAGGAGGAGGGTTGTGAGAGGCTTGGCGAGCCAACGTAAAAACTTAGCCACTCTTATGGATATGGAACCTTATGATATATCGTTGGGGCGTAACCCTCTTAGTGACGCGCTATATCGAGGCTCGGATATGGTGTTAAATATGCAAGGGCTGGGCCGCCATTCTCTTAGTGGCGCACTACACCGACGCCCCGGTGTAGTGGTAAGTGAGCAAGGGTCCTCGCATTTTTCTCGGCGGATGCGAGGGGCAAGGAAGCTAGTCGACGATAGTAGGGTTCGGTTAGGTAGTTGGAATGTAGGGTCCTTAACAGGAAAATTAAGAAAGATAGTGGATACTATGATTAGGAGACGGGTTAACATCTTGTGCGTTCAAGAGAATAAATGGGTGGGTCAGAAGGCGAAGGAGGTGGAGAACACTGGCTTCAAATTGTGGTACACGGGAGAAGTACGTAACAAGAACGGGGTAGGCATATTGATTGACAAGAACCTTCAGAACAATGTGGTTGACGTCAGAAGACGAGGGGATAGAATCATCCTAGTTAAGCTAGTAGTTGGCGAGGCAGTTTTGAATGTCATTAGCGCATATGCCCCACAGGTAGGTCTAAGTGAAGAAGCCAAAAGGAAGTTCTGGGAAGACTTGGATGTCATGGTTAGGAATGTGCATAGTAGCGAGAAACTTTTTATAGGAGGAGACTTCAATGGCCATGTTGGCTCATCTAGCGGATGTTTTGAGCGAGTGCACGGTGGTTTTGGATTTGGCACTAGGAACCAAGAGGGTGAAGATATTTTGAATTTCGGTCTCTCTTTTGATCTCATGACTGCTAGCACCTTCTTTAGAAAGAGGCAATCACATCTGATCACCTTCAGTAGTGGCCAACAGGCTAGTCAGATTGACTTTGTCCTAACTAGAAGAGATAGTAAACGAGATTGTGTGGATTGCAAGGTCATACCTGGAGAATGTGTCGTCTCACAACACCAGCTGTTGGTATGCGTGTTTCGTCTTCGGGTGGTGAAGGATAAGAGAGCGAAGATTAGCAGGACGAAATGGTGGAAACTCAAAGGAGATGCTTCACGGGTGTTTAAAGATAGAGTGATGGGAGAAGGAGCTTGGAATGTGGAAGGAGAAGCAAATGTCATGTGGAATGCGATGGCAACTTGCATTCGGAGAGTCGCCACTGAGGTATTTTGGATAACAAGAAGAAGCAAGCGAGAACCCAAGGATTCGTGGTGGTGGAATGATGAGGTGCAAAAGGCTATCAAAGAGAAGAAGGAATGCTACAAATGCATGTACCGTCATAGAAGCGAAGAGAACATGCACAGGTACAAAGTGGCAAAGAAGACTGCAAAGAGAGCAGTGAGTGAAGCAAGGGGACGAGCGTACGAAGATTTGTATCAAAGGCTAAGTACAAAGGAGGGCGAAAAAGACGTTTACAGAATAGCTAGGCTACGCGAGAGGAGGACAAGAGACTTCAATCAGGTTAAATGCATTAAGGATGAAAATGATAGACTTTTGGTGAAGGAAGATGAGATAAAGAATAGGTGGAGAGAATACTTTGATAAGCTTTTCAACGAAGAAAGTGATAGCTCTTCGATCGAGTTGGAAGACATAGCCGATAGCACCAATAGACATTTTGTGCGGAGATTTCAAGAAGCTGAGGTAAAGGGGGCGTTGAAACGTATGAAATCAGGCAAGTCGGTAGGGTCTGATGATATTCCTATTGAGGTGTGGAGATGCTTTGGAGATGCAGGGAGAAAATGGCTAAATTAGTTGTTCAACAATATTTTCAAATTAAATCAAACAAAATGCCAGATGAGTGGAGGATAAGCATTTTAGTTCCAATCTTCAAGAATAAAGGAGATATTCAAAGTTGCACAAACTATAGAGGAATTAAGCTTATGAGTTATACAATGAAGCTTTGGGAGAGAGTTTGCGAGCAGCGTTTGAGGAGGTTGACAAGTGTCTCTAGGAATCAATTTGGTTTTATGCCGGGAAGGTCAACCACTGAGGCGATTTTCTTGGTTAGACAACTTATGGAGAGATACAGGGAGCAAAAGAAAGATCTCCACATGGTTTTTATTGACCTGGAGAAAGCTTATGACAGAGTACCGAGGAGGGTTATGTGGTGGGCGCTAGAAAGGAAGAGAGTGCCATCAAAGTATATTACCCTTATTAAGGATATGTACGAGGGAGTTGTGACTAGTGTTAGGGCATGCGATGGTGAGACCAGAGACTTTCCAATTAACATAGGGTTACATCAAGGTTCGGCTTTGAGCCCCTATATTTTCGCATTAGTGATGGATGAAATCACAAAAGATATACAAAGGGAGATTCACTGGTGTATGCTCTTTGCCGATGATGTTGTGCTGATTGATGAAAGTAGAATAGGGGTTAATCGACAACTGGAGTTGTGGAGGGAGACCCTGGAGTCAAAGGGTTTCAGGCTTAGCAGAACTAAAACAGAGTATATGAAGTGTGAGTTTAGCAGTGTCAGGTCAGATGACGGAGATGTTACCCTGGCCGGTAGAGTAGTACCCAAGAAGGAATTGTTTCGATACTTAGGATCTATGTTGCAGTTTGATGGTGAGATTGATAAGGATGTTAGTTTTAGAATTCAGGCAGGATGGGTGAAATGGTGACTAGCATCTGGCATTCTCTGTGATAGGAAGATTCCTCAGAAGCTTAAAGGAAAATTCTATAGGACATCAATCAGACCTGCAATGTTATATGGTGCAGAATGTTGGCCTACTAAGAGGCAACACGTCCAGAAGATAAGTATAGCAGAGATGCGAATGCTGCGTTGGAGCTGTGGGCATACCAGACGAGATCGTATTAGAAATGAGGATATTCGGGAAAAACTTGGAGTTGCACCTATTGAAGAGAAGTTAGTCCAATACCGCTTGAGATGGTTTGGACATATCCAACGTAGACCATACGATGCACCTGTACGCGCTGGAATTCTAGGTCGCGCCGAAGGCCCAAAGAGAGGTAGAGGTCGACCTAAAATGACATGGGAGGAGATAATAAAGAGAGATTTAAGTAACTAGAGTTTATCGGAAGAGCTGGTAGTTGATAGGAGTGCATGGAAATTGGCAATCCATGTACCAAAACCATAGTTTTATATATATATATACTTTATTTCACGTTTACTTAACCTTTTTTACTTTTTATTTACTATTTTAGATTTTATTTCACTTTTATTGAACATTTTTACTTATTATTATTATTATTATTTTAAAAAACCCTTTATCGGACGACTTTTATTTGATTGGTTATTTTAAACCCTTTATATATATATATACATATGTATTATCATCATTATTAATTTTATTTCATTTTAATTTTGGGTTCCATATCTAACCAACCCCAACTTGTTTGGGATATATGGCTTTGTTCTTGTTGGGAAAGGATATATATCATTTCAATCCAAATTAGGGTAATAGGTATCTATAATTTCAACCTACGTTCTTAATTCATTTTAATGATTAATCCCGGGTTTAATCGATGCCTATAACATCTGGGGTAATGATTGGGATTAATCATCATAAACAACGATCATATACGAATAAATATGAATAACAGGTAAATTTACACAATTAACATCAATCTGTCAACATATCAAATTCAAGCAACCAATCACATCAATACATACAGAACAGTACAATATCATATTAATTTGCAAATTTCAGATGTTAGGTTTTAAACAGTAATGATATGCCAAAATTTTAACTTAACTGTAAAATTATATTTAACAGTCAAATTAAACTACACTATCGATGCAAATCAATATAAATATGCAATTTAAACTGTCAAACATCAATCCATACAATCATATCATAACATGATAGAATACTTTAGTTACGCGAGAGTGGGTTTAATCTCTCACCATTGGTTTCGAATGCGATTGAACTCCAAAATAGGTCCAAAAAGCTAGCGTCTCAGAATCAGTTCAAACCAGCGGCATCGCGAAGAGCTCGTCGATACGATTCCAATGCAACAAACCGCATGTCATTCTGAAGTCATATGCAAAAGTTATACGATTTTTACTATTGGAAATTTTAAATTAAAACAAACAATCTCTTACCAAACAAAATGTGCCATGTCACCTATCTCATCTCCTTCTTCTCCCCTTGTTTAAACAGATATCCAGGAAAAACACAGCAAAGAAACCCATGTCTATCCCTCCTTCTCTCTTCCAATTCTCCTCATTCCTTCAACGAAACATCAAACCGATTTAACCATCAAATTTCTCTTCTCGAGTGCTTCTTCCACGACACCATCAACCCACTCTTGGACTCACTATCACAACCGCATTTCCATCCCTATACGAACAGCCCTAGCACAAATCTCAACAATTTTTGTCGTGAAAACTACCCAAATTTTGTCACTTGTTGCTATTTGATGCCATGGATTCAAATACGATAACCGAATTGCAAATCAATCACTAATTAAGACGCAAAACTCAACCCTAATTTCATGCCTTTACTGTACATGTTGAACCTCAAACCAAATTATACCGCACTCGCCGACAAAGGTATAGGATTGAAGAGAATATTTATCTAGTTGAATGGAACTTGTTTTAGCATTTTTTTTTTGAAATGAGGAGCCGCTATTAGTTTTATCTCAGAAAAATGGCGATTAATTTATGTTTTGCTACAGGAGAAACAATTGATTAGGTTTAAGCAGAGAATTAAGTTTGAATTTCAATGGTTTAATTACCAATTAAAGCAATCAAATCTTTCCGTTTTCATCTTTAATTCAATACCCAACATGTCTAATTTATTCCAAATTTGAAATACGACTAGAGTAGTTATAGGAAAAAAATATGTATATTATATATATCAAACTCAATTACTAAACAATCTCAATTGAACATTTTTTTAAGTAATCAATTAATTTTCATTAATCATTCCTTTCAAATATAACTATTCTATCAATCCATGCAAATAACTACATTTATATGCAGTTGACATTCATTGTACAAACAACGTATCTATATTATTATTGTATTCAATACATAAAAAATTTCAATATATAAGAAATTCCAAAATGAACTAATCTATTTTATATATTGTTAATTAAATATTAATTCAAATTTCAATATAAGTAACTTACCAAGCACAAGTTATTATCGTATAAAGTTATTGTAATTCATTGTTTAACAAATCAAGTAAAATTTATATCTTAATAATTTAAGACACAAATTATTAAATTCTATATTTATCCAACTATGGTTCAAAAATCACATTAACTTTAACATTATATTTCAATTTTAGAATTAATTTGTTTTTTTGTATTAATTCAACATTCATTAAAATTCCGTTACTCCTATTTGTTTGCTACATTACATTAAATGTCAACAACAATTTAGCCATCATAAAAGGAAGTATAAGATTCGTTGACCTGAGAATATGAATGCTCCACTTTTAAATCTATTTATTCTATCATTGAAATTTGTAATAAAAATGTGCATGACCATTCGAGCATGTACAACAATTAATGATGTCAAAATATTACAAAACTGTGTATATATGAAAACATAAGTAAATAGACATGTCCTTAAATTTTGTTATTTTAACCATACCGGTAATCAAAATCAAATTTAATTGGATATTTCCATTTCCAAATAATCATCTTTATCCAAATCAAAATATAATTCAAATTAATTTCATAAATAAACTTTGTTTTTGTTTACAATCCAATATTGCTTATTTACCACTTCAATTTTTGTATTTTAATTATAAATTACATAAAGCAAAATATTTCAATATTACATTTCAACTTTCATTATTTATCAATATAAAAAATAAAATAAATTTAACATTTAAAATAACTTTGTTCAAAAACACACTAAATTTTATATTCTAAATTATCGCAAAATCTCGGGATGTTAAACTCTCATCCGCGTAAAAAAATTCCTCCTCGAAAAGGAACATAGAATGAAGTGGCAAGATAAAATTAAAATTATATAGAATTCTACTAACTTAGAAACAATTAACTTGTACAAAACTCACATTTTCACAAAATTTTCTAAGTCATAACTTCACTTATTAGTTACCCAAGTCATGAGTTATTGCCATTTTATTTAAATGACAAAATTTTCCAATTCATATTTAGTTGACTTACACTGAATTATGTTTCGCATTCAATTTCAATTTCCTCCAATACATCTATCGACCAAATTTAGAATTTGCCTAAACTTACTATCGTCCCTTTTTTTAATATAATTTAATTTTAAATCGTGAATTCCCAGGCGCTGTTTTTCTGAAATTTTAGTTTACACATATCCTGAAATCTACAAGTTGAAATTTAAAATTTTCTCTTTCATTAGAAAACTATAATCCAGTATAACCAGAGGATTCTTGTTTCAAAGAATTTTGACTTATTTTGGATTTTGTACATTCATTTAAACTTCAATTCAGAAAATTACGAACTATCGCTACGCGACGAGCTCGTTTTTAATTAAATTTAATTAATCCGCTCGACCATCGTTAAGTTTAACATTTATAAGCCTATTCACTTATATTTTCGCAAAACCAAACATTAATATCAATATATTTAGTTTATTACCAAATAATTCTCCTAATCAATTTTCATTGATTCGGTTAATTCATGTTACTTAGCATAACATACTAAGTATATATCGTTTATTACATAACTTAAATTTTATTTGTATATATAACCAATCAATTTTTCACGTTCATAACCCATTCTAATACTTGTGCATTATTTAATTGCTTATCCTTATAACATTTTACTTCTTAATTAATTGGTAAGTTAGAAAAGAATTTATTTTTACATAAGTTTCAATGGTTGACATTCCTTTCAATTTATTATCCAATTCTTATGAGTTTTATTTTAATTATAACTCTCCTATAATCATAGTAATCAGAAGTTTCGAAAATTTAAGTTTATTTCATTTCATTAATTATTCAAGATTTCAAGAATTAAATTTCGGGTTTCTTTTCAAACCATGTTTTTTTTGAAATGTTTCATATAATATATCGTTTACATAAAACCATACTATAAAAGGATTAAATAAAGTTCAATTTCGTAAAACAAAGTACAAAATATTAAATGTCTCCCGCCTTAGACTCTTGAAAATAAACATCGATGATGCGTGCACTCATCACCGAAATCATTTCCAAAGACAAGAGGGTATACACTTATTTCTAAAATTCATTTGAAACAATTTCTATGTGAAACAAGATTTAAAATATAAATATATTATTTCAAACCATTTGCAAATCAATGTTACAAAACCACCCGAAATCAAATTCTCGATTTCATATTTTACTTCTTATTTAATTATCAATAAATTTTCAATATTCGATTTTCTTAAACCATTCAATAATCAATGGTTTTAATTATTAATTAATTGAATGATAAATGATGGAAATTTTAATATTATCATCAACAAAATTAAAGTTCATATATTTTCAAATAATTCTCTATATATAAAAAATATAATTTAAAACAATATAATGTCGATAAGCCATGTTTGAGTGTTTAGAAATCCCTATCGTTGCTTTGGCGTCCCAAGTACCGACCAGAATTCATTAATACTCAACAGAACAAATCAACATAACGAAATTACAAGTACGCTCACTCATATACACTCAAACTCATTCTAGGGTAATACTACCCTATCTATAATGAGTTAATCCTAAATAGAGCCAAGGTTTTCGGTAAACCAAAGCTTTGATACCAAATGTAACATCCGAGATTTTTGAACATTTAAATCGACAATGATCCTTAATGTCGACATAAACAGATAAAAAATAAGGATAGTTATTGGGATTAAAATAAGATAAAGAAGATAGAAGAAAAATCTCACATCGGAAGGACAAAATATAATAAATAAATAACAGTTCATGAAGCTGTTAAAACATACATTTTATTATATTTTACAACGATTATCAGAGCAAATTAACGTACAACATACCAATGCATTTGCAGCAGAATAATAATAATAATACATCTATTGAGCTCCATCATAATCTTCATAATGGTATCTTCGAAGCAAGTGAAACTTCGCTAACTAGAACTCGGTCTGACCCGAGCGTATTGCAAAAAAAGAAACACAACAAACACTCGGATCAGAACTAAATCATTCTCGTATTAGTTAAATCAAATTTCATGTAATAATATGAGTGCAATAACTTAAGAGATGTTACAGGAATTTCCATCTCTTAAGGATTCGTCAAACTAATAGTATATAATAAAATACGCAGTTATAATAATGTCTATGGTTAAATATAACATAATAAAATAATGTAAGCGGGATTACCATTATTACCCTTACACCATTTATACCGTTGCCGTACAGTTTGCATATAACACACCAGTACGTCGGCGGATAGGGATGTGTCGTGATACGACAACGTTAAATCAAAATCGCAGGGGCTCGATCAGGATAAATATGACAAGGCAATACCCATCAGTACTAATTCTAGCGGATTGCAGACCCATGCCGGTGGTAACGCATAGCCGCAACTACCGCTCACCTCAGACATATGTAACAACCCGGAAAATCTGAACCAGTTAATTTTTTTTAAATTGGCTAAAATAGTGGATTTTAAAATATTTAAAATAAATATTTTAAATAATAGTGATGAAAAGTATGTTTGAATCGATGTTTTAAAATAAATATAATTATTATAAATTATAAACAAGGCCTGAAATGGCGCTGCAGTTTCAAATTTTGAATTCAAACTTTAACTGACTGTACCGGGTGCAAAATAAAACGAATTTGAGTGAAACCAAAAATATTTAAATCTGTTAATGAATATCTTTCTAAATAATCTGAAAAATCGAAGTTTCATAGCGGGAATCAAAAGTTATGGCCAAATGAATTTTTAGAAAGGTCGCTATAGAGAATATATCGACCTTGAAAATAGACATTTTGCATACGACCTCAGTTTTCGACGAAACCACTTTTGTCGGCTCCATGATGTCAAATTATTTCTAAGTTTCAAATTACATAATTTTTGAAGTTAATATGTGAGCGTGGCGAAGGAAAATGTGTTTTGGTCAATTACAGTTAAATTGGATCGACCAGAAAATGGCCATTTTTCAAACGGTCTCAGAATTCGATGAAACTAGTTTTGTTGTGACCGTATCGTCAAAACATAGCTAGATTTATTTTTCTGGAATTTTTGGGATCAGTATGTGGCCCCGGCAAATTGAAATGTACGTTCAAATTAAATATTGAATGTTTTATATTTTAATTTGAAGGAAAACTGACTCAAACAGTCGAATGGGCCTACGAAACATATCCCACTGTGTTCGGAATGGGGGTAATTAGCTAGGGGCGACAGTCATTGGGTTTGATTTCGAGTTCGTTTGAGAAAACCTCAATTTTCGAAATTATAAAACAATCGGCCAATCAGAATTTTATATTCAATAATTAAAAAAAACAAAAAAAAACCACGTCTTCTCTCTCCCCGTCGCAATTAACGGCAGACCCCTCCTTAGAACTTCCCGTCCATTTTCCAGCCGCCTCGCTCCACGATAGACCGCGCCACCACCAGATCTCGAAAGCCCCCTCTCCCCTCTTCACATCCATACCCATTTCACCCCGTCTCGTGCCACCGTCGTCGAGTTTGAAGCCTCCAAAGTCAGAGACTTTCCGCCGCCGCCACATCCACCTGGGACCGTCGAACTGGCCCCACCTCCCGGCGTAGGTGCGCCTCTCGAGGCCCGACGTCGTGGTGCAATCGGATTTCAACATCGAGCTATGGATTTCGCGAAAACTGAAAACCTAGATTCGAACACATGTTGAAGGTATACGGTTTGGTATATTATAAACTGATTTTAACACCATTAAAGTGTTACAAAACTTTAAAAAATCATATCTTTTTCGTTTGTGGTTGAAATTCAGTGAAACAAGAGACATCGGGACCGTGTCGACGCTCTCTACATTCTAGAAGAGACCGGATATTTTTCTGAGCCTTCTGCAATTTTTGGAGGAGTGGAACCCAATGTGAGATTTCTATGCTATAAACGATATGGATAACAACGATGTATAAATTATATAGTCGATGTATGAGTTATATAAGCGTTGTACACCTCATGTATAAGCGTTGTACAAGTTGTATTTTTGATGTATAAGTTATACATGCGTTGTAAAAATTATATATGCAATGAAATGACATTGAAATGAATTGAAGTGAATTGAAATATATTTATATACGAATATATATATATATATACTCCCCTCGTCCACAGACCATGGACGATATTTATTGGTTGTGTTGTTGTTTGGATTATTTGGTTGATGTGAAATTTGGTGAATAATGTGAATGGTTGATATGATTGATTGTGGTTGAAAAATACCCATTTATGGTTGAAAACAAAAATAGAATAAGTTGTGGAAATGAAAGTAAAACATGCCGCCTGCGTGCGAACTAGATGCATGAATCCCCATTGTCAAAAACCGCAAGGTTTTAAGGTAGAGCGAGGAGCCGTACATCGATACAGTCTCGATTTTAACTACCTTGTCGTTATGCTGCCAAAATTTCCTGAAATCTTTCTGTGTTTGATTTATTTTCATTTGTTGAAACTATATTCATTTGTTGAATAGAAATTCATGTATTGAAAAATAATCGTGTTTTGAAATAAATTGTTTTATATTAAAAATCACATTTTTATCACCTGTTTGAACTATATAAAATAATCGTGTTTTGAAATAAATTGTTTTATATTAAAAATCACATTTTTATCACATGTTTGAACTATATAAAATAATCGTGTTTTGGAATAAATTGTTTTATATTAAAAATCACATTTTTATCATCTGTTTGAACTATATAAAATAATCGTGTTTTGAAATAAATTGTTTTATAATAAAATTATCATTTTTATCAAATGTATAAAATGAATATGGTTTTGAAATCGAAGAATGAATTATATATATATATATATAATTATAATATATCTAATAACGAAGCTGCAGTTCGTATTTTGAAACCGTGATTTCAAACGATTATTGCGGAAGATCCGATCATCGGATTTTCCTGAAACTGCAACCGTGGGGTTCGCCTTGGAAATATCTTTCCAATGACACCAACTTTGTAAAGATCCAACGGTTGGATTGTCTGGAATGTTTATCTGAAGAAAAACAGCGCCGGAATCGATTATAATTATATATATATAATTATAATTAAATTAAATCGAATAACGATGCTGTAGTTCAATATTTGAAATCGAAACTTCAAATGATTATTTCGGGAGATCCGACCGTCGGATTTCCCCAAAACTGAAGCCGTTGGATTCGTTTTGAAAAGATCTTTCTAATGATGTAAAATTTGTGAAGATCCAACGGTTAGATTTTCAGATATGTGTAAATCAAATCTGAAGAAAAATAGCGCCACGACCGCGTTATGGCCCGAAACGTTGTTTGAATGAATTGGCTATTTTTAAATAAATAAAAATAGCAATAAATTGTGATAAAATATTATAAATGATATGGAATGAAAATAAACTAAATTTGCTTGGTTTATTAGATATTTGATGGTTGAATTTATCTGGCGTGAAAATTACATTAAATGACAAAATAATTAATGTCGAATAATTTAACCATTGAAATGAATTGATTTGAAATATTAATTATACGAGAATTATTTGAAAAAACCGACTTAATTCTCATTTCAAATAATTGATCGACGATTAAAAGTTGAAGATATGAAGACAGTGCAAGACCGATGATCTTCACGTCGAATGGAGGGATGCTGCTGACGTTCATGATAGGAGTTGCTACCTTGAAGGGACTGATGTAGTAGTCGTCTGGACGTACATGTTGATTGTACGGATGAGCGAGGAATAAAGACCCTCCGGTTTCGTTCAGACCTAGAACGGACTTGTAAATGGACGTGTGTCTGACGTTGTATATTGACAACGTGGCATACAGAGATGCTGTGATCAAAGCTTTTGTTGAAAAGCAGAGATTTGTGGTTGATGATCAAAGCACCGCCTGTGTGGCATAGCTTTGTATTTTATTGTTGTTTCGCGAGCCTCACACCCCGGTATGGACCAGAAACGGGATATGACATCAGGGAGGGCATGCGTTTCCTTCTAGCTAGGGTGGTGTCAGTGACCTACCAGCCCTGACATTTATATTACTTTCACCTGTGTGGTTCTTGCTGTTGCGAGGTACCTCAGTTATATCGGTCGATCCGGGACCGCTGGAGTCATTCGTTGACTCATTTACGCCCCAAAGGGCGGGGAAACGTAGTGTTCAGGTATAATAATCCACATCGGTGGACCGGCCCTGATGATCCAAGGCTTGCCTGCGCGCTTGCCTGAGGGGCGAGCTAGAGCGTATCGAAGCGGTGAGGACGATCCCTTGCCTCGGTTCATGACGGAAATCCAATTTCCAAATACGACATCGTGCGGTTTTGATTGTATATATATATATATATATATATATATATATGGCGACATGATATATGGTACCCATGCCGTCTATGATTGATAGTTATGATTCAAATTGTTTTTGAAACATATAAACACTAGTAATAATATCAAATGATTTGTTTTGCTCGTATCAAGCATATTTTGTCCATTATAAGGTAAAACTCTATCCTCCGGTTTGTTTTGCATTGTGTTATGGGACCTGAGTCTTATAATGGCTTCATTTTTATAAAAAGCATTGTGATGTTAAAAATATTTACTTGTTTTAAAGCACTGGCAATCACTGGAGTAAACCCGTTCCGCGAAAATGGCGTGGTCCTATGATTTGCCATATTGTAAAATGTGTTAAGTAGATTTCTCATACCAGTCCCATGACTGACTCGTAGTTTGTTTCACTTGCAAACTCGGGTGCCCCTATTTCTACACAGGCCGCCTTGTATTCAGGTTTTAGCAGGCTCTTTCTGGATAGCTGGAGCTGAAGATGGATTCTATCATTTATTTCTTTTTATGCTGGTCAGCTCTTATTGTACATTTATGTTTTATTTCCGCTGTGGACATTCATGTATAGCTGAACTGTATTTGTACTAAGTATGATCCTGTATACTGTGAAAGTCTGATGTTTTTATTTATCCAGTATATTCTGTTGTACATTATCTGGTGTATTTATTTATTTCTGTTCTGCTGTTCTCTGTTTATGTGTTATATTCCCAAAGATTACCCTTGCCGCCATGTTACGGGGTTTGGGTCGTCACAAACATGGTATCAGAGCTTTGGTTAAGCCTGTAATATAACATATGAACGAGCTCGTCAGAAATAGAACCAGTAGTGTTCTAGAACGAGTAACTCATTACATATAGGATCAGTAATATCCTAGTTTGAGACAACAGAATGAAATACACCTCAATAGACACATTTACATTCAGGTATATGTTTCTATGCTATATAATATCTTTTCTGTGACCTGACACTTGATCTGCTATTTGCAGAAGTACTAGAAAATGAGTGTCAGAAACAGAAGGAATGCAGAACCAGATCTACAAGCTCTATTAAAGAAATATCGAAATCTGGGTGGAGTACCATTTTCGGGAAATGAATCCATTAGTCAAACCCAGGATTGGATGCGTTCTGCTGAAAGAATTCTTGAGCGTCTCCAGATAAGGGATGACCAAAAAAGATTACTGGCCTCTTGGGCACTCAAAGATGAAGCCTTGTTCTAGTGGGATTCACTTATTAAAGATAATCCAGAAGGTGATATCACCTGGGATAGATTCAAAGAAATTTTTCAAGAAAGATTTACTCCAGAAGAAACTGAGCGGTTATGTGATGAATTCTACTATCTGATCCAAGGGGATATGGATATTCCAGAATATCATAAGAAATTCAATGAACTTTCTCGTTTTGCCTCTCATCTAATTGAGAATTCAAAGAGGAAGAATCTGAGGTTTATTCATGGCCTTCGAAGAAAGTATCAGAATAGTGTAGTAAGACATGTGAGGCTTCCTTTTTCTGAAATGATATACATGGCTTACCAATATGAAGATCTTGATAAGAAGGGTATGTTGCGAGACGAAGACGAATGTAGTTCTGGCAACAAAAGAAAATTCGAAAATGATAGCCCAGAGACAAGTACGACGTCTGGGGTCAGAAAGAAGCCTAAAGCCAAGAGGAAAAAGGTTAAGTCTGAGAAAGGACCACCAACAATTGCCACATGCTTGAGCTGCAATAAGCAAGGGCATTTGGCGATAAATTGCAAATCTTGGAACAAACGAAAGAAGGATAAATCTAGACCCAAGATTAAGTTTCAGAAAAATAGGAAATGCAATCTTTGTCATCGGGCTGGTCATATAAAACGAGACTGCTGGTTGTTGAAAACGGCCAAAGTGGCTCAAGTAAATGAAGTGGCTGAAACTTCAGAACCCTCCACTAGTCAGAGAAAGTCAGATGATTTAGAAGGCACGCTTACTATCAAAGATATTCCGGTTAAAGTACTGTTTGATACAGGCGCGTCGCGAAGCTTTATTGCAAAGAATGCGGTTAAGAAATTGGATTTGAATTTGAGAAAGCTCAAAACACCAATGACTGTACATAATCTGGTTGGGGGTTCCCTCAATCTTAGTTGGGTTTGTGGAGTGCCTGTTTCTTTTTCTTGTTATCGATTCCCCACTATCGCGATCGTCATGAATTTTACAGAATTTGATCTTATATATTCTGGGGATGGATTGGTTAACCAAATATGAAGCTGAGGTTAAATGCGCCGACAGAGTCGTAAAGGAGAAGATTAAATCCGGCAATTATATAACCATTCCATGTTAAGGACCGAATTCAGATAGAAAAGATTTTTGGTCAGCTTTGGATGTTTCTCCTACTCAAATAGAACCTGTTCCTGTCGTTGCGGAGGATATTCCGGTCGACATTGAAAATATACCAGTTGTCAAGAACTATGCGGTTGTGTTCGAAGAAGTTGTTAGCTTACCTCCGCAGAGAGAAATTGATGTCAAGATCGCTTTAGTCCCCAATGCAAGGCTAGTGGTTCACGCTATTCGAAGAATGACCTTGAAAGAGAAAGATGAGTTAGATAATCAAACTCGACAGCTTGTATGGAAAGGTCTGATCAGACCTAGTTTCTCTGATTGGGGGGCAGCAGTGGTATTTGTCCTGAAGTCAGACGGTACTCTCAGACTATGTGTAGATTATCGTGACTTGAATAAGCAGACATTGAAAAATAAATATCCATTACCGCGGATTGATGATTTTTTGGATCGATTTAATGGCGCACAAGTGTTTTCACGAATGGACCGAGCTACAGGTTTCCATCAGCTTCGTATTGCCGAAGAGTGTGTTCCTTTGACAGCATTTAGAGGTCCAGACTTATTCAATGAGTGGTTAGTAATGCCGTTCAGCTTATGTAACGCTCTAGCTTATTTCGTCGATCTGATGAATAGAGTATTCAGAGGAGTTTTGAACAAATTCGTTCTGGTTTTCATTGATGATATCCTGATCTTCCCTAAGTCAAAAAGCGAACATGAAAAACTTTTGGAACAAGTGTTAGAAATTCTGCGAAGGAATGTTTTAAAAGCAAAGTTTACCAAATGTATATTCTGGCAAGAAGAAGTTAAATTTCTTGGCCACGTCGTGTCAAAACAAGGAATTTCAGTGGATCCCAGTAAAATCATTGCTATTCAGAATTGGAAACAGCCTCGTACACCCACAGAAGTCAGAAGTTTTCTCGGGTTGGCCAGTTATTATAGGAAATTCATTAAGGATTTTGCTAAGACATCCAGTTCCTTATCGAAACTGACTAAGAACCATTCGAGATTCAATTGGACTCCGGTATGTGAGGAAGCTTTCCAAGAGCTGAAGCTGAAACTGACGACTGCTCTAGTGTAAACAATAATTGATGGCAATGAGGACTTGAAAGTCTGGACTGACGCTTCTAGAGAAGGCCTTGGTGCATTGTTAATGCAAAGAGGTCAAGTGATTGCTTATGCCAGCCGTCAGCTAAAACCGCATGAGAAGAATTATGTTACTCATGATCTTGAGCTTTTAGCCATCGTATTTTCTTTGAAAATCTGGAGGCACTACCTTTTGGGTGAGAAATTCGAACTGTATATTGACCATCATTGAAATATTTGTTCACTCAGAAAGACTTGAATCTTAGGCAGCAGCGTTGGCTGGAATTTCTTGCAGCGTACGATTTTGAGATTTTGTACACTCCAGGGAAAGCCAGTGTTGTGGCTGATACGCTGAGTAGAAAGAACATAATAATCGCCAGCTTTATTATTACGACCTCATTGATTGATAAAATATCTTCTCTTCAGAGAGATGACCCCTTCATTCAAAGGATCCAAGAAAGAATACAAAAAGGCGAGACCTTGAGTTTCAGATAGATAACTATGGGATTCTAAGGTTGAAAGGCCGAATCTGTGTGCCAAACATTGCAGAACTCCTGAGAGAAGTATTGGATGAATGCTATGCAGTTATGCCCCGCTAAAGCCCCGTAATATCCCCGCTATAGCCTGTAGCGCTCTCCGGCCGCTAGGCTATTTCAATTTAGCACTGATAAACGGTAGCTTTGCTTAAAGCCCCGCTATTTTCCGATGTACCCGCTAAATCAACGCTATTCAGCACCCGCTTTAGCAATATTAATATACAAAGGAGGATTTGACCAGTTCTCTTTTAAAATAAATCAAAAAAGTTAATGTAAAGAGCTAATTTTAAGTCATAAGTGCATTATATATGATAGAAATTTGTAGTAATCCTCAAATCTTGTGTGCATAACCGTGATATTCTTTAATTTTGTTATGTAATATAATTAATATTCGTTTCTTCTACACAAATGATGCGAGAATGATAATTAATTAATTTTAGTTATATATTTTTACTTCTAATTAACATATTTCCACATCCGTTATATCCCTGCTATTTCCCCGCTTTATCCCCGCTACAACTTTTCATACCTCTACCGCTACGGAACCGCTAAGCGCTTTAACTGCACAGGATGAATGTCACAAATCCAAGCTTAGTATCCATCCGGGAGTGAGCAAGATGTATAACGATATCAAACGCACTTTCTAGTGGTGGTCTATGAAACGAGACATCTCCTTATATGTAAGCCGGTGTTCCACCTGTCAGCAAGTCAAAAGCGATCAGCAGAAACTCGCTGGATTGTTGCAACCTTTAGAAGTGCCAGGTGGAAATTGGGAACAGATTTCTATGGATTTCATAGATGGTTTTCCTAGAACCAGGAAAGGAAATGACATTATTAGGGTGATCGTAGATCGTTTCATGAAGATCACCCATTTCATACCTGTCAGATCGAATAGAACCGCTCAGAGTCTGGGGCAGATATATTTCAAGGAAATTGTTAGATTGCATGGAGTTCCCATGAGCATCATTAGTGATCGTGACTGTAACACCCCATGTCCATTAATGTCACTCACAAAGGGAATGCATTAACTTCCATGGAGGTTATAAGTGAATATAGAACAGAAAAATTACAACAAGACAGATAATAAATAGTACTTGGAAATCTAAAACTTCATTTTATTGCAGCGGAAATTAAACATTTTTGGTACATCATAAAACCATAGATCATAACCAAATACAATATCCATCTTCATAAAAACAAAATACATAATCCCATTACATAAATAGCCATTAAAAAGATAACAAGATGGACTTTACTTCAACGGTCCAAGCTTTCCAAAGAGAGATGAAGCAATTCAATCAAACTCCACTAGAGCTGGGCCCAACCTGAGGACCTGGAGGGGGAAAAAGGATAGAAATAGAGGGGGTCAGACATAAAGTCTGGCGAGTATGATAATTCTAATAATACTATTATCAAAATAACTAGACTAAGGCATAAGCTGGAAGACAAGTAAATGTCTATGAACTCTTAGGAAGATAAAGATAGCGTTTAAGATAACATTAAAGATAACGGTAAAGGCACACCTAATTACTAACGAATGATTACTATACTGCACCGCACATTACTACACTGCACCACACCAGTCACCCTATTGTTTGATCCCACTTGCTTCACACAGAAAATTTATAAATAGCCTTACATACCCCTAGCTGACTACATAGGTGTCGTCTGCCCCTATCTCCACTAGGGGTACCCCACTACCCACTTTCGATCGGCTCCCTACTCGTAGATACCCGTGCTGGCCCCACGGTGGGGTGTATCACTCCCCTAAAGTGGCAACCTGATACAACTTGAGAATGCACGGCTTATACCTAAACGATGCAACAACGTCTTACCTACCAGCCCAGGTCCACACACGCATACGAAACCCGTTGGACTTGTGTTGCCACCGCTCCCCATTTTGGCCTCTTACAGTCGAACCCAGCATGCGTGTCCCGTCCTCGACTTGGGTCGAGCCCACAAAGATACGTTTGGGATACTGGTCGAAATGGGCCCCCACAAGCTACCCACCTAAGCTTGTCACTAGTATATCCCACTTAACCCTCTTAGTCATGTTCATTTACATGTGTGTTTGGTTAAGTCTTACTAATCGTATTTCACATGCCACTAAGGGCACCTCCTAGATTCCTCATGCCACCCAAGGCACCTACTTAACCCCCATGTCCCACCTTACATGTTTATCTGGTTAAGTATTTCTTAATTCATTCAGGCCATAACCTCATAAAGACCTCTCACATTAGACTGGCATTTATGGCAGCTGGATTTGCCGGGCGGGTCCGGGCAGTCTTACACCATAAAAGAGTCTAACCTTGTGTCTTTACAACCGTTCTGCTTTAGTCTAGGCCTAGGACCTCTCACATTGGGCTGACATTTGTGACCACTGGATTTGCCGGGCGGGTCCGGGCAGGTTTACGTCACAAACGAGTCCAACCTCGTGTCCTAAGCATTGATTAACACTTAAAATCTTTTACCCCAGTTTTAATAATTCCCTATTCAAATTATTAATTAAGTCAACTTTTAATGATGTCCATAATTGACTCAATTATGGCCATCCACGTATGGCCTGCAAAATCATATCAATTGCACGCCAACTTTTTAATATTAAATCCTTAATATTACCCCTACCCCACGTTTATACGTTCGCTTATTCAACGCATAATATAGGCTAGACTTGTATAGTCTAACACCTAGCACAAAGATAAATTGTCACAACATATAGACAATTAAAATAAATCTAATCATAATAGGGGTGAAACTTGCATAAACTACACATGTTAAGGATTAAAAGGTGTCAACTTGTTAAATATCTCAATTTATATGATATGATCATAGCCCAAATCTATACATAAACTTGCATATGGGGTTTTAGGCAACATAATGATGGTGTGAACTAGCATAGGATATCACATATGTCATAGCATAATTCTAGATGTCATAATAGATGTCTTGGTATATGTTCATAACTTTTCTAATCAATCTAACTTGCATATGTGACTTGTCATATAGATCAACATAACCCAAACATGATGATTTAATTAATATGAACTAACTAGCATAGATGGTAACATCATGGCCTTTTTAACATGTATGATTCATCACAACTTAGCATGGAAACTTTCAACATACATAACATCATAATAACATGATTTACAACATATAAGATATCATCAACACATAACATTGGATTTACAATATACATGATAGCAAAAGGGGTTTACAACAACATATATGATAATTCATATCATCTACTCATAATCCATTCATAACTCAACCTAATTAAAATGATAATAATCATGTTAAGATCATCATACTCAAAATTTAGAGAAGAAAAGAGAGAGATTCGCTTTTCTTTAGGGTTGAGAGAATTAGAATTGAATTTGCTTTTCTTCTTTCTTAGTTGGCGGCGGCTCCATTGATTTCCATGGCGATGGTATGACGGTAACTATTCTATTTTAATTAGGTTTACGGTTAGCATTATGATGTATTTATAGGTATAGGAAGTTATTTAGGACCATTAGATTAACCCTGAACCATGAGAACCAATCAAATGCAAAATCTGCATTTGAGCGAATCGGCCCACGGGTTGACAGCCAAACAACCTGGATTAACCCCTAGTCGACCCAGCAAGGCTCGGGTCGACCTAAAAAATGGGCCGGTTTGGTTATTCCCCCTCCCATTTCGCTGTTTTGAACTTTTTTGCATATTTATTTAATTAATTTTTAATATATATAAATATATATATATATCAATATATATATATTTCTCTACGCAACCCATTTCACTTAATTCTTTTCTAAAAATTAAGTATACTTTAATTTGTGAATTTTAATGTTATAAAATTACGGGGTGTTACAGTGACCCAATTTTTGCTAGTAAATTCTGGGAAGCATTCCAAGCAGAATTGGGAACGAAACTGAACTTGAGCACCGCTTATCATCCTCAAACAGATGGTCAAACTGAGAGGGTGAATCGTATTCTAGAAGATTTATTGCGGGCTTGTATTTTAGATTTTGGCGGATCATGAGAAGAACATTTGCATTTGGCCGAGTTCTCATACAACAACAGCTACCAAGCGAGCCTGACCATGTCACCATTCGAAGCATTGCATGGTAGACCGTGCCGATCCCCTGCTTGTTGGGTAGAACCTAGAAATAGACTTGTATTGGGGCCAGATATGATTCGCGAGGCTGCGGACAAAGTCAACTTCGTTAAGAAATGATTACTAGCCGCTCAAAGCCGACAAAAGAGCTATGCAGATAAGAGAAGAAGAGATATATCATTCGCTGTTGGCGACCATGTTTATTTGAAGGTATCTCCGATGAGAGGAGTGATCCGATTCGGTAAAACAGGGGAATTGGCGCCTAAATTCATTGGCCCGTTTCCTATTCTAGAACGGATTGGAACTCTCGCTTATAGGGTTCAGTTACCAGATTGGTTGCCTAGAGTACATGATGTATTTCACGTATCTCAACTTCGAAAGCATGTACATGATCCGACTTGATCGTCGAAGAAGCAGCTCAACGGGATATAGATATTACTCCCGAATTGGCTGTGGGAAAAGAGCTGCTCAAGATAATTGGCAAAGAAACCAGAGAGCTGAGGAACAAGAAGGTTCACTTAGTCAAAGTGCAATGGAGTGGAGATCCGCGAGACTGTACTTGGGAAGCAGAGGAAAGCATTACGAAAGCCTATCCTAAGTGCAGAGTGGATAACTCTGATTGACTCTGGTGCAAGGTACATTTACCATATTTTGCAATTTCCATTGTGTCCTCTATTTTGTTGTTGTTTTCTTTTCATGGATGTAGAATTTTAATTATGTATAGTCTGAATTATTTTAAAAGAATATATGAATTAACTAATATATTTGTGAAAAGTTAACAATAAATTGATTGATGTTTGTTGTGTGATTGTGGATTTGATTAATTAAATTATTAGAATGATAGTTAATTAAAACAATAAGAGGATGAATGGTAAAATTTATTCGAATAAATCACACATTGAACTGATTATAGAATATATAGAAATATATACATGTGCATTATATATGTTTGAACAGGTAAATGGATTAGCTGTTGAGTAAAGATTTTATTTGCGTGCCCGACAAATAGGTAAACCTTAATGAGTTGGATGCGCAATTTTATTATTATATCAACTCCTGTGAATGCCATTGGATGCGGAGTGCTGGTTATTCTGTGTGTAATTAATAAATGTCGCCATAGGATAGTAACAATTAATTTTGAACTACACTACATGGCATACTTCTTGAAGATAGGCATACTTCATCATATACCACATAAGCATTTGGAGCTTGTGTGACGAGGTTGAAGATTTACCATACGAGCGAGAGGCTTGTATGGCGATGACTATATTTTACAGGTTGAACTGATGACTGATATGGACTATTTAAATTGTAACGGTAAAATTGCCAGATTAATAAAAAAAACCACATGGGTCTGGAGTTGACAATAATCACGTCTCTTTAGTCATTAGATACGGCACATGGATTATTTATTTCCCACACGGGACGAGGTGACGAGAATTTATTCTCTGGAGCAATTAAAAAATACACACTCCCTCAGGCTTAGACAGGGTGACGAGAATTTATTCTCTGGAGTTATTATCTATACACGCTCCCCTGTAAACACCAGAATATATCACTATAAATATGTGTATGCTTTATAGGATTTATTGGGTACCTAATACGGCCCAATAAATTTTCAAACCCCTCCCCGTACAAAGGAGGTTATGGCGAAGTTTTTCGAAAATTTAGGGTGTTAGCCAATTTTTTTGAAGAATTTGAAAATTCTTAGAAACTGAAAAGTTGAAGAATGGAAGCCAGATTGAAAGTAGAGTTGGTTAATCAAACCACTTTCAACTTTGTTCCTTTTCAGGGATGAAAAGTTTTAAGTGGGGGGGATTGTAACAACCCGGAAAATCTGAACCAGTTAAAAAAAATTTAAATTGGCTAAAATAGTGGATTTTAAAATATTTAAAATAAATATTTTAAATAATAGTGATGAAAAGTATATTTGAATCGATGTTTGAAAATAAATATAATTATTATAAATTATAAACAAGGCCTGAAATGGCGCTGCAGTTTCAAATTTTGAATTCAAACTTTAACTAACTGTACCGGGTGCAAAATAAAACGGATTTGAGTGAAACCAAAAATATTTAAATCTGTTAATGAAAATATTTCTAACAAATCTGAAAAATCGAAGTTTCATAGCAATAATCAAAAGTTATAGCAAAATGAATTTTCAGAAAGGTCGCTATAGAGAATATATCGACCTTGAAAATAGACATTTTGCATACGACCTAAGAATTCGATGAAACAACTTTTGTTGGCTCCGTGATGTCAAATTATTGCTAAGTTTCAAATTACATAATTTTTGAAGTTAATATGTGAGCGTGGCGAAGGAAAATGTGTTTTGGTCAATTATAGTTAAATTGGATCGACCAGAAAATGGTCATTTTCAAACGGTCTCAGAATTCGATGAAACTAGTTTTGTTGGGACCGTATCGTCAAAACATAGCTAGATTTATTTTTCTGGAATTTTTGGGATCAGTATGTGGCCCCGGCAAATTGAAATGTATGTTCAAATTAAATATTGAATGTTTTATATTTTAATTTGAAAGAAAACTGACTCAAACAGTTGAATAGGCCTATGAAACATATCCCATTGTGTTCAGAATGGGGGTAATTAGCTAGGTGCGACAGTCGTTGGGTTTGATTTCGAGTTCTTTTGAGAAAACCCCAATTTTCGAAATTATAAAACCATAGGCCAATCATAATTTTATATTCATTAATTAAAAAAAACAAAAAAAAACCACGGCTTCTCTCTCCCCGTCGCGATTAACGGCGGAACCCTCCTCAGAACTTCCCGTCCATTTTCCGGCCGCCTCGCTCCACGATAGACCGCGCCACCACCAGATCTCGAAAGCCCCCTCTCCCCTCTTCACATCCATACCCATTTCACCCCATCTCGTGCCACCGTTGTCGAGTCTGAAGCCTCCAAAGTCGGAGACTTTCCACCGCCGCCACGTCCACCTGGGACCGTCGAACTGGCCCCACCTCCCGGTGCAGGTGCGCCTCTCGAGGCCCGACGTCGTGGTGCAATCGGATTTCAACATCGAGCTATGTATTTCGCGAAAACTGAAAACCTAGATTCGAACACATGTTGAAGGTATACGGTTTGGTATATTCTGAACTGATTTTAACACCATTAAAGTGTTGCAAACTTTGAAAAATCATATCTTTTTCGTTTGTGGTTGAAATTCAGTGAAACAAGAGACATCGGGACCGTGTCGACGCTCTCTACATTCTAGAATAGACCGGATATTTTTCTGAGCCTTCTGCAATTTTTGGAGGAGTGGAACCCAATGTGAGATTTCTATGTTATAAACGATATGGAATACAATGATGTATAAATTATATAGTCGATGTATGAGTTATATAAGCGTTGTACACCTCATGTATAAGCGTTGTATAAGTTGTATGGTCGATGTATAAGTTATACATGCGTTGTAAAAATTATATATGCAATGAAATGACATTGAAATGAATTGAAGTGAATTGAAATATATTTATATACGAATATATATATATATATATTTATATATATATATATACTCCCCTCGTCCACAGACCATGGACGATATTTATTGGTTGTGTTGTTGTTTGGATTATTTGGTTGATGTGAAATTTGGTGAATAATGTGAATGGTTGATTTGATTGATTGTGGTTTAAAAATACCCATTTGTGGTTGAAAACAAAAATAGAATAGGTTGTGGAAATGAAAATAAAACATGCCGCCTGCGTGTGAACTAGATGCATGAATCCGCATTGTCAAAAACCGCAAGGTTTTAAGGTAGAGCGAGGAGCCGTACATCGATACGGTCCCGGTTT
Organism: Allium sativum; assembly: GCA_030737875.1. NCBI lineage: Eukaryota > Viridiplantae > Streptophyta > Magnoliopsida > Asparagales > Amaryllidaceae > Allium > Allium sativum. The sequence goes on from CM060918.1 coordinate 1,054,854,346, forward strand.
TAACTTCCCTGCCATTATGCTGTCGAAATTTCCTGAAATCTTTCTGTGTTTGATTTATTTTCATTTGTTGAAACTATATTCATTTGTTGAATAGAAATTCATGTATTGAAAAATAATCGTGTTTTGAAATAAATTGTTTTATATTAAAATCACATTTTTATCTCCTGTTTGAACTATATAAAATAATCGTGTTTTGAAATAAATTGTTTTATATTAAAAATCACATTTTTATCACCTGTTTGAACTATATAAAATAATCGTATTTTGAAATAAATTGTTTTATATTAAAAATCACATTTTTATCATCTGTTTGAACTATATAAAATAATCGTGTTTTGAAATAAATTGTTTTATAATAAAATTATCATTTTTATCAAATGTATAAAATGAATATGGTTTTGAAATCAAAGAATGAATTATATATATATATATATAATTATATATAATTATAATATATTGAATAACGAAGCTGTAGTTCGTATTTTGAAACCGTGATTTCAAACGATTATTGCGGAAGATCCGACCATCAGATTTTCCTGAAACTGCAACCGTTGGGTTCGCCTTGGAAATATCTTTCCAATGACACCAACTTTGTAAAGATCCAACGGTTGGATTGTCTGGAATGTTTAATTCAAATCTGAAGAAAAACAGCGCTAGAATCGATTATAATTATATATATATAATTATAATTATAATTAAATTAAATCGAATAACGATGCTGCAGTTCGATATTTGAAATCGAAACTTCAAATGACTATTTCGGGAGATCCGACCGTCGGATTTCCCCAAAACTGAAACCGTTGGATTCGTTTTGAAAAGATCTTTCTAATGATGTAAAATTTGTGAAGATCCAACGGTTAGATTTTCAGATATGTGTAAATCAAATTTGAATAAAAACAAGGCCACGACCGCGTTATGGCCCGAAACGTTGTTTGAATGAATTGGCTATTTTTAAATAAATAAAAATAGCAATAAGTTGTGCTAAAATATTATAAATGATATGGAATGAAAATAAACTGAATTTGCTCTGTTTATTAGATATTTGATGGTTGAATGTGTTTGGCGTGAAAATTACATTAAAGACAAAATAATTAATGTCGAATAATTTAACCATTGAAATGAATTGATTTGAAATATTAAATATACGAGAATTATTTGAAAAGGCCAAGTTAATTCTCATTTCAAATAATTGATCGACGATTAAAAGTCGAAGATATGAAGACGGTCCAAGACCGATGATCTTCACGTCGAATGGAGGGATGCTGCTGACGTTCATGATAGGAGTTGCTACCTTGAAGGGACTAATGTAGTAGCCGTCCGGACGTACATGTTGATTGTATGGATGAGCGAGGAATGACGACCCTCCGGTTTCGTTCAGACCTAGAACGGACTTGTAAATGGACGTGTGTCTGACGTTGTATATTGACAACGTGGCATACAGAGATGCTGTGATCAAAGCTTTTGTTGAAAAGCAGAGCTTTGTGGTTGATGATCAAAGCACCGCATATGTGGTATAGCTTTGTGTTTTATCGTTGTTTCGCGAGCCTCACACCCCGGTATGGTCCAGAAACGGGATAGGACATCAGGGAGGGCATGTGTTTCCTTCTAGCTAGGGTGGTGTCAGTGACCTACTAGTCTGACATTTATATTACTTTCACCTGTGGGTTGTTGCTGTTGCGAGGTACCTCGGTTATACCGGTCGATCCGGGACCGATGGAGTCATTCGTTGACTCATTTACGCCCCAAAGGGCGGGGAAACGTAGTGATCAGGTATAATAATCCACATCGGTGGAGAGGCCCTGACGATCCAAGGCTTTCCTGCGCGCTTGCCTGAGGGGCGGGCTAGAGCGTCTCGAAGCGGTGAGGACGATCCCTTGCCTCAGTTCATGACGGAAATCCAATTTCCAAATACGACATCGTGCGGTTTTGATTGTGTATATATATATATATATATATATATATATATATATATATATATATATGGAGACATGATACATGGTACCCATGTCGTCTATGATTGATAGTTATGATTCAAATTGTTTTTGAAACATATAAACACTAGTAATAATATCAAATGATTTGTTTTGCTCGTATCAAGCATATTTTGGCCATTATAAGGTAAAACTGTATCCTCTAGTTTGTGTTACATTGTGTGATGGGACCTGAGTCTTATAATGGCTTCATTTTTATAAAAAGCATTGCGATGTTAAAAATATTTACTTGTTTTAAAGCACTGGCAATCACTGGAGTAAACCCGTTCCGCGAAAGTGGCGTGGTCCTATGATTTGCCATATTATAAAATGTGTTAAGTAGATTTCTCATACCAGTCCCATGACTGACTCGTAGTTTGTTTCACTTGCAAACTCAAGTGCCCCTATTTCTACACGGGCAGCCTTGTATTCAGGTTTTAGCAGGCTCTTACTGGATAGCTGGAGCTGAAGATGGATTCTACCATTTATTTCTTTTTATGTTGTTCAGCTCCTATTGTACATTTATGTTTTGTTTCCGCTGTGGACATTCATGTATAGCTGAACTGTATTTGTACTAAGTATGATCATGTATACTGTGTAACTCTGATGTTTTTATTTATCCAGTATATTCTATTGTACATTATCTGGTGTATTTATTTATTTATTTCTGTTCTGCTGTTTTCTGTTTATGTGTTATATTCCCAAAGATTACCCTTGCCACCGTGTTACGGGGTTTGGGTCGTCACAACATACCCCCAAAATCCATCAAAGGTTCCAATCAATCACAAAGTACATATATGGTATCGAAGAAGTATGCCTGCTCAGAGTAATTAACTCAATTAACCTGGGTATGGCTCCTGTTTCAGTCATCTCAATTATGACCCGAAGATCAAGGCTATCTATCATCGTTCTGTTTCTTCAAATCCAGTAATCGCCTCTAAATCCATCCAACGCCATTTCTTGAACTTCACCGCGTACACAGTTGTTAAAGTGGTTTTCGATATTGGCAGAGAGTATGACAATATCTGATTCCGGTCTCTTTAACAACCCAACGTTTACATTTTTCACACCTGTCAGTTCTTTTACATTTCAAAGGGGTTCATACTTCATATTAAAATATCAAATTTCCAAAATCAATCAACATTCAAGATAGAATATTTTTCATACTAAAATCTCCATTTAAACCAATTTAAATCTTGGAACAATTCCAACTTTAATAATTTGGATATTAAAATAGTTAACAGTATACTTAAAATAGTTTAGATATATAATTGAAATAGTTTGAAAGTAAATAGCTTGTAATTAAAATATAATTTATCAAATTTATTAAAATGTATAGTTAAAACATTGAGTAATTTATAAAATAAATAGTTAATTATAAAATGATTTATTTAAAAAAAATTATGAAATAAAATAGTAATAAAGTAAAATAGTTTATAAAGAAAAATATAATAATTATTAAAATAGTTTATAAAATGATTTGAAATAGTATAGCTGGAATTAGAATCGTTTCTCTAACATTTTCAATTAAACTTGAAGTCATATTTCAACTTTAATTCAACCAACTCAGTTTTCAATAATTCCATCGATTAAACTTCCAATTTACATTCATTTCTATTCAATCAAATTAATTCAAATAGTTACACTCCAAATTGGATTCTCATTTTCAATGATTTCAATTTTAACAAATATCGAGTTCACAATTCATATATAATCCAAATCAATGTTGATTCATTATAAATTTCAAAGGTGGGTGAAACCATTCAACTTCAATAAATTCGATTTACATTATATTTCACTTAATTAAGCTTCAGTTACAATACTACTTTATTTCCCTTTTTTGTTTATATCTCAAAATTCAAGGTACAAGTTAAAAGGAAATAAATTATAGAACATCGCTTATATTGTCTTTAAAACAATATTTCAAAATTCATGGTTAAAACAGATTTTATTTAACCTACCGGTGTTCGTATATAATTTTCTATCCTATGGCCAAGTGATACTTAAATTTTAATTTTAGTATTTTGGGAAAGGATATATATCATTTTAATCCAAATCAGGGTCATAGAAATCTATCATTTCAACCTACGTTCTTAATTCATTTTAATGATTAATCCCAGGTTTAATCGATGCCCATAACATCTGTCAACATATCAAATTCAAGCCACCCATCACATCAATACATACAGAATAGTCCAATATCATATTAATTTGCAAATTTTAGATGTCAGGTTTTAAACATTAATGATATGTCAATTTTTACCTTAACTGTAAAATTATATTTAACAGTCAAATTAAACTACACTATCAATGCAAATCAATATAAAAATGCAATTTAAACTGTTAAACATCAATCCATACAATCATATCATGACATGGTATTAATTTAACTAATATTAGAATACTTTAGTTCGCGTGAGTGGGTTTAATCACTCACCACTGGTTTCGAATGCGATTGAACTCGAAAATAGGTCCAAAATCAAGCGTCTTAGAATAAGTTCAAACAGCAGCATCGGGAAGAGCTCATCGTTACAATTCCAATGCAACAAACCGCATGTCATTCTGAAGTCATATGCAAAAGTTATACGATTTTTACTATTGGAAATTTTAAATTAAAACAAACAATCTCTTACCAAACAAAACATGCCACGTCACCTATCTCATCTCCTTCTCCTCCCCTTATTTAAACATATGTCTAGGTAAAAACGCAGCAAAGAAACCCATGTTTATCCCTCCTTCTCTCTTCGACTTCTCCTCATTCCTTCAACGAAACATCAAACCGATTTAACCATCGAATTTCTCTTCTCGGGTGCTTCTTCCCCGACACCATCAACCCACTCTTGGACTCACCATCACAACCGCGTTTCAATCCCTATACGAACAGCCCTAGCACAAGTATCAACACTTTTTTTCGTGAAAAATACCGAAATTTTGTCACTTGTTGCTATTTGATGCCATGGATACAAATACGATAACCAAATTGCAAATCAATCACTAATTAAGACACAAAACTCAACCCAAATTTCATGCCTTTACTGTACATGTCTAACCTCAAACCAAATTATACCGCACTCTCTGACAAAGGTATAGGATTGAAGAGAATATTTATCTAGTTGAATGGAACTTGTTTTAGCAATTTTTTTTTTCTGAAATGAGGAGCCGTCATGGGTTTTATCTCAGAAAAATGGCGATTAATTTATGTTTTGCTACAGGAGAAACAGTCGACTAGGTTTAAGTAGAGAATTAAGTTAGAATTTCAATGGTTTAATTAACAATTAAAGCAATCAATTCTTTAATTCAATACCCAAAATGTCTAATTTATTCCAAATTCGAAATACGATTAGAGTAGTTATAGGAATAAATTACGTATATTATAAATATCAAACTCAATTATTAAAAAAATCTCAATTGAACATTTTTTTTAAGTTATCAATTAATTTTCATTAATTATTCCTCTCAAATATAACTATTCTTCCCATCTATGCAGATAATTACATTTATATGCAATTGACATTCATCGTACATACAACGTATCTATATTATTATCGTATTCAATACAAAAAACTGAATATATAAGAAATTCCAAAATGAGCTAATCTATTTTATATACTGTTAATTAAATATTAATTCAAATTTCTATATAAGTAACTTACCATGACAAGTTATTATCCTATATTGTTATTGTAATTCATTGTTTAACAAATCAAGTAAAATTTATATCTTAATAATTTAAGACACAAATCATTAAATTCTATATTTATCCAACTATGGTTCAAAAATCACATTAAATTTAACATTATATTTCAAATTTTAGAATTAATTTGTTAGTTCTATTGTCTTAATTCAACATTCATTAAAATTCCGTTACTTCCATTTGTTTCCTACATTACATTTAATGTCAACAACAATTTAGCCATCGTAAAAGGTAGTATAAAATTCGTTGACCTGAGAATATGAATGCTCCACTTTTAGATCTATTTATTCTATCATTGAAATTTGTAATAAAAATGTGCATGACCATTCGAGCATGTACAACAATTAATAATGTCAAAATATTACAAAACTATGTATATATGAAAACGTAAGTAAATAGACATGTCCTTAAATTTTGTTATTTTAACCATACTGATAATCAAAGATCATATTTAATTGTATATTTCCATTTACAAATAATGATCTTTATCCAAATCAAAATATAATTCAAATTAATTTCATAAATTAACTTTGTTTTTTTTTATATTCCAATATTGATTATATACCACTTCAATTTTTGTATTTCAATTATAAATTACATAAAGCAAAATATTTCAATATTAAGTTTCAACTTTCATTATTTATCAATATAAACAAAATAAAAAAATTAACATTTAAAATAACTTTGTTCAAAAACACAAATAAATTTAATATTCTAAATTATCGCAAAATCTCGGGATGTTAAATATCAATAACAAATTCAATCATCAAAGTGAAATTCATACAGCAAGTGTCAGCCCTTGAAATAAAGGATTGTAAATTTTCATGTGTTTAGTTCTGTTTTGTGGAACAATCAGGGAAGTGTTAAAATTACCGCATATTGTGTTATGCAAGATGAAGTAAATAGCCTAAATAGGTCGTCTCAAACATGAATGAAATACACATCAGTTAGCATCAGTCATGTATATGATGCAATTCCAAACAGGCTGTAACAATGATGTCAATATAACGAATAAAATCATTGCACTACTTAGTACAAAAATCATATATTTGGTAGTTCAGGACAGTCTGATAACGTAACTTTGATCATGCCGATGTTATTTGATGCCGTGGCATTTTTAGTTGAATACATACTTGGGTCATTACGGACATTGGTTATTTCAAATAATGGTCTATTCACATCCATAGCAAGAGGCAACAGTGCCTGTTTCTTCTAAGAAGGGTTTCAAAAAGTAGGTTATATCTATGCAACACAACATACAAATCATATTTTCTGTAAACCTTCTTCTTAGAAGATGCAGCCAGTGCTTCCTCTAGCTGTGGATTCAACTCCAACGTTATACTAAAAAAACAATGTCTAAAACGATCGGGACTGTGTATTCAACTATAAATATCATGATATCAAATATTACCAGCCTAATCTGCATTACTTTATGAAATAGTTCAGTAGTTGCAAGTCCATTACACTTAAGGATAAAATGATGTGATTAAGAGACAATACAAACATACTCATCAAAGATAATTAAATTTAAGACATAAAAAGTTTGATGGTGCATCTAATTGATAAATTTGAAGCATCCTTATTGCAAATATCTGTTCAATCTTAATAGTGGTGCAAGCATAGATGGTTCTTCACCTTCGTGATAAAAATAATACATTTTATATTTTTGAGAAGATAATAAATTCACCATGTGCAAATTTGTTAGTATGCTTTTGGTTAACATATATAAATTGTTTACTCTCGCATCATCCAATTATATGACATGTCACCTAAAAGGTTATAGATTGTTGTTTTAGATGATAGTTGAATTTCCATTGTCAGATTCCAGTCCCGATAAACGAAAACCAAGTTAAAATGGTTTGTCACCCATCTTATAATATCAATATTTTGCTAACAACCAAACTTTGCTTCCACCTAACATTGATTAAATACATTTTAGTTGACAACTTTTTAAAGCGTACTACCTAACATTCAGTAAATACATTTATGGTGACAACTTTTGAAAGTTTACTTGTAAGTTATAATTTTGGACTTGCACTATTGACCCATAACCAAGAAATTCAAATGAAGGTTGTATCACTTTCAAAAAATTATTCTAGCTTATATCAACAGTTAATTGTCATGCTTGTATTTTACCGAGGGAAAAGAATAAAATTAGAATGCACGAGATTAGTTTGTTTGAACTAAAATAGTAGTTATAAAAAAGCCACTAATCACTTCAATTTTCCAGAAGAAACCAATACTAAACCAAACACTATGTGACTACATTTCAACTCGAGTATTTTTTTCAGTTGGATATAAGAATGCACACGAAGACAATGACGTCATATCATGACAAACAAATACACGAATGTTATACACTTGTGGAATTAATGTATAATAGATTTGACATTTAAAACAATAAAATTGTTATTTAACATGACACTGAAATAAGAATATCGTTCAAAATTGTTGAGGCCATAAACTTTATCGAAAGAGTGAACGGACTCAAATTTATGGAAGAAGGTCCATGTGATCATGAAATTGAATGTGAGATGTACCAATCGTTTAAAGTATTTGCTCAAAATTTCATCAAAAACTTTTGACAATAAAGTACCACCATTTTTCTTTAATGCTGCGAACTCCTCCAAAACCACTGCAAATTTTGACAAAAACACCGCCACTAAACTTTAATGTATGTAACTTCAATTATGATGATGCAATTTTGACCTGCTAAAGTACACAACTTTGGATGCAGACACTCTATAGTTTGCGTGTCCAATACTTTATATCTATATTTTTGGCATACCTTATATTTAGATGTGTAATATTCAAAAAAAGGAAGTGAAAAATCCATAATCTCGTGATTTGATTGGTTTAATCGTCAAAAATTTAAACTTAGTTCATCGTGATCCAATTGAAAACCATGCTTGGAATTATCAGATTTCAAACCAAGTTAGATAATCAAATCCATAAATTATTTAACTCAAGCTGGACTGCCCATTGATCTTCCAATAAGCATGACTTAATCTTAAGGAAAAAAAATATTTAGGAAGGGTCAAGCCCAATCCAAATGGCTTGATTGGCGATGGAAAACTAAATTATTAATTTAGAACATAAAGAATTAAAAAAAATGATGCAAAAAAGATGATAGTTATCATTTAGGATCTAGAGAAAATCAATATTAGAAGACGGGTCTTGCGTCAGATCCGAATAATAAAAGATACCTTAAACATTCGATCAAATCTGATCTAAATCAAAACAAATCAAATTGCATATAAGGTACCGTCCTCCATACGTACAACCCTATGCCCACTGTATTTCATTTATAAAGAATGCAAGAGTAGAATAGTTTAAAAAAAATAGATGTTACAACCCAAGATCCAATTGATAATGAACATGATAACATATTACACGTAGTATTTGATAAAATAAAGTGGAATGTCGATTACGAATACCTTTACCAGCGATTCATTTGTAAACTCTTCACGAACTGTACAAAAGTATTATTTAATATTTCTATAAGAAGACGTATTGGAAGAGAGGAGGAAAAAATCACCAACGTGCACAAGCAGGATCGCAGTCGGGAACCGGTAAACAACAGAAGGTAGATTGGGTTTTCCAGTAATCATGTTCGACATGGGAATTTTGGTGGGTTGGATTTAGGGAAGGAGGAGACAGAATTGTATATGCAAATCGAGATGGCAGTTCTTTTTCCTTAATTTAAGTTGAAGGCGGTGCTTTTTTATGTAGTGGGAACGTAGAAAGAAGACTGCGTACTGAGGCAGTATATTTATGCCACGTTGGATTTAAAAGAAAATTAGGCATGCCACAGTAGCAATCCATCTATTCTACTTTCTAATATAGGTAATAAATAGATTAATAAAATATTTAGAATTGTCTTAAACAGACTTTATATTTGCGTTTGTTACAAAATCCTAATTCAGAAAGACTCTTGGTTTTCGTTAATCGGACTAAGTATGTAGAAGTTATGGACTAAAGAAGTTTGAAACTAAATCTTCTACTATCTATAATAGAAAGTAGAATAAGCATAATAACATGTGGCAAAGCATATTTTCGTTCTTATCTGACGTGTCTGTTTGTCAAGCCCTTTCTCGCTTGCTATCAATTTATATTTTTTTCCCTGTTCTCCCTTTCATAACCGCATTCATTTCCATCGGATCTTGATAACTACATTCAATAATTTCTTCTTTCCCTAATCACACTTTTTAACGCTTCTTTCTCCTGGAAAACAAATCTTTTACAATTTCCTTCTACATCCACTTATTCGCGATTCGTACAGGAGTTCTATTCACCCCAATTAATTTATTGTTGGAAACGCTTATAGCAAGGATCATAAAACTAGGTTTACATCTATGCAAAGACCAGAAATTGCTAGCGTTGAAACAAGAAGCACTGAAGGTATGACTTATTTTTCTTCAACCAGTCGCGATCTTTCCACGTTTTCTGAGTTTATTTCCTTTCGCTCAACATATTTTTAATGAGGCTTTCTGCAATATTTATGTCGTTTGAAATTGATGCTCAAAATCTGGATCTCATTTTTAATTTCCTAGAAACTAGTAAATTTATTATGTATCTGGTACTTCTGTCTTTTTTAAATAGTAGATGAGTTCAATAAAAATAATATAGTCATAAACTATTATAGCATCCTAGTTCTCCCTATTTACATATGTTGGACTACTACTAATTTGAAGTGTTGACCTTATGTTAGGTAAATAGATAAATGCTACTAAAATGTTTGTAGAAAATAGACATATGGTAGTTTTGTAGCTTTTCTGTAATTCATGTTTAAAGAAAGACGATGATATTTATTTATTCATATCATTCTAGGTTTTAGGTTGCAATATTTTTGTGGCACTTTTATACTGAAGCATGTAGATTTTTGTTTTTTCTTAGCGTGATATGAATTGTTATATTGAGGGAAATAAGTATTATAGATAGTTTTTCTCAGGTGGATCCGGCTGCTGAATAGACGCTTAACTTTCTATATATACATTATTTCATGAAAAATTTGTACAAATACATGTAACAAATAGGATCACAAATTATGTATCGTGAATTAATCATATCAACTTTTTTAAATGATAAGTTTTTGCTTATATTAGTTTAAGATGATAGTCTTCTCTATATTTTTTAAATTTATTACAGATCTTCCACTTAGTTAATTCGTTGAGAGTTTTTCGTCAAATGAAAATCATACATAAACCAGAAATTGTACATCACTATTAAAAGTAAGTTTCTTAACTTTTACATTTATATTATAACAATCTTCATATTAGAATATAAAGTAAGTAATGAAATGATGACCATAGCAAAGGAAATAAACTTCGTTCAAAGCACTCTCCCCTCATGTGGAAAACTAGGCATACAGAACTATTCACTGGAGTCTTCTTTAATGATTAACCAACAAAGGAAACATTTCTTAAAGGTATTTTGGGGTTAACATTTGCTGAAATAAAATCAATAGCACTATATACAAATAACTAAATAGATGGATTAGTCAATTCTGTTATTCTAACAAGTTTAGGCCACTTCATAATATAGTATTTGATCAACACAATTATTAATTAGCATTTGATCAACACATTTATTAATTTACCATATCTGTTTTAAATTCTACAATTATTTTTAAGTGAGACATTCAAGTCTCCACCAAATGAGTTACATGCATGCTTTATAAATGAATTGTAATGGAAGAGAATATTTTCTTTGATGCCAAAATCAGTATTTTCAAAGAAATCAACGATAGCTATATTAGTTTCGTATTTATTGCATCTGTTCTCAACAAAAAAATAAGCACCCCATCATAAAATATCAAAATAAAAAAAATCGCAAGTGATGTAAATAATCGATGATGTATATTGTGTTACATGACTCAGTTTTTTTGTGCAAAAAATTCTAAATATAACGCTGTAATTGAAGTGTATAACAAAATGAATTGTAATGTTGATTAAATTGGTTATGTCGACAGGCTTATTATCGCAACTCCTTTTTATAATGAGGTAATTGATGGAAGAATATTGTTCAGTGTGTTGCATAATTTTACAAAATTTGCTAATGATGTTAATTAATATATGAACTTATATTGTAATGACCCGGGGAATTTGCGTCCTTGGTTATCGACATAAACTCAATGTCGACAATCCAAGCATCGGAAATATCGAAACGTTAATAGAAAGAAGATAGAGGGTGAGAAATAGAAAGAAAGTTAGAATAGAAGAGGAAGAAAAATATACAACATCATCAGAGTAACATGAATCTCACAGCGGAATGAATAAAATATATTATATATCATAACTTTAGAATAAAACAGTATCGGTATACCATACTATTATCAGAAAACAACACTTACAACACAGCGGAAATAACAATAGCTATATAATCCTGAAGCCTACTGCTCTAGCTCTCCAAGTATCTGTAAAATCAAGACTACTTGACTGCCCGTACAAAATTGGGCATCCAAGAGTTTAGGGAAAACAAAACAAAATAAACTCTGGGTCAGTCATGTGTGACTGGTGTGAGTAAACACCAAACACTTGGTTTAACTTTTCCAAATCCTTTTCAAAAGCAATGATAATCATAAGACCGATCCACACATAAATACGGATGCTTTTACCTTACGATAACCCAAAATATTTCTTAAGACCAATATTTTCTGATATTATAATAATGTCTAAATCAAGTAGACAGCAATCTAGTAGAATGCTTTCGTCTCACACTCTACATATATAATATACAATCAAAAACCGCGGCGTCTTATTGGGTAATGGATTCCAACTATGACAAGGTATGGAACCACCTTACAATCTGTGTGCTCCAGAAGTGATACACTGGAGTTCAACAAGAACATCTTATAACTCGGCCACACATGGCCGGCCATTCATTTTGCCTGAATGTTCCGAATATATTATCACCTTACGTTTGGTATACCAGCATAACCATTCCCGGGAGATACATAAGCGAAAGAAGTAAAAAATATGAATATTCTCTAGATGGTGACAATATACCCTAATTGGGTGCGACCCACTTAGCCATGTTGCCTGCCCGATTTCTGTCATTTCCTAGTCAATGAGGCTTGAGGTCATAACGTACTATTAAACAGATCACATCTATATTTGCTTTGAATGACACATCGTCATACCCGTCAAATCACAAATTGATTTTCCCAAAATACCATGGGTATAAGCTAAGGGAAACGAATTCCTCCACCACCAACGTAAATACGTTTGAAATGATCAACTTACGCGATCTACCAGATATACTCTGTCAGACATTCGTCCATTCAAGTTGTCCTGGGACAGGACAACCCGAAGGCACTATTCTGTAAATCAATCTTAGGCAGTTTCTACCTAGGATTTACTGAACAGCCCTTGCATAACTCCATCTTCAATTATCTTCATCATATTTGATTCGCAACGCTGATGCCATACGTAGTGGTTTTCAGATAATATATCCGATCCCGGTCTCTCCGTATTAACAACGGAAATGGTCAAAATATTTGATAGTCAGTGATTTAACTATCAAAGGAAAACATGTGTACAAACAACAGAAATGGTAAAAATATTTGATAGTCAGTGATTTAACTATCAAAGGAAAACATGTGTACAAACAACGGTTGTATTGCCAAATGGAAATCTTACTGATCAATCATCATTTCGTTTCCCAATTTTCCATTTATCATTTCTATATATTCATAAATTCCTTATTTTCTAAAATTAGAAAATATACATTCTTAACTTTGGAAAATGTTTCCATATTTGACCCACGCATCAATATCTTCCCACCTCTATCAGTCTCTAACTGTAAACTAGTAAGATAACAACTTCCCAAGTATAAACCCCGAAGGTCAAAACCAACATCAGATCGATACTCAGAAAGCCATTCAACTCAACTAATTTCCAGTCAGTTTCTAATTTCAGTAATTCCATTTAAATTCCTAATTGAAACCCTAAATTCCTTTATAATATTTTATTTGCAAAATATTTACTTTAATCTAATTTTTCACATAGAATGTGAAAAATATTTCTTTATATAATCAAAACAGTTTGATTTCCTATTTAAAAACAATATCTCAAACCCAAATTCTATTTATATTTTTATTTGCAGAATTATTCATACAAATCTTATTTCATTTCCAACATTTATAATCTCATTGAAAATTCCTTTATAACTACTACGTTCACATTCCATTTCAATTATCAGTGTTAAAACCGATTTTACTTCTCTATATAAATTCTGATTTATATATTCAATTTATCAAATGATAAATATTTCCTTAATTTATAAACATCGTTTATAATTTATTCTCCTCAATTTATCTGTTAAAACAGATTTCTATTAAATATTTACTTTAGATCCTTAACATGTTATACCCGTGTGCGAAGCACGGGTCTAAACCTTCCTAATGTGAAATTCTCTTTTTATAAAATTCTATTCATTTCCCAAATATTTCATTTTATAAAACCTTTCTCATTTTATAATTATTTCCTTTTATAAGACCTTTTTCATTTTATAATTATTTCCTTTTTATATTTATTTTCCAAATATTACACTTTTTATATATTCAAATATTTGTTTTCCAAATATTACCCTTTTAATATATTCCAATATTTGTTTTCCAAAAATTACCCTTTTTATAAAATCCTATTCATTTTATAAATATTTCTTTTTACAATTCTATTTGTTTTCCAAATAGATATTTCATTTCAAAATACACTTTGAAAATTCCCTTTTTATATTCCAGTATATCTTATGGTATTTAAAATACCAAATATCTAGACCAGTGTCATCATAATCAATCACAGATTATATATCACATCATATATCACAATATATGAATAAAATAGTATAATAAATATTGAGGAATCCAGTTGGATCCCTCCAACCTGTTTCCCTGCATCACAGATGTTAAATAATATAAATAACATCGATTTAATTTCTATATGAAATATTCTGATAAACAGAATCAATATTTGGTTAACAGTTTTTATATATATCGTTATCTATAATTTCAACCAATAGATTAGCAGTTCATCCAAACAAACAACACATAGCAATCAACCATCATTTATCAATTCTAAAAATACGTTATAAAAATATAACTGGGTAGAGTTAAAGAGATTTACTCACATTGGTCGTTAATCGTTGAATAACAATTAACGTCCGTTGATTTGATTCAGATGTTTAATTGTGCCATAACTCTTCACGAGCACCAAATCATTCAAAACTAGTTCTAACATGTAGTCTGTGTTTATACGATCCTAACAGATCTTGTTTTGTCAAATTTCGATAACGTGTGATCAAGTTACAACGATTAAAAGTTAACACATGATTTAAAATTAAACTAACTAAAATTTATTAATATAAGTGGGTCTCACTTAACTAGCCCAACACCCCACCAAAATAGACCGGCCTCTTCTAATGCCTGATGTCAGCGTTTCTTCTTCTCCGTTATCCAAAATCGCATCCTCATGTAACCAATATTTCAAAATCCATGGCCAAACAACCACTACCCTTACCACCCCATTTCTCCATCGTCCACAAAACAGATACTCCCATTCGAATATATCCAACTCCAAAACAAATAAAACTTTGTAAGCTCCTTTTTGTATTTCACCCCTCCAAACAGCTCGCGTCCACCATACACACAGTATCATCCCCCTCTTCCAATTTGAAACACAAGCTACATAAAGTGTCATTCTCCCCATCACAATAATTCACCACCTTCGCTCCTCATTTCCTGACCTCTTACTCCACCGTTCTTCACCAGTTTCAACAGTAACCGTCTTCACAAATTTACACCTGCTCCCCGTACTGCAAAAGGCACTTCCCAATGTTAAAACTTGTGTTCTTAAGTATTTCTTCCTACTCATATACACTTCGTGACTCCCTACTCACAATTCCCTCACAGTGTTCTTCAGGAAAATGATCCCATTCTCTCATTGAAGAATGTCTCACCGCAATGACTTTCCTAACAATGAAATGCTCCACCACTTCGCCAAAATGGACGTCTCCTACCCACGAACATAACTCATGGTCGCAATCCCCTTCCATCCCGGTTCCACCGCTCATCCATCGCCAACACTACACCGGGCTCCGTGACATATAGAGCTGGACTTCTTCTATACCTTCACTGTTGAAATAGCAACCGCCCCATACATCACCAACTTCGCGAACTCAACCTTTCACATCTCAAACCAAATTCTCCTCTCTTTGCTGCCTGTGACCACAAACTCAATTTCCCCAAACCATGTATGAACGTGGAACTCCTCTTGTTTTCGCACAGTAAATCCATGAAGCTTTTAAGCTTCCCATCATTGCCTTCTCACATAGCGCCATTCTCTAGTACACAGAAGCACCATGTCGTGACTCCTTGGCCAAATGCACAGTAGTCAACGTTGAATTTACTTCCTTCTTTTTTAGCTTTCAGAAAGGTGCATCACTGGCTACAAATTGTATTGGAAGGAGCACAAGCTCATGAAGCCATAAAACTTTGTTTTAGAAATAACAGTGGAGAATTTTATTTTGAATTTAGTAGCCATTATTTTCATTATCTGAAGCTTGCCAAAACAAAGGGGAAGGCTTTGCATCCTATATTTATAGTATAAAGGTACTTCGTTGTTAAGCAATAGATGTAGAGCACACATCATTGGAATGTACTCCTACTTTTAGTCCACGTGAAATGCTTTGAGTAGGGTAGCGCCGAGATTGGATTATATACTTTTCCATAAAGTTTGCTTTGCTATAAAGATTACTTTATCTTGAAGTTTAGTCTTGCAGTGCATTTATGTTCGCTTGAAAATAGCTGTTTTCATGATGTCTTCATTTGTAAAGTTTTAGTTTTAGACTAGCTGTACATGTTATAGCTTAAAGTAGCTGTACAAGTTGGTACACTTTTAATTAATGGTTAAACAAGCTTTTCTCTCATGCGTGTAAAAATGGTAGCATCTTACGCGTTACAGGGGGTTTGTTACCATGAGTAAAACCTACTGTCAACTTACAGTATTAACCGGTGTTCAGTTTTAAATTTGTTTAGGACACTTCGACTATTGTTGGTTTTAACGCAAATCGACATACAGAAGACGGTATATTTAATTGTTGCTAATAATACCAAATAAACGTGCTAAAGATTGTATTTTCCATGTTTGGTTTAGCTTGGAATGACCGCGCTTACTTGTTGAGGACGCTAGTGAAGATTACACAAGACTGTTTTGCAAATATTATAATTAATATATTCAACTGTCATTTAAATAATATATTCGTTGTTCTGATTCAATTCTAAACTGAATTAAATATCTTATACTATCCAATTTACACAATATTACCAATTCAACTTATTTCCAACCATTTCAGAAATAAAATTTATTACTCCACTATTTATTTTAATTAAATTTCCACTTAATTTAATTGAAATCATTAAATTACCAAATTACTATACAAATAATTTAATTATTTAATTATTTAAATCATTCAAAATACGGGACATTACATTCTTTCCCCCTTAAAAGAATTTCGTCCTCGAAATTATTAAGCCAGAAAAATGTTTCAACTATATTAGCTACTAGGTAAAAATCTTTTATTTTGTTTCTAACTTTCAGTTTCAGCTAAACCGAATTTATTTTAATTAAAATATTGATTTATTCCTATTAACGAATATTTTCAAAAATTCTGAAAAATTCTAACACCTTAAATTTCCGAAAAATTTCACCAGCGTCTCCTTTCAAGGCTCAATTGGTACAACTAGAATTTGCCTCTCTGGGCCTTTTCCAATCCAAAAGAAAATCAATCAGCCAAGTGGCTTGCCAAAATAGCTCATAAAAATCTCATACTTATAATAAATCTAACTTGTACCTTTTTTTGTCGGCATTCAATTTTATCTCTTCCGTTTGTTATCCACTCTGCATATACTCATGCATTTCCAATCCATCTCCACCCAGTTTATCCTCAATCCAAATCAGCTTATACCCTAGCCAAATTCCACGTCAAATCCAGTTCCAATCTCAATTCCAAATTCAACAATTTCAATTCATTCCACCTTATCTCTAATCCAATCCTATTCTATTTAACTTAGTATAAGTTAAATTCAAATTTATTTGTTCACTCTTATATGTTCAATTTATTTAACTTCATAAGTTAAATTTAAATTTTAGAATTTAAATTCCTGGGTTCTATTTCAAATCTTTTTGAAATCGTATATAATAATAACAATCCAAAACATTTGAATTTCTAAATAACTATTTTTCTCAAAACAATTCAAAAACATCTTTGGCAGTAATCTATCACTTAGAAATTCAAAAATGACACTGATGATGCAGCCGTCATCATCAGAGTTATTTCCCAGCGGTCGAAGTTCAATACTATATCTCTTTTCAAAACTTGTTTTCAAACATTTCCATTTTGAAGATTACTTCAAAAATATACTTCATACTTCTTGGAAAACATTTTAAAACATTTCCCCAGGATCTTAAAATTTCCATATATTTAATCGAAACTTCATTTTCAAACCTTTTGCAATTTTCCCAGGGTTTTAATTCCAAATCTATTTTAAATTTAGATTTAGTTCATCTGAGTTTATATATTATTCGAATCTTTAATTGGTTATTTATAACCATTCTGATTATAATCTTATTCGATTATAAACACATCCATTATACATAATATTCCAATATAAATTTATACATCTTTTATATCAAAATATATTTTTGGTAAAATTATTTCATTTACCTCTTTTCAAAATGTATTGTGTTGGTTTATCGTATTCGAGTGTTTAGGAACCCCTATCGATTTTGTGGTGCCCCACCATCAATCCAGAATTCATAATCCACTCAACCAATTAATCTCCACAATATAAAATCATTTTTGAACAATCGACAAATATGTTCACTCATATATATACACTCAACTCAATCTTGGATATTACTAATCCAATCTCTACTGAGTTACGCCACAAAGCCAAGATAATTACTTAACCTTCATCTCTAATACCACTGTAACGACACGGGGAATTTATGACCTTACTTATCGACATAAACTCAATGTCGACTATCCAAGCATCGGAAATATCGGAATGTTAATAGAAAGAAGATAGAGGGTGAGAAATAGAAATAAAGTTAGAATAGAAGAGGAAGAAGAATATACAACATCATCAGAGTAACATGAATCTCACAGCGGAACGAATAAAATATATTACATATTTAATATAATTATTATCGTACGTATTCACATAGAATTTAATACATCTCCAAAATATTCCTTTATAATTTATAACGATTTATTTATATTATAAAAGGATTTTTTATATAAAATGGGTATCGATTTAATCTTGATTTGAAATGTCAAGTTATAAATTCAGATAGGAATACTTTGGAGCTGTATTATATTCTGTGTGAATATATACGATAATTTGCGACCTTGTTTATCGACATAAACTCAATGTCGACTTACCAAGCATTGGAAATATCGGAACGTTAATAGAAAGAAGATAGAAGGTGACAAAATAGAAAGAAAGTTAGAATAGAAGAGGAATAAGAATATACAACATCATCAGAGTAACATGAATCTCACAGCGGAACGAATAAATTATATTATATAACATAACTTTAGAATAAAACAGTATCGGTATGCAATACTATTATCAGAGTACAACACTTACAACAAAACGGAAATAACAATAGCTATATAATCTTGAAGCCTCCTGCTCCAGCTCTCCAAGTATCTGTAAAATCCCGACTACTTGACTTCCCGTACAAAATTGGGCACCCAAGAGTTTAGGGAAAACAAAATAGAATAAACTCTGGGTTAGTCATGTGACTGGTGTGAGTAAACCCCAAACACTTGGGTTAACTTTTCCAAATCCTTTTCAAAAGCAATGATAATCGTAAGATCGATCGACACATAAATACGGATGGTTTTACCTTGTGATAACCAAAAATATTTCTTAAGATCAATATTTTATGATATTATAATAATGTCGAAATCAAGTAGATAGCAATCTAGTAGAACACTTTCATCTCACGCTCTACATATGTAATATACAATCAAAAACCGTGGGCTCTTATTGGGTAATGTATCCCAACTATGACAAGGTATGGAACCACCTTCCGATCAGTGTACTCTAGAAGCGATACACTGTAGTTCAACAAGAACGTCTTGTAACTCAGCCACACATGACCGACCATTCATTTCGCTTGAATGTTCCAAATATATTATCACCTTACGGTTGGTATACAAACATAACCGTTCCCGGGAGATACATAAGCGAAAGAAGTAACAAATATGAATATTCTCTAGGTAGTGACAATATACCCTAATTGGATGCGACCCACATAGCCATGCTGCCAGCCCGATTTTTGTCATTTCCCGGTCGATGAGGCTTGAGGTCATAACGTACTACTATACAGATCACATCTATATTTACTTTGAATGCCACATCGTCATACCCGTCAAATCGTAAATTGATTTCCCCAAAAATACCATGGGTATAAGATAAGAGAAATGAATTCCTCCGCCACCAACGTAAATACGTTTGAAATGATCAACTTGCGAGATCTACTGGATATACTCTTTCAGACATTCGTCCATTCAAGTTGTCCTGGGATTGGAAAACCCGAAGGCGCTATTCTATAAATCCATCTTAGGCAATTTCTACCTAGGATTTATTAAACACCCCTTGCATAACTCCGTCTTCAGTTATCTTCATCATATTTGATTCGCAACGTTGATGCCATACGGAGTGGTTTTTAGATAATATATCTGATCCCGGTCTCTCCGTATTGACAACGGAAATGGTGAAAATCTTTGATAGTCGGTCATTTAACTATTAAAGGAAAACATGTGTACAAACAACGGTCGTATTCCCAAATGGAAATCTTACCGATCAATTATCATTTCATTTCCCAATTTCCTATTTATCATTTCCATATATTCATAAATTCTTTATTTTCTAAAATTAGAAAATATACGTTATTCACTTTTGAAAACGTTTCCATTTCTAATTCACATCAATACCTTCCCACCACTATCAGTCTCTAACTGTAAACTAGTAAGAGAACTACTTCCCAAGTATAAACCTCGAAGGCCGAAACCAACATCAGATCGATACTCAGAAAGCCATTCAACTCAACTAATTTCCAGTCAGTTTCTAATTTCAGTAATTCCATTTAAATTACTAATTCAAACCCCAAATTCCTTTATAATATTTTATTTGCAAAATATTTACTTTAACCAAAATTTTCACATAGAATGTGAAAAATATTTCTTTATATAATCAAAACAGTTTGATTTCGTATTCAAAAACAATATCTTAAACCCAAATTCTATTTATATTTTTTTGTAACATTTATAATCTCATTGCAAATTCCTTTATAACTACTACGTTCACATTCCATTTCAATTATCGGTGTTAAAACCGATTTTACTTCTCTATATAATTCAGATTTATATATTCAATTTATCAAACGATAAATATTTCCTTAATATATAAACGTCATTTATAAATTATTCTCCTTAATTTATCTGTTAAAAAAGACTTTTATTAAATATTTACTTTAGATCCTTATCATGTTATACACGTGTGCGAAGCACGGGTCTAAACCTTCCTAATGTAAAATTCTCTTTTTATAAAATTCTATTCATTTTCCAAATATTTCCTTTTATAAAACCATACTCATTTTATAATTATTTCCTTTTATAAGTCCTTTTTCATTTTATAATTATTTCCTTTTTATATTTATGTTCCAAATATTACCCTTTTTATATATTCAAATATCTTTTTTTCGAATATTACCCTTTTTATATATTCCAATATTTGTTTTCCAAATATTACCCTTTTTATAAAATTCTATCCATTTTATAAATATTTCTTTTTATAATTCTATTTGTTATCCAAATAGATATTTCATTTTCAAAAAACACTTTGAAAATTCCCTTTTTACATTCCAGTGTTTCTTATGGTATTTAAAATACCAAATCACTAGACCAGTGTTGTAACAACCCGGAAAATCAGAATTAATTTAAAATTTTTATTTTGGCAATTTTAATGAATTTTGAATATTTAAAATGATTTATTTCTATTAATAACGACGAGAAATTTATTTTGAACAGAATTAGAACGTATATATTTATTTGAATCGACGTTAGAATATAAATATTTATTTTAATTATAAAATAAATTGGAAATGGCGTGGTAGTCTGAAATTTTGATTTCAAATTTCAAATAAATGTACAGGATTTAAAATAAACCGGATTTTAGTGAAACTAAAAACATTAGAATCTATTTGAGAATATCTTTCCAACGAATCTGAAAAATTGAAATTTCATAGCGGGAATAAAAAATTATGCCCAGTTGAAAATTCCGAATAGTCACTATAGAAATATAGCCCTTAAAAATAGCCATTTTGCAAATGACCTCCCTTTTCGATGAAACTACTTTTGTTGGATCCGGGATGTCAAGTTATTGACAGGTTCCAAAATTCATAATTTTTGGGATTAATATGTGAGTGTGGCAAAATAAAATGTGTTTTATCAATTTCAGTCAATTTGGATCGACCAAAAAATGACGATTTTTCAAATTGTCTCCAAATTCGACGAAATTAGTTTTGTTAGGACCTTATCGTCAAAACATAGCTAGATTTGTTTTTCTGGAATTTTTGGGGTCCATATGTGTCTCCGGTAAATTGAAATGTGCGATCAAATTCAGTATATAGATTTATATTTTGATTTTGACTGAAACTGATCGTAATTGACGAATTGGCTTACGAAACATATCCCATTGTGTTCGGAATGGGGGTAATACGATAGGGGTGATAGTTGGTTGACTTCGTTTGGTGTTCGAATCGTAAAGCAACATTTTGGATTAAATTAAATAATTAAATATATAATAAATTTCACTAAACCCCCCAACCTTTCTCTTTCCCCGATCCACAGAAGAGAAAAATAAAAAAAAGGGAAAGGGCGTCGTGCCCTAACCCAGTCGTCGCGTCGCCAGGGGGGCCACCGCCGCCGCCGGAGCAGGCGCGCCCACCCCCTCCTCCACCAACGTACCCCTCCTCTACCCGTTGACCTCGCTCTCCCTCTCTCCTTTCAGAAACCGCCCAAACCCATTAAACCACGCCGCCAGCGCCATCACCAGAGACAACCCTCCGACCCTCCACCAAGCTTCGGCGCAGCGTTCTTTCCCCTCCCCCCCTTCCGTCGCAATCGGTGCCCAGACCAAAGCCGTGAGTTTTTTTTATTATTCTTTTTCCTTTATTTTCTGATTTTATTTAAATTAATATGCATTGTTTTTCAAAACTGATTTTAATTATATTAAAAACATATTTTAAAATCAGTTTTATTTGTATAAAACATAGTTTAAAATCAATTTATATATATAGTAGCGTTATGTAAAGATTTGGTTTTTAACACGGTAAAGGTTTGATTTTTAACACATTAAAAATATGATTTTCTACACTATAAATTCTGATTTTTATTTAGATGAAGCTAGGATTTTTATCAATATAAAGTTATGATTTTTAAACATGAAAAGTTATGATTTTTATTGTTCAAGTGGTAAAATAAAAATATGAGTTTTATGTTATAGAGATAATAAAAATAAGTTTTTTTATCATATATGTAGCAAAGTAAAAATACAATTTTTATTGTTTGAATGGTTAAATAAAAATATGATTTTTATTCTGAAGAGAGCGATATAAAGAAAAGATTTGATTTTTTTAATAGAAAAGATGAAGTTTTTATGAAGTAAAAATTAGATTTTTAGAAATGTAAAGATACGATTTTTGTTTATGAAAAGATAGGATTTTATCATGAAGAAAGCGATTTAAAAATATGACTTTCATATGTATAGCAATTTAAACATGTGATTTTATTTATATGAATACCATATAAAAATTTGATTTTTATATATGTAGAGGACATAAAAATATGATTTTTATATATGTAGAGAATGTAAAAATAAGATTTTTATATATGTAGAGAATGTAAAAATATGAATTTTATATATGCAGCGATATAAAAATATGATTTTTATATATGTAGAGAATGTAAAAATATGATTTTTATATATGTAGAGGATATAAAAATATGATTTTTATATATGTAGAGAATGTAAAAATATGATTTTTATATATGTAGAGGATATAAAAATATGATTTTTAATGTACACATAGCACTGTAAAAATATGATAATTAATATATGAAGCATTATTAAAAATGTGATTTTTAATATAACTGCGTGAAACAGATTGGTTGGAATCAGAACAGCGAATCTGAGCGACAATAAAGCATGGAGGAGTGGATCCCAAAGGTGAGAACTTCTCAGCTTAATTTACTTTCTAGTTAGAAATATATACTAGGATGCAGACGGTGCTTAGCAGCACCCGACACCCGTCGTCCACAGACCATGGACGACTTGTTTGTTTGTTTGATTGTATTGTGAAAATTGGTTGTGTGATCTGGAATGGAATAAATATTTTCTAGTTAAAAAATATAATTTTTAACGTGTATATGAATAAAATAAATATTCATAAACAAATCAAACGATTTATTTATATACACACATTTGACTGATATTGATTGGGACGATAAATTTTACTCATCGCCCAACTGCACAAATAAAGATTCATTATTTGTTGATTGAAACAGCACATGGGTATTGGGATGATATTGGACATACACTAATCCCAATATTTAGTTGTATGTCAACCGATTGGTTGACAAGCCGTGTAAGCATTGAATATTTATATTTAATGCTTATGCAGTGTAGAATGCACTATGGATGATGGTTGACTATGTTTGATTGTTGTTGTGTACATGTGTGTATGAAATCCATATAAATCAAATTATATGGTAATGGACTGTGTCTGATTCCTTTTCAGAAAGAATGATTATTTTAAAATAACGATTATTTTAAAATAACGAATGTTTTAAAATAATATTCAGTAAAAGATCAAAATATGATTTTGATGTCCGATTTGGGATGGACACGAATATATTTAAATATATAAAGCCGTGTTGATTAGATTAACGCCATTTTGACGTGAATGATATTTATATCGATTTTATTCATTTATATAATGAATATAGAAAAGGAATTGATTTCAAAATCTAATGTTTTGAAAATACTATCATTTATATATCTATGATACGGAATATTCAATTTTGATTTGAAATTGAATATATAGTTGAAATCATTTTGAAAACTAACTTAAAACGATTTATAAAATACGTTTTAAATGGAAATCGATGAAATATATATATATAATATATATATATATATATATAATGGCCTGAATAGAACGCGCCGCGCTGCGGCAGTTCGTGAATTTCGACCATTGACTACAAATGGACATTACGGGAGATCCGACTGTCTGATTCTCTTAAAACCGGAACCGTTGGGTTCGTATCGAAAAGAGCTTTCTAACAAATATTAGAGATTTGAAATCTAATGGTTGGATTTGTAATTATGTCCAAATCAAATTTGGAAAAGGTCGTTGTAAGCAGTTCGATGACCGTTTATGGAAATCGACTGTACATGCCTTGATAAAATTATTAAAAATATCAATAATTATCGTAAATTCATAATAAATGATTTGGAAAGAATTGGGATGAAAAAGTCCATATTTGAAAAGATAAAAATAGATTTTAATCGAAATGAACTAGTTATTAACTAGATATAAAATCCAATAATTTTTAAATAAAATAAATTGGATTTAAAATGGTTTAAAAAAAAACAGAATTTCCAACATATGAATTGGAATGGATTTGAATCAAAATTATTTTCGGAATATTCTGATATTGGATTCCGTGATTATACATGCATTATGGAGGAATATGAAAGATATATTTATATCGTTATTTTCAATACGATGTTTGTTGGTTGCAGTATTTGATATTGAATATAAGATGATATATTTTCTATTCAGAGCCTTGTATTTAATATCAAATGGTATTTTGGGTTTGTCGTGAATGGTGTCTTTAGTAACACTGTTCTTGAACCCCATGTGAAGAGAATAAATCTTTTAATTAAGACTGTTAGAGTTTCCAATTATATTTAATAATTGGAATAAAATGGAATGTGAATTGCGTTTATCGTGAGCTGTGTGTTCAACGACATTCGTACTTTAACCCGATTTACAGTGAAATGTTATTTGGAATTTATAAATCTTTTGTTACGATTTAAAGGAGATTTTCCAAAGTAAAGTTTTCCGATTTAACATATTAAATTGGAATTGAATGGAATTCGATTTGGTAATAACCGAAGTGAGATTCTGTAGAGGAAGATTGTTAATACATATGGAATTTAAAAGGATTGGCCGTTATTCCATTTATATTATCGGTTGGATATGGAAGTTCATATCGATTATATATATATATATATATATATATATTGATCTGTATTCCGTGAAGTTTCCATTGTTAATGGAATGAGATTTTCGGTTTATCGTGAGCTGTGTTTTGAAAGACATTAGTTCTTCAACCCAGTTGAAGATTAGATTAATTTCTTAACTTTGAATAATCATTAAGTAATGATTTTGGAAATTAAAACTGAATTAGAGTTTCAATGAATCTTTAAATAGATTGAAAGGTGAATTTGATAACTAAAATTATCAAATTCAAGAAATGATCGAGAATGGATGTAATAACCCGAAAATCTGGGCCAGTTTAAAAATTTTATTTTGGCAATTTTAGCGAATTTTGATTATTTAAAATGAATTATTTTAAATAATATCGACGAGAAATTTATTTTGAATATAATTCGAACGTATATATTATACGCGTCGTCGTTAGAATATAAATATTTATATATAATTATAAATAGAATTGAAAATGGCGCGGTAGTTCGATAATTCGATTTCAAACTTCAATTGAATGTACCGGGTGCAAAACAAACCGGATTTTAGTGAAACCAAAAATAATGGGATTTAATTGAGAATATCTTTCTAACGAATTCGAATAATCAAAATTTCATAGCGGGAATCAAAAGATATGTCCAATTGAAAATTCTGAATAGTCGCTATGGAATTCAGGCCCTTAAAAATGGGAATTTTGCAAATGACCTCGGATTTCGACGAAACCAGTTTTGTTAGATCCGCAGTGTCAAATTATTGCTAGGTTTTAAATTTCTTAATTTTTCGAATCAGTATGTGAGCGTGGCAAAGGAAAACGCGTTTGACCAGTTTTAGTTGATTTTAATCGACTGGAAATTGGCCATTTTTCTAACGATCTCAGAATTCGACGAAACTAGTTTTGTTAGGACCGTATCGTCAATATGAAGCTAGAAAATATTTTTATGGAATTTATAGAGTTGTTATGTGACCCCGGTAAATTGAAATGTACGTTTAAATTGAATATATAAAGAATTATATTTTAAATTCAACAGAAACTGATCGAAATGATCCAATCAGCATACCAGGCATATCCCATTGCGTTCGAAATGGGGGTAATTAGCTAGGGACGACAGTCGTTGGTTTTGATTTGGAGTTTGTTTGCAAAAACACATTTTTGGTAATTAAAATAATAATATAATATATATATATATATATATATATATTAGAAAATCTCCAAAACCCTTATTCCTTTCAGATCCGCCGCCACTGCTCTTACGAACGGCGATTCTCGTTCGAAAGTAAAGCCCCTTCAAACACCAAATCCAATCAATGAATCTCGATGGTTTCTGAGGCAAAAACGAAGGGGGGTAATGAGATCTTTCTAGTCAACGGTTCAGATCGATTCTGGTGAAGAATGTTGGGCGATTTTCTAGCCCAAACGGGCGCAGTTCATTCGTGTTTTCCGGCCCCAAGTGGCCACCGAGCTCCACCCAGTTCCGTCCATGGGGTGGCAGCGTTGAGCTGTTCGATGTGGTAGCACCCGATTGGAAGCCGGCGTGTTGGAATTTGTGAAAAAGCGGAACCCTAGTTTGAATCGATGGGTTTGATTGAGCAGTTCCTGGAGCGGTGTCTGGCGTATTACGGGATGAAGGAGGAGAGGGTAAAGGGGCAAAAATGTAAACGGGTTTTTGGGTTTCAATGATGAACAGAACAGGTAACGGTTTTTCATTTGTGACTAATTTATTTAATTGTTAATTAAAATGATATATGATTATATGAAGTAATATTTAATATATATATATATATATATAACAAATATGAATAACACTTGTTTTGAAAATTAGCAAAGTTTTTGAAATAAAATTAGCAAAGTTTTTTTGAAATAAAATTAGCAAAGTTTTTGAAATAAAATTAGCAAAGTTTTTGAAATAAAATTAGCAAAGTTTCTGAAATAAAATTAGCATAATTTTGTGAAAATATATATCGTCTTGCTTTAAAAATATATATCGCATTGTTTTTAAAATAAAATATACATTGTTTTTAAAATAGATATAACAGGATAAAAATATGATTTTTATATATTGAACATCGAAATAAAAATATGATTTTTATATATTGAACTTCGAAATGAAAATATGATTTTTATATATTGAATAGCGAAGTAAAAATTCGATTTTTACATATGTAGTGGCTACGGGCGACTAAAGTGAAAAGAGGCAGAACGACGAAGATTTCTATCAATGAAGTGTCGTGGAGCTGGATAGCAATCTGTGAGAATTTCTCACCTTTCACTTTCTTTTCTCTAGTTATATATATATATACTAGGATGCAGACGGTGCTTAGTAGCACCCGACACAATCGTCCACAGACCATGGACTTGTTTGTTTGATTGCAAAAATTAGTTAGGTTATTTGATTGAAATTGAATTGTGTGGTGAAATGAATTGATTTGATTGATGTGTGAATGGCGTGGGCCTTCACTAGACCGGGGATAAGGCTAGGCCTTGTCCCGTTTCTAGTATCGTGCCGTTATGCTGCCGAAATTTTCTAAAATATGTTAGAAAAATAAAAATATCATTTTATTTAAAGAATGAACTGAATAGAAATTCATAGGTTAAAATAAAATGTTTTATCGTTAAAAATATAATTTTTAACGTTAAGTGAATAAAATAAAATATTCATTTACAAACCGGACGGTTTGTTTATGTACACCTATTTGAAGGACATTGATTGGGACGATAAATTTTACACATCGCCCAACTGCACAAATAAAATCTGTGTTTGATTGTTTGAAACCCCACACGGGTGTTGGGATGAAATTTGAAGTTCACTCATCCTGATTGATTAAATATGTCGATCGATTGATTGACAGGCTGTTATAAGCGTTAGATATCTATATTTGATGCTTATACAGTGTAGTGCACTTTGGTTGATGGTTGATTATTTTGCAATGCTATTATATGTGTGTAATGTATGAAAATCCATATAATTAACATTATATGGTGATTGATTGGGCCTCATTCCAATTTAGAAAATAAAGAATAATATAAAATAAAAGTTCATGTGTTGACAGTACTCATCCCTTGAGATTGGTCATGTGTTGAACGAAATATTTTAGTAATAAAATTTACATCTTTATCAATATAAAATAAAGGTTCATGTGTTGACAGTACTCATCCATTGAGATTGGTCATGTGTTGAACGAAATATTTTGATAATAACAACTATTTTGAAAAAGAAATATTTGAAATAGAATATTTGAAAATAGAAATTTATGAAGCCGTGTTGATTAGATTGACGCCATTTTGACGTGAACGATATTTATATCGATTTTAACGATTTTGAAATGAATTGAATTGAAAACGATTTCGAAATGAATTGAATTGAAAACGGTTTCGAAATGAATTGAATTGAAAACGATTTCGAAATGAATTGAATTGAAAACGAATTCGAAATGAATTGAATTGAAAACGAATTCAAATTGAATTGAAAGCAAATTGAAATGAATTCAAATTGAATTGAAATTTGAATTGAATAGAAATGAATTTTAAAAACGAATTTATAAAGAAGAATTCAATTTTGATTTGAATTGAAAAAGGAAGTTGAAATTGCTTTTGAAACGAATTTAAAACTATTTATATAATTCGTTTTAAATAGAAATCGACGAAATATATATTATATATATTATATATATAATATAATGGCCTGAATAGAACGCGCCGCGCCGCGGCAGTTCGCGAATTTCGACCATTGATTTCAAACGGACATTACGGGAGATCCGACCGTCGGATTCTCCTAAAACCGGAACCGTTGGGTTCGTATCGAAAAGAGCTTTCTAACGAATATTAGCAATTTGAAATCTAACGGTTGGATTTGGAGTTACGTCCAAATCAAATTTGAAAAAGGTCGCTGTTAGTGCAGTTCGATGGCCGTTGATGGAAATCGACTGTACAGGCCTTGATAAAATTATTAAAAATAGTAATAATTTGTGTAAAATCATAAGAAATGATTTAGAAAGAGTTGGGATGAAATACTCCATATTTGAAAAGATAAAAGTAGATTTTTATCGAAATGAACCAATTTTGAACTACAAATATAATTCTATTTATTTTTAAATAAATAAATTGAATTTGAAAAGGGTTTTAAAAATAACCAGAATTTCCAATGATTGCATTGGAGTGGATTTGAATCGAAATTGTCTTCGGAATATTTCGATGTTGGAATTTGGGATTATACAGATGTTGTTATGGAAATTTGAAAGGTATATATTTATATCGTTATTTCCAATACGACATTTGTTAATCGTAGAATTTGATATTGAATATAAGCCGATATATTTTCTATTCAGAGCCTTATATTGAATATCAAATGTGATTTGGGTTTGTCGTGAATGGTGTCTTCACTAACACTGTTCTTGAACCCAGTTGAGAAAAGATTAAATCTTTTTATTTAGATTTAATGAAGTGTACCAATTAAATGATATTTAATTGGAATTGAATTGATATTGATTTTTGGGTTTATCGTGAACAGTGTTTTAAATAACACTCGTTCTTTGACCCGATAATTAATGGAATGATTTTTGGGTTTATCGTGAACAGTGTTTTAAATAACACTTGTTCTTTAACCCGATAATTAATGGAATGATTTTTGGGTTTATCGTGAACAGTGTTTTAAATAACACTTGTTCTTTAACCCGATAATTAATGGAATGATTTTTGGGTTTATCGTGAACAGTGTTTTAAATAACACTCGTTCTTTAACCCGATAATTAATGGAATGTGACTTTGGGTTTACTGTGAACCGTGTTTTAAATGACACTGATTCTTTAACCCAGTTAACGATTAAAACTAAGTGGAGTTTTAATGAATCTTTAATTAGATTGAAATGATCGAGAATGGAGTATCACCAGTTTTACTCCAGGCGATAGTTAAATCTTTAATTAGATTTGAACGTGAAATGGTAATTGAATTTACCGATAACACTATGGTGTTAGATATGAAGTATAACCAGTTTTACTTCATGGGATGAATAGGTTGGGATTGGGAAATTAAAACAAATGATTACTTCGGTAAGGTTCGCTAATCCCGACTAGTTTGAATTGATATTCAAAAATAGATTAAAGAATAAATTCAAGAAATTTATCTTGGATAAAATTAATGGGAACCTTTCCCTATGAATGTGAAATTCAGAAACTAACTGTCGGTTAGCCAAGCAGAATGGTTTTCTGGATATTGATCTGATGTTGGTTTCGGCCTTCGGGGTTAATATTTGGGGAATTATTCTCTTGATTAATTTACGGTTAGTGACTGATGAATAGGAATGAGGCGTATGTTGTGTTTGTGTAACACTTATTTAAAATATACGCGAGTTATTCAGAAAGACCGGGTTTATCCCATTCTGAATAACTGATACGACGATAAGTCGAAGATGAAGACGGTGGTCGAAGACCAGTAGTCTTCACGTCGTTTGGGTGGTTACTAATGATCTTGATTGGGCTGTACACCCAAGAAGATGGAAACAGTTGGTGATCGTCCAGACGTACTTGGAGATCGATGGATATGCGAGGTACTAGGTGCCTCCGGTTTCGTTCAGACCCAGAACGGACTTGTAAATGGACGGTGTGTCTGACATTGGATTTTAGTCCATGTGATTGATCTCTATTAAATATATATCTGTTTGGCGGCGGAGAACTTATTCTCTTGCTTAACGCCCTTTTCTGAGACGTACGAGCTCAGGGGTTATATATTGATGGATATCAAACGCATGGAGTGAATTGCCTGTGTGGCATGCCTAAGTGGCAATTGATCGAGGCTTCTGTTGAAAAGCAAAGTCTTATGGTGATGATCAAAGCAAGGCCTTTGTGGCGTAGCTTTGTGTAACGTTTACTTCGCGTGTTTCACACCCGGTATGAACCAAAAACGGGAGAGGACGTCAGGGAGGGCATGCGTTTCTTTCGAGCTAGAAGTGGCGTCTGTGGTTTTACACGCCCTGACGAGTTTGACTTATGTGGTTGTTGCTGTTGCGAGGCGCCTCGGATTGATCGGTCGTTCTCGAACCGATGGAGTCATTTAGTTGGCTCACCTACGCCCCATAGGGCGGGGAAACGCATGTTCAGGGTTTAAGTTTAATCCACATCGGTGGACTGGCCCTGAGGATCCAAGGGCCCACCTGAGTCTGGGTCCTGAGGCTCGGGCTAGACAGTCTCGAATCGGTTGAGGACTATCTTTTGCCTCGGTTCATAGATGGAAATCCAATTTCCAAATATGTGACATTTGCGGTTTTATTTGTAAACCTATATATGGTGACATGATATATGGTACCCATGCCGCCTATGATTGATACTTATGATTTGAAGTTGTTTTATACACTATGCACTTATAATAGTATCAAATGATTTGTTTTAAACGTATCAAGCAGTCTTTGGCTGTTATAAGGGAAAACCCTATCCCCCGGCTTGCGTTGCATTGTGTGATAGGACCTGGGTCTTATAACAGCTTCATTTTTCTTTATTTAGCATTGCGCTGTTTGTTTTATGCACTGGTATTCTTGGGAGGAAACCCGTTCCGTGTTATACGGCGTGGTCCCTTGATTTACCTAACTTTAAAATAAAGATTAACTATTTTAGTTCTCACACCAGTCACATGACTGACCTGGAGTTTATTGTTTTAACCTAAACTCTGGGTGCCCCTATTTTGACACGGGCAGCTAGTAGTTTTGGTTTTGCAGATTTATATTCACAGGATCCTGGTTTACAGCTGGAACGATATCCGGAAAGCTTTGTATCCGTATATCCCTTCTAGTTGTGTATTGTATTATTTTCCGCTGCTATGTATTTAAATGTAATTTAAATCTCTGATATTTCTGTGTAATATTTATTTGTTTATACTCTGTACATTCTTGTAATCTGATGCATTGTTGTGATATACAGTGAAATGTTCTTCTGTATGCGTTCTATTTTGTCGTGTTCTCAAACGAAAGGGCGTTTCGAACGGCCTGGATCGGTTTAGCGACTGGTTCGGACCGAGCGAAATTCCTTGCCGTCACAGTTGGTATCAGAGCTTTGGTTTACAAAGCAGAGAACAAGGCACATTAGAACCGTATGAAAGAATTCATCAGATATTGGATTAGTAATATCCAATTAGAATGACTCGTTAGAGATAGGATCAGTAGTATCCTAGAACGAGTGTGAAGAGTATATTTTTCAAATGAAAACAATTTTGTTTTGAAAATTTAAATCGTTTTAAACGTATTTGATTATTTATTTATTTTGAATATGGACATTCCAATATATAAAAGATTTTGCATATACGCGTCATGAACGTATATTCGAAGTTTTAATATATTGGATAGATATAGCATCACATTCTAGTCGCCCGAAGATGAGATTGATGATAGCGATCGCATCATCAGCATTTATGTTCGAGTTTCGAAGGTGTGATTTTCTATATATTTCCATTAGACTGGTGTGAGAACCAAAACTAATATAGCTAGGACACATTGTTGTGAATTGGCATCAAAAACATGATTTTTGTATATATATCAAATTATGAATTTGAAACTCTAATTCACTAATTGATTGATGTTTGTGTTGTTTGTTTAGTTGTTTGCTAATTTTTAACCATTAAGCCTAATTGGATCACATATTGAATTATATTGAAAGTTGGTCGCATATGCTTGCATATATATATACTTACATTGAACAGGTCATAGCAAGGAGGCTAGAGCAGAGAATAAAATTTGTTTGCCCGACAAATAGGTACATGTTTACTACATAATTTACTGTTTTGTTTGGGTGATGATGATTTTATGAGCCTATTGGCTAGCCGCTTGGCTTTTTCTTTTTCTTTTTGAGATCTGAAGGACCGGAGAAGCTATTTGAAATTCCCCGATGCTCCTGGTGCAGGGGAGGTTATGGCGAAATTTTTCAAAAATTTAGGGTGTTAGCCAAATTTTTGAAATTTTGAAAATTCTCAGAAACTGAAAAGTTGGAGAATGGAAGCCAGATCGATCGTAGAGTTGATTGATCAAACCACTTTCGACTTTGTTCCTTTTCGGGGACGAAAAGTTTTAAGTGGGGGAGATTGTAATAACCCGAAAATCTGGGCCAGTTTAAAATTTTTATTTTGGCAATTTTAGCGAATTTTGATTATTTAAAATGAATTATTTTAAATAATATCGACGAGAAATTTATTTTGAATATAATTCGAACGTATATATTATACGCGTCGTCGTTAGAATATAAATATTTATATATAATTATAAATAAAATTGAAAATGGCGCGGTAGTTCGATAATTCGATTTCAAACTTCAATTGAATGTACCGGGTGCAAAACAAACCGGATTTTAGTGAAACCAAAAATAATGGGATTTAATTGAGAATATCTTTCTAACGAATTCGAATAATCAAAATTTCATAGCGAGAATCAAAAGATATGTCCAATTGAAATTTCTGAATAGTCGCTATGGAATTCAGGCCCTTAAAAATGGGAATTTTGCAAATGACCTCGGATTTCGACGAAACCAGTTTTGTTAGATCCGTAGTGTCAAATTATTGCTAGGTTTTAAATTTCTTAATTTTTCGAATCAGTATGTGAGCGTGGCAAAGGAAAACGCGTTTGACCAGTTTTAGTTGATTTTAATCGACTGGAAATTGGCCATTTTTCTAACGGTCTCAGAATTCGACGAAACTAGTTTTGTTAGGACCGTATCGTCAATATGAAGCTAGAAAATATTTTTATGGAATTTATAGAGTTGTTATGTGACCCCGGTAAATTGAAATGTACGTTTAAATTGAATATATAAAGAATTATATTTTAAATTCAACAGAAACTGATCGAAATGATCCAATCAGCATACCAGGCATATCCCATTGCGTTCGAAATGGGGGTAATTAGCTAGGGACGACAGTCGTTGGGTTTGATTTGGAGTCTGTTTGCAAAAACACATTTTTGGTAATTAAAATAATAATATAATATATATATATATATTAGAAAATCTCCAAAACCCTTATTCCTTTCAGATCCGCCGCCACTGCTCTTATGAACGGCGATTCTCGTTCGAAAGTAAAGCCCCTTCAAACTCCAAATCCAATCAATGAATCTCGATGGTTTCTGAGGCAAAAACGAAGGGGGTAATGAGATCTTTCTAGTCAACGGTTCAGATCGATTCTGGTGAAGAATGTTGGGCGATTTTCTAGCCCAAACGGGCGCAGTTCATTCGTGTTTTCCGGCCCCGTGTGGCCACCGAGCTCCACCCAGTTCCGTCCATGGGGTGGCAGCGTTGAGCTGTTCGATGTGGTAGCACCCGATTGGAAGCCGGCGTGTTGGAATTTGTGAAAAAGCGGAACCCTAGTTTGAATCGATGGGTTTGATTGAGCACTTCCTGGAGCGGTGTCTGGCGTATTACGGGATGAAAGAGGAGAGGGTAAAGGGGCAAAAATGTAAACGGGTTTTTGGGTTTCAATGATGAACAGAACAGGTAACGGTTTTTCATTTGTGACTAATTTATTTAATTGTTAATTAAAATGATATATGATTATATGAAGTAATATTTAATATATATATATATATATAACAAATATGAATAACACTTGTTTTGAAAATTAGCAAAGTTTTTGAAATAAAATTAGCAAAGTTTTTTTGAAATAAAATTAGCAAAGTTTTTGAAATAAAATTAGCAAAGTTTTTGAAATAAAATTAGCAAAGTTTCTGAAATAAAATTAGCATAATTTTGTGAAAATATATATCGTCTTGCTTTAAAAATATATATCGCATTGTTTTTAAAATAAAATATACATTGTTTTTAAAATAGATATAACAGGATAAAAATATGATTTTTATATATTGAACATCGAAATAAAAATATGATTTTTATATATTGAACTTCGAAATGAAAATATGATTTTTATATATTGAATAGCGAAGTAAAAATTCGATTTTTACATATGTAGTGGCTACGGGCGACTAAAGTGAAAAGAGGCAGAACGACGAAGATTTCTATCAATGAAGTGCCGTGGAGCTGGATAGCTACCTGTGAGAATTTCTCACCTTTCACTTTCTTTTCTCTAGTTATATATATATATACTAGGATGCAGACGGTGCTTAGTAGCACCCGACACAATCGTCCACAGACCATGGACTTGTTTGTTTGATTGCAAAAATTAGTTAGGTTATTTGATTGAAATTGAATTGTGTGGTGAAGTGAATTGATTTGATTGATGTGTGAATGGCGTGGGCCTTCACTAGACCGGGGATAAGGCTAGGCCTTGTCCCGTTTCTAGTATCGTGCCGTTATGCCGCCGAAATTTTCTAAAATATGTTAGAAAAATAAAAATATCATTTTATTTAAAGAATGAACTGAATAGAAATTCATAGGTTAAAATAAAATGTTTTATCGTTAAAAATATAATTTTTAACGTTAAGTGAATAAAATAAAATATTCATTTACAAACCGGACGGTTTGTTTATGTACACCTATTTGAAGGACATTGATTGGGACGATAAATTTTACACATCGCCCAACTGCACAAATAAAATCTGTGTTTGATTGTTTGAAACCCCACACGGGTGTTGGGATGAAATTTGAAGTTCACTCATCCTGATTGATTAAATATGTCGATCGATTGATTGACAGGCTGTTATAAGCATTAGATATCTATATTTGATGCTTATACAGTGTAGTGCACTTTGGTTGATGGTTGATTATTTTGCAATGCTATTATATGTGTGTAATGTATGAAAATCCATATAATTAACATTATATGGTGATTGATTGGGCCTCATTCCAATTTAGAAAATAAAGAATAATATAAAATAAAAGTTCATGTGTTGACAGTACTCATCCCTTGAGATTGGTCATGTGTTGAACGAAATATTTTAGTAACAAAATTTACATCTTTATCAATATAAAATAAAGGTTCATGTGTTGACAGTACTCATCCATTGAGATTGGTCATGTGTTGAACGAAATATTTTGATAATAACAACTATTTTGAAAAAGAAATATTTGAAATAGAATATTTGAAAATAGAAATTTATGAAGCCGTGTTGATTAGATTGACGCCATTTTGACGTGAACGATATTTATATCGATTTTAACGATTTTGAAATGAATTGAATTGAAAACGATTTCGAAATGAATTGAATTGAAAACGATTTCGAAATGAATTGAATTGAAAACGATTTCGAAATGAATTGAATTGAAAACGATTTCGAAATGAATTGAATTGAAAACGAATTCAAATTGAATTGAAAGCAAATTGAAATGAATTCAAATTGAATTGAAATTTGAATTGAATAGAAATGAATTTTAAAAACGAATTTATAAAGAAGAATTCAATTTTGATTTGAATTGAAAAAGGAAGTTGAAATTGCTTTTGAAACGAATTTAAAACTATTTATATAATTCGTTTTAAATAGAAATCGACGAAATATATATTATATATATTATATATATAATATAATGGCCTGAATAGAACGCGCCGCGCCGCGGCAGTTCGCGAATTTCGACCATTGATTTCAAACGGACATTACGGGAGATCCGACCGTCGGATTCTCCTAAAACCGGAACCGTTGGGTTCGTATCGAAAAGAGCTTTCTAACGAATATTAGAAATTTGAAATCTAACGGTTGGATTTGGAGTTACGTCCAAATCAAATTTGAAAAAGGTCGCTGTTAGTGCAGTTCGATGGCCGTTGATGGAAATCGACTGTACAGGCCTTGATAAAATTATTAAAAATAGTAATAATTTGTGTAAAATCATAAGAAATGATTTAGAAAGAGTTGGGATGAAATACTCCATATTTGAAAAGATAAAAGTAGATTTTTATCGAAATGAACCAATTTTGAACTACAAATATAATTCTATTTATTTTTAAATAAATAAATTGAATTTGAAAAGGGTTTTAAAAATAACCAGAATTTCCAATGATTGCATTGGAGTGGATTTGAATCGAAATTGTCTTCGGAATATTTCGATGTTGGAATTCGGGATTATACAGATGTTGTTATGGAAATTTGAAAGGTATATATTTATATCGTTATTTCCAATACGACATTTGTTAATCGTAGAATTTGATATTGAATATAAGCCGATATATTTTCTATTCAGAGCCTTATATTGAATATCAAATGTGATTTGGGTTTGTCGTGAATGGTGTCTTCACTAACACTGTTCTTGAACCCAGTTGAGAAAAGATTAAATCTTTTTATTTAGATTTAATGAAGTGTACCAATTAAATGATATTTAATTGGAATTGAATTGATATTGATTTTTGGGTTTATCGTGAACAGTGTTTTAAATAACACTCGTTCTTTGACCCGATAATTAATGGAATGATTTTTGGGTTTATCGTGAACAGTGTTTTAAATAACACTTGTTCTTTAACCCGATAATTAATGGAATGATTTTTGGGTTTATCGTGAACAGTGTTTTAAATAACACTTGTTCTTTAACCCGATAATTAATGGAATGATTTTTGGGTTTATCGTGAACAGTGTTTTAAATAACACTCGTTCTTTAACCCGATAATTAATGGAATGTGACTTTGGGTTTACCGTGAACCGTGTTTTAAATGACACTGATTCTTTAACCCAGTTAACGATTAAAACTAAGTGGAGTTTTAATGAATCTTTAATTAGATTGAAATGATCGAGAATGGAGTATCACCAGTTTTACTCCAGGCGATAGTTAAATCTTTAATTAGATTTGAACGTGAAATGGTAATTGAATTTACCGATAACACTATGGTGTTAGATATGAAGTATAACCAGTTTTACTTCATGGGATGAATAGGTTGGGATTGGGAAATTAAAACAAATGATTACTTCGGTAAGGTTCGCTAATCCCGACTAGTTTGAATTGATATTCAAAAATAGATTAAAGAATAAATTCAAGAAATTTATCTTGGATAAAATTAATGGGAACCTTTCCCTATGAATGTGAAATTCAGAAACTAACTGTCGGTTAGCCAAGCAGAATGGTTTTCTGGATATTGATCTGATGTTGGTTTCGGCCTTCGGGGTTAATATTTGGGGAATTATTCTCTTGATTAATTTACGGTTAGTGACTGATGAATAGGAATGAGGCGTATGTTGTGTTTGTGTAACACTTATTTAAAATATACGCGAGTTATTCGGAAAGACCGGGTTTATCCCATTCTGAATAACTGATACGACGATAAGTCGAAGATGAAGACGGTGGTCGAAGACCAGAAGTCTTCACGTCGTTTGGGTGGTTACTAATGATCTTGATTGGGCTGTACACCCAAGAAGATGGAAACAGTTGGTGATCGTCCAGACGTACTTGGAGATCGATGGATATGCGAGGTACTAGGTGCCTCCGGTTTCGTTCAGACCCAGAACGGACTTGTAAATGGACGGTGTGTCTGACATTGGATTTTAGTCCATGTGATTGATCTCTATTAAATATATATCTGTTTGGCGGCGGAGAACTTATTCTCTTGCTTAACGCCCTTTTCTGAGACGTACGAGCTCAGGGGTTATATATTGATGGATATCAAACGCATGGAGTGAATTGCCTGTGTGGCATGCCTAAGTGGCAATTGATCGAGGCTTCTGTTGAAAAGCAAAGTCTTGTGGTGATGATCAAAGCAAGGCCTTTGTGGCGTAGCTTTGTGTAACGTTTACTTCGCGTGTTTCACACCCGGTATGAACCAAAAACGGGAGAGGACGTCAGGGAGGGCATGCGTTTCTTTCTAGCTAGAAGTGGCGTCAGTGGTTTTACACGCCCTGACGAGTTTGACTTATGTGGTTGTTGCTGTTGCGAGGCGCCTCGGATTGATCGGTCGTTCTCGAACCGATGGAGTCATTTAGTTGGCTCACCTACGCCCCCATAGGGCGGGGAAACGCATGTTCAGGGTTTAAGTTTAATCCACATCGGTGGACTGGCCCTGAGGATCCAAGGGCCCACCTGAGTCTGGGTCCTGAGGCTCGGGCTAGACAGTCTCGAATCGGTTGAGGACTATCTTTTGCCTCGGTTCATAGATGGAAATCCAATTTCCAAATACGTGACATTTGCGGTTTTATTTGTAAACCTATATATGGTGACATGATATATGGTACCCATGCCGCCTATGATTGATACTTATGATTTGAAGTTGTTTTATACACTATGCACTTATAATAGTATCAAATGATTTGTTTTAAACGTATCAAGCATTCTTTGGCTGTTATAAGGGAAAACCCTATCCCCCGGCTTGCGTTGCATTGTTTGATAGGACCTGGGTCTTATAACAGCTTCATTTTTCTTTATTTAGCATTGCGCTGTTTGTTTTATGC
This sequence comes from Allium sativum, assembly GCA_030737875.1. Taxonomy (NCBI): domain Eukaryota; kingdom Viridiplantae; phylum Streptophyta; class Magnoliopsida; order Asparagales; family Amaryllidaceae; genus Allium; species Allium sativum. The sequence continues at coordinate 1,054,894,631 of CM060918.1, forward strand.
ACTGGTATTCTTGGGAGGAAACCCGTTCCGTGTTATACGGCGTGGTCCCTTGATTTACCTAACTTTAAAATAAAGATTAACTGTTTTAGTTCTCACACCAGTCACATGACTGACCTGGAGTTTATTGTTTTAACCTAAACTCTGGGTGCCCCTATTTTGACACGGGCAGCTAGTAGTTTTGGTTTTGCAGATTTATATTCACAGGATCCTGGTTTACAGCTGGAACGATATCCGGAAAGCTTTGTATCCGTATATCCCTTCTAGTTGTGTATTGTATTATTTTCCGCTGCTATGTATTTAAATGTAATTTAAATCTCTGATATTTCTGTGTAATATTTATTTGTTTATACTCTGTACATTCTTGTAATCTGATGCATTGTTGTGATATACAGTGAAATGTTCTTCTGTATGCGTTCTATTTTGTCGTGTTCTCAAACGAAAGGGCGTTTCGAACGGCCTGGATCGGTTTAGCGACTGGTTCGGACCGAGCGAAATTCCTTGCCGTCACAATGGAGTATCACCAGTTTTGCTCCAGGCAATAGTTAAATCTTTAATTAGATTTGAACATGAAATGATAATTGAATTTACCGATAAGACCGTGGTGTTAGATATGAAGTATTACCAGTTTTGCTTCATGGGATGAATAGGTTGGGAATGGGAAATTAAACAGATGATTACTTCGGTAAGGTTCGCTAATCCCGACTAGTTTGGATAAACCATAATTTGGTTTCAATTGAAATCCAAAAGAAGATTAAAGAATAAATTTTAAAGAATTTATCTTTGATAAAATTAACTGGAACCTTTCCCATAGGATATGAATAATTAAATAAAAGAATATTCAGAATTGGAATGAGGCGTATGTTGTGTTTTTATAACACTTGTTTATTATATACGCGAGTTATTCGAAAAGATCGGGTTTATCCCATTCTGAATAACTGAATCAGCGATGAGTCGACGATAAAGACGGTGGTTGAGGACCAGAGGTCTTCACATCGTTTGGATGATTACTGATGTCTTGATTGGGCTGTACACCCAAGTCAAGGTAATAAGTGGTGATCGTTCCAGACGTACTTGGAGATCGACTGGATATGCGAGGACCTCTCTCCTGTATTGGACGTATGGGACGAGGAATAAGGTGCCTCCGGTTTCGTTCAGACCTAGAACGAACTTGTAAATGGATGGGTGTCTGACATCGGATTTCATTCTGTGTGATTGATAGACATCGGTTGTATAGCGTGAATTGCCAGTGTGGCATGCTGAGATGCAAATGATTAAGGCTTCTGTTGAAAAGTAGAGTCTTGTGGTTGATGATCAAAGCACGTCTTTAATATAGCAAAGATTTGTGTAGCGTTAATTCGCGAACCTCACAACCCGGTGTGAAACCGCAAACGGGAGTGGAAATCGGGGAGGGCATGTGTTTCCTTTTAGCTAGGAGTGGTGTCAGCGTTTTGCAAGCCCTGACGTTTTACTTATGTGGATGATGGATAGCGAGGCGCCTTGGTTATTTCAGTCTCTACGGAGCAGATGGATGGTCTTTATACAGATCAGATTTACACCCCATAGGGCAGGGAAACGCAGTGTTCAGGCATTTTAATCCACTCTGTGTGGACCGGCCCTGACGATCCAAAGGCTTGACAGAGTACTTGCCTAAGGTTCGTGCTAGACAGTCTCGAAGCGGTAAGGACGATCCCTTGCCTTGGTTCACAGACGGAAATACAACTTCCAATACGTGACATTTCGGTTTTGATTGTAGAGCCTATTATTGGCGAAATGATATATGGTACCCATGCCGTTTAGGATTGATACATTTATATTTGAAGTTGTTTTATACACTATGCACTTATAATAGTATCAAATGATTTGTTTTAAACGTACCAAGCATGTTTGGCTATTATAAGGGAAAACCATTGTAATAACCCGGAAATCCGAGCCAATTTAAAATTTTTATTTTGGCAATTTTAATGAATTTTGAATATTTAAAATGAATTATTTTAAACAATAACGACGATAAATTTATTTTCGAATAGAATTAGAACATATATATTTATTTGAATCATCATTAGAATATAAATATTTATTTTAAATTATTAAAGGAATTGAAAATGGTGCGGTAGTTCGAAAATTCGATTTCAAAGTTCAAATGAATGTACAGGATTCAAAATAAACCGGATTTTAGCGAAACCAAAAATATTTGAATCTATTTGAAAATATATTTCCAACGAATCTGAAAAATTGAAATTTCATAGCGGGAATCAAAAGATATGCCCAGATGAAGATTTAGAATAGTCGCCATGGAATTCTGGCCCTTAAAAATGGAAATTTTGCAAACGACCTCGGATTTCGACGAAACCACTTCTATTGGATCTATGATGTCAAGTTATTGCTAGGTTTCAAAATTCGTAATTTTCTGAATCAATAGGTGAGCGTGGCGAAGTTAAACGTGTTTTAACAGTTTCAGTCAATTTCGATCGACCAGAAAATGGCCATTTTTCAAACGGTCTCAAAATTCGACGATATTAGTTTTGTTAGGACCGTATCATCAATACGAAGTTATAAATAATTTTTCTGGAATTTTTACAGACTGTATGTGGCCCCGGTAAATTGAAATGTACGTTCAAATTGAATATATACTGATTTGTATTTTAATTTTAGCGGAAACTGATCGTAGCAGCCGAACTGGCTTACGATACATATCCTATTGTGTTCAGAATAGGGGTAATTAGCTATGGATGACAGCCGTTGGGTTTGAATTCGAGTTCGTATCAGCACAAGCGTATTTTTGGAAATTAAAATAATATATTTACTCACACTCCACCCTCCTTTCTCTCTTACTCAGTCAACTCCCTCCTTCCCCTTCATACCCAATCTGAAGAAAAAGAAAATAAAAAAAACCGCATCAAAGGAACCACGATCCTCTCTCAGCCTCACCATCGCCGTCGACCACCGCATCTCGTCCCACTCCGGCCACCCCGTCGCACCTCCCCTCTCTCTCCTCTCTTCCCCTTCCTCTCTCCATCTCGCAACCGTAACCACCCAAAACCCGATACCCTTCAGCAAATCGTGCCGCCCAGCCCACCATGGCCCCACCGCCGGCCGACAACGCCTCCCCCTTGGCCTGCGAACGCTAGCAGCCCCCCCATTACCTGAAACCGCCTGTAAGTTTCCTTTTTATCATTTCGTTATTTATTTTTCTTTATTCAAAGTAAATAGATTTTAAAAAAAAGGATAGAGAAAAAAAATCAGTTTTTGTATATATTATAGCATTGATTGAAATGTGATTTTATTCATATGATTATAGAATAAAAATGATATTTTTATCGTGTAAAAAAGATTAGATTTTGTTCATTAGAAAGATTTGATCTTTAATAGTAGAAAAATTAGTTTTTTCATTGTAGCAAAATATAATTTTTATATATATGAAGAAAGGTAGAGATTTTTATATAAAAGAAATGAGAGATTTTCATATATGTTATAGCGAAATAAAAATTCGATTTTTGCATATATGAAGTAACGATAAAAAAAATACGATTTTTATCATCTTGAAAACAAAGTAAAGATACGATTTTTATCGTCTTGAAAACAAAGTAAAGATAGGATTTTTATTATCTAGAAAGAGAGATAAAAATATGATTTTTATCTATATAGAAGTGTATAAAAATATAATTTATATATATATATATAGAGTCACAGTATAAAAATATGATTTTTATATAATAGAGAATATAAAAATGTGATTTTTATATATGTAGTGAATACGGACGACGAAAGTAACAAAAGGCGAGCACGGCGAAGATTTCCTGCATATGAAGAGTCGTGGCGTCTGGTTTAGCTTCTCGGTGAGAACTCCTCACTTTTATTTTGATTTCTAGTTTGAAATATATACTAGAATGCAGACGGTGCCTAGCAGCACCCGACACCCGTCGTCCACAGACCATGGATGGCTTGTTTGATTGATGTGTTGTGAAAATTGATTGTGTGATGGAATAAATAGTTTATAGTTAAAAATAGAATTTTTAACGTGTATACAAGATAAAGATTTATAAACAAATCGAACGATTTGTTTATATACAAACATTTGACGGATATTGATTGGGATGATAAATTTTACACATCGCCCAACTACACAAATAAAAACTGTGATTGATTGATTGAAATCGCACACGGGTATTGGGATGATATTGGGCATACACTAATCCCAATAATTAGTTGTATGTCGTTTAATTGATTGACAGACTGTGTAAGCGTTGAATATTTATACTCAATGCTTATACAGTGTAGAATGCACTCTGGATGATGGATTCCTGTTTTCAGTGTTGTTATACACATTTGTTGTGTGAAAACCCATATAATCACATTATATGGTAATAGACTGTGTCTGATTCTAGTTCAGAATTATCGAATAATTTAAAATAATATTCAGTGAATATTGAAATGTGAAGCTGTGTTAAATAGTTAAACGCCATTTTAACACGAACGGGAATTTTTTCGATTTTATTCATTTTGCAATGAATATCAAAAGTGATTTCAAAATCTGATATTTTGAAATGAATTGAAATTCGAATTAAATTGAAATGATCTGAAATTCGAATTAAATTGAATAGAATTGAAATTCGAATTAAATTGAATAGATTTGAAGTTCGAATTAAATTGAAACAAAATTGAAATCATTTTGAATTGAATTTAAAACGGATTGGAATTGAATTGAAAGCGATTTGAAATGAATTTAAAACGAAATTATATTGAAAAATTCAATTTTGATTTGAATTTGATATGGAAGTTGAAATCGTTTTGAAAATAAATTTAAAACGATTTATAAAATATGTTTTAAAAGGAAATCGATGAAATATATATTATATATATAATATAATGGTCTGAAAAGAACGCACCGCGCTGCGGCAGTTCGCGAATTTCGACCATTGACTTCGAGTGGATATTATGGGAGATCCGACCGTCAGATTCTCCTAAAACTGGAACCGTTGGGTTCGGGTCGAAAAGAGCTTTCTAACAAATATTAGAGATTTGAAATCTAACTGTTGGATTTGTAATTATGTCCAAATCAAATTTGGAAAAGGTCGTTGTAAGTGCAGTTCGATAGCCGTTGATGGAAATCGACTATACGGGCCTTGATAAAATTATTAAAAATATCAATAATTAGTGTAAAATCATAAGAAATGATTTGGAAAGAATTGGGATGAAAAACTCCATATTTGAAAAGATAAAAATAGACTTTTATCGAAATGAACTAGTTTTGAACTAGAATTAAAATCCATTTATTTTTAAATAAATAAATTGGATTTGAAATGGTTTTAAAGATAAACAGAATCTCCAATATATATTGGAAATGGATTTGAATCGAAATTGTCTTCGGAATATTTTGATATGGGATTTTGTGATTATACAGATATTGTTATGGAAATTTGAAAGATATACTTATATCATTATTTCCAATACAATATTGGTTGGTCGTAGAATTTGATATTGAATATAAGCCGATATATTTTCTATTCAGAGCCTTGTATTTAATATCAAATGGGATTTGGGTTTGTCGTGGTGTCTTCATTAACACTGTTCTTAAACCCAGTTGAGAAAGAGATTAAATCTTTTTATTTAGATTTAATGAAGTATACCAATTAAATAATATTTAATTGGAATTCAAATAGAATGTGATTTTGGGTTTATCGTGAATCGTGTTTTAAATGACATTAGTTCTTCAACCCAGTTAAAGATAGGATTTATTTCCTGAATTTAAATAATCATTAAGTAATGATTATTGGAAATTAAAACTGAATTAGAGTTTTAGTGAATCTTTAATTAGATTGAAAAGTGAATTTGATAATTAAAATTAGCAGATTCAAGAAATGATCGAGAATGGAGTACCACCAGTTTTACTCCAGGTGATAGTTAAATCTTTAATTAGATTTGAACGTGAAATAGTAATTGAATTCACCGATAATACCGTGGTGTTAGATACGAAGTATTACCAGTTTTACTTCATGGGATGAATAGGTTGGGATTGAGAAATTTAAAACAAATGATTACTTCGGTAAGGTTCGTTAATCTCGACTAGTTTGGATAAACCATAATTTGGTTTGAATTGAAATCCAAAAGAAGATTGAAGAATAAATTTAAAGAATTTATCTTTGATAAAATTAATGGGAACCTTTCCCAAAGTATAAGAATATTTGATTAAAAGAATATTCTGAATTGGAATGAGGCGTATGTTGTGTTTGTGTCACACTTGTTTATTATATACGCGAGTTATTCAGAAAGACCGGGTTTATCCCATTCTGAATAACTGATTCAACGTGGTGTCGCGGATGAAGACGGTGGTCGAAGACCGGAGGTCTTCACATCGTTTGGATAATTACTGATGATCTTGATTGGGCTATACACCCAAGAGGAGGGAATCAGTTGGTGATCGTCCAGATGTACTTGGAGATCGATGGATATGCGAGGTACAAGGTGCCTTTTGATTCGTTCAGACCCAGAACGAACTTGTATGGACTGTGTGTCTGACATTGTATTTTGCTCTGTGTTGATTGATCTCTATTAAATATACATCTGCCTGGAGAAGGGGAATTCATTTCCTTACTTCACCTTTCTCTGAGACGTACGGGATCAGAGGGCGTATATCGATAGACATCAGTCGCATGGTGTGAATTGCCTGTGTGGCATGCCTAAGTGGCAAATGATCAAGGCTTCTGTTGAAAAGCAAAGTCTTGTGGTGGATGATCAAAGCACGACCTTTGTGGCATAACTTTGTGTAGCGTTAATTCGCAAGCCTCACACCCCGGTTGTGAACCAGAAACGGGAGAAGGACATCAGGGAGGGCATGCGTTTCCTTTTAGCTAGGAGTGGTGTCAGTGTTTTATACGGCCTGACATTTTACTTATGTGGATGATGGATTGCGAGGCGCCTCAGTTAGATCAGACGATCCGGGTCCGATCGAGTCATTTGGCTCATTGACACCCCATAGGGTGGGGCAACGCAGTGCTCAGGGTTTAAGTTTGATCCACATCGAGTGGACCGGCCCTGACGATCCAAAGGTCACTCGAGCTCTTACCTGAGGGGCGGGTTAGAGCGTCTCGAAAAGGTGAGGACGATCCCTTGCCTCGGTTCACATTTGGAAATCCAACTTCCAAATACGTGACATTTGCGGTTTTGATTGTAGAGCCTAGTATGGCGACATGATATATTGTAACCATGCCGTCTATGATTGATACTTATGATTGAAATTGTTTTGACACTATACACTTATAGTAATAATAAAAGATGAAATTTAGTGTATCGAGCATTATTTGGCTATTATAAGGTAAAACCCTATCCTATGGTTTGTGTTGCATTGTGTGATAGGACCTGGGTTTTATAATAGCTTCATTATTCTCTATTTAGCATTGCGCTGTTGTTTTATGCACTGGTATTCTTGGGAGGAAACCTGTTTCGTGTTATACGGCGTGGTCCCTTGATTTACCTAACTTTAAAATAAAGATTAATAAATGTTTTAGTTCTCACACCAGTCACATGACTGACCTGGAGTTTATTGTTTTAACCTAAACTCTGGATGCCCTTATTTTCGACACGGGCAGCTAGTAGTTTTGGTTTTGCAGATATATATTCACAGGATCCTGATTTACAGTTGGGATGATACTCGAAAATCTTTGTATCCGTATTTCTCCTTCAGTTGTGTTTTGAGTTATTTTCCGCTGCTATGTAATGTATTGTAATCTCTGATATTTTATGATGTGTAATATTGATTCTTACTATGTATACTCTTGTAATCTAATGAAATTGTTGTAATTAACAATGAAATGTTCTTCTGTTTGTGTTCTAATTCGTCTTGTCCTCAAAGCAATTCGCTCTTTCCTTCACGGGGAAGTTCGGGTCGTTTCATTTTGGTATCAGAGCTTTGGTTTACAAAGCTTGGAGAACAAGACACATTAGAACCATATGAAAGAATTCATCAGAGATTGGATTAGTAATATCCAATGAGAATGACTCGTTAGAGATAGGATCAGTAGTATCTAGAACGAGTGTGAAGAGTATATTTTTAAAAGTGAAAAACAAGTTTTTTTTTAAAAATAAAATTCAATTATACGTATTTGAATATTTATTTTATATGAGTTGGACAATCAGTATATAAAGATTTTGCGTATACGTCTGATCCGCGTGTATTTGAAGTTTTAATATACTGGATAGATATGGAGTCACACTCTAGTCGCCCGGAGATGATTCTGATGATTGTAGCTACATCATCAGAATTGGTATTCGAGTTTCAAAAGTGGGATTTCTATATATTTCCAATTGACTGGTGTGAGAACCAAAACTAGATAGGGCTTATTGTTGTGATTTGGCATCAAAAGTGTGAATTTTTGACTATATATCAAAGTTATGAATTTGAAAGATAATCAACTAATTGATTGCTGGTTGTGTTGTTTGATTATTGTTTGATTAATTAAATGTTGAACCTTTAGCCAAATTGAACCGAATAGTGAATTTCATTGAAAATTTATCGCATTTGCATGCATATACACGTACTTACATTGAACAGGTCATTGCAAAGAGGCTAGAGCAGAAGAATAAAATTGTTTGCCCGACAAATAGGTACATGTTTACAAATTTATTGGGTTTGGATGATTTTATGAGCCGATTGGCTGTTTCTCTTTCTTTGTAGATTGATGAGGGCCATGGGAGGCTGTTTGAAATATCCCGAAGCTCCTGGTGCAGGGGAGGTTATGGAAAAAAAATTCGAAAATTTAGTGTGTTAGCCAAATTTTTGAAAAATTTGAAAAGTTCTTAGAAACATAAAAGTTGAAGAACTATAGCCGTAGTGAAAATAAGGAAAGTTGAGTTGATTTGTTAAACAACTTTCGGCTTCGTTCCTTTTCGGGGATGAAAAGTTTTAAGTGGAGAAGAATGTAATAACCCGGAAATCCAAGCCAATTTAAAATTTTTATTTTGGAAATTTTATTGAATTTTGAATATTTAAAATGAATTATTTTAAATAACAACGACGAGAAATTTATTTTTGAATAGAGTTAGAACATATATATTTATTTGAATCGTCGTTAGAATATAAATATTTATTTTAAATTATAAAAGGAATTGAAAATGGCGCGGTAGTTCAAAAATTCGATTTCAAAGTCCAAATGAATGTACAGGATTCAAAATAAACAGAATTTTAGCGAAACCAAAAATATTTGAATCTATTTGAAAATATCTTTCCAACGAATCTGAAAAACTGAAATTTCATAGCGGGAATCAAAATATATGCCCAGTTGAAGATTTAGAATAGTCGCTATGGAATTCTAGCCCTTAAAAATGGAAATTTTGCAAACGACCTCAGATTTCGACGAAATCACTTCTGTTGGATCCGTGATGTCAAGTTATTGCTAGGTTTCAAAATTCGTAATTTTCTGAATCAATATGTGAGCGTGGCGAAGTTAAACGTGTTTTAACAGTTTCAGTCAATTTCGATCGACCAAAAAATGGCCATTTTTCAAACGGTCTCAAAATTCAATGAAATTAGTTTTGTTAGGACCGTATCGTCAATACGAAGCTAGAAATAATTTTTCTGCAATTTTTACAGATTGTATGTGGCCCCGGTAAATTGAAATGTACGTTCAAATTGAATATATACTGATTTATATTTTAATTTTAGCGGAAACTGATCGTAACAGCCGAACTAGCTTACGATACATATCCCATTGTGTTGAGAATGGGGGTAATTAGCTATGGATGACAGTCGTTGGGTTTGAATTCGAGTTTGTATCAACACAATGGTATTTTTGGAAATTAAAATAATATATTTACTCACACACCCCCATCCTTTCTCTCTTAGTCAGTCAACTCCCTCCCTCCCCTTCATACCCGATCTGAAAAAAAAGAAAAAAGAACCGCATCAAAGGAACCGCGATCCTCTCTCAGCCTCACCATCGCCGTCGACCACCGCATCTCATCCCACTCCGGCCACCCCGTCGCACCTCCCCTCTCTCTCCTCTCTTCCCCTTCCTCTCTCCATCTCGCAACCGTAACCCCCAAAACCCGATACCCTTCAGCAAATCGCGCCGCCCAGCCCACCATAGCCCCACCGCCGGCCAACAACGCCTCCCCCTTGGCCTGCGAACGCTAGCAGCCCCCCATTACCTAAAACAGCCTGTAAGTTTCCTATTTATCATTTCGTTATTTATTTTTCTTTATTCAAAGTAAATAGATTTTAAAAAAAAGGATAGAGAAAAAATCAGTTTTTATATATATTATAGCATTGATTGAAATGTTATTTCATTTATATGATTATAGAATAAAAATGAGATTTTTATCGTGTAAAAAAGATTAGATTTTGTTCATTAGAAAGATTTGATCTTTAATAGTAGAAAAATTAGATTTTTCATTATAGAAAAATATAATTTTTATATATAGGAAGAAAGGTAGAGATTTTTATATAAAAGAAAGGAGAGATTTTCATATATGTTGTAGCGAAATAAAAATTCAATTTTTGCATATATGAAGTAACACAAAAAAAATACGATTTTTATCATCTTGAAAACAAAGTAAAGATACAATTTTTATCGTCTTGAAAACAAAGTAAAGATATGATTTTTGTTATTTAGAAAGAGAGATAAAAATATGGTTTTTATCTATATAGAAGTGTATAAAAATATAATTTATATATATATAGAGTCATTGTATTAAAATATGATTTTTATATAATAGAGAATATAAAAATGTGATTTTTATATATGTAGTGAATACGGACGACGGAAGTAACAAAAGGCGAGCACGACGAAGATTTCCTGCATATGAAGAGTCATGGCGTCTGGTTTAGCTTGTCGGTGAGAACTCCTCACTTTTATTTTGATTTCTAGTTTGAAATATATATTAGGATGCACACGGTGCTTAGCAGCACCCGACACCCGTCGTCCACAGACCATGGATGGCTTGTTTGATTGATGTGTTGTGAAAATTGATTGTGTGATGGAATAAATATTTTATAGTTAAAAATAGAAATTTTAACATGTATATAAAATAAAGATTTATAAAAAATCGAACGATTTGTTTATATACACACATTTGACGGATATTGATTGGGACGATAAATTTTACACATCGCCCAACTACACAAATAAAAACTGTGTTTGATTGATTGAAACCCCACACGGGTATTGGGATGATATTGGGAATACACTAATCCAAATAATTAGTTGTATATCGATCGATTGATTGACAGACTGTGTAAGCGTTGAATATTTATATTTAATGCTTATACAGTGTAGAATGCACTCTGGATGATGGATTGTTGTTTTCAGTGTTGTTATACACATTTGTTGTGTGAAAACCCATATAATTACATTATATGGTAATTGACTGTGTCTGATTCCAGTTCAGAATTATCGAATATTTTAAAATAATATTCAGTGAATATTGAAATGTGAAGTCGTGTTAAGTAGTTAAACGCCATTTTAACACAAACGGGAATTTTCTCGATTTTATTCATTTTACAATGAATATCGAAAGTGATTTCAAAATCTGATATTTTGAAATGAATTGAAATTCGAATTAAATTGAAATGATTTGAAATTCAAATTGAATAGAATTGAAATTCGAATTAAATTGAATAGATTTGAAGTTCAAATTAAACTGAAACAGAATTGAAATTGTTTTGAATTGAATTTAAAACGGATTGGAATTGAATTGAAATCGATTTGAAATTAATTTAAAATGAAATTATATTGAAAAATTCAATTTTGATTTGAATTTGATATGGAAGTTGAAATCGTTTTGAAAATAAATTTAAAACAATTTATAAAATATGTTTTAACAGGAAATCGACGAAATATATATTATATATTTTTTATATATAATATAATGGCCTGAATAGAACACGCCGCCCAGCGGCAGTTCGCGAATTTCGACCATTGACTTCGAGTGGATATTACGGGAGATCCGACCGTCGGATTCTCCTAAATCCGGAACCGTTGGGTTCGTGTCGAAAAGAGCTTTCTAACGAATATTAGCGATTTGAAATCTAACGGTTGGATTTGGAGTTATGTCGAAATCAAATTTGGAAAAGGTCGGTGTAAGTGCAGTTCGATGGTTGTTGATGGAAATCGACTGTACGGGCCTTGATAAAATTATTAAAAATATCAATAATTAGTGTAAAATCATAAGAAATGATTTGGAAAGAATTGGGATGAAAAACTCCATATTTGAAAAGATAAAAATGGATTTTTATTGAAATAAACTAGTTTTGAACTAGAATTAAAATCCATTTATTTTTAAAATAAATAAATTGGATTTGAAATGGTTTTAAAGATAAACAGAATTTCCAATATATATATTGGAAATGGATTTGAATCGAATTTTTCTTCGGAATATTTCGATATGGGATTTCGTGATTATACAGATATTGTTATGGAAATTTGAAAGATATACTTATATCGTTATTTCCAATATGATATTGGTTGGTCGTAGAATTAGATATTGGATATAAACCGATATATTTTCTATTCAGAGCCTTGTATTTAATATCAAATGGGATTTGGGTTTGTCGTGAATGGTGTCTTCATTAACACTGTTCTTAAACCCAGTTGAGAAAAAGATTAAATCTTTTTATTTAGTTTTAATGAAGTATACCAATTAAATAATATTTAATTGGAATTGAAATAGAATGTGATTTTGGGTTTATCGTGAACCGTGTTTTAAATGACATTGGTTTTTTAACCCAGTTAAAGATAGGATTTATTTCCTGAATTTAAATAATCATTAAGTAATGATTATTGGAAATTAAAACTGAATTGGAGTTTTAATGAATCTTTAATTAGATTGAAAAGTGAATTTGATAATTAAAATTATCAGATTCAAGAAATGATCGAGAATGGAGTACCACCAGTTTTACTCCAGGCGATAGTTAAATCTTTAATTAGATTTGTACGTGAAACGGTAATTGAATTTACCGATAACACTGTGGTGTTAGATATGAAGTATTACCTGTTTTACTTCGTGGGATGAATAGGTTGGGATTGGGAAATTTAAAACAAATGATTACTTCGGTAAGTTTCGTTAATCTCGACTAGTTTGGATAAACCGTAATTTAGTTTGAATTGAAATCCAAAAGAAGATTGAAGAATAAATTTAAAGAATTTATCTTTGATAAAATTAATGGGAACCTTTCCCCAAGTCTAAGAATATTTGAATAAAAGAATATTCTAAACTGGAATGAGGCGTATGTTGTGTTTGTGTCACACTTGTTTATTATATACGCGAGTTATTCAGAAAGACAGGGTTTATCCCATTCTGAATAACTGATTCGACGTGGTGTCGAGGATGAAGACGGTGGTCGAAGACCGGAGGTCTTCACATCGTTTGGATAATTACTGATGATCTTGATTGGGCTGTACACCCAAGAGGAGGGAATCAGTTGGTGATCGTCCAAACGTACTTGGAGATCGATGGATATGCGAGGTACAAGGTGCCTCCGGTTTTGTTCAGACCCAGAACAAACTTGTATGGACTGTGTGTCTGACATTGGATTTTTCTCTGTGTTGATTGATCTCTATTAAATATACATCTTCCTGGAGAAGGGGAATTCATTCCCTTACTTCACCCTTCTCTGAGACGTACGGGATCAGAGGGCGTATATCGATAGACATCAGTCGCATGGTGTGAATTGCCTGTGTGGCATGCCTAAGTGGCAAATGATCAAGGCTTCTGTTGAAAAGCAAAGTCTTGTGGTGGATTATCAAAGCACGGCCTTTGTGGCGTAGCTTTGTGTAGCGTTAATTCGCGAGCCTCACACCCCAGTTGTGAACCAGAAATGGGAGAAGGACATCAGGGAGGGCATGCATTTCTTTCTAGCTAGGAGTGCTGTCAATATTTTACACGGCCTGACATTTTACTTATGTGGATGATGCATTGCGAGGCGCCTCGGTTAGATCAGACGATCTGGGTCCGATGGAGTCATTAGGCTCATTGACACCCCATAGGGTGGGGAAATGCAGTGCTCAGTGTTTAAGTTTAATCCACATCGAGTGGATCGGCCCTGATGATCCAAAGGTCACTCGAGCTCTGACCTGAGGGGCGGGCTAGAGCATCTCGAAGCGGTGAGGACGATCCCTTCCCTCGGTTCATAGATGGAAATCCAACTTCCAAATACGTGACATTTGCGGTTTTGATTGTTGAACCTAGTATGGCGACATGATATATGGTACCCATGCTGTCTATGATTGATACTTATGATTGAAATTGTTTTGACACTATACACTTATAGTAATAATAAAAGATGAAATTTAGCGTATCAAGCATTCTTTGGCTATTATAAGGTAAAACCCTATCCTCCGGTTTGTGTTGCATTGTGTGATGGGACCTGGGTCTTATAATAGCTTCATTATTCTCTATTTAGCATTGCGTTGTTGTTTTATGCACTAGTATTCTTGGGAGGAAACCCGTTCCGTGTTACACTGCATGGTCTCTTGATTTACCTAACTTTAAAATAAAGATTAGTAAATGTTTTAGTTCTCACACCAGTCACATGACTGACCTGGAGTTTATTGTTTTAACCTAAACTCTGGGTGCCCTTATTTTCGACACGGGAAGCTAGTAGTTTTGGTTTTGTAGATATATATTCACAGGATCCTGATTTACAGCTGGGATGATACTCGGAAAGATTTGTATCCGTATATCTCCTGCAGTTGTGTTTTGTATTATTTTCCGCTGCTATGTAATGTATTGTAATCTCTGATATTTTATGATGTGTAATATTGATTCTTACTCTGTATATTCTTGTAATCTAATGAAATTGTTGTAATTAACAATGAAATGTTCTTCTGTTTGTGTTCTGATTCGCCTTGTCCTCAAAGCAATACTCTCTTTCCTTCACGGGGAAGTTCGGGTCGTTTCAACCCTATCCTCCGGCTTGCGTTGCGTTGTGTGATGGGACCTGGGTCTTATAATAGCCTCATTTTTCCAAAAAGATTGCGTTTTTTTTGTTATATGCACTGGTATTCTTGGGAGGAAACTCCTTTCGTGTTATACGGCGTGGTCCCTTGATATATCTGATTTAAAGTAAAGTTTTAAATAACTGTTTTAGTTCTCACACCAGTCACATGACTGACCTGGAGTTTATTGTTTTAACCTAAACTCTGGGTGCCCCTATTTTCCACATGGGCAGCTAGTAATTTTGGTTTTGTAGATTTATATTCACAGGATCCTGGTTTACAGCTGGAATGAAATTCGGAAAGCTCTGTATCCGTATATTCCTTTCAGTTGTGTTTTGTATTATTTTTCCGCTGTATTGTAATTTGTAAATATCTGATAATTGTCGAATGTATACTATTTATTCATACACTGTATATTCTTGTATTCTGTTGGAATTGTTGTAATAGACAATGAAATGTTTTGTCGTTTGTGTTCTGATTTGTCTTGTCCTCAAAGCAATCTGTTCTTTCCTTCACGGGGAAGTTCAGGTCATTATAAGTGTCATCATAATCAATCACAGATTATATATCACATCATATATCACAATATATGAACAAACAGTATAATAAATATTGAGGAATCCTATTGGATCCCTCCAACCTTTTTCCCTGCATCACATATATTAAACAATATAAACAACATCGATTTCATTTCAATATGAAATATTCTGATAAACAGAATCAATATTTGATTAACGATATATATATATATATATGTATGTATGTATGTATATCCTTATCTATAATTTCAACCAATAAACTAACAGTTCATCCAAACAAACAACACATAACAATCAACCATCATTTATCAATTCTAAAATTACGTTATAAAAATATAACTGGGTAGAGTTAGTGAGATTTACTCACATTGGTCATTAATCGTTAAATAACAATTGACGTTCGTTGAATTGATTCAGTCGTTTAATTATGCCATAATTCTTCACGAGCTCCAAATCGTTCCAAACCAGTTCTAATATGTAGTCTGTGTTCATACGATCCTAGCGGATCCTATTTTGTCAAATTTTGATAACGTGTGATCAAGTTAGGACGATTAAAAGTTAATACATGATTTAAAATTAAACTAACCAAATTTTATTAATATAAGTGGGTCTCACCTTAATTTAACTGGCCTAATACCCCACCAAAATAGACCCGCCTCTTCTAATGCCCGACGTCAGCGTTTTTTCTTCTCTGTTATCCAAAATCGCGTCCTCTTGTAACCAATATTTCAAAATCCATGGCCGAACAATACCACTACCCTTAACACCCCATTTCTCCATCGTCCACAACACTGATACTCCCATTCGAATATATCTAACTCCAGAACAAATAAAACTCTGCAAGCTCCTTTTTGTATTTCACCCCTCCAAACAACTCGCATCCACCATACACAAAGTATCATCCCTCTCTTCCAATTTAAAACACAAGCTACATACAGTGACATTCTCCACATCACAATAATTCACCGCCTTCGCTCCTCATTTCCCGACCTCTTACTCCACCGTTCTTCACCAGTTTCAACAGTAACCGTCTTCACAAATTTACACCTGCTCCCCATACTGCAAAAGCCACTTCCCAACTTTAAAACTCATGTTCTTAAGTATGTCTTCCCGCTTATATACACTTCGTGACTCCCTGCCCATAATTCCCTCACTGTGTTCTTCGGGACAATGATCCCATTCTCTCATTGAAGAATGTCTCACCGCAAAGACTTTCCTAACATTGGAATGCTCCACCACTTTGCCAAAATGGACGTCACCAACCCACGAACACAGCTCATCGTCGCACTCCCCTTCCATTCCAGTTCCACCGCTCATCCGTTGCCAACACTACACCGGGATCCATGACATATATAGCTGGATTTCTTCTATCCCTTCGTTGTTGAAACAACAACCACCCCATACATCACCAACTTCGCGAACTCATCCTTTCACATCTCAAACCACATTCTCTCTCTTCGCTCCCTATCACCAGAAATTCAAGTTCCCCAAACCATGTACGAAGCTTTTAAGCTTCCCATCCTTGCCTTTTCACATAACACCATTCTCTAGTACATAGAAGCTCAATGTCGTGACTCCTTGGCCAAACGCACAGTAGTCAACATCGAATTTACTTCCTTCTTTTTCGCCTTTCAGAAAGGTGCATCACTAGCTTCAAATTGTATTGGAAGGAGCACAAGCTCATGAGGCCATAAAACTCTGTTTTAGAAATAATAGTGGAGAATTTTATTTTGAATTTAGTAGCCATTATTTTCATTATTTGAACCTTGCCAAAACAAAGGGGAAGGCTTTGCGTCCTATAATTATAGTATAAAGTTACTTCATTGTTGAGCAATAGATGTGGAGCACGCATCATAGGATTGTACTACTTTTAGTCCACGTGAAATGCTTAGAGTAGGGTAGCACTGAGATTGGATTATATACTTTGCCATAAAGTTTGCTTTGCTATGAAGTTTACTTTATCTTGAAGTTTAGTCTTGCAGTGTTTTTATTTCGCTTGACAATACACTGTTGTTTTCGTGATGTCTTCATTTGTAAGGTTTTTGTTTTAAACTAGCTGTACATGTTATAGCTTAAAGTAGCTATACAAGTTGGTACACTTTTCATTAATGGTTAAACAAGCTTTGCTCTAATGCGTGTAAAAATGGTAGCATCTTACGTGTTACAGGGGGTTTGTTACCATGAGTTAAACCCTACTGTTAACTTACAGTATTAACCGGTGTTCAGTTTTTAATTTGTTTAGGACACTTCGGCTATAGTTGGTTTTAACGCAAATCGGCATATAGAAGACGATATATTTAATTGTTGGTTATAATACCAAATAAACTTACTAAAGATTGTATTTTCCATGTTTGGTTTCGCTTAGAATGACCGCGCTTACTCATTGGGGACGCTAGTGAAGATTACACAAGACTGTTTTGCAAAATATTATAATTAATATATTCAACCGTCGTTTAAATAATATATTCGTTGTTCTGATTCAATTCTAAACTGAATTAAATATCTTATACTATCCAATTTACACAATGTTACCAATTCAACTTATTTCCGACCATTTCGGAAAAAAAATTATTACTCCACTATTTATTTTAATTAAATATTCCACTTAGTTTGATTGAAATCATTAAATTGCCAAATTACTATTCAAACAATTTAATAAATTAATTATTTAAATCGTTAAAAATACGGGACATTACATATATTAGCTGAATCGAGATACCGAACTTCAAAAAACTGATGAACCTTTTCCTAAAACATAAACAAATTTAAATGGATCTCCTTTTTTTGCGCCCATCATTCACAATGTAATTTGTGTCATTTATTTATTTAAGAACAATAAGATTGACTCTCTTGAACCTGTCTTATGTAATGAAATTTGATTGTTATGCCTGTAGATTGAGTGCAAGTGCATCCTCTTTTCAAGCTAATCTGTTCCATGTGTAACAACCCAGAAAATCAGAACCAATTTAAAATTTTTATTTTGGCAATTTTAATGAATAATGAACAATTAAAATGATTCATTTTAAATAATAATGACTAGAAATTTATTTTGAATAGGATTAGAATGTATATACTTATTTGAATCGAAGTTATAATTTAAATATTTATTCTAATTATAAAAGGAATTGGAAATGGCGCGGTAGTTTTAAAATTCAATTTCAAATTTCAAATGAATGTACAGGATTCAAAATAAACCGGATTTTAGTGAAACCAGAAATATTTGAATCTGTTTGAAAATATCTTTCCAACGAATCTGAAAAATTGAAATTTCATAACGGGAATAAAAAGTTATGCCCAGTTGAAAATTCAGAATAGTCACTATGGAAATATAGCCCTTAAAAATGGAGATTTTGCAAATAGCCTCCGTTTTCGACATTATTGCTTGACTCCAATTGTAACGTCCCAGATTTTTGAACATTGATTACGAATATTTAAATCTGTTTAAATATTAATTTGGTGATATTAGCAGATTTTATATCGAATTTATTTTATAAAATCGAGTTCAAAAATATATAATTTATAATATAATTTAAACGAGCTCGAAAACGACGGGCAGTTCGTAATTTTCGATCTGAACTTTAATTGATTATACAGAATCCGTTTTAAGTCGGAATTCTGTGAAACAAGAAAAATTTAAACCGATTTGATTATATTTCTCTAATAAACGAGTAAAATCGTGATTTCATCGTGTAGATGGTAAGATATGCCTAGATTAAAATTTCTAATAGTCGTTATAGAATCGTTCATCGACGATAACGGTTTATTTGATATATCTGCATACTGGATTCGAATCTGGACAAGATTCTATTGAGACGTAGTTATAATTTAATTTTTTGAATTTTTCTGTAATTTTTAATAAAATAAATATCCAGCTTTTTATTTGAAGTATTTTGCACCCTGTATCAGTATTTCGGGGTTTCACAATATAAGTTAACCTAACGATATTATTATATTTCTGGGATAGTGACACCTCACTGGACACGACTATATTTTTATTTCTGTCCATAGGGGTCTATATGTAAACAGAGTATTATATGACGGGGTACGCAAAACTTCATATACTATACAAATATGAACTACCCTTTTCTCTGCGAATTTGAAGCATGAACGTAAAATGAAATAAGAGGCCATCGTTAACATGGGTACTATATTTGTATTTAATCAATAAATATTTCCCCCATTTTTAGTTATGCCTTGCGTCCCAATCTGTCTTTAAATCGTGCTGCTCAAGCCATGTTCTTTCCGTGCCTGTCAAGCAGCTACTTCCTTGCTTTTCAAGGTACCAAATAAATATTATTTTCTAGTCGCGTGGTCTCCACACCTTCTCCTCTTATATATACGCTGCTACTCCTTTTATTCCAAAAAACAAAACTCTTCTCTTCCATTCTCGTTTTAGCAAAAAGAAAACAAACCAAATGTCTTTATAATAACGCAAGCCCTGTTTATATTTACTAAAAAAAATACTACGTTTACATATCGAGGCATCGGACACGGATGCAGTCGTTAGTGGGAAGAAGTCGGAGGTCGAGGAGGGTCCGTCTGGGGTTCATCGGAGATTCGGAGTTGAGGTTCATCACGTAATGGTAGTACGTGAGCCCTTGGATTCCGAAACAAAGGCAGCAGCTCGTGGGGGTACTCATGTATAGTGCAGTTCAGTGGTGAAGTGGCGCTGGGATGGCGAACATTGCAGGTACGGCTTGGTTGGAAGCAGGGGATGAAGTAGTGTTGCGGTTTTTTTTATTTGGATGAAGCACGTAAAATATTTGGATGGAGATGCAGAAGTATTTGAAGTTGGGGTCTAAGGAGCGTGAAGGGGGAGTCTTGCATGCAGTATGAAGGAGAGAGTAATTGTACGTGGTGAAAAGGTTCAGAAAGTATACCGTTTGGTGGGGGAAAGAACTTGAAGGAGGAGGATGTGAAAACGTAGAAGAAAGTAAATAAAAGAAGGGAAGAATGGAAGGGGATGGACGGTTTGGTATGGGAAGAAGTGTGGGAGGGCTGCTAGCTAGAACGAAGGGGCGGTATTGGTACTGGACGTGAGGGAAACGCTGGGCTCAAAAGGGTAGGAACAAACATAGAAGAAGGGATCTTAACAGTGGAAGTAAAGAGGAGCGGTGCTGAAGACAATGAACAGTGGGAAGGAAGTGAACAGAGCAATGGTAATATTTATATTGGATCTAATGAATAAGCGTTAAGTTAATAAGATATAAATAATTAGTTAACGGTAGTAGCATGTGTCTCGAATGAGCCTAAACTGGTTAACCGTGACTTTGTCCAGCATAACCATTTTTAAATATGCCAAAATTTTGATTTGAAGATGCCTAAGTATGTTTTGGATAGGTCCTAATACCAGCTATATATATATATTATAAAGAAAGAAAGGGTTAATTTATATAATGCGCCAGACCATATATAACATGCAACTGGTAGTTAAAACTGTTAAGAACACAAGTTACTATATTATATACTTTAATTAATCATAACAATGCAAAATTTGTCTAGACAGACGTAAAAAAAACGGTTTAGTTT
The DNA here is from genome assembly GCA_030737875.1 of Allium sativum. Lineage (NCBI taxonomy): Eukaryota > Viridiplantae > Streptophyta > Magnoliopsida > Asparagales > Amaryllidaceae > Allium > Allium sativum. The sequence goes on from CM060918.1 coordinate 1,054,915,629, forward strand.
AACGTTTAGATGTGCCTCTACACTTCCAGTGTAACTAATCAACATTGAATATAACCTAAGTAAGAATTAAAGTAATACAATATTTTTTTAATAACACTATTTGTATAGGTATATAGCAATTAAATTTATGACAGTGTCGTACTGCACAGAATCATAACAAATTAGGAGCGTTGGACCCATATCAAAGGGCGTATGACTTTGAAATTGAAACAGACGAAGTTGAACGCAGTTGGAAGCTGGTAGAACAAACCGTTTTGATGCAGAGTAGATTCAAGGTGAGTTCAACTCACTCAGTTTACCCCGTTTATATTTTATATAAACCGGGTTCTCTTTTATTTGTGTGTGCTAATGGTTGATATTTGATGACGGTTGTATGTATGCTAAATATTTTAATATTCATTGATTAAATTAAGCGTTTGTTTAATTTAATCAAATTAAATCGTTATTTTAGACGATTAAATCCCAAACAAGGTAACTTACCTTACTGGTTACGTTTATAATAATAAAAACGTACTAAATAAATAATTGAATGCTTGATTGAATGTTAAAAAAATTTTGTTGACTGTTATTGGTTGAACTGTATGGTTGTGTTAAAAATTAAGGTAATCCATTTTGATGCAGGGAAGGACAGGTTGGAGGGATCCAACCGGATTCCTCAAATATATTGTGTATTTATATAAACTGTTAATCTGATTGAATGTTGATTGCTGAAACCAAATTCAACACTTGTTTGATATAAGCCAATGGATGATATTGGTTGGGAAATTATCGGTAGATGGCCTGTAAATAACTCGGTTTATAGAAATTGATTTATCGTCACGTAAATCAATAGGAAGGAAGTTATAAATTTGTTTTATAACAAAAGTTAGTTTTTAAATCTATTTTATATATATTATTTTAAATAAAGTTATGAAAGTAAATAAATAGTTATTTTTTTCTTGTAATTATAAAACGAGTATATAAAGCGAGATTTGTCGGTTAAGAAGTTTTGTAAACCAGTGAGCAGTGATTAGCGAAATAATTAAGAGTTGAATTAATTGTTTTCAATAAACAATTAAATGAGATTGACTAATTTAATTAGATTGTTAATGGAATCAAATGTAATTTATTTAAAATAATTTTATTTATTTATTTAAAAGAAATGACCAAGTGAAAATGGTTAATAGAGTAATTTTGTTTGGGATAACCAAGTCGTCGACTTGCACGAGGATTAATTTTTATAAACCATAATTGGATTGTTAATTATTATTGAAGTAAGGTATCATTTTAAATAACCTTTATAAGAAAGATTAATTATTTTATTGAAGTAAACTAGTTGACATAAAGAATGTTAGACCATTAACAAGGAGTTGAAACATAAACGGTATTTTAAAAGTATAGTATGAATATGAATTCCCAAAGTGTCTCGATAGATGAGAATTAAAAATATAATAGTGGTTTCTAATGAAACCCAGTTGTTTTGATATATCGAACTCAAATTTCTATAAAAAGAACAATATTAACTTCTACAGTGAAAAATGTTTTAGAGAAACCGAGTTGAAAGAAATGGTAATAAAGGGGTTTAGCTGAGCAAGACCTTGTTTTGAACTAAAAAGGTTTCTTTTAAAAAGTTTAACTCATATCTTTTTGAGTTAGAATTTTGACTTATTCCCTGAAAGGAATTTTATAAAAGGAAAGTTTTAAAACGAGATTAACTAAGTTGGAATCGAATAGAAACCTTGGTGGATTGAACAGGGTTATAAAATGAGAATCTAACGATAAAAAACAAAAGATGAATATTTTTAATATGAAAGGAGTTTATTGGAATAAAACTAAGATATACATTTATTTAAAAGAAGGATTCTAAAAATAGATAGAAGTGTTGAAATATTATTTGAATAAGATTTCGTTTATAAACTGATATATTTTCCGAAGATAGGAGTGGTATCGACTTAAGGTCTGAGAGCTAGGTAAATAAAATACCCTAACTTGTAACGACTTCATGATTATCCAAGGATGATGTTAGTCTATAAAAAAATGGTGAAGGATATCATAAATTAAATTCGAAAAGCTATAAGACTTAATTTCGAAATAAGAATTAAAAAGCGGGATTCCAAGTATTGGAAGATGTAGAAGTTTTTAATAACAACTGATTAATTAAATGCCCAAATGATGCTGTATACTAAACTAGTAAATCCATTTTATTTTCATGGATTTATGGATGTTTATTTTGATTGTTAAATCACCGACTATCAAAATCTGTCTAAAAGCGTTGTTGGTACGGAAAGACCAGGATCGAATTTATATTCGAAAACCATTCCGACCAGCAAATTCGTAAATCGTTGAAGATATCAAAAGATGGCCGAGATGGAGCTTTGAAGACCGTGGATCTTCATAAGCAGAAGGATTACTTGCCGAATATTCTCTGGCTAGCTACCAGAGGTATCCTGACGTGATTCGGTCGTGGTTGGGATGTTGCGGGTTACAAGGACTTCTCGCTACTGATCCTTTGGATGCAGTAGGAGGGTGCCTTCGGTTCATCCTATTCTTGGATGACTTTTATGGACGATGTGAATGGTGGCCAGATGTTTCAAAAGTCGATTATAACCTCAAGCCTCATCAACCGGGAAATGACAAAAATCGGGCAGGCAGCATGGCTACGTGGCTCGCTCCCATTAGGATGTATAATCACCTATCTAGAGAACTTCCTTTTACTTCTTTAATCTATCGATGCTGTCCCTTTTCGGGAAACGGTTGCTGATCCCAACCGTTGGTGATATACATTCGATACACTCAAGCGAAATGAGTGGTCGGTCATGTGTGGGCCGGGTTGCAAGACATTCTTGTTGAATCCAGTGTATTCGCCTCTAGAGATACACTATCGGAAGGTGGTCCCATACCTTGTCATAGTCGGAATCAAATCTCCAATAAGTCCCTGCGATTTTGATTGTATACTATATATATGGAGCGTGAGATGCAAGTGTTCCACTAGATTGTTATATAATTGTATTTAGACACTATTATAATATCATAATAAGATATGATTTCAAAACTGTTGTGGGTTATAGTAAGGTAAAAACCGTGCGTGTTTATGTGTGGGCTGGTCTTACTTTTATCCTTTTCTTTCAAATGATTTTGGAATTTAAAATCAATATGGATGTTATACAAACTTAGTGGGTTTCTCACTCTGGTTCACCAGACTGACCCGGTGTTTGTAATGCTCGGGTTAGCCCGGGTTACAGGTTCAGGTCATTGGATAATACAGAGTTTAGAAGACGTGCTGGAGGAGTTCAGACATATGGTTTTTATCTAGTATATTCCGCTATATGATGTATATGAGGACAGGTTGTTATAACTGTCCAAGTATGTGGATGTACTCTGATATTGTAAGTATTTTACAAGCTCTCAATAAAAGTTATTTCTATATTATATTTTGTTCCGCTGCGATATGAGACTCTGTATGGTATTGTTTCTTCTTCTTCTTCTTCTTCTATTCTAATATTTCTTTCTTTCTTATTTCATCCTCTAAATTCTTTCTATTGGCATCTGGGTTTCCTGTACAATTTGGGTTGGATTGGTGTGATTTGATCAACTCAAAAGGTACCGGAAATCCAGGTCGCTACAGTTGGTATTAGAGCTATTGGTTTAGTAATAACCTTGGCTCTGTGGCGTAACTCAATAGAGATGGGGTTAGTAATAACCTAGATTGAGTTTGAGTGTATATCTGAGAGCGCGTATTTGTAATTTATTATAAAATTATTTTTATATAGTTTTACTCGGATTATTATTTTGTATAAATACATTTTTCTCAAATGATTATAATATGGATTTGTTTGAATAACTTGTATTAGAATTCAAATTTGAATATTGAACTGCATTAGATTCATATAATAAAAAGATTTCACTTGTGAAATCAAGTAAATGATAATTGAATGGAAATTAATCCAATATTAATCAATTGATATTGATAGATGTAAGACCAAAGAAAACGCAGACCAGTAAGTATCAGTGTTAAACATAAGCAAATGATTTGGTTGCTTGTTGTTTGGATTTTGGATTGGTTGAAAAAAATTCATCAAACAGTTTGAATGAAGTGGAATTGAGTTCAAGTATTGTGAATTAGGAAAAACCTCGTTTATGAAATGAACAGGATTATTTTACCTTGTATTTGTCACTGGCATTGTGAGTTGAGATAAGTGCAGATATCATACGGCTATGGAGATTGGCTTGATTTCTGAGATTGGAAGTTCATACGAAGAGCAGTTAGTTGGTTTGTTGCGAAATTGAAATTGAGTTGCCCGAAAAAAAGGTAAACCTTAAAATATTGATTGGAGTTGTTGATTTATACCCCTGAGTTGGGTAGCCATTTGGCTTTTGGTTTTCTTTTGGGGAAGTTGAGCCCGGAGTGGCATTTGTAGTTGTTGTGATCGAGCCGTGCAGTGGAGCTGCTGGCGAATTTTTTTGGAACATTTAAAGAGTTTGAATTTGTTTTGGTAATAATTATTTTAAAATAATCGTGTTCGGAACATTCTTCTTAACTTGTAATTTCGGGGACGAAATTCTTTTAAGGGGGAAGAATGTAACGTCCCAGATTTTAGAACGTTGATTACAAATATTTAAATCTATTTAAATATTAATTTGGTGATATTAGCAGATTTTATATCGAATTTATTTTATAAAATCGAGTTCAAAAATATATAATTTATAATATAATTAAAACGAGCTCGAAAGCGACGCGGTAGTTCGTAATTTTCGATCTGAACTTTAATTGATTATACAGAATCCGTTTTAAGTCGGAATTCTGTGAAACAAGAAACATTTGAACCGATTTGATTATATTTTTCTAATAAAAGAGTAAAATCGTGATTTCATCGTGTAGATGGTAAGATATGCCTAGATTAAAATTTCCAATAGTCGCTATAGAATCGTTCATCGACCGTAACGGTTTATTTGATATATCTGCATACTGGATTCGAATCTGGACAAAATTCTTTTGAGACGTAGTTATAATTTAATTTTTAAAATTTTACTGTAATTTTTAATAAATTAAATATGCAGCTTTTTATTTGAAGTATTTTTCACCCTGTATCAGTATTTCGGGGTTTCACAATATAAGTTAACCTACCAATATTATTATATTTCTGGGATAGTGACACCTCGCTGGACACGACTATATTTTTATTTCTGTCCATAGGGGTCTGTATGTAAACAAAATATTATATGATGGGGTACACTAAACTACATATACTATACAAATATGAACTACCCTTTTCTCTGCGAATTTGAAACATGAACGTAAAATTAAACAAGAGGCCATCGTTAAAATGGGTACTATATTTGTATTTAATCAATAAATATTTCCCCCATTTTTTATGATGCCTTGCATCCCAATCTGTCTATAAACCATGCTGCTCAAGCCATGTTCTTTCCGTGGCTGTCAAGCAGCTACTTCCGTGGTTTTCAAGGTACCAAATAAATATTATTTTCCAGTAGTGTGGTCTCCACACCTTCTCCTCTTATATATACGCTGCTACTCCTTTTCTTCCAAAAAACAAAACTCTTCTCTTCCATTATCGTTTTAGTAAAAAGAAAACAAACCAAATGTCTTCATAATAACGCAAGCCCTGTTTATATTTACTAAAAAAATATATACTGCGTTTACATATCGAGGCACCGGACACGGATGCAGTCGTTAGTGGGATAAGTCGGAGGTCGAGGAGGGTATGTATGGGGTTCGTCAGTGATTCAGAGTCGAAGTTCATCACGTAATGGTAGTACGTGAGCCCTTGGATTCCGAAACAAAGGCAGCAGCTCGTGGGGGTACTCGTGTACGGTGTAGTTCAGCGGTGAAGTGGCGCTGGGATGGCGAACGTTGCAGGCACGGCTTGGTTGGAAGCAGGGGATGAAGTAGTGTTGCGGTTTTTTTTTATTTGGATGAAGCACATATAATATTTGGATGGAGATACAGAAGTATTTGAAGCTGGGGTCTAAGGAGCGTAAAGGGGGAGTTTTGCATGCAGTATGAAGGAGAGAGTAATTACACGTGGTGAAAAGGTTCGGAAAGTATACCGTTCGGTGGGGGAAAGAACTTGAAGGAGGAGGATGTGAAAAAGTAGAAGAAAGTAAATAATAGAAGGGAAGAATGGAAGGGGATGGACGGTTTGGTATGGGAAGAAGTGTGGGAGGGCTGCTAGCTAGAACGAAGGGGCGGTATTAGTACTGGACGTGAGGGAAACGCTGGGCTCAAAAGGGAAAGAAGAAATATAGAAGAAAGGATCTTAACAGTGGAAGTAAAGAGGAGCGGTGCTGAAGACAATGAACAGTGGGAAGGAAGTGAACAGAGCAATGGTAATATTTATATTGGATATAATGAATAAGCGTTAAGTTAATAAGATATAAATATTTAGTTAACGGTAGTAGCGTGTGTCTCGAATGAGCCTAAACTGTTTAACCGTGACTTTGCCCAGTATAACCATTTTTAAATATGCCAAAATTTTGATTTGAAGATGCCCAAGTATGTTTTGGATAGGTCCAAATAACAGCTATATATATATATTATAAAGAAAGGAAGGGTTGATTTATATAATGCGCCAGACCATATATAACATGCAACTGGTAGTTAAAATTGTTAAGAACACAAGTTACTATATTATATACTTTAATTAATCATAACAATGCAAAATTTGTCTGGACAGACGTAAAAAAAAAGAAAAATAACGGTTTAGTTTAACGTTTAGATGTGCCTATACACTTCCAGTGTAACTAATCAACATTGAATGTAACCTAACTAAGAATTAAAGTAATACAATATTTTTTTAATAACACTATTTGTATAGGTATATAGCAATAAAATTTATGACAGTGTCATACTGCACAGAATCATATCAAATCAGGAGCGTTGGACCCATATCAAAGGGCGTATGACTTTGAAATTGAAACAGACGAAGTTGAACGCAGCTAGATGCTGGTAGAACAAACCATTTAGATGCAGAGTAGATTCAAGGTGAGTTCAACTCACTCAGTTTACCCCGTTTATATTTTATATAAACCAGGTTCTCTTTTATTTGTGTGTGCTAATGGTTGATATTTGGTGACGGTTGTATGTATGCTGAATATTTTAATATTCATTGATTAAATTAAGCGTGTGTTTAATTTAATCAAATTTAATCGTTATTTTAGACGATTAAATCCCAAACAAGGTAACTTACCTTGCTGGTTACATTTATAATAATAAAAATGTATTAAATAAACAATTGAATGTTATAAATTATTTGTTGACTGTTATTGGTTGAATTGTATTTTGTGTTAAAAATTGAGGTAATCCATTTTGATGCAGGGAAGGATAGGTCGGAGGGATCCAACCGGATTTCTCAAACATATTGTGTATTTATATAAACTGTTAATCTAATTGATTGTTGTTTGCTGAAACCAAATTCAACACTTATTTGATATAAGCAAATGGGTGATATTGGTTGGGAAATTATCGGCAGATGGCCTGTAAATAAATCGTTTTATAGAAATTGATTTATCGTCACGTAAATCAATAGGAAGGTAGTTATAAATTTGTTTTGTAACAAAAGTTAGTTTTGAAATCTTTTTTATATAGATTATTTTAAATAAAGTTATGAAAGTAAATAAATAATTATTATTTTCTTGTAATTATAAAACGAGTATATAAAGCAAGATTTGTCGGTTAAGAAGTTTTGTAAACCAGTGAGCAGTGATTAGCGAAATAGTTAAGAGTTGAATTAATTGTTTTCAATATACAATTAAATGAGATTGACTAATTTAATTAGATTGTTAATGGAATCAAATGAAATTATTTAAAATAATTTTATTTATTTATTTAAAAGAATTGACTAAGTGAAAATGGTTAATAGAGTAATTTTGTTTGGGATAACCAAGTCGACGACTTGCACGAGGATTAATTTTTATAAACCATTATTGGATCGTTAATTATTATTGGAGTAATGTATCATTTTAAATAAACTTTATAAGAAAGATAAGAGTGTTGTCGACTCAAGGTCTAAGAGGTAAATAAAATACCCCAACTTGTAACGACTTCATGATTATCCAAGGATGATGTTAGTCTATAAAAAAATGGTGAAGGATATTATAAATTAAATTTGAAAAGCTATAAGACTTAATTTCGAAATAAGAATTAAAAAGCGGGATTCCAAGAATTGGAAGATGTAGAAGTTTTTAATTAACAACTGATTAATTAAATGCCCAAATGATGTTGTATACTGAACTAGTAAATCCATTTTATTTTCATGGATGTATGGATGTTTATTTTGATAGTTAAATCACTGACTATCAAAATCTGTCTAAAAGCGTTGTTGGTACGGAAAGACCAGGATCGAATTTATATTCGAAAACCATTCCAACCAGCAAATTCGTAAATCATTGAAGATATAAAAAGACGGCCGAGATGGAGCTTTGAAGACCGTGGATCTTCATAAGCAGAAGGATTACTTGCCGAATATTCTCTGGCTAGCTACCAGAGGTATCCTGACGTGATTCGGTCGTGGTTGGGATGTTGCGGGTTACAAGGACTTCTCGCTAATGATCCTTTGGATGCGGTAGGAGGGTGCCTTCGGTTCATCCTGTTCTTGGATGACTTGTATGGACGACGTGAATGGTGGCCAGATGTTTCAAAAGTCGATTATAACCTCAAGCCTCATCAACCGGGAAATGAAAAAAATCGGGCAGGCCGCATGGCTACGTGGGTCGCTCCCATTAGGGTGTATAATCACCTATCCAGAGAACTTCCTTTTACTTCTTTAATCTATCGATGCTGTCCCTTTTCGGGAAACGGTTGCTGATCCCAACCGTTGGTGATATACATTCGATACACTCAAGCGAAATGAGTGGTCGGTCAGGTGTGGGCCGGGTTGCAAGACATTCTTGTTGAATCCAGTGTATTCGCCTCTAGAGATACACTATCGGCAGGTGGTCCCATACCTTGTCATAGTCGGAATCCAATCTCCAATAAGCGCCTGCGATTTTGATTGTATACTATATATATGGAGCGTGAGATGCAAGCGTTCCACTTGATTGTTATTTAATTGTATTTAGACACTATTATAATATCAGAATAAGATATGATTTCAAAACTTTTTTGGGTTATAGTAAGGTAAAAACCGTGCGTGTTTATGTGTGGGTTGGTCTTACTATTATCCTTTTCTTTGAAATGATTTTGGACATAAAATCAATATGGATGTTATACAAACTTAGTAGGTTTCTCACTCTGGTTCACCAGACTGACCCGGCGTTTGTAATGCTTGGGTTAGCCCGGGTTATAGGTTCAGGTCATTGGATAAAACAGAGTTTAGAAGACGTGCTGGAGGAGTTCAGACGTATGGTTTTTATCTAGTATATTCCGCTGTGTGATGTATATGAGGACAGGTTGTTATAACTGTCCAAGTGTGTTGATGTACTCTGATATTATAAGTATTTTACAAGCTCTCAATAAAAGTTATTTCTATATTATATTTTGATCCGCTGCGATATGAGACTCTGTATGGTATTGTTTCTTCTTCTTCTTCTTCTATTCTAATATTTCTTTCTTATCTCATCCTCTAAATTCTTTCTATTGGCATCTGGGTTTCCAGTACAATTTGGGTTAGATTGGTGTGATTTGATCAGCTCAAAAGGTACCGGAAATCCGGGTCGTTACACCAATTTTCATAATTATTGGAATCAATATGTGAGCGTGGAAAAAGAAAACGTGTTTTGACAGTTTTAGTCAAATTGGATCGACCAGAAAATGGCCATTTTTCAAACGGTCTCCAAATTTGACGAAATTAGTTTTGTTAGGACTGTATCGTCAATACAAAGCTAGAAATAATTTTTCTTGAATTTTTAGGGTCCGTATGTGAGACGACCCCAAACCCCGTACTGACGGCGGCAAGGGTAATCCATGGAATATAACACATAAACAGATAATAGCAGAACAGAATTAAATAAACACACCAGATAATGAACAATAGAATATACTGGATAAAAGTAATCATCAGAGTTACACCGTATACAGGATCATACTTAGTAAAAATACAGTTCAGCTATACATAAATGTCTACAGGGGAAAACAAACATAATATGTACAATAGGAGCTGAACAGCATAAAAAGAGATAAATGATAGAATCCATCTTCAGCTCCAGCTATCCAGAAAGAACCAGCTAAACCTGAATACAAGGCTGCCCATGTAGAAAAAGGGCACCCGAGTTTGAAAGTGAAACAAACTACGAGTCAGTCATGGGACTGGTATGAGAAATCTACTCAACACATATATAATTTGGCTAATCACAGGACCACGCCACTTTCGTGGAATGGGTTTACTCCATTGGATTGCCGGTGCTTTAAAACAAATCTTTCTTTTAAACAACGCAATGCATTTTATAAAAATGAAGCCATTATAAGACTCAGTTCCCATCACACAATGCAATGCAAACCGGAGGATAGAGTTTTACCTTATAACGGCCAAAATATGCTTGATACGAATAAAACAAAGGCAATTGATATTATTGCTAGTGTTTATATGTTTTGAAAACAATTTCAAATCATAACTATCAATCATAAGCGGCATGGGTACCATATATCATGTCGCCATATATATATACAATCAAAACCGCACGATGTCGTATTTGGAAATTGGATTTCCGTCATGAACCAAGGCAAAAGATAGTCCTTACCGAATTCGTGACTCTCTAGCCCGAGCCACATGACCCAGACTCAGGTGGTCCCTTGGAGCGATAGGGCCGGTCCACCGATGTGGATTAAAATGCTTGAACAATACGTTTCCCCGCCCTTTGGGGGCGTAAACGAGCCAACGAATGACTCCATCGGACCCGGATCATCCGATCAAACCGAGGCGCCTCGCAACAGCAACAACCACACAGGTGAAAAGTATATAAATATCAGGGCTGGTAGGTCACTGACACCACCCTAGCTAGAAAGAAACGCATGCCCTCCCTGAGGTCCTTCTCCTGTTTCTGGTTCATACCGGAGTGCGAGGCTCGCGAATTCACATTATACACAAAGCTACGCCACACAGGCGGTGCTCTGATCATCACCAAAAGACTTTGCTTTTCAACAGAAGCCTTGATCATTTGCCACTTAGGCATACCACACTAGCAATTCATGCCATGCGACTGATGTCTATCGATATACAACCTCTGAGCTCGTGCATTTCAGAGAAGGGCGTTAAGCAAAAGAATAAATTCTCGGCCGCCAAACAGATGTATATTTAATAGAGATCAATCAACACAGAATAAAATCCAATGTCAGACACGCAGTCCATTTACAAGTCCGTTCTGGGTCTGAACGAAACCGGAGGCACTAAATACCTCGCAAACCCTTCGATCACCACGTACATCTGGACGATCACCACTCATTATCCATATTTCGGGATGCCTCCCAATCAGGACCTCGGTTACCATCCAAACGAGGTGAAGATCTCCGGTCTTTGACCACCGTCTTCATCTTCGAATTTCAATCGTCGGTCAATTATTTGAAATGAGAATTAACTCGGCCTTTTCAAATAATTCACGTATATTTAGAATTTCAAATCAATTTATTTCAATGGTTAAATCATTCGACAACACCAATTTTGTTTTTTAATGTAAATTTCACACCAAACACATTCAACCATCAAATACCACATAAATCGAGCAAATTCAGTTTATTTCCATTCCATATAGTTTATGATATTTTATAACGATTTATCGCTATTTTTATTTATTTTAAAATAGCCAATTTATTCAAAACGACGCTTCGGGCCATAACGCGGCCGTGGCGCTGTTTTTCTTCAGATTTGATTTACACATATCTGAAAATCTAACCGTTGGATCTTCACAAAATTTACCTCATTAGAAAGGTCTTTTCAAAACGAACCCAACGGTTCCAGTTTCGGGAAATTCCGACGGTCGGATCTCCCGGTACAATCATTTGAAGTTTCGATTTCAAAATACGAACTGCAGCGTCGTTATTCGATTAAATATAATTATATATATATATATATAATCGTCTTTGGCGTTGTTTTTCTTCAGATTTGAATTAGACATTCCAGACAATCCAACCGTTGGATTTTTACAAAATTGGTGCCGTTGGAAAGATTTTTCCAAAGCGGACCCAACGGTTGCGGTTTCGGGAAAATCCAATGGTCGGATTTCCCGCATTAGTTGTTTGAAATCACGGTATCAAAATACGAGCTGCACTTCCACATTTCGTTTTAATTTTATTTATATTTATATATTTATATAAATATAGTTCATTCAACAATTTCAATATCGTTTTCACTTCAAATATTTCACTAACGCCTTTAAATTTTGGAAAATTTCGCCATAACCTCCTTTGTACGGGAGGGGCTGGGAAAATTCCCAAATAGCCACACGGGCGTCTCATGTCAAAAGAAAAAGAAAAAGCCAAGCGGCTAGCCAACAGGCTCATAAAATCATCACCCAAACAAAACAGTAAATGTGTACCTATTTGTCGAGCACAAAATTTTATTCCTCTTCTCTAGCCCCTTTGCTATAACCTGTTCAATAAATATGCATGTACATATATACAGTTCTTATCATTTATCATTTTCCATTCAACTTCATATTTGATTCCATTTGGTTTAAAAACACCATTCATTCTAATGTTGCATGCATTGGCAAAAATCATATCATTAGCTAATTAATGAATATTTTAACTCAGGCATATTTATTTGAACGAGTGGCTATTTTTAGCACTACACATTTCAATAATTCATGTATGTAATAAAAATGTGATTTTTATTGTAAAACAATTCTTTTCAAAACACTATTATTTTATATAGTCTATATAGATGATAAAAAGGTGATTTTTATTGTAAAACAATTTATTTTAAAACAAGGTCATTTTACATAGTTCATATTGATGATAAAAAGGTGATTTTTATCATAAAACAATTTATTTCAAAATATGAATACCATCCAACCCATGAATTTCAATCCAACGAATGAATATCGATTCAACACATGAAGGTTTTCTATAGTTTCTATATATAGATAAAAATGTGATTTTTACATTTAAAACACGAATACCATTCAACACATGAATTTCTAATCAACGAATGAATATCGATTCAACTCATGAAGGTTTTCTATAGTTTATATACATAGATAAAAATGTGATTTTTACATTTAAAACACGAATACCATTCAACACATGAATTTCTAATCAACGAATGAATATCGATTCAACACATGAAGGTTTTCTATTCAACGAATAAATATAGTTTCAGCAAATGAAAATAATTCAAACACATGAATATCATTCAAAATTTCGGTAGCATGACGGCAGGGTAGTTAAAACCGGGACCGTCCCTAGTACTGCTCCTCGCTCTACCTTAAAACCTCGCGGTTTTTGACAATGGGGATCATGCATCTAGTTTGCACGCAGGCAGCATGTATATATTTATTTCATTTCAACAAACTAATCCTATGTGGTTTCAACCAAATATTTCTCAACCACAAATGGGTATTTTTCAACCCCAATCAATCAATATCAACCACAAACAATCCCAAACAATCATTCGCTATCAATCAATTTTCACACCAATCACAACCAATAAATATCGTCCATGGTTTGTGGACGAGGGGCGTATGTATATATATATATATATATATATATATATATATATATATAGCAATTCACTTCTATTTCAACACATATATAAATTTTACAACGCAAATGTAACTTATACATCGAACATACAACTTATACAACGCTTATACAAGAGGTGTGCAACGTTTATATAACTCATACATCGACTATATAATTTATACATCATCGTTTTCCATATCATTTATAAATTAGAAATCTCACATTGGGTTCCACTCCACCAAAAATAGCAGAAGGCTCAGAAAAATATGCGGTCTCTTCTAAAATGTAGAAGACGTCCACACGAGTCCACTGTCTCTTGTTTCACTTAATTTCGTCAACAAACGAAAGAGATATGATTTTTACAGTGAAATCAAAAACCGTAGCGCTTTAAAGCGCTATAATATAGTTGAAATTATAATAGCCGTGTACCTTCCTCATTTGTTCAAACCTAGGTTTTGATTTTCACGCAAATCCATGCAACGATGTAACGATCGGCCTTCACCATGCCCTAGCGCTCCGAGAGGCGCACCTGACGCCACCACTGGTGGTCAACTCGATATCGCAGAGGAGGAGGGATTCGGCCTCGAACGATGAGACTTTGAGGAGCTGGATCTCGTCCAACACGTGACGAGGAGGGGCGCTTCTGGTCTTGATCTGAAGAGGGAAGGGAGAGCTTCGAAAAGTTGAACTGTAGCAGGGTGTGTTGGAGCGCGGTTTGGTCGGAAAGTGGCTGGGAAGATTGGAGCAGTGGCCGTCGTCGATCGCAGGTCGGGGAGAGAGAAATTCCGTGTTTTCTTTTATTTTATTTTTATTAAATTCTGATTGGCCGGTGGGTTTTAAAGGGGGTTTTCTGACACGACCACCAATCCAAACCCAACGACTGTCGTCCCTAGCGTTTTACCCCCATTCCGAACACAATGGGATATGTTTCGAAGGCCCATTCGAATGTTTCAGTCAGTTTTCCTTCAGATTAAAGTATAAAACATTCAATATTTAATTTGAACGTACACTTCAATTTGCCAGGGCCACAAACTGATTCGAAAAATTCCAGAAAAATAAATCTATCTATGTTTTGACGATACGGTCCCAACAAAACTAGTTTCGTTGAATTCTGAGACCATTTGCAAAAAGGCCCATTTTTGGTCGATCCAATTTAACTTTAATTGACCAAAACACATTTTCCTTTACCACGCTCACATATTAGCTTCAAAAATTATGAAATTTGAAACCTAGCAATAACTTCACATCCCGGATCCAACAAATGTGGTTTCGTCGAATTCCGAGGTAGTATGCAAAATGGCCAATTTCACGGGCTATATAAATTCCATAGCGACCTTTCTGAAAATTCATTCGGCCATAACTTTTGCTTTCCGCTATGAAAATTCGATTTTTCAGATTCGTTAGAAAGGTATTCACTAACAGATTTAAATATTTTTGGTTTCACTAAAATCCGTTTTGTTTTGCACCCGGTACAGTCCGACAAAGTTTGAATTCAATTTTTGAAACTGCAGCGCCATTTCAGGCCTTGTTTATAATTAAAATTAATTATATTCGTTTTCAATTGTCGATTCAAACTCACTTTTCATTGCCATTATTTAAAATATTTATTTTAAATATTTAAAATCCATTATTTCAGCCAATTTAAAAATTTTAAATTGGTTCAAATTTTCTGGGTCGTTACAGTATGTGGCCCCGGCAAATTGAAATGTGCGTTCAAATTCAATATATAGATTTATATTTTGATTTTAACGGAAACTGATCGACACAGTCGAATAGGCTTACAGGACATATCCCATTGTGTTCGGAATGGTGGTAATTAGTTAGGGGCGACAGTCGTTGGGTCTCGTTTGGAGTTCAAAAAGAAAAGTCAACCTTCATGGAGAATTAAATAAAATAAATATATATAATTTCTTTTCACTTAAATCCCTCCTCTCTCTCTCTTCTGTTTCAAATCGAACAGCAAAAAAAAAGAGAGAAACCGCGATGCCCCATCGGAACCCCGCCTCCACCCTCCTCCAGGCGCCACGCGCCGCCACAACCCCCTTCTTAACCTGTATAAAATAAAACTTATTAACTCTATCACTTATATTTTTTAAATAAATAACCCAGTTTTACCATTAAACATAAATCACATACAACTTAACAACAAATTAAATACTCAGTGTTACAAACATAGCCAATATAAAGTGAATATGGAACCAAACAAAAACATTAACTCTAACAAGTTCAACTTGAAATCCAAAACCCATGCAATAATAATTCAAAAACACAAACTAGGTAGGATAGAACCTGAAACTTAGTCAACCTCTTCGATCTTAGGACTTGCACTACCACTAGAAGGAGCATGGACGTCCTTATCCATTCCTCCTTGACACATCTTCATACCAAATGGCTATCATCCAACCACTAAACCGCCTCATATATCGCCTCCTCTATCTTCTTCCTATCGTTAGTAGCCAACTGGTTGCGACTTATCTACAACAATATGACAAGTCAAAATATATTTGTGATTTATACTAGATATTTCACTGACAATCAGATGTTTCTCTCAATCAATACTCTTGCATGAAGACTACCTTTTCGGAAGATCGATATATCATGAACATACATATTTGAACGCCGGTGCGAAATAAAAGTTTCCAGCCACATTATTGGCATCTAAGAATCCAAATATATTGCATCCTTCACCATCTTAATCTTTCATTCTTTATAAAGAACCGTCCCTCGTGCAATGAATTTAATAAATAACTTTTTACTACGTTATATACCAAATAGGCAGTTAGTTGTTAACAATATTATTCTAAATTCATCTTTGTGGATGTCCAATAGACAGTATTATTACTGCCATTTTATCAAGTGTGAAAACTCTGATGGAAAGAACACCGGTTTTTTTTTTACTGACATTTTCACACATAAAGAGTAATCTCTATTGAAATTTATGTCTTATTTTAGACAAAATTTCATGGCTTTCCATATCTGAGTTGCCATTTGATATTTTAGATATTATTAATTTTGGCATATCATAAGAACCTGGTCAATTAATTATGGGTTTGACATCCCCCAACTTTTTTAAAAGGAGCTATAACAAAAACCAGGGAGAATAGCCAACAAGACTAAATATGAGTAAACATCCGTTTGTATCCTTGGTTAGACCCGTAGATTTCTTTTCCCCTAGTTGCATATATAGATGGAATAATTAAAGAACTCTGATTTCATAATCATAGAAGCGGAAGTGTGGAGGGGGTTGGAGTTTTCGGGAAATCTATAAAAGAACAATTTCACAACAATAGATGCATAAGAACAATATACCAAGTAGTCAATGTCAGTCTACAAAAAACTGCATCGGGGGTCCTAGAAGTACTATGGCTACTAGGATATATCCTGTGATTAAAACTTCCATAGTCAAATATAATTAGCAACTAAACTAAGCAGATATGTTTAATGTGGAGATTCATGTACCTAAGGTCCACCAAGTCCATCTTGCCTGGGTTAAATAACGTTACCACTTGCATCTATGCATCTCTTAATTATATCATGCCACTGTGACAAAAAATGAAACTATTTTCATTGTACTTGTACATTTTCGTTATACATACGATTTGAATGGAGGGTTGATGGCCTATGTTGGCATATTGTATTCTACTCATGTGGTCAGTGCAGAGTACATATTATCTAGAAACTTGAATATAGTTTGGACATAACACAAACCACATCTAGATGTTCTTCTCCATTAATATCCATGGAATCGAGACAGACCATGGAACAAGCAAGTGCGGGGGAGGTGGCGTTAAGCTGCAAGTTCATATGTACTATGCTATAAGAATCAAATTAACAATAATTTAGCAAACATTCATAACATATAATGTGATACTTAAATGTACAAAATTTATATAACCAGCAAATGGAAGAAAAAAACAATAACAAAAACCAACTTCAAAGAAATGTATTCATTCCCAAGTTTCCATTAAAAATGTGAACTTTTGAATAAACTGAAGCGTCAAATTGTGATTACATTTGTATGAAGCCGCTCTACTCTAGAAGTATCAACAATGAGCTTTGTTTCTCGTATTACTGAGAAATCGAGATTAGATGGAAACGAGGGAAAATACAATCTAAAGAGGGAGAAGGCCGAGGGTGAAATCAAAAATTCAATCAATCCTGTCTATAACCAAATTTCTATGAACAAGTTGCAGAAACAAGAGAAATGGGTCTAAATGATTAAATAAAATAAAAAATTAATGACTGACCTGTAATAAAAAAATCCATGCTTTTGAATGACAAATTTTGGTTCCATTGCCTCATTATCCAATATGTTTAGCTGTCGTGTAACTATATGGTAGGATTACTGTCCCCTACAACTTGGAAGACAAAGAAAACTGGGTTCTCAGTAAAAAAAAGTGTGCATCAGTCTATAACATAAGCACATTCAAAGGAAATTATTCCACTATATATGGTCAATTCTATTATATGGAAATTATAACAATATTTTCCATGATCTTAGCTTCCAAAATTGAAGCAATTGTTCTATTAAATGATACAACATTTGTTTTGACAAATTCAAACAGATACAATGTACCATTGTTCAGAATATAACAGTTGCAGGTAGAGAAATATATTAAGTATAGTTCAACTGCTTATTGCATTCCGTAAACAATAACAAGTACTTGGGATGTAAATATTATAAAAATCTAGTATAAGGAGATTTCAACTCACATGCAGTAAATTCAGCTGGTGCGTTCATGTCTTCTGAACTAGCATTACCTCTGTCTAAAATGAAAATAAGAGTATAAAACCGAGTGCAAAATACATAAGAGGAAGTTTTTGCTTTCAGTAATGAATAATGTTACATTCACTGCTAGCAGAAGCATATGCAGATCGATCTGATCTAGCTTGCTGATTTGAGAAGGGCTGGAAACAAAATCACGTACTATGTAATATGAGCAACATTTATATAAAAAACAGAGAAAGTATACGACTAATGAATAATACATGGGCTGTATATGCATGGAAGAATCTTACACAAAACTTCAGTTATAAATATAATGATTAATAGAACACAAGGATGGGTGACAATGTTGATACATCATTTACTAATCATAATAGAATAAAAAGGGAACACGGTTGTCTTTTTAATATAATATATGTTATTACCTCTTAAAATATATGGAGAGTAAAACTAATTAGGATCTTGGGTATATAAATTATGTCAGCAAATGGTAGGATCAGTTAGAGGAAAGAAATATGCAAACCTCTTACTTTCGCATCTTATATAATTACAATTTTGTTAAATAAATTTCTACAAAAACTAAGAAATATGTTCAACTACTACATATATATTGTATCCGTATCTTTATTGTAATAAGTCAAATGATATATGTGCATGCTATTTAGTATTCAATTTATTTATTGTAATAAGTCAAATGATAAAACTAAGAGTAGATTTATTTTTTAACAGTTACACAAGTACCAATGCTGAAAATGTATATTTTCGTACTTCTAAGTCAAATGGTATTTAGGGGAACATGCTGATAGTGGACTATAATATTATTTTGTCATATAATGTGTTCTACATTATAGAATTGGTATTCACCGAGCATGCTTTGAAAACACTTTCTTTTGTAATAAGCTTACATGACCTTTGTTAGTTTGACACATTTGTTTGATAATCTCAGTTTCTTTGCATTTAAATTATTAACCTATCATGTGCTTTTTACCTCATGCACGATGCTTTATCATTTTTTTGATGGTACCAAAGTAATTTGATTGTTTGTAAATATCTGAAAATAAATATTGTTGGCCTCAAGAGAAATATAGAAGTTTTACAACGAAATTTTGCTTGGGATCACTGATTGTAGAGGAAGAACATTCTTCATGTTATCATAATCCATAATGTAGACTTAACGCTGGTTCTAAAGCAACAAACTAAGAAAAAACGTGAACCACTTTCAACCTTGCAAAATAGTATAAGGGGAAATAGGTAGTTGACATGATATTATGTTTTTTATATTCTGAGTTCCTACGAAGCTTGCTCATTTCAAATAGAAAAAGAGATACAGAACTGTGCATGACATGAATGCTTTTTTGAAAGCTTTTTCGGGAATTTCAAAATGAAGCCACTATGATATTAAATATAATATCATTGTATGTGTCCACATATACAAGTCAATGAATGTGTGTATGTACATACTAAATTAACAACAATTGTATTTTGCTATTTCTAGAACAACGTCGGTGTTGAGTTTGAAAACTAATTGACCCATATAAGCGTTTTTCAAAAATCTCACTGGTGTGAGATTCATGCTTCAAATTTTATTCTTTACTTTTACTCCCCGTTTTACATTTTCTTCCCTAATTCCTACGCCTGCATTTCCCACATTTCTTCTTCTAGGCGTACAAGGAGTGTATGATGTCGTATAAGCTATTTATTGTATGATTTTTTCTGGGACACATCATTTTTGCAGGTACGTACATGTTTTTCATGCATTATGTATTGTATATGCAACAAAACTATTTGATAATGGACAGTGCTAGGAAGCCTGAAAAGGAAAAATCAGAAATTTGCGGCTTCATCTGCAATTCACGGAGGAACATGCGTTTTATAATTTCCATTAAATTCGCACCATTCACTAATAAATCTGACAATTTGTCCGAAGTACTTTCGGGCCTTGTAGCATTTTTGTTTGATAATTGAGTTTGACTACTTTGTTCTCGAAATAATCCTCTATTCAACGCTGCACATATAGCCATTTTTTTTCTTATCAATCTGTGTTTTTTAACTCAAATGAAGTCACCTCAACTATAAAACTAACATTTCAACGCATATGGGAATACACGAAGAAATGTTGGTAATCTGTTAACTAGATTGAATATCTGAATGCCACATTTCCACACTTCCACAAGGTTAATAATGCTAAGATGTAATCACTACAATAATAAACAAGTTGAATTGTAGCTTCATTTACTAAATAAAACAAAGTGGAAGGGGTATTTATTTAGTTATCTCATGTTGTAGGTTTATTGCTGGGTCTGGGCATTATGTTGTATATTTATAATATTTAACTTTGGAATAAAAATACAACTCAACATGCAAGAAGTATTAAATAATGGTTATAAGTTTAAAACTGATACTACACTGAAGGTTGGGCCATCTTTCATATATTATATGCATTACAGTAATAAGAGAAATATCAATACAGAGATTTCCTAAGTTTCTATATTGTTAAAATGTGAATTCTGTTCATTTTCATTTTCAGATTGTACAGGAAATCAATATTCGTGCAAATTCCTAAATCAAGAACTGCGGACTGAAGTACTGAAAGATTGTTGATAGAGAGATGTTTATTAATGATATCAAAAACATCACATATTCCAGGCATTATCCTCTATTATGTTTTTCCACTGTATTTGATTCATTGTAGTATTCTTGTAAACTTATGGTAATTCACTCATAACGTATTTCGCTAAATATCATGATTAATATTTGAAGTTTCTGGTCAAAGCTAAGCTAAGTTCTATAATTTTTCATTTTAAGATTTGCATTGAAGGTTTGGTCATAGATTTGCAAGCAATATAAAAAATACTGTAGTATAGCCTCTTTCAAAAGATTATAGTTATATATATTTTCCGAGAACATATTGTTATGATTTTTTAATATATCCGCTCGTTATCATACAATGAAAATTTTCATACCATTGAGCAGAAAAATTCCTGCTTACATTAAGTAATAGATTTGCAATAATTTTAAGGTTCTTCTTTCTTAGAAGCGCAAACATATGAGGAGGCCCAAATTACCACGAAAAATGCAAGGGCATGTTGCTTCCATTTCAAATATAAATTACTAAGTAAATCTATAAGTTTGTATTATATTTGTAAATGTAAGTCATATTCCCTGTTTGTATGACTGTCATTCCTTCGTTATCTTCTCATCGTGATTTATAGCGTTCTATTTTTTAGCTTCTATTTCATGCTTTGACTGTGCAACCTCGCCTTCCGCTAGCTCTTTTTTCAATTAACTTTTGCTCACACTATCAAAACAACACTGACATCAATCGATTATGCACTCTGCCCGTGTGCGAAGCAGGAGCCACTCACTAGTATAATCATGATAAAACGATGAGCTGATATGTATTGTATAATACGTATCATTCATATGGTTACTGAGTTGGGCACAAAAAAGAAGTCTGCTAAAACAGTCAGTATTTTGTATAATACGTATCATTCATATGGTTACCGAGCTGGGCACAAAAAAGAAGTCTACTAAGACAGTCAATATTTTCTCAGAAAATTCCATGAAGAATATTATAGTATGTGAGTAGAGTATACAACCGAACCGAACAATTTAGTTTAAGTACAATGTAGTCAAGATTGTTTTAAATATACCCTTAGATAGTGGTGGAGCTAGACTTCGATTTTAGATAGGGCGAGGAGTTGAATATTTCCAACAGACCAATTTAGATAGAGCAAAGCCTTTTGAAACTATAACTTTTATAAAGGAATTGCAAATTTTAAGCTAGGGCTTGTGCCCTAGCTGGCCACACACTGGCTCCTGCCTGCCCGTAGAAAGATGAAGCTAAAGACTAATTTTTATACAAGGTCTCCCTAGGTGAATAGGAGTTCAAAATTTCCAAACTGGGCCCAAAATTTCAAAAATACCCGTTATCACTTTATGATGACATTTAAGTCGTAGATCTCATCATGTTTAATGCATTTGGTTTTTTCCCTTTGTACCATACATTTTTACTGTATTGTCAATTTTGCAGCAAGGGTTTGAGGCTTTCAGCATTCGTCAGAAAAAAATATGCTCAGCTAATTAATTTAAACACTGCCAACACTTTGTCATATTTAAATGGTACATTTCAAGGATCCTTGATATCTATCGATTTTCACGTCTATATGTCACTGTGTGCTTTGGCGCATCCCATAATTTATTACTAAACCAATTGTCTGTCACAACTTAAAACTTCAAAGCTTTTCTTATTTTCTTAGATGCTAACACATAACTTATGTTTTACTCCCACATACGTTCTACCATTTAATTTAAGTGGACCGTATCTCCATGCAAGACTTGGGTATATCTATAATCCAACGTAAAAATGCTAAAAAGCGAAGACTTATAAACGATTGTTTCTGTACAAGAAATGTTTCTGATTTATTATTAAGTGGAGAACAACATGTTTTCCTGTGAAATGACCAATTATATTATATGGATAATTACTTTCAATAAAAACATTCATATAACAAAGCTCTTGAAACTTGAATTATATTCTAAAAGCTTTAGGCTTTATCACGCCAGAAGTTCAATTGCCATGCGGAAATAGAGCCCCTCAGTATTATCATCAAGGTAAACTCAATAACTTATACACAATATTGCATCATCAAAGATGGCTACAGGTTCGGTTTATGAACTCTAGATCCAAAAAAATTACGCTATTGGACACAGATTTAAACTGTCTTCATCTAAACAATGTCTAATTTCAAAACAAAAATCCACACAGAAATATCAACAAACAGTTTATGCGCATCCAAAATTTACAAAGAGAAACCATACCAGAAACGATCCAGGTAACAACAACAAGTGAAAGAGAAGAAGGAAGATAAGGAAGAAGGATCTCAGTCTGACTCAAAGCGACCCATACAAATCCAGGCAGCTCGAATTTGTTGGTATGTATGTATGCGCTGCCATTTTGTCCCTCTCATCCTCGTTCAAATTGAAGATTATAAGTAATAAATTTGCGAAAAATATACAATAAAATTAGCAGTACCTCTCATTCTCGTTCAAATTGAAGAGCAGCAAAATCGGCTGTTGATGGTAGGAGCGACTACGGTGATTTTGCTATTCTTGATTTAGCGGGATATGGATTTTTTCTGTTCAACGTTGAGATTAGGGATTTTGTGAACTAAAATTTTATTTGTTGGGCGATGAAGGTATAAAAGAAGTTGTTTTGTGAAGAAGAGGGTAATCCTTATTTTTAGTTCCCGCACAAAGAATTTTATGTCCCGCCTTTTTCATTGAATAGCGTTTTGTTCACGGATTTATTTCTTAGCGTTGGAGACCATTCGCTTGAAAGCTTTCGGAGTGAATAGTGGAAAACGCTATTCAATATTGCTATCAAAATGCTATTTTGTTGTAGTGGAAGATCGCCGGTCTTCAACCACCGTCTTCAATATCTTCGACTTTTAGTCGGCGTATCAGTTATTCAAAATGGGTTAAACCCGGTCTTTCCGAATAACTCGCGTATCTTATAATCAAGTGCTATAAAAACACATCATACACATCATTCCATTCCATAATATTCTTTTATTCAAATATTTACATCTTTTGGGAAAGGTTCCCATTAATTTTATCAAAGATAAGTTCATTTAAAATTATTCTTTAATCTTCCTTTGGATATCATTTTCAAAAGATTTTATTTTGTTTTTTACTTCCACAACTTACCCCAATTAAGGTTTGTTAACTAGTCGAGATATCGAGCCTTAACGAAGTAACATTTATTTATTAATCCCAATCCCAACCTATTCATCCCATGGAGCAAAACTGGTAGAACTCCATATCTAACACGCACGGTGTTATCAGTAAATTTAATTACCATTTCACGTTCAAATCTTATTAAAGATTTAACTATCGCTGGGAATAAAACTAGTGGTACTCCATTATGATGACCGCCCCAACCCCCGCACTATACAAGAGGAATAATGCGCTGAAAGGTGTGCCAGGCAACTATGGGCGTTCATCAAGGTATGATACATAAGCGGAACTTGTCGTAAACTCACAGTGCAAGGATAAAATATAATAGAACATATACAACAGGTAGTGATATTGAAGTGGATAACACTAAACTTTCATGACAATTAGATAGTATTTCCCATACACGTGGATAACAACAATAATGTTTGTACAATTTGCCTCACTACAACACTCATAGAAATAGCACACAGCGGAAACAAATACTAGATAGTAATAAAACTGGTATGTGAGCCTCCTTCTCACCATCAATCAGTATCATCATCCTCGGTAAAACATCACCTGTCACCTGGTACTCAGTCTTCCCATCCACAATCGGATGAACAACCCAAGGTAATAAGAGGGAAACATAAAACCTTGTGTCAGACAACAGTCTTAGTGAGTGATAAAACAGCTAACAAACTTCATCAATAAAGTTTATGAAAATGGGTAAATAATCAACTAATCTACCCAGCTCTAGAGAAGTACTCTCAATTGCCTTCCCTACTACATGACAGTGATACCCTTTACAATCCATATACCGAAAGGAATAACAATTCGGTCATGGCAATTAAAGCATCCATCAATATATGGCAAAGCAACTCAGTCATGATCACAACATGCATTCAAACGTCCATGACTGACTATGGCTATCACCGCCAACCTTGCTTTGGAAATTTCATTATCGTGTGACTGGCTAACCACTTGCCATCAACTGTTAAGGACCATACACGACGCCCCAATTCTAACAAAACTGCACACGCTATCCTCAACACGTGTTACATGCTATACCCAACACGTGTCTAGGCCATACACGACGCCCAGGGCCCTCGACCTACAATTGGTCTTCAATTGTACCCTTGCTTTGAGTTCTCTAGAACCAACGACAATGAAAATTCCGTGGCCTTCGCATCCTTAGTCGTTATCAATTACGACTATTAATCATCTCAGAACACTTTAAAGCAATTACTTCACACGAACTCAATACACCCTTGAGTTGTCATACCATTCGTTGTTCTACGTCGATCAACAAACACTTTTCAACACTTCAAAACTTCCCAATTGAATTTAATTTGAAGTCACATCATCACCGGAAATTTCCGATCAGAAATGTCTGGCCAGAAATGGCCAAAATGGCTGATTAGAAATGGCTGACCAGAAATGGCTGACCCACTTTATGCCGACCCAACTTTGGGCCGACCCAACTTTATGCGGACCTAACTTAATGCCGACCCACTTTATGCCGACCCAACTTTTAGCCTAACCCAACTTAGTGCTAACCCAACTTTAGCCCGACCGAACTTTATGCCGACCCAACTTAGTGCTGACCTAAGTTTGTGTCGACCTAACTGCATGCCTACCCAACTTTAGGCCGACCCAACTTTATGCTGACCCAACTTTATGCTGACCCAAATTGACTTGTTCCCCAAGACATGATTTGAGACCGATGGACCCAACTATGGCCGACCCAAAACCTGCATATTGTAATTCAACTTTGATTTCATCCAAAACTTCGCCAAACGACAAATCCGATGAAACCAACTCATCCAATTCATCAAATATGGACACAAACATGGTATGAAACCATCATCAACATGAATACAACGATTTTAACCAAAATTATGCAAATCACTCCAAATCATGGAAAAATGATCATAAGAACAAAACTATAGATCTATCTTGCATAAGCATATGAAATATCATGGAAATTACCTATCTAAACTTACTAAATCATATCATAAGGTGATTCATATGAAAAAAAGACTTAATATGGCATAGATCTATGGGAAATGATTGAATATGATGAAAAACATAATCAGATAGTCATACACTTCACTGAATCCATGTGAGTGACATAAATCACTCACCGATTCTAAAATACAAGCTAAAATGATAGAGTTATGAATCCAGACAGCAAGCAATTCGAACCAAACTCCTTGATCCGATGAATTCGCCCTTGAAATGATATAGATATAGCCTCCAATTGTGTAGATCTATGATTTCCCTCCTTGGATTATGATTTTTAATGTTAGAAAGGTGTTAGAGGAAGGAGCACAATGTCACCAAATGAGGTAATTGAAAACTAAACACTTTCCCATATCGCTCACCCCCTTTTTATACCCTTCCACTAGCCCACTAATGGGTCTTCCCCAAATCAGCCCATTAGGCTCCCAAAACCTGAACAGCCAACTGAAAACTTCAAAATAGCAATTTCTCCCAAACCGCTGAGCCAAATCTTTAATGTGACCACTCTACGGAAAGGCAAACATCAATTCCTTTCCAATCGCATAGGTCTCACCTTCTGATTCGACCCGAGTCAAAAGTTATTCCCTATACAAGACTAACAAGGGCAAAATGGTCACAGACAAAATCGGTAAAAATTATGGACATGTCTCACATCCCCATAAGAAACATCTTAAAAGATGAGAGTGATCCAACCCTTAGGGAATAAAAAAAATATTATGATCCTATGATACGTAAAATGCTGGCTCTTACATTCTCCCTCATTTAGAATTTCACCGTCGAAATTCCAAGCAATCACAACAGTTCTGCATGCCTATCATCCATGAGAAGCCAATTCTATCTTTCAAACTAGTAACCATCAAGTACTGCATCAGTAGCCTTATCCTAGCATGTGGAATTCTATCAAATAGCAACAAGATACAATGATATAACGATGATATGATATCAAAGGGTCCTACCAACGAAGAATTTTGGATGATCTCTGAACACTCTATTCATAAGATCCATGAAATACGCTGGCACGTTAGTCAACTCGAATAGCATCACCAACCATTTGAAGAAACCAGATAGTGTCCTAAAAGCAGTATTTGGTACATTGTTCTTCACCACCCTCAACTGGTGAAACCTTATTGCCAAATCCATCTGAGAAAACAATTTTTCTTTGTGAAGCTGATCGAACAAGTCATCTATCCTTGGCAACGGATACTTGTTGTTCTTAGTCACCTTGTTCAGCTCACAATAGTCCACACACTATCTTAACGAGCCATCTGGATTAGTTGCAAACACGACCAGTGCACCCCATTCAGAAACACTTCTCCGAATGAACAGCTTTCTTAAAAGGTCTCGAACTTCAACCTCCAATTCTCGTTGTTCTTTAGGCGCCATCCTCCTAGGAGGCTAACGATTGGTCTAACACCCTGGACCAAATCGATCCTAAACTCGATCTCTCGATGCAGCGGCAACCCTTTGACCTCGTCAAAGACAACCTCATACTCATTAGCGATCAGCACAGATGACAAGTATTCTTGTGGAATCACAAGCAAACATAGATAGCTAACGAAGACACCCTCTTCATGCTTACACCTTATCAACACCGTTCACCCTTCCACATCCCCGACTCTCACCTCTAGCTTCTCGCAATTCACCATTGCCACATACCTCATGAGCCAATCCATGCACAAGATTATCTCAAACCCAGCGAAGTTAAGAACAAAGCAATCATACACAAAAGGGCAACCATGACTTGACAACACTAGACCACGGCACAACATGGACGAACCCCTAACTGGATTAGTCACGATCAATGGTCTATCACATATCTCGGGTTCCAAACCCAAGCGACACACAAGCTCATTGCAAACGAAAGAATGCGATGCTCCAGTATCAAAAAAAACTCAAACTGAAACACCATGAAAAAAAATATTACCTAGCACCATGTCACCCTTTCCTTTCTCCTCCGCAGTAGGAGCTCTCAAAGAAGACGGCACTACCCCTAAAACATAAGCCTTAACGACTTGGTTCCCTTGAGCTGATTTTGGACAATCTTTCTTCTCATGTCCCGGCCTCCCACACATGAAGCACTTATTTTCAGCTTTATGATTCTTGCATTCACTAGCAAAATGGCCCTTCTCCCAATAATTGAAGCAAGTCACTTCTCCTTTCCGTTTCTTTTGGCCATCCTTTCCTTTCTGTTGTTGTTGCTTCATTTTCTTGTTATTGCCACCGTGCTGTGGTCTCTACTCCTCTTTAGCTGCGACAACAGACATCTTCTTAGGAAAAAGACTTTCATGCCTCAAAGCCTTCTCGATGATCTTCTCAAAGCTGTCATCGAGGTGATCCACAAGCTGATTCCCAGGATATTCATCCAATCCCAAGACAAACTTCTAGTTCTTTTGATAAGGAGTATCCACATTTGAACGAGAAATATAGTCAAGAACTGGGCGACCATTCTGTTTAAGGTCCATGAATCCCTTGAATAGACAGACTTCCGCATGGTGAAAATAATTTTTTCTTCGAACTTAGCTTGGAACAATTCCCACGAAATATTCTCTTTTGGAGTCTCAAGTGTGATAGAGTTCCACCAGTCCATTGGTCTGCCCACTAACTGCCTTGATGCAAGTTTCCTCTTTGTTGCATCATCAATGCCCGAGTCCATGAAGATCCTAACACAAGTATCCAACCATCTTTGAACCTCTTCAACTAGTTCTGTGCCTTTGAATTGTTTTCTTCCCAATGAAGAAAAATATTTGCATAGCTTTGCAAATTCTACAACTCTAGGTACTGGAACTCCAACATCAACGTAGCCTCCACTAGAGCGGGAACCCTTTTCATGATCGCTGCCGCCATGGCCTCGAACATGGCTGGGTAGTATGATTCGCCACCATTTCCCCCTCTAGTATTTGCTCCCCTAAAAACGTGTCTTGATGGTCGTCTACTCATTCTAAATCAGCAATTTAGAATAATTAGCCACTTCCAAGAAAAATTGCTAAAGGAAAACAACCGTTACTACTATATATGGTATATATAGTAAGCATCCAACTGAAATCTACAAGTACATCTCTCATATGTGATTACGTCTTAGAACTTTGGCTAAAATCGTTAACCTAAGCTCTGATACCAAATGTGAAGACAACCCACAACACCTGCACTATACAAGAGGAATAATTCGCTGAAAGGTGTGCCAGGAAGCTATGGATGATCATCAAGGTATGATACATAAGCGGAACCTGTCGTGAACTCGCAGCGCAAAGATAAATTATAATAGAACCTATGGAACAGGTAGTGATAGTGAACCAGAAAACACTAAACTTTCATTACAACTGGAAAGTATTTCCCATACATGTGGATAACAACAACAGTGTTTGTACAATTTGCCTCAGTACAACACTCAGAGAAATAGCAAACAGCGGAAACAAATACTAGATAGTAATAAAACTTGTACGTGAGCCTCCTTCTCGCCATCGATCAGCATCATCGTCCTCACTAAAACATCACCTATCACCTGCTAATCAATCTTCTCATCCACAACCGGATGAACAACACAAGGTAATAAGCGGGAAACATAAAACTTTGAGTCAGACAACGGTCTTAGTTAGCGTTAAAACAGCTAACAAACTTCATCAATAAAGTATATGAGAATGGGTAAATAATCAACTAATCTACCCAGCTCCAGAGAAGTACTCTCAACTGCCTTCCCCACTACATGACAGTGATAGCCTTTACAAACCATATACCCAAAGGAATAACAATTCAGTCCTGGCAATTAAAGCATCCGTTCACATATGACAAAGCAACTCAATCATGAACACAACATGAATTCAAACGTCCATTACTGACTCTGACTATCACCGTCAACCTTGCTTTGGAAATTTCGTTATCGTATGACTGGCTAACCTCATGCCGTCAACTATCGAGGACCATACACGATGCCACAGTTCTAGCAAAACTACACACATTATCCTCAACAATAGTTACACGCTATACCGAACACGTGGCTAGGCCATACACGACGCCCAGGGTACTCGACCTATAATTGGTCTTCAATTGTACCCCTGCTTTGAGTCCGCTAGAACCTACGACAACGAAAATTCCTTGGCCTTCACATCTCTAGTCATTATCAATTATGACTATTAATCAGCTCAGAACACTTTAGAGCAATCACTTCACATGAACTCAATACACCCTTGAGTTGTCATACCATTCGTTGTTCTACACCGATCAACGAACACTTTTCAACACTTCAAAACATCCCAATTGAATTCACTTTGAAGTCACATCATCACCGTAAATGCCTAACCAGAAATGGCCAAAATGGCTGATTAGAAATGGCTGACCAGAAATGGCCGACCCACTTTATGCCGACCTAACTTTAGGCCGACCCAACTTTATGCTAATCAACTTTAAGTCAACCCATTTTATGCCGACACAACTTTTAGCCCGACCCAACTTAGTGCTGCCCCAACTTTAGGCCGACCCAACTTTATGCCGACCCAACTTAGTGCTGGCCGAAGTTTGTGCCGACCCAACTGTTTGTCAACCCAACTTTAGGCCGACCCAACTTGACTAGTTCCCCAAGACATGATTTGAGACCGACCGTCCAAACTATGGCCGACCAAAAACTTGCATATTGTAATTCAACTCTGATTTCATCCAAAACTTCACCAAACGACAAATCCGATGAAACCAACTCGCTCAATTCATCAAATATGGCCATAAGCATGGTATGAAACCGTCATCAACATGAATACAGCGATTTTCACCAAAATTATGCAAATCACCCCAAATCATGGAAAAATGATCATATGAACAAAACAATGGATCTAACTTGCATAAGCATATGAAATATCATGGAAATTACCTATCTGAAATTAATAAATCATATAATAGGGTCATTCATATAAAAAACGGACTTAATATGGCACAGATCTGTGGGAAAATGATTGAATATGATGAAAAACATAATCAAACACTCATAGACTTCATTAAATCCATGTGAGAGATGTAAATCACTCGTCGATTCTCCAATACAAGCTAAAATGATAGAGTTATGAATCCGGACAGCGAGCAATTCGAACCAAACTCCTCGATCCGATGAATTCTCCCTTGAAATGATGTAGATCTAGCCTCCAATGTTGTAGATCTATGATTTCCCTCCTTGGATTATGATTTTTAATGGTGGAAAGGTGTTAGAGGAAGAAGGAGCACAAATCCACCAAATGAGGAAATGGAAAATTATACCTTTTCCCATATCCCTCACCCCCTATTTATACCCTTCCACTAGCCTACTAATGGGCCTTCCCCAAATCAGCCCATTAGGCTCCCAAAACCTGAACAACCAACAGAAAAACCTTAAAACAGCGATTTCTCCCAAACCGCTGAGCCAAATCTTTAATGTAACCACTATACCGAAAGGTAAACATCAATTTCTTTCCAATGGCATAGGTCTCACACTCTAATTCGACCTGAGTCAAAAGTTATGCCCTATACAAGACTGACAGGGTCAAAATGGTCACTGAAAAATCGGTAAAAATTATGGACATGTCTCACATCCCCATAAGCAACATATTAAAAGATGAGAGTGATCCATCCCTCCGGGAATATAATAAAAATATTTTACGATCCTCCGATACATAAAATGCGGGCTGTTACATTCTCCCCGCCTTTAGAATTTCGCCCCCGAAATTTCAAGCAAACACAAGCAATCACAATAATTCTGCATGTCTATCATCCATGAGAAGCCAACTCTATCATTCAAACTAGTAACCATCAAGCCATGCAAACCATTTAAATATATATAATATATATTTCATCGATTTCCTTTTTTAAATGTATTTTATAAGTCGTTTATAAATTCATTTTAAAACGATTTCAACTTCATTTTCAATTCTAAATCAAAATTGAATATTCTATACCATTATAATATTAAAATGATAATATTTTCAAAATATCAGATTTTGAAATCAAAACTTTTCGATATTCATTATAAAATGAATAAAATCGACAGAAAATTCCATTCGAGTTAAAATGGCGTATATCTACTTAACTCGGCTTCATATATTTCAATATTTTCATGTCATTCCTAAATGGACATCAAAATCATACTTTGATTCAATACTGAATATTATTTTAAAATATTCGTTTATATTCTGAATTCGAATCAGACTCAATCAATTACCATATAATTTTATTTATATGGATTACATACATCGCATATGTTCAAAAATAGTGATAAACAACTATTAAACATTCAATTCACATCCAGAGTGCACTTTACATCTAAATAAGCATCAAATAATTAAATAATGCTTATAACAGTGTATCAATCAATCAGTTGACATACAGTCAAATCCAAGGGAGATGTGAATCAACTATCATCCCTCGACCCGTGTGGGGTTTCTACCAAGTAACAATGAATTCAATTTATCACTAGTTAATAAATTTAACCAATTCTAAATATTTTTCTAATTAACCAATTTTCACTGTTTAAATTATAAATTGATATTTATAATTTAATTTCAACTACCACAATAATATTAACATTATTTTTTAATATGTTAATCATCACAATCACGACACAATGCAGTCAATTAAATCATCCATGGTTTGCAAACAATAGTGAATGGGATCCTGTAGGCACCGTACAACATTTGTGATAATTAATACCAATAAAATTCAGTTCTGGCAATCACTACATTCAATTATAAAATAAATATCTATACAAATATTTTAGTGAGAGAGTTCTCACATTGGTTTTCACTCCCTCACTCTTTATTTGAGAATTATTTTAATAAAATTAAACGAGCATTCAATTTAAACAAAAACTACATTAGCTTCATTTCCGTTCAGTCAGTTCCATGTTGTAGATCTCGTCTTCATGATTCCAACGAAAATAAAATCGTTCAGTTTTGTTTCTGTTTGGACAAGTTATGAAATTTTTTAAACATAAATTACATTATTAAACTAATTAATTACAATCAATTTAATTAATTCTTCTTAACCTTGATTAACCATTCTTCTTCCCCTATGTTTCTGCTCCAAGATCTGGTTTAAATCCATACCCTTGATGCCTACGACTCCAAATTGCCACCACGTTATTCCACCGTACCACGATCTGAGCGCACCCTCGCGCCCCCCTTTACGCCACCTCCTATCGCCCAGAGTTTAGGGGAACTCGAAATCCTCACCACATCGGAGAATGGGTTCGAACGAGATTGGTTTACGCACATAAATCGAGAGCTCCGTACCACAATTTCCGAACATAACCATTCAGGTTAGTGAGCTTGTTGAGTATAACAATTTTCACTTTGGAGATTTATCAATTCGATGAATGGATTGGTCGGATTTCCAAAAGGAAATTTCAAAAATACTGACCACTGATAGTTTAGAGCCGGCACAGTCCTGAGGAGGTCTGAAGTTTAGTTATTTTAGGGTATTCGTTTATATATATACTATAATATATATTAATTATTTAATTCACAAATTGTTTGTTTATCGCTCCAAACTCCAAACGAATCCCAATCATTGTCGCCCCTAGCCAAATACCCCCATTCCGGACACAATGGAATCTGTTTCATAAGCCAATTCGACTGTTTCGATCTGTTTTTATCAAAATTAAAATACAAATCAATATAACGTTCAATATTAAATTCCAACGTACATTTTAATTTACTGGGGCCACATACTAACTACAAAAATTATGAAAATTGAAATCTAGCTATGTTTTGATGATACGGTCCTAACAAAATTAATTTTATCGAATTTGAAGACAGTTTGAAAAATGGCCTTTTAACTTGTTTATTAATTTTACAACTGAAATTCAAAAGGTGTTTAAATTCATCACGCTCACATATTAATTCCAATTGACTTGAAATCTTAAACCTGGCAATAATTTGACATTCTGAATCCAACAAAAGTGGTTTCATTGAAAACGGAGGTCGTTTCCAAAATGGCTATTTTTAAGCGCTATATATAATATTAAAATCTATATAAATTCCATAGCGACTATTTTAAATTTTAATCTGGACATAACTTTCAATTTACAAAGTGAAATCTCAGTTTCCTACATTCGTTATAAAATTACAGTTCAAGATATTCCAACGTTTCTTGTTTTATCAAATTCTGATTTATATTGAATTCTGTATATTCATTTGAAATTAAAAATCGAATTTTCAAACTACCACTCCATTTCAAGTTCGTTTTATAACTAAAATAAATTTATACGTTCTATCTTCGATTTAAATAAATTTTTAATCATTAATTCTCTAAATAAATAATTTTAAATTCTTAAAATCCATTAAATCAATTAAGAATAAAAATTTAAATTGGTTCCAAAATTTGGGTTGTTACAATCTCCCCCACTTAAAATCTTTTCGTCCTCGAAAAGGAAGATAAAATCAAAGGTTGTTTACTTAATCAACTCAACCTTGCTTGACTCAAGTTCTTCAACTTTTCAGTTTATAAGAACTTTATCATTTTTCAATATTTGGCTAACGCCTTAAAATTCCAGAAAAATTCACCATAACCTCCTTTGTACGGGATGATCGATAAAACCACAACTTTCTTCACTGCGCCTTGATCAATCAAAAATAAAAATAAAAGGCCAAGCGGCTCATAAAATCATCAAACCCAATGAATATAGTAAACATGTACATATTTGTTGGGCATACAATTTTATTCCTCTCCTTAGCTTCCATGCTATGACCTGTTCAATATATATACATGTATATGTATGCAATTCCAATCAATTTTCAATTCAATTCAATATTTGACTCGATTTTGCTTAATTTACCTTTCATTTTCATATTGGTTTCATTATTCCAATATTTTATTAGTTAAATTAATAATCACACATCACAACCAGCAATCAATTAGTTGATTAACTTTTCAAATATATAACTTTTATAAACTAAAAAATCTAATTTCAAGGCCAAACCACAAACAATAAACTCTAACTAAATTTTGGTTCTCACACTAGTCAATTGGAAAAATATAGATATCCCACTTTCGAAACTCGAACATAAATATTGATGATGCGATTGCTATCATCAAAAATATCCTCGGGAGATTAGAGTATAATTCTATATCTACCCAGTATATTTAAGACTTCGAATACATGTTAATTACACGTATATTCATGATCTTCATATACCCAATAGTCCAAACTCAATATAAATAAAATATTTAAATCTTTGTAATAAGATAAAATTTTCAAAACTAAACTCGTTTTTAGTAAATAGCACTCTTTCAACTCATTCTAGGTTATTACTAACTCCCTCTCTTACGAGTTATTCTTATAAGATATTACTAATCCAATCTCTGATGAATTCTTTCGTTCAATTATAATGTGTCTTGTTCTCGAGCTTTGTAAACCAAAGCTCTGATACCAACTGAAATGACCTAGACTTCCCCGATCCTCGAAGAGACGGAGGAGCCCGGATTGTTTTAAGAACACATCGCATCAGAACACAAACATGAGAACATTTCATTGCTATTACAACAATTTACAAGAATATATCGGAGTACGAAAAAATATTATATAGTGGAAAAATATAAGAGATTAAATTACATTTATTGAGAATGAGTAAATACAATGAACAGTGGAAATACATCAACTAACACAACTGAAGGGAATACATAGATAGAAAGCTTTATGAATATGGCTCCAGCCGTAATCCAAGATCCCATGAAAAGAACTATCTGCAAATCCAAAACTACTAACTGCCCGTGTGGAAAATACAGACACCTAGAGTTTAGGTGGAAACAGTAAACTCCGAGTCAGTCATGGGACTGTTGTGAGACTTAAAATATTTATTAACTTTATCTTTATGTTGGGTAAATCAAGGGACCACGCCGTATAACACGGAAAGGGTTTCCTCCCATGAATACCATAAAACAAACAGCACAATGCTAAAGGGGAAAAATGAAGCTATTATAAGACTCAGGTCCTATCACACATTGCAACACAAGCCGGAGGATAGAGTTTTACCTTATAATAGCCAAATTTGATTGGTATGAAAAAATCATCTTTTATTATTATTATAAGTGTAGAGTGTATAAACCAACTTCGAAAGTAAATGTATCCATCTTAGATGGCATAATACCCCATCCAATTATGTCGCCAAATGTATAGTTATTCAACAAAAACCGCAAAGTTCGTATTTGAAAGTCGGATTTCCATCATGATTGCTGATGATTCAAAAGATCGATCACGTAGTGCAGTACTCGATGGCTTACATCTAGGGCTTTTGGAAAACACCGTAATGCACACCCCCCTATATCCAGGAAACAAGTATCACCGCCGCTTACGTCCAAGGCTTTGGAAAACACCACTTACTCTATCCATCTGGGAATCAGGTATAAGCCCTACCCCTACTTGGGTGGAGCAACCACACCCAACATATCTCGGTCGATCGAATCCATGACAACCCTAAGGGTGTCTATCCTCATCTCAAAAGTATACTGACCTAACCATCAGTTCACCAACATACTGGTGTGTGAGGCTCGCGAATTAACACTACACATATCTGCGCTACTTAAAGATGTGCTTTGATCATCAACTAGAAGGCTCTGCTTTTCAAGAAAAGCCTTGATCCATGTATCTCAGCATGTCACATTGTCAATCCATACCATACCATTGATTTCTGCCAATATATAACCACTAAGCTCGTACGTCTCAAAGAAGGGTGTTTAGCAAGAGAATAAATTCTCCGCTACAAAATAGATATATATTTAGCAGGGATTAACGAATATAGTATAAAGGAATACAACGTTAGACACACCATCCATTTGCAAGTTCGTTCTAGGTCTGAACGAAACAGGATGCACCTTATTCCTCGTCTCTTATGTCTAATATAGGAGAGAGGCCCTCGCATATCCGGACAATCAACAAGTACGTCCGAACCACTACCACTATATCCCTTTCATGGGAGCTACCCACATCCAGGGCATCAGTAGTAACCCATTCAATGTGAAGATCGCCGATCTTCAACCACCGTCTTCAATATCTTTGACTTTTAGTCGTCGTATCGGTTATTCAAAATGGGTTAAACCTGGTCTTTCCGAATAACTCGCGTATCTTATAATCAAGTGCTATAAAAACACATCATACGCCTCATTCCAACCCAGAATATTATTTTATTCAAATATTCACATCCTTAGGGAAAGGTTCCCATTAATTTTATCAAAGATAAGTTCATTTAAACTAATTCTTTAATCTTCCTTTGGATATTAGTTTCAAAAGATTTTATTTTATTTTATCCTTCCACAACTTATCCCAATTAAGGTTTATTAACAAGTCGGAATTATCAAGCCTTACCGAAGTAACCGTTTATTTATTAATCCCAATCCCAACCTATTCATCCCATGGAGCAAAACAGTGAGTACTCCATATCTAACACCCACGGTGTTATCGGTAAATTTAATTACCATTTCACGTTCAAATCTAATTAAAGATTTAACTATCGCCGGGAGTAAAACGGGTGGTACTCCATTCTCGATCATTTCATGAATTCGATATATTTATTTATCACATTCACATTTCAATCTAATTAAAGAATAATTGAAACTTTATCTTATTTTTAATCTTCAAAAATCATTATTTAATGATTATCCAAATTTTAGGAATTAAATCCTGTCTTTACTTGGGTTAAAGAACAAATGTTGTTTAAAACATTATTCATGGTAAACCCAAAATTCACTTCCGTAAAAATGGAACTTTCACGGAATTCATAACAGTATACAATCGATATAAATTTCCATATCATACTAATACTACAAACGGAATAGCAGCAAGGCCCTTTAAATTCCATAAATAATAATGGTCTTCCTTCACAGAATCTCATCTCGATTATCACTAAATCGAATTCCATTCAATTCCAATTTAATGTATTAAATTGGAAAACCTTACTTTGGAAAAAATTCCATCAAATATTAATAAAAGATTTATAAATTCCAAATCATATCTTCACTATTAATTGGGTTTTAAGAACAAATGTTATTTAAAACATCATTCACAATGACCCCAAAAGCATCTTCCATTTAATTACAATTATATTTATTAAATTGGAAAACTTCACTAATCTTAATTAATATATTTATTCTATTCTCAACTGGGTTTAAGAAAAGTGTTAATAAAGACACCATTCACGACAAACCCAAAATCCAATTTGATATTAAATACAAGGCTCTGAATAGAAATTATATCGAATTAAATTCAGTATCAAATTCTGAAGCTAACGGATATCGTTTGGGGAATAACGATATCTGTATCTTCCAAATTCATCAACAACATCTGTATATTCACGCAATCCAATATCGAAATTTTCCGAAGATTTTTTCCATTCAAATCCATTCTAATTCATACATTGGAAAATTATTGTTAGATTAAAAACATTTCAATTCCTTTCAGTTCTAACTAGTTCATTTAGATAAAAATATCTTTTCAAATATGAAATATTTCATCCAAAAACCATTTCATATCATTTATTATGATTTTATATAATTTATTCACATTTTTAATAAATTTTAATAAGGCCCTTACAGTCGGTTTCCTATATCGGCCACCGAACTACATTTATAGCGACCGTTTCCAAAACTGATTTGGATATATTTTAAAATCTAACCATTGGATTTCAATTCTCTTATTATCATTCCATAGCTCTCTTCGACACGAACCCAACGGTTATGGTTTTAGGAGAATCCGATGGTCGGATCTTCCATTACATCAATTTGAAGTCAATGGTTGAACTTCGTGAACGATCGCTGCGCGACACGTTCTATTCAGACCATTTAAATATTTATAATAAATATTTCATCAATTTCCTTTTTATTTATAAATTGTTTATAAATTTATTTTAAATGATTTCAACTTCGTTTTCAATTTAAAATCAAAATTGAATATTCTATATCATTATAATATTAAAATGATAATATTTTCAAAATATTGGATTTTGAAATCAATTCTTTTCGATATTCGTTATAAAATGAATAAAATAAACAGAAAATTCCGTTTGAGTTAAAATGGCATATATCTACTTAACTCGGCTTCATATATTTCAATATTTTCATGTCAATCCAAAATCGGACATCAAAATCATATTTTGATTCATTACTGAATACTATTTTAAAATTTATATTTTGAACTGGAATTAGACCCAATCAATTACCATATAATTTTATTTATATGGATTACATACATCGTATCTATTCAAAAATAGTGATAAACAACTATTAAACATTCAATTCACATCCAGAGTGCACTTGACAACTGTATAAGCATTAAATAATTAAATAACGCTTATAACAGTTTGTCAATCAATCGGTTGACATACAGTCAAATCCAAGGGTGATGTGAATTAATTATCCTCTCTAAACCTATGTGGGGTTTCAACAACAACATTGAATTCAAATTAATCACTAGTTAATTAATTTAACCAATACTTATTTGATTCGAATTATTTTTCTAATTAACCAATTTTCACTGTTTAAATTATAAATTGATATTTATAATTTAATTTCAACTACCACAATAATATTAACATTATTTTTTAATTTTTTAATCATCACAATCACAATACAATACAGTCAATTAAATCATCCATGGTTTTCAAACAACAGTGAATGTGAGCTAACGGGCACCGTACAACATTTGTGATATTTAAAACTAATAATAGTCAATAATGGCAATAACTACATTCAGCTAAAAAATAAATAACTGTACAATTATTTTAGTGAGAGAGTTCTCACATTGATTTCCACTCTGTCAGTCTTTATTTGAGGGTTGTTTTAATAACATTAAACGAGCGTTTAATTTTATCAAAAACTGCAACAGCTTTCATTTCCGTTCCGGTCAGTTCCATGTGGTAGATCTTGTCTTCACGATTCCAATGAAACTAAAATCGTTCAATTTCGTTTCTGTTAGGACAAGTTATGAAATTTTAAACATAAATTACATTATTAAAATAATTAATTATATTTAATTTAATTAATTCCTCTTAACCTTGGTTAACCGTTCTTCTTCCCTATAAGTTTCTGCTCCAGGCTTTCGTTTAAACCCATACGCTCGATGCCTAGGGCTCTAAATTGCAACTAGTTATTCCACCGTACCACGATCTAAGAATCGCCCAGAGTTCAGGGGAACTCGAAATCCTCACCACGTCGGAGAATGGGTTCGAACGAGATAGGTTTAAGCACATAAATCGAGAGCTCCGCACCACTATTTTTTATCATAACCGTTCAGGTTGGAGAGCTTGTTGAGTATAACAATTTTCACTTTGGAGATTTATCAATTCAACGATAGGATTGATCAGATTTGCAAGAGTAAATTTCGAAAATATAGGCCATTGATAGATTAGGGACGGCGCCGTTTTGGGGAGGGCCGAAGTTTAGTTATTTTAGGGTAATGGTTTTTATATATATACTATAATATATATCAATTATTTAATTCAAAAATTGCTTGTTTATCACTCCAAATTCCAAATGTACCCCAACGACTGTCTCCCCTAGCCAAATAACCCCCTTTCCGGACATAATGGAATATGTTTCGTAGGCCAATTCGACTGTTTCGATCAGTTCTTATCAAAATTAAAATATAAATTAATATAACGTTCAATATTAAATTCCAACGTATATTTTAATTTATCGAGGCCACATACTGACTCCAAAAATTATGAAAATTGAAATCTAACTATGTTTTGACGATTCAGTGCTAGCAAAATTAATTTCCTTGAAATTGTAGACTGTTTGAAAAATGGACATTTAACTAGCTTATTAATTTTACAACTAAAATTCAAAATGCATTTAAATTTACCACACTCACATATTAATTCCAGTTGACTTGAAATTTTAAACCTGACAATAATTTGACATTCCAGATCCAACAAAAGTGGTTTCATCGAAAACGGAGGTCGTTTACAAAATGGCTATTTTAAGGGCTATATATAATAATAAAATATATATAAATTCCATAGCGACTATTTTAAATTTTAATCTGGACATAACTTTCAATTTATAAAGTGAAATCTCAGTTACTTACATTCGAAAGAAAATTACTGTTTAAAATATTTCAACGTTTCTTGTTTTATCAAATTCTGATTTATATTGAATTCTGTATATTTGTTTGAAATTAAAAATCGAATTTTTAAATTACCGCGTCATTTCGAGTTCGTTTTATAATTAAAATAAATTTATACATTCTAACTTTGATTTAAATAAATTTTAAATCGTTAATTCTCAAAATAAATAATTTTAAATTCTTAAAATCCATTAAATCTGTAAAAAGAAAATTTTAAATTGGTTCCAAAAACAGGGTTGTTACATATGTGGAGCGTGAGATGCAAGCATTCTGGTAGATTGTTACTTATTTGTATTTAGACACTATTATAATAACAAAACAAGATATTGAATTCAAAATGTTTTGGGTAATCGTAAGGCAAAAAATCTATTTATTTGTGGATTTGGTCTTACGAATATCCTTTTCTTTTGATAATAAATGTTTTAACTATAAAATCAAGTTGGATTATATTTTAAACTTAGCGAGTTTTCTCACTCTGGTTCACCAGACTGATCCAGCGTTTGTAATGCGCGGGTTAGCCCAGGTTTTACAGGTTCAAGTTATCGGATGCTGTGAAAAGATGAGCAGGAAGAGTTCAGATGTACAGTATTATCTAGTACTTATTCCGTTGTGTGTTGTATATCAGGACAAATATTTATAACTATCCAGATGTATTGATGTACTCTGATAATTGTAAGTTTTTATTTCAAAGCTCTCGATAAAGTTTTATTTCTGTTATATTTTGTTCCATTGCGATGTGAGACTCTATGTTACATTAGTTCTTCTCATTATTCAATTCTTAACTTTCATTCCTTCTTATCTCACCCTCTTGTTTCTTTATAATAATGTTCCGGTGTTTTCGATGCTTGATTATTAGACATGGTGTTTTTATGTCGATTTTCAGGGTCGAAAATCCATGTTCATTACAATGAGGAAATTCGATATGACCCAATATGACTAACAAGTTGCACTATACGTCAA
This sequence comes from Allium sativum, assembly GCA_030737875.1. Lineage (NCBI taxonomy): Eukaryota > Viridiplantae > Streptophyta > Magnoliopsida > Asparagales > Amaryllidaceae > Allium > Allium sativum. The sequence continues at coordinate 1,054,957,734 of CM060918.1, forward strand.
CCCAAACTGCATCATCCTCTCCAGCACTCCGAAAAGGTTCTTTTGGAACACTAATGGGCATTAAATTAAAGAAAAAATTTAAGCACTATACTTCGCTTTAATATGGAAACATAAGAATGAGTTTATTGTCTTCTTCGAAGGTTTTCAGAGAAATATAGAATTAAGAACTAAAAATCTTAATTGAAGATATAGATCGTTCGAATAATAAAAAGGATCCATACATTCATTCCCCTAAAATAGTACTAATGCTCCCGTTGCGTATTGTTACTTATCGGGTATAGAACAGATCTTCTTCTCTTTGTTCTTACGAACAGAATTTAGCCGTTATTATCAACAGAATACAATAAAAAGTAACCTTTTCTCATACAAAATTCGCTGAAAAGATTAGGTAAATAAAGTCTATTGCAGTGCGATAAAGTTACATAGTGTCTATTTTTCTTTGAGAAAGGGATATTTCCATGGGTTTGTGTAACGTCTCGTATTTTTAATGATGTAATAATTAATTTATTTAATTATTTAAAATAATGCTTGGGCAATTTAATTTGGCTTAAATTAACAAACTTGATTTATATTTATTAATATAAATAGTGGAATAATAGATTTAATTTCTGTTATAGTCGGAAATGAGTTGAATTCGCAATATTATGTAAATTGGACAATTCGATAAATTTAATTCAGTTTAGATTTGAGTTATAATAACGAATTTATTATATAAATGACTGTTGAACGTATTGATTATAATATAAATTATGATTGAGCTCGAAATGTCGCGGTAGTTCGTAATATTTTGATTTGAACTTCAATTGAGTATACATGATTCGGTATAAGTCGGATTTCTTTGAAACAAGAAACGTTCGAATCTAATTAACTGTATTTTTCTAATGGAAGTGAAAAATGGAGATTTCGTCTTATATATGGTGAGTTATGTCCAAATCAAATATTCGGATAATCGCTATGAAATCGTTTATAAACCATAACGATATATTTAATTTTAATTAAATACTGGTTTTGAATTTGGATAAGATATTTGAGATGTAGTTATAATTTAATTTTTAGAATTTTACTATAATTTTTAATTCATAAAATAAGCAACTTTTTATTTGATGTATTTTACACCCTAAATCAGCTCTATGGGGTTTCACAGAATGAATTAAATTGTCTATTTTATTAAATTTTGGGACCGTGGCACATTGCTTGACACAACGGTATTTTTATTTATGTCGATAGTAGTTCGTAATTGCACGGAATCTTGTGTAATGGGATACTTTTAATAAATATCTAATATTTGATTATACTTACTTTGAGTTGACTCATCCATTTTCATTCTTTTTCATCTTTAAAGCAGCACTTTTATAATGGTAACATATACCACACATAAACGGATAAGTGACAAAAAAAATGTTAATCATAAAGTCTTTATTTTAATAGTTATCATATATATAACGGAAGTGTATAAGGATCAAGTTATTTTAGCACTCACGGGTCCATCATGGAGCACGCATATAAAGAGTAGTGATTTATTTATATGAGAGCTTACAATATCAAGGGACCATACAAAGATGAAATCACATAATGAACCTATATATTAATATAGTCTGCCATCCCCTATCATAAAATGAATCTATATACATTTATATATATACTCTGTTGCATGTACATTGCATACCTATCCGAACATACAATGCTACACGAAGTGAAAACTCAGCGTCTATGCTTACAACATCCAATAGATTTTGAAATGAAATTTCATAACAGTCCGCAAACCTACCATGTGTTTTCAAATCTGTCACAACCTGTATGTGGAAACTTTAAGCTACTTTAAAATCTAAACTTCATGCCGAAGGTAACGCCAGCTGCCATGAAGTTTCAACTCACGTCTACTCTAAACAAGTACCACTCATTACGCCTAATACTTAACCATTAAGTCTCCTCCCTCTACAAAAATATCTCACAGCCTTCGCTCGAACGTTTTCCCAATGGCTTCAGGAAGCCACTGAAGCTTTTATTGGATTTATAAATCAAATACATCTTCAAAAGCTCAACAACAAAAATCCAAACAAGACCAAAATAAAATTCCATAACCTGCCATATATATATATATATACACACGACCCACTGCAGTTTTCTATCCAACCATGAGTAGGTTTCAACTGGTTCGAAGGGTTCTTTCCCCCGTTGGTTTTAACAAAGCAAACATGCGGATTTGAACGCGTAAGGTCTTGGTGTAAATTTTGTGAGTTGGAGAGGAGATTTCCTTTCATCTTCTCCTGTACTAACATGCGCAGGTCAACTGGAAGGAGGAGGGGAGATGTAAGCATGTTGTCATGCGCTATAAAGGGGTAGTGCGAGTTTTAAATGGTTTGTATGGGAGGAAGTACTTGTTTCAGTGGCGGTTGTCTGAAGGGGAGGATTGTTCAACTGTGTATATGCTTGCGTCATTTCATACACTCACTAACCTGCTTGTGGAATTGATGTGCAAGAATGAAGGACGGCGGTTGCAGGCTTGTACATGCATGAGGGGTTTTGCAAACATGCGTGAGGGCTTGAGTTAGTAGTAATGTGATCAAGAAATGATTATGTAAGGGATTATAAAACTTTGGATTTTTGTAAATGTTGGGTGGATGGGTGTTTCACTGTGACAGTTCATTTGGGAGGAGCATGGAGAACTGGGGATGAGCGAAGGTTGTTTTGCGATGAAGAAAGATTGGTTTCGGTTGAACGTGAGGATCTGATACACGGAATGACTGCGTGTGTGACTATTTTTGAACGGGTAAGGACATGCGGGTAGGAGGCTTTGTACAGTGGAGTGCTGGGCTGATTTTTAATGGTCATGGCCTATGAAAAAGAGAAAAAATTATAAATATATAAACAAATCAAGTGGAAGTCGCATGTTCTAGTAATGGAAGGAAATACAACAAGGTTGAGCAGTATGAAGCGGGTGTAAATATTGGGCTAAGAAAGATTGGTAAGTCAGATATATATTTATATATAAATATAAGTTAAGTTTGATTTTTAGAATTAAAAATGCATATGAACTAGTTAATCTAATATTCCATCCATACGTGGTCAGAATTTTGAAATGTTGGTCACATTGGAATCTTATGGACGAGCACGACGCAATGGAACTGATTCAAAGTGAACTAGAGATCGTTACAATTTATAGCGAAATAATTTGCCGGATACAAATCAATGATCATTATTCGTTATTTGACGATAACTATCCAAAGTGAGTAAATCTCACTAACTCTGATCAATTTATATTTTTATAACGTATTTTTAGAATTGATAAATGTTGGTTGATTGATGTTTGTTAATTGTCTGGATGAACTACGAATTAGTTGATTGAAAATCTAGATATAATTATGTACGTAAATCATTAATTTTATATTGATTCTGTTTATCAGAATATTTCATATAGAAATGAAATTGATGTTAATTATATTGTTTAACATCTGTGAATGCAAGGAAAGAGGTTGGAGGGATCCAACTAGATTCCTCAATATTTATAGTACTATTTTTTCGTATATTGTGATATATAATCTGTTGTTGATTATGTGTGTTTGGATGATATTGATCATGGTTATTTTTTATTTTAAATACCATAAGAAATACGAGAATGTAAAATGGAAATTTCAAAGTGTATATTGAAATAAAAATATTTATATTAAATCAAAGAATGTTATAAAAGGAATATTTATTTAGAAAATTAATAGAATTATAAAAGGAATATTTATTTAGAAAATAAATAGAATTATAACAGGAATATTTATTTGGAAAATTAATAGAATTATAAAAGGGATTTGGCGAGATATAAAAGAATTATAGGAAATTGATTTAAAGTAAATATTTAATAGAAATCTGTTTTAACAGATAAATTGAGGAGAATAATTTATAAACGATGTTTATAAATTAATAAAATATTTATCATTTGATAAATTGAATATATATAAATTTGAATTTATATAGAGAAGTAAAATCGATTTTAACACTGATAATTGAAATGGAATGTGAACGTAGTAGTTATAAACGGGATTTGCAGTGAGATTATAAATGTTGGAAATGAAATAAGATTTGTATGAATAATTTTGCAAATAAAAATATAAATAGAATTTGGGTTTGAGATATTGTTTTAAAATGCGAAATCAAACTATTTTGATTATATAAAGAACTATTATTCACATTCTATGTGGAAAATTAGATTTAAAGTAAATATTTTGCAAATAAAATATTATAAAGGAATTTGGGGTTTGAATTAGGAATTTAAATGGAATTACTGAAATTAGAAACGGACTGGAAATTAGTTGAGTTGAACAGTTTTCTAGGTGTCGATCTGATGTTGGTTTCGGCCTTCGGGGTTTATACTTGAGAAGTTGTTCTCTTACTAGTTTACAGTTAGAGACTGATAGAGGTGGAAAGATATTGATGCGTGAATCAGAAATGTAAACGTTTTCCAAATTTAATAACGTATATTTTCTGATTTTAGAAAATAATGAATTTATGAATATATGGAAATGATAAATGGGAAATTGGGAAATGAAATGATGATTGATTGGTAAGATTTCCATTTGGGAATACGACCGTTGTTTGAACTCATGTTTTCCCTTGATAGTTAAATCACCGACTATCAAAGATTTTGACCATTTTCGTTGTCAGTACGGAGAGACCGGGATCAGATATATTATCTGAAAACCACTCCGTAAGGCATCAACGTTGTGAATCAAATATGATGAAGATAATTGAAGACGGAGTTATGCAAGGGTTGTTCAGTAAATCCTAGGTAGAAATTTCCTAAGATGGATTTACAGAATAGTGCCTTCAGGTTGTCCAGTCCCAGGACGACTTGAATGGACGAATGTCTGAAAGTCTGGTAGATCGCGTAAGTTGATCGTTTCAAACGTATTTACGTTGGTGGTGGAGGAATTAGTTTCTCTTAGCTTATTTCCGTGGTACTTTTGGGAAAATCAATTTGTGATTTGACGGGTATGACGATGTGGCATTCAAAGTAAACAAAGGGTTAATCTGTTAAAAGATACATTATGACCTCAAGCCTCATCAACTGGGAAATGACAGAAATCAGGCAGGCAGCATGGCTAAGTGGGTCGCACCCAGTTAAGGTATATTGTCACCATCTTGAGAATATTCATATTTGTCACTTCTTTCAATTCTGTATCTCCCGCGAACGGTTATGTTGGTATACCAACTGTAAGGTGACAATATATTCGGAACATTCAAGAGAAATGAATGGCCGGTTATGTGTGGCCGAGTTACAAGATGTTATTGTTGAACTTTAGTGTATCGCTTCCAGAGTACACTGATCGGAAGGTGGTTTCATACATTGTCATAATTGGAAATCCATTACCCAATAAGAATCCGTGGTTTTTGAATGTATATTATATATGTGCAGCGTGAGATGAAAGCATTCTACTAGATTGATATTTACTTATATTAGACATTATTATAATATCATAAGATTATAGATTTTATAAGAACTTTTTGGATTATCGTAACGTAAAAACCATCTGTGTTTATGTGTGGATTGGTCTTACGATTATTCTTTCCTTTAAAAGGATTTTAAAAGTTAAACAAATGGTTGGTGTTTACTCACACCAGTCACATGACTGACCCAGAGTTTATTTGGTTTTGTTTTCCTTAACTCTTGGTTGCCCAATTTTATATGGGCAGTCAAGTAGTCGGGATTTTACAGATATACTGAGAGCTTGGAGCAGGAGGCTTCAAAATTTTATAGCAATTGTTTATTTCCGCTGTGTTGTAAGTCTTGTACTCTGATAAATGTTATTGTATACATATACTAGTTTTATTTCAAAATTATGTTATATAGTATATGTTATTCGATCCGCTGTGAGGTTCGTGTTACTCTGATTCTGTTGTGATCTTCTTCTTCTTCTATTCTAATTTTCTATCTTATCTATTCTCACCCTCTAACTTCTTTCTATTAACAGTGGTATCTGAGCTGAAGGTTAAGTAATTACCTTGGCTCTGTGGCATAACTTAGTAGAGATAGGGTTAGTAATACCCTAGATTGAGTTTGAGCGTATATATATGAGCGCGTATCGATTATTTGATATAAAAACTGTTTTACATTTTAGAGATTTATTGGTTGAGTTGTATATGAGTTCTGGTCGATCAGCTTGATCCACTGTATCAGTAGGAGTTTTGAAACGACCCGAACTTACCCGTGAAGGAAAGCACAAATTTAGTTGAGAACAAGCCACATCGGGACACAAACAGAAGAACATTTCATTGTTAATTACAACAATTCCATCAGAATATAAGAATATACAGAGTATGAATAAATATTATACATCAGAAAAATATCAGAGATTTTAAATACATTACTGCAGCGGAAAAATAATACAATACACAACTGAAAGAGATATACGGATACAGAGCTTTCCGGATATCGTTCCAGCTGTAAACCAGGTTCCTATGAATATAAATCTGCAAAACCAAAACTACTAGCTTCCCGTATGGAAAATAGGGGCACCCAGAGTTTAGGTTAAAACAATACTAAAATAGTTATTTAAAACTTTACTTTACAAGAGAGTAATTCAAGTGACCACGCCGTATAATACGTAACGGGTTTCCTCCCAAGAATACCAGTGCATAGAATAAACAACACAATGCTATTTGGAAAAATGAAGCTATTATAAGACCTAAGCCCCATCACATAATGCAACGCAAGCCGGAGGATAGGGTTTTCCCTTATAATAGCCAAACATGCTCGGTACGTTTAAAACAAATCATTTGATACTAGTATAAGTATATAGTGTCAAAACAACTTCAAATATAAATGTATCAATCCTAGACGGCATGGGTACCATATATCATGTCACCCAAACTAGGCTCTACAATCAAAACCGAAATGTCACCTATTGGAAATTGGATTTCCATCATGAGTCGAGGCAAGGGGCAAGCTCCTCACCGCTTTGAGACACTCTAGCAAATGTCTTAGGACTACACACTCTGGGTAGCCCTTGGATCTTCAGGGACGGTCCACACTTACGTTAGTGGATTAGTTATTCCTGAACACACGTTTCCCGGTCCTATCGGACCTATCAATCGGCTCCGTAGAGACCGATATATCCGAGGCGCCTCGCATTCCAACATCCACAAAGGTATAATAAACAACAATGTTAGGGCTAGTAAAACGCTGACACCACCTATAGCTAGAAAGAAACGTCGTGCACTCATTGCAGTCACAATCCGAATTTTGACTCATATCGGTGTGTGAGGCTCGCGAAACAACGCTATACACAAAGCTACGCGGTATTAAAGTCGTGCTTTGATCATCAACCAAAAGACTCTTCTTTTCAACAAAAGCCTTGATCACTGCATCTCAGCATGCCACAAAGGCAATTCATGCCATGTGACTGACATCTATCGATATATAACCTCTGAGATCGTACGTCTCAGAGAAGGGCGTTAAGCAAGAGAATAAATTCTCCGCCGCCAAACAGATATATATTTAATATAAATCAATCAACACTGAATAAAATATAATGTCAGACACACAATCCATTTACAAGTCCGTTCTGGGTCTGAACGAAACCGGAGGCACCTTATACCTTGCATATCCGTCGATCTCCAAATACGTCTGGACGATCACCAATTGATTCCCTCCTCTTGGGTGTACAGCCCAATCAAGATCATCACTAATCATCCAAATGATGTGAAGACCTCCGGTCTTCAACCACCGTCTTCATCTTCAACTTATCGTCGAAACAGTTATTCAGAATGGGTATAAACCCGGCCTTTCCGAATAACTCGCATATATAATAAACAAGTGTTATAAAAACACAACATACGCCTCATTCAAATTCTGAATATTCTTTATTTATATATTCACATCTTTTGGGAAAGGTTCCCATTAATTTTATCAAAGATAAATTCTTTTAAATATATTCTTTAATCTTCCTTTGGATATCATTTCAAACCAAATTATGGTTTTCCAAACTAGTCGGGATTAGCGAACCACACCGAAGTAATCATTTATTTAATTTCCTAATCCCAACCTATTCATCCCATGGAGCAAAACTGTTATCACTCCATAACTAACACCACGGTGTTACCGGTAAATTTAATTACCATTTCACGTTCAAATCTAATTAAATATTTAACTATCGCTTGGAGCAAAACTAGTGATACTCCACTCTCGATCATTTCCCACATTTGATAATTTAAATTATCAATTCACATTTCAATCTAATTAAAGATTCATTAAAACTCTAATTCAGTTTTAATCTTCCCTAAAAATCAATATTAATGATTATTTAACATTGGAAAATCAAACATGTCGCATCGACAATCTACACCATACTATTGATTTATGCCGATATATAACCTCTGAGCTTGTACACCTCGAAGAGGGGCGTTAAGCAAGAGAATAAATTCTCCACCGCCAAACAGATATATATTAAGCAGAGATCAACCATACGGTTCGAAATACAACGACAGACATGTAATCCTGTCTTTTACTGGGTTAAAGAACTAATGTCATTTAAAACACATTTCACGATAAATCCAAATCCATTCCATTATTTATGGAATCTTCACGGAAAAACAAATCAATATATAATCGATATCAATTTCCGTATCCAACTAATAATATAAATTGAATAACGACAAAGCCTTTTAAATTCCATATGTATTAACAGTCTTCCTCCACGGAATTTCATTTCGATTATTATCAAATCGAATTCCATTCAATTCCAATTTAATATAATAAATTGGAAAACCGTTACTTTGGAAAATTCCTGTTAAATCTTAATAAAAAGGTTTATAAATTCCAAATCACATTTCACTATAAATCGGGTTAAAGAATGAATGTCATTAAAAACACAGTTCACAATAAACCCAATTCACATTCCATTGATTATAATCGAGTTAAAGAACAAGTGTTATTTAAAACACCGTTCATGATAAACCCAAAAATCAATTCTAATTCAATTCCAATTAAATATATTAATTAATTGGTATACTTTATTAAATCTAAATAAAAAGATTTAATCTTTTCTCAACTGGGTTTAAGAACGGTGTTGATGAAGACCCCATTCACGACAAACCCCAATCTCATTTGATATTAAATACAAGGCTCTGAATAGAAAATATATCGTCTTATATTCAATATCAAATTCTAAAACCAACAAATATCGCTTTGGAAATAACAATATAAAATATATCTTCCAAATTTCCACAACAATATCCGTTTAATCCCGAATCCAACATCGAAATATTCCTACGATAATTTCAATTCAAATCCATCCCAATTTATATATTGGAAATTATGGTTATCTTTAAAACCATTTCAAATCCAATTTATTTATTTTTAAAAATAATTGAATTATAATTCTGGTTCAAAACTAGTTCATTTCGATAAAAAAATATTTTTATCTTTTCAATTATGGAATTTATCATCCCAATTATTTTCAAATCACTTCTTATGATTTTACACAAATTATTGCTATTTTTAATAATTTTATCAAGGCCCGTACAGCCGATTTCCATAAACGACCATCGAACTGCACTTACAGCGACCTTTTCCAAATTTGATTTGGACATAATTCCAAATCCAACCGTTAGATTTCTAATTTCTCATCTTCTTTAGAAATCTCTTTTCGATACGAACCCAACGGTTCCGGTTTTAGGAGAATCCGACGGTCAGATCTCCCGTAATGTCCGTTCGAAGTCAATGGTCGAAATTCGTGAACTGCCGCGGCGCGGCGCTTTCTATTCAGGCCATTATATATATAATATATATATTATATACATTTCATCGATTTCCATTTAAAACGTATTTTATAAATCGTTTAAATTCGTTTTCAAAACGATTTCAACTTCGTATTCAATTTCAAATCAAAATTGAACATTCCATATCATCGATATATATAAATGAAAGTATTTTCAAAACATTGTATTTTGAAATCAATTCCTTTTCGATATTCATTTATGAAAATGAATAAAATCGATATAAATATCGTTCACATCAAAATGGCGTCGATTAAATCAACATGGCTTTGTATATTTAAATATATTCGTGTCCATCCCAAATCAGACATCAAAATCAAGTTTTGATCTTTTACTGAATATTATTTTAAAATATTCGTTATTTTAAAATATTCATTCTTTCTGAACTGGAATCAGACATAGTCAATTACCATATAATTTGATTTATATGGATTTCACACACACACGTACACTACAACAATCAAACACAGCCAACCATCATCCAAAGTGCATTCTACACTGCATTAGCATCAAATATAAATATTCAACGCTTATAACCGCTTGTCAATCAACCGATCGACATACAACTAAATACCAGGATTAGTGTATGTCTAATATCATCCCAATACCCATGTGGGGTTTCAATCAACAAATAATGAATTTTATTTGTGCAGTTGAGCGATGTGTAAAATTTATCGTCCTAATCAATATCAGTGTACATAAACAAATAGTCCGATTTGTTTATAAATATTTATTTTATTTTATATACATGTTAAAAATTATATTTTTGACTATAAAATATTTTATTTCCATTCCACATCACACAATCAATTTTTTCCACACAAACAAACAAGCATACAAGCCATCCATGGTCTGTGGACGACGGTTGTCGGGTGCTGCTAAGCACAGTTTGCATCCTAGTATATATTTTTAAATAGAAAATAAATTACAGTGAGGAGTTCTCGCATTTGGGTTCCACTCCGACATTCTTTCCTTCCGAATGGTATGGATTCCGTTTTGCTTTCAGTCAGTTTCTTCGCACTCTTTTTCACGCTGTTCATAGTAAAAATCGCATTTTTATTATTCAGTTTTATATATAAAAATCGAATTTTTATCGCTACTTCATATATGTAAAAATCGAATTTTTATCACTACTTTCAAAATGAAAATCTAATTTTTCTTACAATGAAAAAATCTAATTTTTCTACAATGAAATTTTTCGTTTTTCTACAATGAAAAATCTAATTTTTCTATAATGAAAAATCTCATTTTTCTTCTATTAAAAATTAAATCTTTTTTTTTACTATAAAAAATCTAATCTTTACCAATTCACTTTCATTATAAAAATTCTATTTTCAATCCGCTACTCATATAAAAATCGAATTTTTATTTCGCTACAACATATATAAAAATCGTACTTTTATATTCTCTATCTTATAAAAATCATAGTTTTATTTCGTTAATCCATATATAAAGATCCAACCTTTCATATATGATAAAAATTATAACTTCGTATTTTAAAAATCCTATCTTTATTTTTATAAAAACAATATAAAAATCATGCATTTTTATTTCATGAAACATTGTGAAAATTACTCATTTTTATTTCATGAAAACATTACATTAAAATCAAATCTTTATTCTAATGTCATGCGTATAAAAATCGCATCTTGAAAATGATTTCATTCCTATAAAAATCGAATCTTAAATTCGATGACATTCATATAAGAATCCTATTTTTATTTTTATAAAAATCATATTATATGAAGAAAAAAACAAAGCTTTATATAAAAATAAAACACTTACAGTTTTTTTTCTAGCGAGAGAGGGGGGGGGAGGTCGGAAGTGGGCGCCGGAGTCGGGGATGGCCGCGTCGGAGGTGTGCTGGCCTGTGGGGGTGCGGTGGGCCACTGGTCGGAGAAGCGGTGGTTTGGGGTCTGAGGGGGGTGCAGTTTAGGGCACTGGGCGATTTGGGGGAAGGATTAGAGGAGAGGGGTGTAATATCTCATGTTTTTATATCGCTAATACGAATATTGATTGATCGTAAGTACGTGTTTACAAATACGATTTTGAAATCCAGATCTTTAAAATTTCAAAACATGTTGATAACAGCATTTACATATGCATATATCACAGCACTTACCAAAATTTCATTTTTAGACATTTATGTATGATAGCATGTATTTCTTAGCGTTTGTTCGAATTGATTTTTAACAGGTATGGGTAATAACACTTTTACATGGCATGTATTTATGATGCCATTTTTAATTTACATGTTAGTTCATTATTAAAGTATTTAAGAATTTGAGTTTTTATAAAATTAGATTTGAAAACTTTTTATACTTGAATTAAAAATGCCAAGACCCTTTTTGATCAAAGCAAGTTCAAAAGAATTCACATGTTTCGTAAACATAAACATGAAAGTACCAATTTCTTGTGCTAGCATGTTTCATAAACAAAATGCTTGAGGAGAACTCCTACACTAGAAATTAGCTAGAAAAAGAGGATCTAGAGAGATATATGTTCACATGGCTGAATCTATTTAGATCAAGTATTTTCAGTTTTGAATCTTTCTCTTTCCTATCAAGATTTTCCAAAATTTGACATTTTCATTTGTATTTTCAAAAGCATGTTACTTTGTCATAAAACATGTACATAAAGACTTGTAAAATCTTGCATATCAACCACAAACCTTGCCTACACTAGATTTGTACAATCCTATAGATCATCTAGGATTTTTCATGTCCATTTCATTCACATGGCCGAGATCTTTATTGAACCACAACTTTCAGATTTTTGATTGCCTTGAAAGGCAAGTAAAAATATTTATATGTTTGTTGTTAAATCATGTTGTCATGAGGAGATTTTGTTTTGAAAACCCGAGGCAAAAATTGAAAATCTATGGTATACAAATAGATACCATAATTTGTGTAAACCAAGAAAGGATTGTGAAAAATCATAGTTGTACATAGGCATTTGTTGTGATAGAGACCTATAGGGAAAAGGGGCCATGTGCAAGGGGATGTTCATGGTGAAGTATGGCTGATATGAGCCATGTGCATATGAGAAGATGGTACTTTGTTTTGATAAGAAAAAGATTTTTTTTGAGCTGTCTTTCATTTGTCAAAAACAATGAGATCTAGAAACTGATTTTTGCCACCATTATTTAATAGTTTTCTCCACTATATAAAGGCATAAGCATATACACTTTCTCCACACACAACACAAGGCTCTAGGATTAGAATCGGTGAAGGAAAAGCTAAGAGTTTAAGGTGAGTAAACTTCTGTTTAAAAATTCTTCCTGCATTTTTATTTTCCGTTTTGAACTGTCCATTGGTATGCCTTTGGTTTGCTTTGTTTTGTTGAATGCAACCTTGGCTGAATTATCCTCTATACTTAATCAAGAAGTAGGGGTATGTACTTCAATTTTGTTGGTAAACATTTGGTGTAGAAAGCTTATACTAACAGGTTGACAAATCCTGTTATCTTGTTAAAGCAAATTGATGATCCCTGTAAATAGCTTTAGGTCAAATGATTTCAGTATGATTCAGGTTAGTTCCTACCACTATATATATCACTAAAACCAATTAAAAGTAAGGGAGAATGCAAAATATACTTGAACAAACCACTGTGCTTGAAACAAGAAACAACACAGACTGTAAAACACCTCTCTGTTTCATCAAAATTTCAAACATCGTATAAAATCAAATTAAATACATAAATGGAATCCTCAATGAAAATGATGATTTTTAGCGTTAGTTTCATGATTTAAAACATTGGGATGGTCGAGAAATCTCGAGAGGACCAGAAAAGGGGTTTTGACCAAATTCCGACGATCAACACAGTCGTACGCCAAGGCACGAAGCAAGGAGGAGTGTCAGGCTCCATAGATCATAGGAAAAATACAGAAAGATTTTTCAAATGTTTTGATGTTGAAAACGATGAAGATTTAGGGTTATGGGTTCATATTTGTGGGGTCTGTATTCACGTCGGAACTGCATCGCGATGGCGGAGTTTGGAAGCTGCGGTCCAGGGGGGATCGACGCCGGAGGAACCTGACTTGGCATGGTGGAAGTGGGACGGAGTTCGGTTGAAGGAAGTGAGCGTAGGAGGTGGTTTCTTCAATGAAACCCATTTCGACGATGGGAGAAGGACACAACAAAATTACTGTAGCGGTGGAGGCAACCATTTCTGAAGATAGTGGCGGGACCCAGAGGTGATGGGTGATCGCTTGGGGTGATCGGAGTTGATCAATGATGGCCGAGGTGGTTGTGCATGTGCACATGCTCGTATGTAAATGGAAGAGGGAAGGTGGTGATCTGGCACGAGGTTTTGTGGTGATTTGGAAGGGTTGGCATGAGATCTGGGGGGGTGGTATTTTGGTATTTGGTGAACATGGTACTTTGCCAAGATCGTGAGAAATCAGGCCAGTTTCACACAGTTTCGACCTGGTACTTTCATGAAGCTGGTGCCTGGGTTTGGTTTTTATATTAAGATTTTAAACTTTAATTTAAAAATGGAAACCAAGTTTTATTTGAATATAGAAAATTAAATTATAATGGGAGTAAATGAAATAAATAAAAGTAACATTTTATTTAAAACTGCCAAGTCAAGTAAAGGAAGTAGATCAGGTGTAGAGAACCAAATGCCGTTTCGTCAAAGGTTGAAATGAAATATAGAAATATAATAAAATTTTAATTATAAATTCAGTTTATAATTTGGATTAGAATTCATGGAAGATAAACCGGGTGCAAACCATACAATAATTTGTCAGTTTTAAACTATAATCTGAATTTCCTGTCACAGATAAATATTGTTCCGTATAGTATAAAATAAGAACGGTATTTTAATCATGTTTAGATAATTTAAAAAGAGAAATTTTTATTTAATTGTTATATAGATAGAGGAAGTGAATCAGGATTTTAACTCAGTTTTTGTCCGAAACTGAAAATTCAAATACAGAAACTGTAATTTAAATTATATTATAAATTTAATTTATAAATATAATTAGAAAGGGTTTCTAATGAAATATTCAACTGTAAAGTCAACAAAGAAAGAGGATCGAGTGTAAAAACGATCAGATATTGTTTTGACAGAAGTCGAGAAGTCAGAAGCGGTAATTTTATTAAATTCTAAATTTAGTTATAATTTAAATTAGAATTTACTTGTTAATGAAATATTTAAATATTAAACAAAACAAGGTAAATGAAACACATACGCTGAATTTGTCGGTTTTAAACCTGTAATCTAAAGTTCCCGGTACAAGTAACTGATCAAGTGCAGTTCTGTAAAGTAAGAACTATAAATCATATTATTAAGCGGGTTTAGATCGATGAAAAATAAAAGGATTTTTATTGTTATTTAGAGAGTAACAGTAAATCGAGTATAAGGGAATTTGACAAAGATGTATAAAGTGTAAAAGCTGACATAAAAATTCTGAATCATAGATTTAAGGCATTTGTGAATAATCAGGTTTAAGGAATGATTATGAGTAATAATTTTATAAAGGATGATGTAAATATTTCTTTTCAATATTTGACGAACAAAAATGAAAAGGAAAAACAGTGTGCGCATCGGTGCGCACACTGAAATTGTTCATTTTTGAGATATGATCAAAATACTAGATATAAGCAAGATAATTTAATACTATTTAGTTTGACGGTAATTATATCTGTAAAATTAGATTTATAATAAGAATTGATGGAATATTCAAATAAAATACGTTAACATAAATGACCTAGGCTGCCAACTCAACAACATTGTTGTGATTTGCTAGTTAAAACACCGACTATCAATGAATTATTCTTGAACCTTTTTGACATGTTGTTCGAAGAGACCGGGATGGGAACAAGACCCAAAACCACTTCGAATCAACTGTGCGAACGCGACTAACTTGAAGGAGATAAAGACGACGTAAATAGAAGACCGTAGATATTTATAAAACGGAAGAACTACTTAAATCTCTGACTCATGACCAGAGATATACTGTGGTTCTGTCGTGGTTAAAATCTGCGGATTTGCAAGGACTACTCGCTACTGATCTATAGGGTGATTCCTAGGGTGCAGTAGGAGGGTGCCTTCGGTTCATCCTGTTCCTGGATGACTTGTATGGACGAATGTCCGACAAAGTATTTCCAAAGGGATCATGTATGTTGTTTTCTTCAAACGTACCAAGTTGATGGCATAGAAGGGAACTTCTTTAGCTTAACAACTAGAGTATTTTTGGGGAAACCAATTAGTGACTTCTGAAGGATCTGACAATGTGACATTCAAAGTGAATGGAGATATACTGTGCGGAATGATAAGCGTAACCTCTACCCTCATCAACCGGGAAATGACAAAAATCAGGCAGGTAACATGGCTATGCGGGTCGCTCCCATTAGGTTGTATAATCACCTATCCAGAGAAATTCCTTTTGTTTCTTACTCTATCGATTATGCCCATTCAGGAAACGGTGGTTTGAGTCCAACCGTTGGTGATATACATTCGATACACTCAAGAGAAATGAGTGGTCGGTCATTTGTGGGCAGGGTTGCAAGACGTTCTTGTTGAACCCAGTGTATTCGCCTCTAGAGATACACGATCGGAAGGTGGTTCCATACCTTGTCATAGTTGGAAATCAATTATCCCTAAGCACCAAACGGTTTTTATTCGTATACTATATAGGAGAATGTGAGATGCAAGCATTCTTCTAGATTCAAATTTATTTGTAAAAACAAATAGATACTGTGAT
Source organism: Allium sativum (assembly GCA_030737875.1). NCBI lineage: Eukaryota > Viridiplantae > Streptophyta > Magnoliopsida > Asparagales > Amaryllidaceae > Allium > Allium sativum. The sequence goes on from CM060918.1 coordinate 1,054,974,211, forward strand.
AATATCTGATTTCAAGTATACAAAGTGTTTTGATCTCATAAGGTAAAAACTCGTTCCGTATTCATGGCGTGGTCTTATGAGATATTTTTATTTCTTTATTCTGTTTTAAAACAGTTTACTCATACTAGTCCACTGACTGACCCGGAGTTTATTTTTCTGTGTTTCCCTTAAACTCTTGGGTATTCATAACACTTGTTATGAATAGACAAGTGAATCAGGATTGGATAAAAACTTGGAAAGCTGGAATGGAACTTCTGTATGCTGGACTACTTATCCTACCTATTGTATAATTAAGACTGCCAGTTTGGTCATCTATGATCGGTATAATTAAAGATGTACTATGAATGGCTTGTATCACTAGATCTATGATGCTCTGATATAATATGTTCCGCTGTGCAATATCACGAAGTACTATCTTTTGTAAAATTTCCACTGTGAGATTCTGATGTTTCCTGTGATTTTATCTTCTATCTATTTTTATTCTTATTAATGGCACGACTTCCGATGTGTTCGAAAGTTGGGTCGTTACAAGGGGGTTCGAGAGGGGGGAGGAGGCGGGGGCTTGTGGTCACGTCGGAGGTGGCGGAGCGTTTGCCGCGCGGTGGCCCATTGCGGTGGATTTTCCGCCGTGTCCCCCTTTTTTTTATCGATTTTGAACTGAAGAGGAAAGGAGTCGGGGAGAGAGAAAAAGGGGGAAAGGGAGTTGACTTTTTATTTATTTATTTATTACTTTTAATTCTCAAAAAGTAACCTTTTGTTTCGACCTCCAAACGAGACCCACCGACTGCTGTCCGTAGCTAATTACCCCCATTCCGAACACAATGGGATATGTATTGTAAGCTAATTAGATCGTTTCAAACTGTTTTCATCAAAATCAAAATATAAATCTTTATATTAAATTTGAATGCGCATTTCAATTTACCGGGGCCACATACGGACTCTAAAAATTCCTGAAAAATATTTTCTAGCTTCGTATTGACGATACAGTTCTAACAAAACCAATTTCATCAAATTCTGATACCGTTTGAAAAATGGCCATTTTCTGGTCGATCGAAATTTACTTAAACTGTTAAAACACTTTTTACTTCGTCACACTCACATATTGATTCAGAAAATTATGAATTTTGTAATCTAGCAATAACTTGACATCTCAGATCCAACAAAAGTGGTTTCATCGAAAATGGAGGTTGTTTGCAAAATTTCCATTTTTAAGGGCAATATTTTCCATAGCGACTATTCTGAATTTTCAACTGGGCATAACTTTTTATTCCCGCTATGAAATTTCAATTTTTTGGATTCTTTGGAAGGATATTTTCAAATAGATCCAAATATTTTTGGTTTCGCTAAAATCCGGTTTATTTTGAATCCTTTACATTCATTTAAAATTTGAAATCGAATTTTCAAACTACTGCGCCATTTTCAATTCATTTTATAATTAAAAATAAATAATTATATTATAATGACGCTTCAAATAAATATATACGTTCTAATTCTATTCAAAATAAATTTCTCGTCGTTATTATTTAAAATAAATTATTTTAAATATCCAAAATTCATTAAAATTGCCAAAATAAAAATTTTAAATTGGCTCGGATTTTCCGGGTTGTTACAAGTTTCTAAACACTCGAATACGTTGAACCGAGATGGTATGTTTTGGAAAGAGGGCAAACGAAATAATTTTACCCAAAATATATTTTGATATAAAGAAAATATATTTTGGAATTATTATAGTATATTGGATATTGGTTGTTATTATAATCGAATAAAATTATAATTGAAATGGTTATAAATAACCAATCAGAACTCGTATAAGTATGATATAAAATTCAGATGAATTAAACCTGGATTTAAAACAGAATTGAGATTAAACTCTGGAAAAGATTGAAAAGTGTTTGTAAATGTGTAACACCCTGAATTTTAGTTAATACTAAAATTCACTAATCATAGGATAAATAATCTCAGATGTGGGAATTGTGGGAAACGGGCTGCGTCATTGCGTTCGTCTCGGAAAAATACGCGAAATAGAGTCCGAGTTTTCGAGAATCGGAGTCCGTATGGTCCAGTTAAGGCCCAATGAAGTTTGCAGAAAAATTTAAGCTTAAAACAGATTTAAATAATTTAAAACCAGATTTAAAATTGAGCAAGCGGGGCCAGGCGGGAAGATTCCCGCCCTACCCATGTCGACAGGGCTGTCGACAGGCCTGTCGACAGGGGTGTCGACATGCCTGTCGACTTGCCTGTCGACAGGGGTGCGACGCCCAGTAAAACTGGGTGCACCAGTTTGGGTCCTTGTGCTGGCCTAGTGGGCTGGTTCTAGAGATTTCCTAAATCTAAGGGTCCTAATCTAATCTAGGGTTAATCTAAGGGTCTAAAATGCAACCTAATCCTATAAATAAGACCCTAACCCTATCCTAATTCATTCATAATTAGGTTTTGTAACTAAACTATGGCAAAATGAAATTTGAGCATGGCCTCCACAAGTTCATGAAGAAGTTGCAAGCAAATCACTCTCTAATCCTCCTCTAATCCATTCTAAGTATCTTAATCTTCTTCATTAGCTTGCTAATTGTGTTTTGGTGAGTTTCTATGGCTTTAATAATCAATTGTTAAATTGATTATGGTAGGATGTGATAAGACATGGCTATGTTTGTGGATAAATGTATTTATGCAAGTTTGTATGATATGTGATTTGCAAGTTTTATGTTAAATGCAAGTTAAGGCCATGTTTTATGATGCAAAACACCATGTAAAACATTTATGCATATGTGACATGTTATGCAAACTATATGTGAGAATATATGCAAGTTATATGTAACATGATATGCAAGTTATGCATGTGATTTTATGCATGCTAAGTAGTTGGTGTTATGCATGTTAAGTATTTGATATATGCATGTTTAATAAGTGGATTTATGCATATTTACTAAGTGGAATTATGCATGTTTAGCAAAGTGAGTTATGCAAGTTGAAAGTGATATGCAAGTTAAGTATATGTTTAAATGCAAGTTGAAAGTGATATGCAAGTTATGCATGCTTATGCAAGTGTATGGATGCTTATGCAAGTCATGTATATGTTTAAATGCAAGATCTATGTGATATGCAAGTTATGCATGCTTATGCGAGTATATGAATGCTTTTGCAAGATATGTATATGCTTAAATGACATGATATGCAAGTTATGCAAGTATGTGAATTCTTATGCAAGTATGTGGATGCTTATGCAAGTATGTGAATGCTTATGCAAGTTATGTGTATGCTTAAATGCATGTTTAACATGTTATGCAAGTTATGAGAATGCCTATATGCAAGTTCAACATGTTATGCAAGATAGGTGTATGATAATATGCAAGTTCATATGCAACATGTTATGCAAATCATGTGTATGATAATATGCAAGTTTGGGTTATATGTAGTTGGGTTAATATATGTTCATATATGCAAGTTGACATCCTCTTAACCCATGACAAAGTTGTATGTTAAACCCATGATATTTGTGATGATCTTCCCCTTATTATGTCATGTAACGAGAACGATTTACGTGGGGAACGATGGGGTTGGTAAATATGTTAATAAATGAATGTTTGGGTATGATTAAGCATACCATAAAAATAAATTACCATAAGTGGGAATTTACCTATTGAGTTAGGTCTACCCCATGGGAATTTACCTATTGAGTTAGGTCTACCCATGTTATGCAAACTTGATATTAATTAGGGATAATTAATATGGGGGTGATTAATTAGGTGTAATTAATCGACTAAGACACGAGGTTGGACTCATTTGTAGTGTAAAACTGCCCGGACCCGACCGGCTTAACCAGTTGCTACAAATGTCAGCCCAATGTGAGAGGTCTTAGCCATAAATTAAATACGTGATTAAGGTAAAGACACGAGGTTAGACTCTGTTATGACGTAAGACTGCCCGGACTCTACCGGCTTAACCAGGCGGTCATAACAGCCAGTCTAATGTGGGAGGTCTTTATGGGAGATCACGGTCTTAATTAATTAAGAAACACTTAACCATATTAGCATGTAGTGGGACATGAGGGGTTAAGTGGGTGCCTTGGGTGGCATGTGGTAACTAGTGGGGGTGCCTCGGGTGGCATGAGGAAACTAGTGGGTTGCCTTGGGTGGCAATAGAAAATACGATTAGAATACTTAACCAAAGTGGAACATGTAATTAAACATGATTAAAGGGTTAAGTAAGTGCCTTGGGTGGCATGTGGGAATCAAGTAAGTGCTTTGGGTGGCATGTGGAAATCTAGTGGGTGCCCTTAGTGGCAATTGAAATATGATTAATGACTTAACCAAACCTTAACATGTAAGGGGGCATGATTATAAAAAAAAAAGGGGGGGTTAAGTGGGATGCACTAGATTAAGCGACAAGCTTAAGTAGTAGCTTGTGGGGGCCCATTTCAACCAATATCCCAAACGTATCTTTGTAGGCTCGACTCAAGTCGAGTGACGGGACACGCATATTGGGCTTGACTATAAGAGGCCAAAACGGGTTAGCGGTGGCAACGCGGGACCAACGGGTTTCATATGCGTGTGTGGGCCCGGGCTGGTTGGTAAGTCGTTGTTGCATCGTGTAGATATAAAGCCGTGCACCGTGATGTTATCTGGTAGCCACTTTAGGGGAATGATACACCCCAATCGTGGGACCAGCACGGGTATCTACGATAGGGAGCCGATCGATGGGGAGTAGTGGGTACACCTAGTAAAGATAGGGGCAGACGGCACCTGTGTAGGGGTACACGAAACTACTGGGTAAGATTACTAGGTACACCTAGTGGATGTAGGGGCAGACGGCACCTACGTGGTCAGTTATACACCTAATGGATGTAGGGGTAGACGGCACCTACGTGGTCAGCTAGAAGTACCAGAAACTACTAGTTATATTTTCGAAGACTTTAGATGGGATCAACCTTTAAGTAGGAATTACTCTTGGTGGGTAGAACTGGTGTGGTGCAGTGTAGGAATTACCCTTGGGTGGTAGGTCTGGGGTGGTGTAAGCTAGTAATTATCCTTGGGTGGATAAATACGTCGTTTCGATTATCGTAGTACATCCTGTGTTTTGTGGGCTACTTATTGTAGTCATTATCCCCAGAGGTACCGTATCTTGTTTATATCATACCCTAATTACTTTAATGGTTGTATTGTTAGGGTTATAGGACTCACTCAGACTTATGTCTGACCCCGTTGTTTTTATCTTTTTCCCAACCCTCAGGTTATCAGAGTGGGCCTAGCACTAGTGGGCTTGGATCAGACCGCTATATCTATCTTTTGGGCTTGGATCGTAGAAGTAAAGCTCGGTTTATCTTTTCTATTATGGCTATTGTCTATGTAGTGGGATTATGTACTTCTATTTTATCAAGATGGATATTATGTACTTGACTCTTGTTATGGTTTTGTGATGTAACCAAGCATGTTTTACTTTCCGCTGAAATGAAATGATGTTTTAAATTTTCAAGTATTACTTATATCTGTCTTATTGTAATTTTTCTGTTCTATATTCACTTAAAATACTCCACCAATGTTATGGCATTCCCTTAGTGAGTGACCGTAGCGGTCGTGGGGTGTTACACGTGGTATCAGAGCTTAAGGTTACCGGAACAGATAAAATTTTTAGAAAAACTATTTTCTAAGAATATTTTTGGAAAGGAGTATTTTCAAAAACATGTCTTTTAAGAGAAAAGTTTTTGAAAAGCATAATCCCCAATAGCCATATTTATATCTTTCGAATTCTCCATTTTGAATCTCTTCCTTTCTCTCGTTTTGAGTTTCCCCTCCGCGTATAGATGATCTTTCTAAGATAGATAAGGATGGAAAACCACTTCAAGGGACTTAGACGTTAGTCGGATTAGAAGTTGGTTCAAGAAGGAGGAGGACTGGTAGGTATCTATTGGATAGACGGTGGGAGGAAGGCTCAAGTAGTTGTTTGGTTAATGAAAGATGAAACCTCATTGGTGGGAAGTTACGAGTGGGGAATAGGGAAGAAGAAGGCAAGTGGTTATCCTTTTGAGAGGAATAGGACACCTTATTAGGATTGTCCAAAGAAGCAAGGGCAAGGTATGGAATCTTCTGGGGGGGTAGTTGTATTCCCTCACGACTAGGGTACCAGATGGGGATAAGACCGTCTAGATTGGAGGTTGGATTTCTTTATCATCCAATTCGAACTTTATTTGATTCTGACGCATCGAGTTCGTTTATCTCATCATTACTAGTAGAGTCACTGCACTGAGACACCAGTTGGTAGATGATCCCTTAGTTGTTTCAAACCCAGTTGGGCTCCATGATGTGGTTGGGTTTGAAAGTTTCTATACTTAGCGTTGGGTTTAGATGTGATGCTTGCTGGGCTTCACGGGCTATGGGTTAGTTTTGGGCATGGACTGGTTATCCAGTAGGGGTGCCGTTCTTCATTTTGAAGGGAGAGTGGTTAGGCTTATGGGCCGCCTGGGTAACACTCTCGAGATCTCTTGTAATCCCATAGAATCTGTTATGCTAAGTTATCTAGAATCGCTTGACACGTCGGTCTAGAGTTTGCGATCTGTTAGAGCGGTCCGGGAGCACCCGGATGTGTGTGAGGAGGTGAAGGGCTTACCTCCGAAGCGGGAGATTGACTTCCGAATATATCTGGTGGATAATGCTAAACCAGTATCTTGGCCAGTGTGCCACATGGCTCCTAGTGAGAGGAGGGAACTCCATAAGTAAGTAGGCGATTTGCTTGAGAAGGGGTTCATAAGACGAAGTATATCGGAGTGGGGCGCTCCCGTAGTTTTGTTATGAAGGCGGATGGGTCCCTCAGACTTTGTGTAGGCTAAAGAGAACTAAAGAAACTCACAAAGAAGAATAGACACCCATTGCCAAGGATTGATGATCTCTTTGATCGGTTGGCTGGCGCCTCAGTATTTTTGTAGTAGGACTTAGCCACGGGATTTCATCAGTTGAGAGTGGCTGAGGATAGCATAGAAAAGACTGCCTTTAGGACTCCGGGTGATTTCTTTTATGAGTGGCTGGTGATGCCATTGGGTTTGACGAACGCCCCCACATACTTTGTTGATTTGATGAGAAGGGTGTTCAGGGAGTACCTAAATAAGTTGTGATGGTCTTTATGGATGACATTTTGGTCTTTTCTAGGAGCGAAATAAGTTTTCGTATGTGCTCAATAGGCTGAGCAGAGCCAGTATAGGATAAACGACGGTTTTGGAGCGAGACTGGAGAGAACATCCAGAATTGGTCAAGGGCTTAATTATTTAGCCATTTTTATTTGTATCATCTCACGTAGGTCATCTGAATTCGAAGGAGCTATCCCTTGGGTGTTTGTCTGATATTGGTTTAGGCCTTTGGGGCTTGCATTTGGGGGATGCCGAATTCGACTAGGGTGGTCTGCGTGGGAGACAGTTGTGATAATTTTGGATGATATCCTGGTGGAGAAGAGCATGCCCTACATCTTAGGGAAGTGTTGGAGACTCTTCGAGCGCATAGTCTTAGGACAGCAAAAGTGGATGGGATCCTTAGCATCCTATGAGTAAGGGTAACATGGTAACGGACACCTTAAGTAGAAAAAGGTTGTCCTTGAGTTCATTGTTCGTTGAACGACGGAGCTTAGAGTTTATTTCTAAGTTTGACTTTAGACCTTCCGTTGACTTTGTACCCGGTTTGCTAGCCTCCTTGGAGGTTAGACCTACTCTTTTGGGGCGGATTGGAAGAGCACAGAGGGACGATCCACAGTTGGTTGAGTTGGTAGAGAAGCTCATAAGAGGGGAGTCGTCCAGCCATTTGAGTAGGAACACCCTAGACGATAGGGGTGTTTGCGTAGAGACGGTAGAATTTGTGTACCGCAAGACGAGGGTTTGAGGAAGGCTATTCTTGATGACGCACACCGTTCTAGGATGACCATTCATCCCGGTGGGGATAAGATGTACCAAGACATGAAGAGGGTTTTTTTTCTGGGCCGGTATGAAGAAAGATGTGGCCGAGTATGTCGCTCGATGTTCGATGTGCCAGCAAGTGAAGGCGGAGCAAGGGAAACCAGGTGGGTTGCTTCACCCATTGGAGGTTCCGCAATGGAAGTGGGATAGCGTCTCGATGGATTTTATTGACGGGTTACCCAGGTCGAGGAAGGGTAATACAGGAATTTGGGTGGTGGTAGATAGACTTACTAAGAGCGCCCATTTCATACCTGTGAAGAGCAAGAGGACTGCTCCATGGCTAGCTTCAGTATATCTTCGAGAGATAGTTCGATTACTTGGGGTACCCTCTAGCATAGTAAGTGATCGAGATCCTATCTTCACTAGCGAGTGCTGGAAGAGTTTGCAAGTGGCGGTAGGGACTCAGTTGGGTTTGAATACCGCATATCATCCTCAGACGGACGGCCAGACCGAGAGGGTGAATCATGTCCTAGAAGACCTTTTGAGGCTTTGTATCTTAGATTTTGGAGGTACATGGGAAGAGCATCTTCCATTGGTGGAGTTCGCATATAATAACAGCTTTCAGTCCAGTATTGGTATGGCACCTTTCGAAGCTCTTTATGGAAGGCCTTGTCGATCACCTACACGTTGGTAGGAATCTACGGATGAGATCTTGCTTGGGCCGATGAGGTTAGAAAGACCTCGGGAAAAGATTGATTTAATTCAAAGAAGGATGAAAGCGACGCAAGATAAACAGAAATCTTATGCGGACAAGAGGAGAACAGAGCTTGAGTTTGATATTAGGACATGCTTTTTATTAAGATATCTCCGTTACGGAATGTGGTTCACTTTGGATCTGTTGGGAAGTGAGTACCAAGGTTTGTTGGACCGTTTCCTATTAAGGAAAGGATTGGACAGATGTCATATAGAGTAGAGTTGCCCGACAGGCTTAGTGGTGTACATGATATATTCCATGTGCTACATTTGAGGAAGTTCCTACATGAGACCGCAGAGGCGGTAGAGCCGAGCTTGCTTAGAGAAGTGGAAGTAGAGCGTGATGCGACGATTCGACGAGCCCCTACTTGCATCCTTGGGTCAGAGATTTGGAAGTTGAGAAACAGAGAGGTTCAACTAATCAAAGTACAAAGGGGAGATGAAGAGAGTGATGCTACCTGGGAGACGGAAGCGAAGATGCGTTCGAGGTACCCTTTTCTTTCGGAGGGTATGTCCTTTTGCTTCTCCTTCATCGCATATCTTGTGCTTATCTTATCTTTAGTATGTCCTCTCGTTAGTACCTTTGACCTTTAGATAGGGTAAACCTATGGTTGAAACATGTGTTTGAGACATGTTATGGTTGATGGATGCAAGTGGATGCAAGTGTTTGCTAGTGGTTGCTCGTGGATGCATATACACACACTCTAGGCACTAGATCGGCTCAATCACTTCATATTGCATATTGCATAAAATTGTGTGTAGGAAAATATATTTATGGATGTATAATGGTTGTGTTATCACATGGATGATGCATTTTGGTGAATGATTGTGCACTCATGTAGATATTGTATGTGTCGATAGGGTTCTCTCGCATACATAATGGATGCATGGCACTATCATGGTTTGCATATGTTCATACGTTAGATAGGGAACATATACACACACTTTTTGCATATGCTCATACATCATTAGAAATTGTTTTAAGGACAATGGATGCCCGTGGTTGATGGTTTGAGTAGATGGTTGTTTGGATGGTAGGATATGCATTCTCCTTAGCTTAGAGATTTCGGGGACGAAATCCTTTAAGGAGGGGAGAATGTAACACCCTGAATTTTAGTTAATACTAAAATTCACTAATCATAGGATAAATAATCTCAGATGTGGGAATTGTGGGAAACGGGCTGCGTCATTGCGTTCGTCTCGGAAAAATACGCGAAATAGAGTCCGAGTTTTCGAGAATCGGAGTCCGTATGGTCCAGTTAAGGCCCAATGAAGTTTGCAGAAAAATTTAAGCTTAAAACAGATTTAAATAATTTAAAACCAGATTTAAAATTGAGCAAGCGGGGCCAGGCGGGAAGATTCCCGCCCTACCCATGTCGACAGGGCTGTCGACAGGCCTGTCGACAGGGGTGTCGACATGCCTGTCGACTTGCCTGTCGACAGGGGTGCGACGCCCAGTAAAACTGGGTGCACCAGTTTGGGTCCTTGTGCTGGCCTAGTGGGCTGGTTCTAGAGATTTCCTAAATCTAAGGGTCCTAATCTAATCTAGGGTTAATCTAAGGGTCTAAAATGCAACCTAATCCTATAAATAAGACCCTAACCCTATCCTAATTCATTCATAATTAGGTTTTGTAACTAAACTATGGCAAAATGAAATTTGAGCATGGCCTCCACAAGTTCATGAAGAAGTTGCAAGCAAATCACTCTCTAATCCTCCTCTAATCCATTCTAAGTATCTTAATCTTCTTCATTAGCTTGCTAATTGTGTTTTGGTGAGTTTCTATGGCTTTAATAATCAATTGTTAAATTGATTATGGTAGGATGTGATAAGACATGGCTATGTTTGTGGATAAATGTATTTATGCAAGTTTGTATGATATGTGATTTGCAAGTTTTATGTTAAATGCAAGTTAAGGCCATGTTTTATGATGCAAAACACCATGTAAAACATTTATGCATATGTGACATGTTATGCAAACTATATGTGAGAATATATGCAAGTTATATGTAACATGATATGCAAGTTATGCATGTGATTTTATGCATGCTAAGTAGTTGGTGTTATGCATGTTAAGTATTTGATATATGCATGTTTAATAAGTGGATTTATGCATATTTACTAAGTGGAATTATGCATGTTTAGCAAAGTGAGTTATGCAAGTTGAAAGTGATATGCAAGTTAAGTATATGTTTGAATGCAAGTTGAAAGTGATATGCAAGTTATGCATGCTTATGCAAGTGTATGGATGCTTATGCAAGTCATGTATATGTTTAAATGCAAGATCTATGTGATATGCAAGTTATGCATGCTTATGCGAGTATATGAATGCTTTTGCAAGATATGTATATGCTTAAATGACATGATATGCAAGTTATGCAAGTATGTGAATGCTTATGCAAGTATGTGGATGCTTATGCAAGTATGTGAATGCTTATGCAAGTTATGTGTATGCTTAAATGCATGTTTAACATGTTATGCAAGTTATGAGAATGCCTATATGCAAGTTCAACATGTTATGCAAGATAGGTGTATGATAATATGCAAGTTCATATGCAACATGTTATGCAAATCATGTGTATGATAATATGCAAGTTTGGGTTATATGTAGTTGGGTTAATATATGTTCATATATGCAAGTTGACATCCTCTTAACCCATGACAAAGTTGTATGTTAAACCCATGATATTTGTGATGATCTTCCCCTTATTATGTCATGTAACGAGAACGATTTACGTGGGGAACGATGGGGTTGGTAAATATGTTAATAAATGAATGTTTGGGTATGATTAAGCATACCATAAAAATAAATTACCATAAGTGGGAATTTACCTATTGAGTTAGGTCTACCCCATGGGAATTTACCTATTGAGTTAGGTCTACCCATGTTATGCAAACTTGATATTAATTAGGGATAATTAATATGGGGGTGATTAATTAGGTGTAATTAATCGACTAAGACACGAGGTTGGACTCATTTGTAGTGTAAAACTGCCCGGACCCGACCGGCTTAACCAGTTGCTACAAATGTCAGCCCAATGTGAGAGGTCTTAGCCATAAATTAAATACGTGATTAAGGTAAAGACACGAGGTTAGACTCTGTTATGACGTAAGACTGCCCGGACTCTACCGGCTTAACCAGGCGGTCATAACAGCCAGTCTAATGTGGGAGGTCTTTATGGGAGATCACGGTCTTAATTAATTAAGAAACACTTAACCATATTAGCATGTAGTGGGACATGAGGGGTTAAGTGGGTGCCTTGGGTGGCATGTGGTAACTAGTGGGGGTGCCTCGGGTGGCATGAGGAAACTAGTGGGTTGCCTTGGGTGGCAATAGAAAATACGATTAGAATACTTAACCAAAGTGGAACATGTAATTAAACATGATTAAAGGGTTAAGTAAGTGCCTTGGGTGGCATGTGGGAATCAAGTAAGTGCTTTGGGTGGCATGTGGAAATCTAGTGGGTGCCCTTAGTGGCAATTGAAATATGATTAATGACTTAACCAAACCTTAACATGTAAGGGGGCATGATTATAAAAAAAAAGGGGGGTTAAGTGGGATGCACTAGATTAAGCGACAAGCTTAAGTAGTAGCTTGTGGGGGCCCATTTCAACCAATATCCCAAACGTATCTTTGTAGGCTCGACTCAAGTCGAGTGACGGGACACGCATATTGGGCTTGACTATAAGAGGCCAAAACGGGTTAGCGGTGGCAACGCGGGACCAACGGGTTTCATATGCGTGTGTGGGCCCGGGCTATTTGGTAAGTCGTTGTTGCATCGTGTAGATATAAAGCCGTGCACCGTGATGTTATCTGGTAGCCACTTTAGGGGAATGATACACCCCAATCGTGGGACCAGCACGGGTATCTACGATAGGGAGCCGATCGATGGGGAGTAGTGGGTACACCTAGTAAAGATAGGGGCAGACGGCACCTGTGTAGGGGTACACGAAACTACTGGGTAAGATTACTAGGTACACCTAGTGGATGTAGGGGCAGACGGCACCTACGTGGTCAGTTATACACCTAATGGATGTAGGGGCAGACGGCACCTACGTGGTCAGCTAGAAGTACCAGAAACTACTAGTTATATTTTCGAAGACTTTAGATGGGATCAACCTTTAAGTAGGAATTACTCTTGGTGGGTAGAACTGGTGTGGTGCAGTGTAGGAATTACCCTTGGGTGGTAGGTCTGGGGTGGTGTAAGCTAGTAATTATCCTTGGGTGGATAAATACGTCGTTTCGATTATCGTAGTACATCCTGTGTTTTGTGGGCTACTTATTGTAGTCATTATCCCCAGAGGTACCGTATCTTGTTTATATCATACCCTAATTACTTTAATGGTTGTATTGTTAGGGTTATAGGACTCACTCAGACTTATGTCTGACCCCGTTGTTTTTATCTTTTTCCCAACCCTCAGGTTATCAGAGTGGGCCTAGCACTAGTGGGCTTGGATCAGACCGCTATATCTATCTTTTGGGCTTGGATCGTAGAAGTAAAGCTCGGTTTATCTTTTCTATTATGGCTATTGTCTATGTAGTGGGATTATGTACTTCTATTTTATCAAGATGGATATTATGTACTTGACTCTTGTTATGGTTTTGTGATGTAACCAAGCATGTTTTACTTTCCGCTGAAATGAAATGATGTTTTAAATTTTCAAGTATTACTTATATCTGTCTTATTGTAATTTTTCTGTTCTATATTCACTTAAAATACTCCACCAATGTTATGGCATTCCCTTAGTGAGTGACCGTAGCGGTCGTGGGGTGTTACAAAATGGGTTTTGAATTTAAAATATATGGAAATTTTAAGATCCTGGGTGAATTTAGAAATGTTTTCTAAGCAGTATGAAGGATATTTTGAAGTGATTTCAAATTGGAAATTTTTGAAAATAAGTTTTGAAATGATATAGTATTGATCTCACAAATTACTGAAAAATAATTCTGATGATGTTGGCCACATCATCAGTGTTCATTTTTGAGTTTCCAAGTGATAGATTACTATCAAGATTTTGTTTTTAAATTATTTTAAGGAAATAAATTATTCTAAAATTCAAATGTTTTGAATTGTTATTATTATATATGATTTCAGACTGATTTGAAAAAAAATCCAGAAATTTGAATTCTGAAATTAAATTTAACTGATGAAGTTAAATAGATTAGAATGGTAAAAAGTGAATAATCAAATTAGAATTTAACTTGAATTAAGTTAAATGAGATTGGAATTGGAATCGAAATAAAATGTGACTTGGGTACAAGAGAATTATGGGATGGAGAATGGAGTTTGGTTCGAGCAAAGATTTGTTTAAGGATGAATTGATTAGAGATCAATTGGAAATGCCAGGATATATGCTGAAGTAGCAGCAAATGAAAGTGATAGTATGATATGCCCAACAAAAAGGTATGAGTTATATTTTATACTGAATATGAGATTTATGAGCCAGATTAGCAAGCCACTTGTCTATTTGATTTTCTTTTGGGTTGAAGAAGGCCTAGAGAGGCGAGTTGTAGTTGTACCAATTAAACCGTACAAAGTAGACGTTGGCGGAATTTTTCGAAAATTTAAGGTGTTAGAAAATTTCAGGATTTTAAAAAAATTTCGTTAATAAGAATAAAATAATATTTTAATTAAAATAAATTTGGTTCAGTTGAAACTGAAATTAAAAGGTAAAATAAAAGATTTTTATCTAGTAGTTAATAAAGTTGTAACATTTTTCCAGCTCAGTAATTTCGGGGACGAAGTTCATTTAAGGGGGAAGGAATGTAACGTCCCGTATTTTTAACGATATAATAATTAATTAATTAATTTAAAATAATGGTTAGGTATTTTAATTTGGCTTAAATTAATAATTTTGATTCATATTTATTAATATAAATAGTGGAATAATAAATTTAATTTCTGTTATCATCGGAGATGAGTTGAATTCGCAATATTATGTAAATTGGACAATTCGATAAATATAATTCAGTTTAGACTTGAGTTATAATAACAAATTTATTATATAAACGACAATTGAACATATTAATTATAACATAAATTATAATCGAGCTTGAAATGTCACGGCAGTTCATAATATTTCGATTTGAACTTCAATTGAGTATACATGATTCTTATAAGTCGGATTTCTTCGAAACAAGAAACGTTCGAATCTAATTAACTGTATTTTTCTAATGGAAGTGAAAAATGGAGATTTCATCTTATATATGGTGAGCTATGTCCAAATCAAATATTCAGATAGTTGGTATGAAATCATTTATAAATCGTAATGATATATTTAATTTTAATTAAATATTGGTTTCTAATTTGGACAAGATATTTGAGATGTAGTTATAATTTAATTTTCAGAATTTTGCTGTAATTTTTAATTCGTAAATTAAGCAAATTTTTATTTGAAGTATTTTACACCCTAAATCAGCTGTGTGGGGTTTCACAGAATGAATTAACTTGTCTATTTTATTACAATTTTGGGACCGTGGCACATTGCTGGACACAACGGTATTTTTATTTGTGTCGATAGTAGCTCGTAAACGAACGGAATCTTATGTAACGGGGTACTTTTAATAAATATCAAATATTTGATCATACTCTTTGAGTGCACTCTTCCATTTTCATTCTTTTTCATGTTTAAAGCAGCAGTTTTATAATGGTAACATATACCACACATAAACGGATAAGTGATAAAAAGAAAATGTTAATCATAAAGGTCTTCATTTTAATAGTTATCATATATATAATGGAAATGTATAAGGATCAAGTTATTTTAGCACTCACGGGTCCATCGTGGAGCATGCATATAAAGAGCAGTGATTTATTTATATGAGAGCTTACAATATCAAGGGACAATACGAAGATGAAATCACATATTGAACCTATATATTAATATAGTCTGCCGTCCCCAATCACATAATGAACCTATATACATTTATATATGCACTCTATTGCATGTACGTTGCGTACCTATCCGAATAGACTATGCTATACGAAGTGAAAACTCAGCGTCTATGCTTTCAACATCCAATAGATTTTGAAATGAAATTTCATAACAGTCTGCAAACCTAATGTGTGTTTTCAAATCTATCAAAACCTGTATGTGGAAATTTTAAGCAACTTTAAGATCTAAACTTCATGCCGAAGGTAACGCCAGCTGCCATGAAGTTTCAACTCACGTCTACTCTAAACAATACCACTCAGTACGCCCAATACTTAATCATTAAGTCTCCTCCCCCTATAAAAATATCTCACTGCCTTCGCTCGAATGTTTTCCCCATGGCTTCAAGAAACCACCAAAGCTTTTATTGGCTTTTATAAATCAAATACATCTTCAAAAGCTCAACAAAAAAAATCCAAACAAGACCAAAATAAAATGTCGTAACCAACCATATATATATATACACACACACACGACCCACTGCAGGTTTCTCTCCAATCTTGATTAGGTTTCAACTGTTTTGATGGTTTCTTTCCCCTGCTGGTTTTAACACAGCAAACATGCGGATTTGAATGCGTAAAGTCTTGGTGTAAATTTTGCGAGCTGGAGAGGAAATTTCCTGTCATCTTCTCCTGTACTAACATGCGCAGGTCAACTGGAAGGAGGAGGGGAGATGTAAGCATGTTGTCATGCACTGTAAAGGGGAGTGTGAATTTTAAATGGTTTGTATGGGAGGAAGGACTTGTTTCAGTGGCGGTTGTGTAAAGGGGAGGAGTGTTCAACTGTGTATATGCTTGCGTCATTTCATACACTCACTATCCTGCATGTGGAATTGATGTGCAAGAATGAAGGACGGTGGTTGCAGGCTTGTACTTGCGTGAGGGATTTTGCAAACGTGCGTGAGGGCTTGAGTTAGTAGCAACGTGATCAAGAAATGATTATGTAAGGGATTATAAAACTTCGGATTTTTGAAAATGTTGGGTGGATGGGTGTTTCACTGTGACAGTTCATTTGCGAGGAGCGTGGAGAACAGGGGATGAGCGAAGGATGTTTTGCGATGAAGAAAGAGTGGTTTCGGTTGAACGGGAGGATCTGGTACACGGAATGACTGCGCGTGTGACTATTTTTTAACGGGGAAGGACAAGCGGGTAGGAGGCGTTGTACAGTGGAGTGCTGGGCTGATTTTTAATGGTCATGGCCCATGAAAAAGAAATAAAATTATACATATATAAACAAATCAAGTGGAAGTCACATGTTCTAGTAATGGAAGGAAATAAAACATGGCTGAGCAGTATGAAGCTGGTGGAAATATTGGGCTATGAAAGATTGGTAAGTCCGATATATATTTATATATAAATATAAGTTAAGTTTGATTTTTAGATTTAATATTGTTTATGAACTTGTTAATCTAATTTTCTATCCATACGTGGTCAGAATTTTGAACCGTTGGTCACTTTGGAATCGTATGGACGAGCGCGACACAATGGAGCTGATTCGAAGTGAACTGGAGCTCATTACAATATATAGCGAAATAAATTGCCGGATCCAAATTAATGATCGTTATTCATTATTTGACGATAACTGTCCAAAGTGAGTAAATCTCACTAACTCTGATCAGTTTATATTTTTATAACGTATTTTTAGAATTGATAAATGTTGGTTGATTGATGTGTGTTGATTGTCTGGATGAACCACGAATTAGTTGATTGAAAATATAGATATAATTATGTATGTAAATCGTTTGTTTTATATTTATTATGTTTATCAGAATATTTCATATAGAAATGAGATTGATGTCAATTATATTTTTTAACATCTGTGAATGCAGGGAAACATGTTGGAGGGATCCAACTAGATTCCTCAATATTTATAATACTGTGTTTTTTTCATATATTGTGATATATAATCTGTTGTTGATTATGTGTGTTTGGATGATATTGATCATGGTTAGTTGGTATTTTAAATACCATAAGAAATACTAAAATGTAAAAAGCGAAATTTCAAAGTGTATATTGAAATAAAAATATTTATATTAAATCAAAGAATTTTACAAAAGGAATATTTATTTAGAAAATTAATAGACTTATCAAAGGAATATTTAATTAGAAAATAAATAGAATTATATAAGAGGAATATTTATTTGGAAAATTAATAGAATTATAAAAGGGATTTGGCGAGATATAAAAGAATTATAGGAAATTGATTTAAAGTAAATATTTAATAGAAATCTGTTTTAACAGATAGATAGAGGAGAATAATTTATAAACGATGTTTTTAAATTAAGTAAATATTTATCATTTGATAAATTGAATATATAAATTTGAATTTATATAGAGAAGTAAAATTGGTTTTAACACCGATAATTGAAATGGAATGTGAACGTGGTAGTTATAAAGGAATTTGCAATGAGATTATAAATGTTGGAAATGAAATAAGATTTGTATGAATAATTCTGCAAATAAAAATATAAATAGAATTTGGGTTTGTGATATTGTTTTAAAATACGAAATCAAACTATTTTGATTGTATAAAGAACTATTATTCACATTCGATGTGGAAAATCAGATTTAAAGTAAATATTTTGCAAATAAAATATTATAAAGGAATTTGGGGTTTGAATTAGAAATATAAATGGAATTACTGAAATTAGAAACTAACCGGAAATTAGTTGAGTTGAATGGCTTTCTGGGTATCGATCTAATGTTGGTTCGGGCTTCGGGGTTTATACTTGAGAAGTTGTTCTCTTACTAGTTTACAGTTAGAGACTGATAGAGGTGGGAAGATACTGATGCGTGAATCAGAAATGGAAACGTTTTCAAAAGTTAATAATGTAAATTTGCTAATTTTAGAAAATAAGGAATTTATGAATATATGGAAATGATAAATATGAAATTGGGAAACGAAATGATGATTGATCAGTAAGATTTCCGTTTGGGAATATGACCATTATTTGTACACATGTTTTCCTTTGATAGTTAAATCAAGCACTATCAAAGATTTTGACCATTTCCGTTGTCAATACGGAGAGACCGAGATTAGATGTATTATCTGAAAACCACTCCGTATGGCATCAGCGTTGCGAATCAAATATAATGAAGATAAATAAAGACGGAGTTATGCAAGGGTTGTTCAGTAAATCCTAGGTAGAAATTGCCTACAATGGATTTACAGAATTGTGCCTTCGGGTTGTCCAGTCCCAGGACGACTTGAATGGGAGAATGTCTGAAAGAGTATATCTGGTAGATCGCGTAAGTTGATCATTTCAAACATATTTACGTTGGTGATGGAGGTATTCGTTTCTCTTAGCTTATAGTCGTGGTATTTTTGGGAAAATCAATTTATGATTTGACGGGTATGACGATGTGGCATTCAAAGTAAACAAAAGGGTGATCTATTAAAAGATACGTTATGACCTCAAACCTCATCAACTAGGAAATGACAGAAATCGGGCAGGCAGCATGGCTAAGTGGGTCGCACCCAATTAGGGTATATTGTCACCATCTAGAGAATATTCATATTTGTTACCTCTTTCAATTCTGTATCACCCAGGAACGGTTTTGTTGGTATACCAACCGTAAGATGACAATATATTCGGAACATTCAAGTGAAATGAATGGCCGGTCATGTGTGGCCAAGTTACAAGATGTTCTTGTTGAACTCCGGTGTATCGCTCCTAGAGTACACTGATCGAAAGGTGGTTCCATACCTTGTCATAATTGGAAATCCATTACCCAAAATGGGTCCACGGTTTTTGATTGTATATTATATGTGGAGCATGAGATGAAAACATTATACTAGATTGATATTTACTTATATTAGACATTATTATAATATTCGAAGACTATTGATTTTAAAAGAATGTTTTGCATTATCGTAAGGTAAAAATCATCTGTTTTTATGTGTGGATCAGTCTTACGATTATTATTTCCTTTAAAAGGATTTTAAAAGTTAAACAAATGTTTGGAGTTTACTCACACCAGTCACATGACTAACCCAGAGTTTATTTTGTTTTGTTTTCCCTAAACTCTTGGGTGCCCAATTTTATACGGGCAGTCAAGTAGTCGGGATTTTATAGATATACTGAGAGCTTGGAGTAGGAGGCTTCAGGATTTTATAGCAATTTTTTATTTCCACTGTGTTGTAAGTGTTGTACTCTGATAAATTTTATTGTATACATATACTGGTTTTATTTCAAAGTTATGTTATATAATATATTTTATTCGTTCCGCTATGAGGTTGGTGTTACTCTGATTCTGTTGTGATCTTCTTCTTCTTCTATTCTAATTTTCTATCTTATCTATTCTCACCCTCTAACTTCTTTCTATTAACTATCTGGTATTTTCGATGCTTGGATAGTCGACATTGAGTTATGTCGATAACCAAGGTCACAAATTCCTCGGGTAGTTACAGTTTGCCTTGGTATCGTGTTCATACTGTTGTATTGAATGATCCTGAACGATTGCATTCTGTCCATATAATGCATACGACTCTAGTTTTCGGTTGGGCCGGTTCAATGTCTCTATATGAATTGCGGTTTTTGATCCCTTTGACCCTGTTCTTGATCCATTGTGCAGAGACAAGGTATGTTCGTTATACCCTTCATGACTCGTTTAGGAATAACCAATTCAGAGGGTGGTTGGAATATTTCAAGAGGAATTGTAACGAATTCAGGTATTTGGAGTTTTGAAGTATTAACATTGTTAAAACACGGTTCAAGGCGTCAGGTCAGTTAGAATTAATGGACCGGGTCGGTAACTACATTGGATCGTCCTTAGCAAAGTGGATCGGGTCGGTCAGTACAACCGGGTCGGCCATTGCTTGCGCAATATGTATGATATGGACCGAGGCATTTTGGGCATGAATATAAAGCGAATCTAAATGAAACAATGTGTTCAGTCCCATGCAAGAATATGAAGTACGTAACTATTAGCTTAAATTGAGTGGTTGGCGTCGAAAACACATTCAAGTTGATACCAAAGGTGATGACATGTTTACAGATTACTATGTTGCACCACGCGCCGTACACTTCATGAATGGATCGGCCATGTATCATTGTAATAACGCACTGCTTTGTTAAAGTGTAAATAATATGGACATGCATATATAGATCAAGCAACACACGCTTCATGCATAAAGGATGTCATCATATTAAGAAAGAATGCATGCAAAGTCCATGAGTATAATCGTTGGAATAGTTTGTTCCTTGGATAAGTTTCACGTGAAAATAATCAACTTGATCGGTGCACTCATATTTGCTTGAATCGGTATATTAATACAAGTGGATCGGCACTGTTCATTTGGAAGAGTTGGGTCGGTTCTTACATTCTAGTCTGGTTGGCAATTACTTGAGAACTAGTCGGTTATTCAAATGTACTAATCGCATATGAGGCTTCTAGGGAGCATTTTCATATTATGTTGAGTGTATACATGATCAACGTGTTACGTGTATATTTGAAGTGGTTTCAATCCAATGGAAATTTAACAAACAGTGAAACAGTTGGTCTTCATATTTGAATTAATTGTTTAATGAAGTATGAACAACGCATGCAATACGAGCTCATCAGTACACATTGTTGTAAAATATATAGACACATGGTTCGGTCCTAGTACTAGAAGTGATTCGGTCCCATTTAAATAGTATGCACGGATCGGTACATTTCATAACACGAATAAGGCAAAGGTAGTAGGAAGTAAACTGGATCTGTCTTATAATGATGAGGTGGATCGGTCCTATAGGGTTAAGTATGGATCGGTACATAGCAATTATATGGATCGGTACATTAACGTAAAGGGGGACCGGTGTATTCAATTCAATTTGGATCGGTCTAAACTAATGTGCAGTGGCATTTCTATAAATAATTTACGCCTGATCCAAGTCTATCCCGGTCCAACTTTATGCCCGATCCAACTTTGTGCCCGATCCAAGTTAACACCCGATCCAACTTTATACCCAATCCAACTTTGTGCCCGATCCAATTAACGCCCGATCCAAACTCCACACTCTATAATTACGAAACTGCGACTACCTTCAAACTTCTTCTACAAAGAGCCTCTTGCTCCAAAAATCAAGGGACCGATTTCTTGACCCCGAAGGGCTGCCTAAACCATTCCTACACCTCTCTAAAAGCTTCTAAAGCATCACTAATGGCTTACAAACTTTGCTTCATCATTCTCCAACAACATGAAGATCAAATCAATTCATTTCTCCATTCAAAGTTGATCTAACTCGAGTCTAATGCTCTTTAATCCCCATTAGCTATCTCTAAAAACCCGGATCTAGCACAAACTTCATCGTCAAATCGAGGAAAAGCACCTACATGCTAAAGTTGAAAAGTCGGAGTGTGTACGACTTGTGCAGGATCTATAATATGGCTATGCGGAATGTATGTGATAACTTAATCTATTCAATAGTTACGCAGGTAAAAATCCGCAAACGAGAAATATATCACTAACAAATATAAATGCTGTAGATAAAGTAAAGTAGAGTAATGACACCAGGATTTTTATACTGGTTCGGACCTCCAGTCCTACGTCCAGTCCCGAAGCTCCTCTTCGGCTTTTCACTAAACAACACCCTCGCTTCACCCGGAGGAACAGGTTCACAACTACTTGATTTACGGGCTACAAGTTTACCCACTTGATTTCACGGGCTACAAGCTTACCCACTTGATTTCACGGGCTACAAGCTTACCCACTTGATTTCACGGGCTACAAGCTTACCCACAAGACGATTACAAGAGTTTGACCTTGAATGTGTTCTTTCTTCAACACTGATTAGTCAATGATTGAGTACAACCTTGCTATAATCTTATCCTTAAGTATATGAATTGAATGCGAAGATTTGAAGGAAGTTAGTTGCTTGTTGAATTAAAATATGAGAAATATTATCAAGGATTCAATAAGTAACTTGAATTTGGGAGCTTTTTAGAATGCAAGAGTATTTAGAAAGTAAGATCAGAAATCAGAGCAAGAATCGGTTATTTGGATGAATGAACGATGATGTATTTATAGCAAATGAGAAGTTGTAATTATTAGTGAAAAGTTGCAATCAAAAGGAGTGATTTTAATGAAGAGAAATGGATGCAACTTTTCAAGAAAGAAGATGACTCTTCATGAAATTCAAAAATTGGTCGACATGAAAAATTAATAGGTTGACAGGTTTTTGACCGTTATTTCAAAAAAACTGTTGACCTGTTATTTTTAACAGGTTGACCTGTTATATTTAAAAATAGGTTGACCTGTTATTTTTAACAGGTTGACCTGTTTTTGTCAATATACAGTAAAAACGAGTTTACATGTATAATTTTGAAAGCAATGAGAAGTATGATTATTTGAGGATAGATTTTAACATAAAATACTCTAAATAACCAACTTCTAACCTATGAAATCATTGAATCTTCTTTTTGTCGATCATGAAGCTTCTTCTTGTCATTAATCAAAACTATCATTAAAAGTCCTTGACTCAACATTCTCCCCAATTTTGATTGATGACAACATAGCTTGATATTTTAATCTTTATTGCTATCTCCCCCTGTATATAAGCTTTGTCTCCCTTTAAACATCCACATATCCATAATCTTAGCTCCATGTCATGATTTCCATTGATCTTTATTTTGTTGTTATCAATAGAAATTCTCGTGTCTCAACATTCTCCCCCTTTTTGATTGATGACAACACCTTGGATTTTCTCCCTTTGAATATAAAGCTCCCCCTGAATTTCTGCAACATTTGTTAGTAAATAATCTTACCTTTTGATTCCTGCATTAACAAATCTTAGCACACATATACTTTTACCATATTAAGCACATATATTTTAAATAGTATATGTAAAATATTTCTCCCCCTTTGTCATCGATTAAAAAGAATAAATATCATAATTACCTTAATAATCGAGAGTAGTATAATTTTAAAATAGTATAAGAAATGGTGTTTGAGTTTGGAATTTGAAACGACGTGTCTTTATAAAAAAAACAGTTTTCAGAGAGACCGGTCGACCTATAAAATCAAGGTGGTCGACCTAAAAACTCTCGGGTTCGAGATAGAGGAAATAAGGCAAAACCGGTCGACCTATAGTTTTTGACCGGTCGACCTGCATGAACAGTCGACCTATATTTTGTCACCGGTCAACCTAATTCTTCTCTGGATTGTGAAAAAACAAAACCGGTCGACCTATATATTTGGACCGGTCGACCTAAAAACTCTCTGGATTGTGAAAAAACAAAACCGGTCGACCTAAAAACTCTCTGGTTTGAAATTCATCTATTTAGGTCGACAGCTTCTTATTTTAGGTCGACAAGATATGTATAAAACTGTTTTTTTCGGCTATATTTTGAATGAAATCAATACTCAAACATCATTTTATTAAAATAAAAGAATGTAAACTCATAAAAAAGGAACTAAAAACATTATTAAACGGAATATAAAGAAATCTCCTTAGATCCGATATATTAAAATTATTTTCTTGGTTCCCATGGAGAATATTTTCTGCTTCCGCCTTCATTTTTGTTGTAATTCCTATCCCATGAATTTTGTATCCTCGATGACGATGAAATATTAAAACATGTGCTTTTTGGTAAGCTAAATTTTCAAAGATATTTAGAGATACCGAATAGCCTTCTCTTTGTTGTGGTGTACCTGCAAAAATTATATGACATGTATACTTTTGGTACCCACTTGCTTTGTTTGGGTCCATGAGTTAGATGGAAGGTAACCATACCCAAGAGGGTTTAATGGAACCTTTAAAGATAAAATTTTCATTATTAACTACTAAATCAAAATAATCATCAATATATTTTTCTCTGTTTTTCCAACTTACAGGAACCCAAATACTTAAGTAATCTCTATTGATATTCCTTTTGATACTTCTAGATCTATTATACAGATCTCTAGTCATAGAAGTATTCGAATTTCTATAATAATTGGATCTAGGATGAGCATTAGTACTAGCAGTAATATTTTTATTGTACATGAAAGCATATCTAGTACTATTTCTAAGATTAGTTTTATTATATCCTAAACCACTTTTGTCATGTAAAGGTCGAGATCTAGATAAAATCATATTTAAATCATTTTGACCTTTATTAAATTTTGCGAACTTATTTGCACTTTTATCAAATTTATTTCCAAATTCGCTATTGACATTTTCAAAAGAAATTTTGTTATTCTTTAAATCATCAATTTCCTTATTTAATTCAGAATTTTTCCTTTTTAAAGTACCATTCTCAGTTTTGAGACCTAAAATTTGAGATTCTGAATTATCTAAAGAAGATTGTAACTTTTCAAAATTTTCTTTTGAGTCAGAAATTTCATTTTACAAAATATTATTATTCACCTTTAAAAACTCACATTCTTTATATAGTTCTAAATTCTTTTCAGTTAAAGCTCTATTCTCTTTTTCAAGAGACGAAATTAAAGAACTAGGATTATTTAAAGAATCTTCTAATGATATATTTTTATTTTGCAAAAGATCGATTTCCTTTAAAAGAACATTGTTTTTATCTTTTAGTCGCTCATTTTCTTTTTAAAGGAAATCTTTTTGAGAAACAAGCTCTTCTAAGGTATTTTCAAAACATTTGGCTTGTTTTACCAATAGATTGTTTTCTTCTTTTAATTTGGAATTTTCTTGCTTGTAATTTTTTGACATAGCTAAAACGACTGTATTGAGTTTCAATAATTTTTCATGGTCTAACAAAAGATCTTTATATAATGAATCTGTACATACCGATTGTGATCTGACTTTGGCCATGGGACACTTGTTTCCTTGCTCTCCTGATTCTGCATTGTTGCTCTTCCATTTTCTAATTCCCTGACTAGATTTCTTTATAGCCATTTGTTCTAGGATGTTGTTACGATCTCTAGAACGCCAGGCTCTGATACCAAGTGAAAAGTCGGAGTGTGTACGACTTGTGCAGGATCTATAATATGGCTATGCGGAATGTATGTGATAACTTAATCTATTCAATAGTTACGTAGGTAAAAATCCGCAAACGAGAAATATATCACTAACAAATATAAATGCTGTAGATAAAGTAAAGTAGAGTAATGACACCAGGATTTTTATACTGGTTCGGACCTCCAGTCCTACGTCCAGTCCCGAAGCTCCTCTTCGGCTTTTCACTAAACAACACCCTCGCTTCACCCGGAGGAACAGGTTCACAACTACTTGATTTACGGGCTACAAGTTTACCCACTTGATTTCACGGGCTACAAGCTTACCAACTTGATTTCACGGGCTACAAGCTTACCCACTTGATTTCACGGGCTACAAGCTTACCCACAAGACGATTACAAGAGTTTGACCTTGAATGTGTTCTTTCTTCAACACTGATTAGTCAATGATTGAGTACAACCTTCCTATAATCTTATCCTCAAGTATATGAATTGAATGCGAAGATTTGAAGGAAGTTAGTTGCTTGTTGAATCAAAAAATGAGAAATATTATCAAGGATTCAATAAGTAACTTGAATTTGGGAGCTTTTTAGAATGCAAGAGTATTTAGAAAGTAAGATCAGAAATCAGAGCAAGAATTGGTTATTTGGATGAATGAAAGATGATGTATTTATAGCAAATGAGAAGTTGTAATTATTAGTGAAAAGTTGCAATCAAAAGGAGTGATTTTAATGAAGAGAAATGGATGCAACTTTTCAAGAAAGAAGATGACTCTTCATGAAATTCAAAAATAGGTCGACAGAAAAAATTAATAGGTTGACAGGTTTTTGACCGTTATTTCAAAAAACCGCTGACCTGTTATTTTTAACAGGTTGACCTGTTATATTTAAAAATAGGTTGACCTGTTATTTTTAACAGGTTGACCTGTTTTTGTCAATATACAGTAAAAACGAGTTTTCATGCATAATTTTGAAAGCAATGAGAAGTATGATTATTTGAGGATAGATTTTAACATAAAATACTCTAAATAACCAACTTCTAACCTATGAAATCATTAAATCTTCTTTTTGTCGATCATGAAGCTTCTTCTTGTCATTAATCAAAACGATCATTAAAAGTCCTTGACTCAATAAAAGTGATCGACGATTCACACATCCTCCATCGTGAAGATAGAAATCCTTACAATTTCTTGCCAAATTCAAGTGTAATTAGATCATAAAAATGAGAAAAATGAGAAATGAATGTATGAGAGATTTCACGTGTGTTGTGAAGCAAAATTCCATAATGAAAGTGGCATTTAAAGTGGATGTTGTTCAACATTAGACCGAACCACTATAAAAATCTCGTCTTCTTATTGCTTTTTACTTTTATTTTGTGTTTGTGGCTTCACAATTTTATACCATTTACTTGGCGATGTGCTTTTCTAGCATCATTTGGTGTTTGACCATTTTTGGATAAAACATTTGGCACCCACCGTGGGGCCGCGTTCGCATATCCTTCCTTCACATTGAAGTTCCAAGCCTACTTCTACCATAGATTCCGCAAATCAGACGTCTAGGCCAATCGACGAATTCTCATCAAAATTTAAGGCCCTGTCCGAGATCATGGCTAAATCAAAGAAGACCACTAGCAATGTCGTTAACGACAACGACAATGTTGCTAATCACGAAACTACTCCACTCATCAACCGATTTGAAGGTGGAGAAAATTCAGTGTCCGGGGCTGGAGTGACTAAAGACGAATTAGACGCTGTCGTCGCTAACTTGAGTCAATGCATGGAAGCCTCCAACAAAGCTTTAATCGATGCTAATAAAACTTTTGTTGATGCTAATCAAGCCTTGATGGATAAAGTGAGCGCTCTCCTAAACGCTCAAGCAAATCTCGCTCCTCCTCTGAAGATCCATGTCAATCTTGAAGAAAATGCAAATTCATCGGCCTTTGATCCTCATAATGATAACATAGAAGGATTTGTTGACAAAGATGACGCTAACGTTGAAGATTCAAAGTTGAATGCTATAAACCACTCTGATCGAAAAAACCAATGAGTTGCAAGTCCCGTCAAAGGGGCACCTTCCCATAGCGGAAGTAAAAGACCTAGATCCTCTAAACGTGATCGCTCGCCACGACGAACATCCAGAAAAGAAATCGAAATCCACTCCCCAGAACGACACAACTCGAAGGAATATATCACGGATGTTGTAAAGCAAATCATGAAGGACAACATGCCCCGCAAAGATAGTGAAAGGGAATAGGATTTCTCTCTCGATAAAAATCAATTTACAAAGAAGATCCGCAAGGCCGAATTCCCCAAAAAATTCACTCATCCTACTTTACCTCCATATAATGGAAATTTTGATCTGAATCACTTCCTATACAAATACAAATGGTATATGAATGCAGCTAAAGCAACAGACGAGATTAAATGTCAATGCTTCCCTCTCTAACTAGAAGGCGTCGCATCATTATGGTTCACAATGTTCCCATCCAAATCCATCAACCAATTTGATGATTTGTTTCCGAAATTCAAAGAGCAGTATAGGCTGCAAGCTACGAAGGCGAAGGACGTTATTTCTCTTACATCAATGAAACAAATATCGGGAGAATCTATCAAAGCTTTCCTCAAAAGATTTGATGCTGGTGTATCTGAAGTAGGGAATCCCGAACCTCGCATGATCTTAATGTCTCTAACTGGCGCTATAGACGAGAAGAGCAAATTTGGTAAATGGATTAAAATGAAAGAGCCAAGCACGCTCGAGAAATTCTATAAAAAAGACGAGGAGTACATGAGAGTCGAAACTGGTCTGGTACCTCTTCAGATTATTGATGCTAACTCGCTCCTTGAAGCTGCCAAAAATGCTGCTGCTCAGAATAATCAGAATAACACTCAGGGGGAGAAGTGCACCAATGATGGGAACAACAACAAGGCTAATAAGAAGTCTCGCATTTTCAACTCATCAGAGCTAATGCCTTTGAATGATACTCCTGAGAATATCTATCTTGCAACAAGGAATTCTGAAGAGTATACGGAGCCAGATCCGATAAGGATAAGCAATAAAGCAGCAAACTCAAGAAAGTTCTGCAGATTCCACAACTAGCCTGGTCATAACACTAATGAGTGCCGACACCTGAAGAATCTCGTTGAGGAGTTGTAACACCCCACGTCCATTAATGTCACTCATAAAGGGAATGCATTAAGTTTCATGGAGAATTATTAGTGTATAGAACAGAATATAACAAAACAGATACATATATTGGTACTTGAAACTTTTAAAACAACTTTTATTGCATCGGAGAAATAGTTTGATTACAACAACTTTATAAACCAACAGTAAAACCAAGTACACTTAATATCCATCTTGACAAATTGTTTCTGAGTACATAAAGTAAAAAGCATAAACCCCAACACAAGTAGCCATAAAAGAGATGAGCTGAACTTTACTTTCAGCAATCCAAGCAATTCCAAAAGACAGAAAGAGATCCATGATCAAGCTCCACTAGTACTAGTCCCACCCTGAGAACCTGGGGAGAGGAAGAAAAGAGACGAAAACAACGGGGGTCAGACATAAAGTCTGGCGAGTATGATAACTTTAACAATATAATTATTAAAGTAACTAGGATAAGGCATAAACTGGTAAAACAAGGTATGATTGTGAAACAAGTGGACATGACAAAGCAATCAAGTGGAATATTTTGGCGTTAATCTCGTTCCTAATCACTATAGAATAATTACTAAACTGCACCAATACTAATTACACCGCACCATTACCAGTCACCCCAAAAGTTGATCCCGCCTACAGAACATAACAGTGATAATGGTAGTTTCGTGTACCCCTAGTTACCTTCATAGGTGCCGCCTGTTCCTATCTCCACTAGTTGTACCCACTACCCCCCATGCGATCGGCTCCCTAACTCATAGATACCCGTGCGGGTCCCACAGTGGGGTGTATCACTCCCCAAAGTGGCATCCCGATACCACAAAAGATGAACGGCTTATATCTACATGATGCAACAACGTCTTACCTACCAGCCCGGGCCCATATACGCACATGACCCCGTTGGGCTTGCGTTGCCACCGCTAACCCGTTTTGACCTCTTACAATCAAACCCAGTAAGCGTGTCCCGTCCTCGACTTGGGTCGATCTCACAAAGATACTTAATGGGTTACTGGTTTGAAAAGGGCCCCCATGCATGACACAAGCTTTCCACCTATGCTTGGTCCCCACTAGAACTTCCCACTTAACCGCTTCTTATTCATGTCTTCTTACATGTTTTCAACTTGGTTAAGTGTTTCTAATCGTATTTCACAAGCCACCCAAGGCCACCCACTTAACCTCCATGCCCCACCACATGTTTATCTGGTTAAGTGTTACTTAATTCATTAGAACCGTAACCTTGTAAAGACCTCCCACATTAGACTGACATTTGCGGTTGCTGGATTTGTCGGGCGGGTCCGGGCAGTGTTATACCGTAAAAGAGCCTAACCTCGTGTCTATATAATCGTTATGCATTTAATTCGTTCCTTTGACCTCTCACATTAGACTACCGTTTGTGGTTGCTGGATTTGCCGGGCGGGTCCGGGCAGTCTTACACCACAAACGAGTCTAACCTCGTGTCTTAGGCGGTTAATTATTACACATCTTTATTTGACCCCAAATTGGATTAATATCCCTATTCAAATTTGTCAATAAATTCCAAATTAATTTATGTCCATAAATACTAATTATACCAATTAATGTCTCAAATTGATCGTATGCACTTTTAAGGCCATTTTATGCCAATTCACAATTATGTATATTCAATATTTTCCCATTGTCCCCACGTTATTCGTACGTTTCAATATGACATATGTTAGATTCGCGAATAGTCTAACTTATAAAAAGAAAAGCAACATCAAAACTTGCATAACACATAAAATAGATCTAAGAATCATAACATAAGTTTACATAGCCAATAACTTGCATATATGGATATGGTTTTCCTATAACTTGCATATGAATTTCTAGCATATGATTCACATACGAAACTAGCATAGACAATGGACATATAGAACATAAATTTTCATAACTATGTACTGCCATGGATCTAAATATAGATCTAAACATAAAGATGTGAACTTGCATATGGATCTGAACATAAAGGTGTGAATTTGCATATGGATCTAAGCATAAAGGTATAAACTTGCATATGGATCTAAACATAAGGGTGTGAACTTGCATTTGAATCTAAACATAAAGGTTGATGTCACATAAACTAACATATGTATATACATGATTCACATATGTTTTAACATCCCAAACTTGCATAAGATTCGCATATGTCTTAATATCCCAAACCTCGCATAAGATTCATATATGTTTTAACATCCCAAACTTGCATAAGATTCATATAAGAACATATAGTCC
Source organism: Allium sativum (assembly GCA_030737875.1). Classification (NCBI taxonomy): domain Eukaryota; kingdom Viridiplantae; phylum Streptophyta; class Magnoliopsida; order Asparagales; family Amaryllidaceae; genus Allium; species Allium sativum. Next base: position 1,055,005,055 of record CM060918.1, read on the forward strand.
AACATCACAAACTTGCATATAATTCACATAAGAACATATAGTCCAACATCACAAACTTGCATATAATTCAACATCACATGATTCAAAATCATATTCATAATCCCATTTATAACTTATCATAATTAAATTAATTAATTAATTTGTGAAAGTTATTATACTCACAAACAGAAGAATAGTCTTGTCTTTCTAGGATCTGTATTCTGAAACTGAATTGCTCGCCTTTGATGTAGACTAATCGTTTATTAGATTTAGATTTGATCCTAGCTTTTATCTTGTTTTTGCGTTGAAAGAGACGGCGGCTACTCTAGGTTCTCCATTGACGGCATGGTGGCTCTAGGTATGAATTAGTATGATTTTAGTTTGAGATTTAGGTTGCTTATATAGAGTTTAATTAATTAAGAGCCGTCTGATTATCCTAGAATCAATTAAGACCATCCAGTCAAGATAGAATAACACCTCAGCCCTTATGACTCAACACTGAGTCGAAACGTCGTCATCTTTCAGATCTGCCCAGGTGGGGGGGGGGAGGGGCAGGTCGACCCCCTGGTCGACCTGGCCTTGGGCGGGAATTTTTCCCGCCCAACATGCTTCCCTGTTTCGAATTCAAATTTGAATTCCTAAACCTGAGCTGTTTTTAATGTAATTAAATTCTGAAACTTCGGAAGGCCATATCTTCTTCATACGAAGTCCAATTCACACAAACTCGGACTCTATCTCAAGCAGAATTCCAAGACGGAGGCAAAGGCGCAACCCGTTTCCCTTAGTTCCCACAATTGAAATTAAGTATTTCTAAATTCGTTAACATTAATATTTAAAATCATAGGGTGTTACATTCTCCCCTCCTTAAAGGATTTCGCCCCCGAAATCTCTAAGTTAAGGAGAATGCATATCCTAACATCCAATCATCCATCTACTCAACCAACAAACACAAGCATCCATTGTCCTTACAAGACTTCTAATGTTGTACGAACATATGCAAAAAGTGTGTGTATATGTTCATTGTCTAATGCAAAATCAGGTGGTCTATTGATTCAGTTGACCTCCTTAATGCAAATCATGATAGTGCCATGCATCCATTATGTATGCAAAAGAATCCTATCGATACATATTATTTTAACTTGTGTGCACAACCATTCATCAAAATGAAGCATCCATATGATAACACAACCATAATACATCCATTAATTTAGATATGCACACATATTTATATGCAGTATGAAGGTTATTGAGCCGATCTAGTGCCTAAGGTGTGTGTACATATGACGACCCACATTCTACACATCATAGGATCATAGGATATTTATTTCCTTCACATACGAAGTCGTATGGTCATGTAACTTTGGGAGACGACTATTGTGGTCATTTCCCATGTTCATGATTTTTCCCGATTTTTAAATGACCATTTTACCCCTAGTTGGCACTGTTTTGGCCACAACTTTTGACTGGAAAGGAATTTTGACCTGAAACCACTTCCATTGGCTCCGGATGATGGTTTACAATTCCGTAGAGTGGTCACATTAGCCAAACGGACTCACCATTTGGGAGATATGGCTGAAACAAGTTTCAGATGGTGAAAAACAGCTTAATTGGGCTTAACCGGGTGATTAGCAGCTAGGCCCAGAGGGGAATTTCGGGTTTAGAGGTATAGGAGGACTGATTCGGGTTAGTAAATCACTTTCATTTCAGTTTTGAGCCGCCACAAACCTTCTTGAGACCTTAGTAATGGCTTCCATCCTCAAAAACCACTCCAAAACACATTTTTAGTGAAGATTAAGCCTAAACTACATCAAAACAAGGCCAAATAGCAAGAGAGCAAGGTTGGGGCTGCTGCTATACATAGGGATTCAACTCAAACAGAGAGTATTTCAGATTTGGTGTCTTATTTTGTGGCAAAGGTGAGTGATTTGCATAGTTTTTGCACTAATTACGGTAATTAAGGGTAATTAGTGAAGATTAGCGAATTTATATACTAATAAATTCTGGAAAAATGTTTAGAAATTCTTAAATAATATTTCATGCCTCTGTTAGAAAATTTAGACGATTTGATTAAGTTTTACTAAGTGTGTGCTTAAACATGATTAAGAGGGACTATGGGAAAATGTGAGGCTTTAGCCACTTTTGATCCATTTTGATTCATTTGAATTGTTGTTTGCTGTTTGTGGTTGCTATCACGTGTTGCTATGACTCTATGGTGTGTTTTATGATTGATTAGAAGTATTAGATTTGTCGAAAACGCCGTCGAATGGCGTAGAAAGCTCGCTGGAAAGTTGTAGAAGTGCGTAGGTTCCGAACCGGATCGGATCGGGGTAGGGGTCGGATCGGATTTGTGAACTGACCAAGGGAATTCGAACTGGATTGGAACTTGTCACTGGAGGAGGGTTGGCGAGAAGGAAGGCCGTTTACTTAAAGTTGGAGTTGGACAGAGGATCGGATCGGAGCCATGGAGCAGGATCAGATCGGAGTAAGCTAAAGAGCGGGATCGGATCGGATAAGGGGATCGGGTCGGGTAGCCGAATCGAATCAAGGTGGTGGCATCTCCAGCAGCGTGGAACTTCAGGGGCAACAAGGGAGACCCGGACCGCGACTCTGAAGGACTCGGAAGTAGTTGAAGAAATGGCGGCAGAAGCAGGACACCCGAACCGAACCGAGTGGAGAACCCGAACTGAAGGAGCACCGAACCGGAGTGAGAGCTGGGAGCTGAAACATGCCGAACCGAACCGGATTGGAGCTGCGATAACGCGACGACTCTTTTGAAGACCAACTCCAACTCGATCAAAACCCGAGATGCAAAGGAAGTCCAAATGAGAAGTTAGAGCTCAAGATTTAGATGGGAATCAACGAGTTCGCTTCATGGTTGGGCTTTGCTGCGGGACGCGTGCCAAGGGGTTATCGACGTCTATAGCTTTGGACCACTATGGTAGGTGGTATGAAGGCGGATTCAGGGCCATTATGGCATCGGTAGAACCAAGGGCTACAACCAATGAAGTGGGTCACTGAAATGTTTGGTCATGACTCTACATGTTTAGCTTGGTCACGGCAGGGTTTCTACAAGTCGGGATTCGTCGTTACCTAAATTTGTCTACTGTTCCAAGGTGGTAGATGTCGTATGCTTTACGCACTGAGTGAGAGATGTGAGGATGGTTGCTATGGTTGGTCTGTTTGTTATCATTATGACATACACACCCCACCCCCGTATTCTTTACACTATTCATTATGGCACCTTAGAGTACTGTTCGGTATGTGGTACTAACTCTTTGGTTGCAGGTTCAGGTATGGTTTAGTATACCTATTATTGTTATGTTTAGATGCTTATCGCTCATACCAGGCTTTATGTCTGACCCAGAGTTTTATGTCACCTCTTATTACTCTGGGTGCTCACATGAGCAGACTAGAGACAGGTTAGCTGGTGATGCACGGGTAGATGATCCGAAGACGAGCAGGAGGCTTCCACGTAATATATATATATATTATTCTCCCTGTGTTGTTGAAGATCACTGCTTGGGCATTCGTGGTGCATCTTCTACTTTAGCTTTCTTTTGTTAGAGACAGTAAATTTGGAAAGTTGTAATAAGCTGTATTTGGATTTCCGCTGCTCTGATGTTGATATTGATTATTAGTTATCAGCTTATGCACTGTCTCACCTGTTTTATGTCAAGTATGTTATTATTATATTTTATGCCATGCGCTATGAGACATTCTACAGGTTCCTCGTTTAGTTAATCCCCTTCTTTCCTTTCTTCTGACGACCGTCCCGTGCTAGTCGGGCATGTGTACAACGCACTTTCGGAGGAAATGCAGGCTGGTGCGGGGTGGGCTGTCACACTTGGTATCAGAGCTCTAGGTTGCGTAGTTAACCTAGGGAAGTTATTAGGGAGAGATAATATACGTATACGAGAGAGCGTATTTGTGATTACTTTGGTTTTAAAAGCTATATATATACTATTAGTAGTACTAGGATGAAGTCGTACTGCACTAGCACCACTATGGAGTTGTTAATCGTTTCCTTTTTCAGATTAACGATGAGCCGATACACTAGAGGTGCTGGTAGGGGAGCCAATAATGAGAATGCTGCTGACATGAGGACGATGTTTACTGACCTCATGAGAGAGATGCTTAGAGATGTACAGAGGGCAGCTCCCAATAGTGGAAATGGTGGTGGTCCAATAGTGCAGGCGCCAAGAGTCGACTTCGCCAAGCTGAATAAGGATTATACTAGACTTGGTGGGAAGCCGTTCCACGGAACGGAGTCGGCCACGGATGTTCAGGATTGGTTGGATAGTTGCGAACGTATCTACGAGGATTTGGGTATCGAGGATGCGATGAAGAGAAAGCTAGCGTCCCGTCAGCTGCAAGGGCGGGCAATGAATTGGTGGAATGCTATAAAGGCAGCTACTCCCAAAGATCAGATTACGTGGGAGCAGTTTAAATCTCGCTTTAGCGAGAAGTTCATTCCAGCTGCTCAGAAGTCAGTGCTGTTTAAGAAATTCTTGGAGCTCAAGCAGAATGGCAGAGCTGTCTCGGAGTACATTGCTGAATTCGACACTTTGTCGAAGTATGGGTTATCTCTTATTGATACTGCCGAGAAGAAGAATGAGAAATTCATAACTGGTTTAGATCAGTACTTAGGGGAAAGGCTTATTAACCACATCGACGAGACGTTTGAGTCGATTGTGGGGAAAGCATTAAGATCAGAAAGTCTCTACCATAAGCCGAAGACCGAGGTTGCACCCGCAGATGAGCCAAAGCCACAAGCAAGTGGAGGAGGCAAGGGTGGTTCCCAGAATAAGAGAAAGCAGAATCAGGCTAAGGATGGCCAGAAGAAAAAGAATAAGCAAGATGTTGAGTGCTTCAGCTGTGGTAAGAAGGGCCATTATGCTAGTAATTGTCGGGCCAAGCCAGCGGATAGGAAGTGCTTCAATTGTGGTCAAATGGGACATCACAAGGACAAGTGTCCACAACCCCCTAAAGAAAAGCAAATGGTGAAAGCATATGCTCTTAATGCTATTCCTTCTTCGTCGAATGCCCCAACAGCGGCGGAGAAGGGAAAGAATGTCGTCATTCAAGGTATGCTTTCTGTTTATGATGTTCCTGTTAGAGTTTTATTTGATACCGGAGCTTCCAGTTCTTTCATATCTAGTGACCTGGTAGATAGGTTGGGATTGGAGCCTGAGATTGTCGATAGACCTTTAGTAGTGACAAACCCGATTGGTGGTTCGACTAGCCTTAGCATGATTTGTCATAATGTGGTCTTATCGAGTCATGGATGCATATTTGTTTGTGATTGCTTTGTTTTGGGTTTTACTGGGTTTGGCATTATTTTGGGAGTAGATTGGCTCCGAAGGTACGGGGTGGTGGTGGACTGTGAGGGCTTTTTGGTGACAGCTAGAGCGGATGATGGGCGGAGGATAGTGTTTGGTGGTCTACCCAGTGAGGGGGTATTGGCTAGTTTTCTTAACTCCCTCGACATTCCGCATAGTGAGTTGTCAGGTTTGCCTGTGGTTGGCCAGTATCCGGATGTTTTCGAAGAAGTGACCGGACTTCCACCACATCGAGAGATTGAGTTCCGTATTGATTTGGTAAAAGATGTCAGACCTATAGTGATGCCACTTCGTCGTATGGCACCAAGAGAACAGCGAGAGCTCGAGGTGCAAGTCAGCGATCTTTTGAAAAAGGGATTTATCAGAAGGAGTGTTTCTGAATGGGGAGCACCAGTTGTGTTTGCTACCAAGGCGGATGGTTCCCTTCGTTTGTGTGTAGACTACCGCGAGTTGAATAAAGTGACGAGGAAGAACAAGTATCCTCTACCGCGGATAGATGATTTGTTCGATCAGTTGAGTGGCGCGAGAATATTTTCTCAGTTGGATCTGGCGACAGGTTTTCATCAGCTTAGAGTGGAAGCTGAGAGTATAGCTAAAACGGCATTTCGGACGCCGTCTGGATTTTATGAGTGGTTGGTCATGCCATTCGGGCTGACCAATGCCCCAGCATATTTTTTGGATCTTATGAATAGAGTGTTCAGGGATCAGTTGAATAAGTTTGTCCTTGTGTTCGTTGATGATATTTTGGTCTATTCGAGGACAGAGGAAGAACACAAGGAGCATTTAAGGATAGTGATGGAGGTGTTGAGAAAACACCAATTGAAAGCAAAGTTTTCTAAGTGTCACTTCTGGAAGAGGGAAGTGAGGTTCTTGGGCTATGTTGTATCAGAGAATGGTATTGCGGTGGACCCGACAAAGGTGGCTACGGTACAGGATTGGCCTACGCCCAAGAATGCAACAGATGTAAGAAGTTTCTTGGGGTTAGCGGGATATTATCGTAAGTTTATCCAAGGTTTCTCCAAGATAGCAGCACCATTGACCCAGTTGACCAAGAAGAATAAAGCTTTTGTCTGGGATAAAAGGTGCGAGAATGCGTTCAAGATTCTAAAGGACAAGTTGACAAGCGCACCAGTGTTAGTCATTCCTAAGGGGAATGAAGAGATGACGGTATACACGGATGCCTGTGGTACCGGACTGGGTGCTGTATTGATGCAAGGCGGTAGGGTTGTAGCTTATGCAAGTCGACAATTGAAACCGCACGAGAGAAGATACCCTACCCATGATTTAGAATTAGCAGCGATCGTGTTTAAATTAAAGATGTGGAGACACTATCTCTTGGGAGAAAGATTTGAGCTGTTTATAGATCATAAGTCATTAAAGTATCTCTTCTCTCAAAAAGATCTGAATCTCCGTCAGCAGAGATGGTTAGAGTTCTTAGCTTCCTATGATTTCGACATCGCATATACACCGGGAAAGGGCAATGCGGTGGCTGATGCATTGAGTAGAAGACATGCCAGCTTAGGGGCTATGTTCCTTGAATGGAAGCAACTGGAGTATATCGCGGGGTTTGATTTCAGACCAAGGTGCGAATTGAATCCAGAAATGTTAGCAAGTTTGACGATCAGACCCACTTTGATTGAGCGGATCGGCTCTAGTCAGAGGGACGATCCTAATCTATTGGAAATCATCTCCAAGTTAGAGATGGATATCGATGAGGAGATGAACAAGTATGGGCTTGATCGAGATGGATGGCTTAGAAAGAATGGAAAGCTTGTTGTACCCAATGTCAATGGATTGAGGGATGAAGTACTTAAAGAATGTCATCACTCAAAGTTGACTATACACCCCGGTGGTAACAAGATGTATCGAGATATGAAGCAGACTTACTACTGGGAAGGGATGAAAAGAGACGTTGGGAAGTTTATATCCAAATGCATGAATTGCCAGCTAGTTAAAGCCGAGCAAAAGAAGCCTAGTGGGTTGTTATAGCCCGTAGAAATTCCCGAATGGAAATGGGAGCAAGTCTCGATGGATTTTATTGATGGTTTACCAAGGACTAGATCGGGACATGATAGCGTTTGGGTAGTTGTGGATCGACTGACTAAAAGTGCAAGGTTTATACCAGTCAAATCGACCAGAACGGCAGCTAAGCTAGCAGAATTATATATGAAGTGGGTAGTGAGATTTCATGGAGTACCTAAAAGCATTGTGAGTGACCGAGACCCGTTTTTCACTAGTGGGTTTTGGAAGAGCTTACAAGAGGCTCTAGGGTCAGAGTTACATCTCAGTACCGCATATCATCCTCAGACCGACGGTCAGACGGAGAGGGTGAATCGTATTTTGGACGATCTCTTGAGAGCATGTATATTGGATTTTGGTGGATCATGGGATGACCATTTGCATCTAGTAGAGTTTGCATATAATAATAGCTACCAATCCAGTATCGGTATGGCTCCGTTTGAAGCTTTGTACGGAAGACCGTGCAACTCACCATCATGTTGGATAGAGGCTGGCAAGAAGTTTATGCTTGGACCAGATGTGGTGAGGGAAACTTCAGATAAGATCAAGATCATTCAACAACGAATGAAGGCTGCCCAAGATAGGATGAAAAGTTATGCTGATAAGAGGAGAAGAGACCTAAAATTCTCCATTGGTGACTTGGTGTTTGTCAAGATTTCTCCGTTGAAGAGAGTAATACGATTTGGCAGGAGAGGCAAGTTGGCACCAAGATTTGTTGGCCCGTTCCCTGTTCTTGAACTAGTCGGGAATTTGGCATATAAAATTGACTTACCAGAGAAGATGGCGGGGGTTCACAACGTATTTCATGTTTCCCAACTAAGGAAGTTCGTTCACAACCCGGATATGACTATTTCACCTGATCAGTTGGAGGACTTCGAAGTAGAACCCGAGGCGGTTGGAAACCGCAAGCCGGCCCGTATTGTCGAGCACGACATGAAGAAACTTCGAAGGAAGGCAGTGAAGCTAGTCAAGGTTCAGTGGGGCGAGGACGAGAATGATTGTACTTGGGAGATAGAGGAGAACATTAGGAAGACACACCCAGAACTCTTTGCCTAGTAAGATTTTGACTTCGATTTAGTTTTCCGCATGCTAGGATAGGCTTGTTTGCTTGTTTTGCATGTTTGGTTGTTGTATGTGGTTGTTAGGCATGCGGGATCCTTTGTATATTTTGGGTTAAGGAATTTCGGGGACGAAATTTCTTAAGGGGGGAAGAGTGTAACGACCCGCATTCTACGCATCATAGGATCGTAGGATATTTATTTCCTTCACATACGAAGTCGTATGGTCATGTAACTTTGGGAGACGACTATTGTGGTCATTTCCCATGTTCATGATTTTTCCCGATTTTTAAATGACCATTTTACCCCTAGTTGGCACTGTTTTGGCCACAACTTTTGACTGAAAAGAAATTTTGACCTAAAACCACTTCCATTGGCTTTGGATGATGGTTTACAATTCCGTAGAGTGGTCACATTAGCCAAACGGACTCACCATTTGGGAGATATGGCTGAAACAAGTTTCAGATGGTGAAAAACAGCTTAATTGGGCTTAACCGGGTGATTAGCAGCTAGGCCCAGAGGGAAATTTCGGGTTTAGAGGTATAGGAGGACTGATTAGGGTTAGGAAATCACTTTCATTTCAGTTTTGAGCCGCCACAAACCTTCTTGAGACCTTAGTAATGACTTCCATCCTCTAAAACCACTCCCAAACACATTTTTAGTGAAGATTAAGCCTAAACTACATCAAAACAAGGCCAAATAGCATCAGAGCAAGGTTGAGGCTGCTGCTATACATAGGGATTCGACTCAAACAGAGAGTATTTCAGATTTGGTGTCTTATTTTGTGGCAAAGGTGAGTGATTTGCATAGTTTTTGCACCAATTACGGTAATTAAGGGTAATTAGTGAAGATTAGCGAATTTATACACTAATAAATTCTAGAAAAATGTTTAGAAATTCTTAAATAATATTTCATGCCTCTGTTAGAAAATTTAGACGATTTGATTAAGTTTTACTAAGTGTGTGCTTAAACATGATTAAGAGGGACTATGGGAAACTGTGAGGCTTTAGCCACTTTTGATCCATTTTGATTCATTTGAATTGTTGTTTGCTGTTTATGGTTGCTACCACATGTTGCTATGACTCTATGGTGTGTTTTATGATTGATTAGAAGTATTAGATTTGTCGAAAACGCCGTCGAATGGCGTAGAAAGCTCGCTGGAAAGTTGCAGAAGTGTGCAGGTTCCGAACCGGATCGGATCGGGGTAGGGGTCGGATCGGATTTGTGAACTGACCAAGGGAATTCGAACTGGATTGGAACTTGTCACTGGAGGAGGGTTTGCGAGAAGGAAGGCCGTTTACTTAAAGTTGGAGTTGGACAGAGGATCGGATCGGAGCCATGGAGCAGGATCGGATCGGAGTAAGCTAAAGAGCGGGATCGGATCGGATAAGGGGATCGGGCCGGGTAGCCGAATCGAATCAAGGTGGTGGCATCTCCAGCAGCGTGGAACTTCAGGGGCAACAAGGGAGACCCGGAACGCGACTCTGAAGGACTCGGAAGTAGTTGAAGAAATGGCGGCAGAAGCAGGACACCCGAACCGAACCGAGTGGAGAACCCGAACCGAAGGAGCACCGAACCAGAGTGAAAGCTGGGAGCTGAAACATGCCGAACCGAACCGGATTGGAGCTGCGATAACGCGATGACTCTTTTGAAGACCAACTCCAACTCGATCAAAACCCTAGATGCAAAGGAAGTCCAAATGAGAAGTTAGAGCTCAAGATTTAGATGGGAATCAACGAGTTCGCTTCATGGTTGGGCTTTGCTGCGGGACGCGTGCCAAGGGGTTATCGACGTCTATAGCTTTGGACCACTATGGTAGGTGGTACGAAGGCGGATTCAGGGCCATTATGGCATCGGTAGAACCAAGGGCTACAACCAATGAAGTGGGTCATTGAAATGTTTGGTCATGACTCCACATGTTTAGCTTGGTCACGACAGGGTTTCTACAAGTCGGGATTCGTCGTTACCTAAATTTGTCTAGTGTTCCAAGGTGGTAGATGTCGTATGCTTTACGCACTGAGTGAGAGATGTGAGGATGGTTGCTATGGATGGTCTGTTTGCTATCATTATGACATACACACCCCACCCCCGTATTCTTTACACTATTCATTATGGCACCTTTGAGTACTGTACGGTATGTGGTACTAACTCTTTGGTTGCAGGTCCAGGTTCAGGTATGGTTTAGTATACCTGTTATTGTTATGTTTAGATGCTTATCGCTCATACCAGGCTTTATGTCTGACCCAGAGTTTTATGTCTCCTCTTATTACTCTGGGTGCTCACACGGGCAGATTAGAGACAGGTTAGCTGGTGATGCACGGGTAGATGATCCGGAGACGAGCAGGAGGCTTCCACGTAATATATATATAGTATTCTCCCTGTGTTGTTGAAGATCACTGCTTGGGCATTGGTGGTGCATCTTCTACTTTAGCTTTCTTTTGTTAGAGACGGTAAATTTGGAAAGTTGTAATAAGCTGTATTTGGATTTCCGCTGCTCTGATGTTGATATTGATTATTAGTTATCAGCTTATGCACTATCTCACCTGTTTTATGTCAAGTATGTTATTAGTATATTTTATGCCATGCGCTGTGAGACATTCTACAGGTTCCTCGTTTAGTTAATCCCCTTCTTTCCTTTCTTCTGACGACCGTCCCGTGCTAGTCGGGCATGTGTACAACGCACTTTCGGAGGAAATGCTGGCTGGTGCGGGGCGGGCTGTCACAACATGCATCCACAAGCAACCACTAGCAACCACTTGCATCCATTTGCATCCACCAAACATAACATGTCTCAAACACATGTTTGCAACCATAGGGTTCCTCCTAACTAAAGATCGAAGATATCGTCGCAAATATAATACTAAATGATAGGACAAGTATCAACAAAGCAGTAGAAAAAGGAGAAAATAAAACATACCCTCAAAAACGAAGGTGTACAACGTACGCATCTTGTCTTCCATCTCCCAAGTCGCGTCTCTTTGATCATCTCCCCATTGCACTTTGACCAACTTGACCTCTTTGTTGCATAACTTTTTAACCTCCGATCCAAGAATGCATGTAGGAGGTCGTCTAACCATGGCATTGTGCTCTACTTCCACTTCTTCGAGCGTGCTCGGCTCCACCACTTCCGCCGTATCGTGTAAACACTTACGCAAATGCGAAACGTGAAACAAGTCATGAACTCCACTGAGCTTCTCTGGTAACTTTACTCTATACGCCATCTGCCCAATCCTCCCTATAATTGAAAAGGGCCCTACGAACCTCGGTGCCAACTTCCCTACTGATGCAAAGCGGACTACGTTTCTCAATGATGACACCTTAATAACCCCAACATTGAACTCAAGATCGGTTCGTCTCCTATCAGCATATGACTTCTGTCGATCTTGTGCCGTCTTCATTCGCCGTCGAATCGGGTCTATCTTCTCCGAAGTCTACCTAATCATGTGGGGTCCAAGCAAAACCTTGTCCGTGGATTCCCACCTACAAGTAGTGATCGGCATGGTCGTCCATAAAGAGCCTCAAAAGGTGCCATGCCAATGCTAGCCTCAAAACTATTATTATAGGCGAACTCCACTAGTGGAAGGTGCTCTTCCCATATTCCTCCAAAGTCTAGAATGCATAGCCTCAGAAGTTCTTCTAGAATCTGATTCACTCGGTCGGTCTGGCCGTCCGTCTGAGGATGATAAGCGATACTTAAGCATAATTGCGTTCCAACCGCCTCTTGTAAGCTTTTCCAAAATTCACTTGTTAAAATGGGATCACTATCGCCAACAATGCTAGTGGGTATGCCATGTAAACGAACTATCTCTCGAAGGTAAACGGATGCTAACCATGCGGCGGTCCTTTTACTTTTAACAGGAATAAAATGGGCACTTTTGGTAAGTCTATCTACAATTACCCAGATCCCCGTATTGCCCTTCCTTGATCTTGGCAACCCATCTACAAAATCCATGGAAACACTTTCCCATTTCCATAGAGGAATCTCTAAAGGGTGAAGCAAACCTCCGGGCTTCTTTTGCTCCGCCTTGACTTGCTGGCACACTAAGCATCTAGAAACGAACTCAGCCACGTCCTTCTTCATTCCGGCCCAAAAGAAAACTCGCTTCATATCCCTATACATCTTGTCACCACCGGGATGTATGGTCATCTTAGAGCGATGTGAGTCTTCAAGAATTGCCTTCTTCAAACTCTCGTCTTGTGGTACGTAAAGTCTCCCATCTCTACGCAGCCAGCCTCTCTCATCTATAGCATATCTATTAAGATGACTCGAAGACTCCCTGCTATAAGCTTGCCTACTATCTCAACCAACTGTGGGTCATCTCGCTGTGCCTCTCCAACTCAACCCAAAAGTGTAGGTTGCACTTCTAACGATGTTGTTGACGGGTAAAATTGTCTACACGCCAACACCCAATGTGAGTGTGTGAACAATTATCAGAATAAGCAGTAAATAAAGTAAATGCGGGGAGACACAGCTTTTATAGTGGTTCGGCAACGCCTACGTCCACTTTAGAATTCTCATTCATCATTCCTTTTGTCGATTACAAAGTTGTACAAGTTCAGACAATAGCTAAGTACAAAGAGTTACAATAGAATAACAAAATACATGTTATTTCTACACTTTGACTAAATTGCCCTTCTTATTCTTCCTTGGGATGAGTTGACTTGGTCAACTATGGACAAGTTAGGCTTTAATTTCCAAGAGGCCTAGAGGCGGTGTAGCAAGGTTTTCTAGTCTTCAAGTGTTGAAGGAAAACATGCATGTCATGTTTTAACTATTTATCTCATCTCCCATGGCCATGATGAAGGTGTTGGAGGCCATTAATGAGTGTTTTGAGCTCTCTAAGTCTATAAATTCCAAGGGAAAAGGATCCATTTGAAGGCCAAGGCTTGGGGTATTTATAGGAAGGAGGTTAAGTGGGAGTAGGTGAGAAACGGGGCCCACAACAGCAGTTTTCGTACCCATGTGCAGGAAATTCGCACCTCCTGGTCGGAGGTTCGAAATTTCATACCTCCCATGGAGGTACGAAATTCTGAACCTCCTCTGGAGGTATGAAATTTTGTACCTCACCTTGAGGTTCGAAATTTCGTACCTCACCTGTAGGTACGAAATTTCGTACCTCACCTAGAGGTATGAAATTTATGAGGAGGCAGCTGATCTTATTGGTGCTGGAATCTCGTCGTTTTAGTGCATCGAAGCTCCCGGATACGAAATGAGGGAATCCATGGTGTTGCTGGTCCGAAGTGAAGGAATCTGAGCTTCCGACATGGAGAAAATCGGATGAATCGGACGATGCCCATAATTTCGACGCCGCCGGCACTCTGGGGCCCTGGACCCCCACCAGCGCTGCGCCCGGACCCGCTGGACGGCTCGCCTTCGGCTCGAAGCACGGCTCGCCTTCGGCTCGGAGCATGGCTTGGCTATGATTTCATCGGTCCTTGCGATGCGACTTCGACCCTGCTGCTTTGTGCTTTTTGACGCTTGAGCGCGTCGCTTGTCAAATACTCGACGTGTGACTGCTTTGACAAAAAGGCATGTCAACATTTGCCCCCAAAACATATCTTGCTTGGTTTTTAAGGAAGATGTGTTTTGCGAGGAGAAGAGAAATCCAGAAACCAAAGCTAGGAGAAGTCCAAAGCGAGCTTGTATATTCATCAAATGGAAGAGCCATGACCATGCCGGGTCATACTATCCAGTAAACCAAAGCTGATGAGCCAGAAACCCATGATCTCGTGGGATCATATTAGTTGAAGATCGCGATCGCTTGGGATCGCATTAATAAAGAGCCAGAACAACTAGAGTATCTGAGAGACTAGAGGATCCTAGGAACCTGCATAAAAAAGGTACATGCACAAGTATATGCGAGCGGTCGATCTCACATTGGTGAGATGGCCTTGGCAAACAGTATTCGAGGAAATCTCACATTGGTTAGACAACATCGGTAAGTAGTATTCAAGGAAATCTCATATTGGTGAGATGACCTCGGCAGGTCGCAGTCAAGGAGATCTCACATTGGTGAGATAACCTTGGCAGGTAGCAATCAAGGAGATCTGACATTGGTGAGATAACCTTGGTAGGTATCAATCAAGGAGATCTCACATTGGTGAGATAACCTTGGTAGGTAGCAATCAACGAGATCTCACATTGGTGAGATAACCTTGGTAGGTTGCAATCAAGGAGATCTCACAGTGGTGAGATAACGTTGGTAGGTAGCAATCAAGGAGATCTTACATTGGTGAGATAACCTTGGTAGGTAGCAATCAAGGAGATCTCAAATTGGTGAGATAACCTTGGCATGTAGCAATCAAGGAGATCTCACATTGGTGAGATAACCTTGGTAGGTAGTAATCAAGGAGATCTCACATTGGTGAGATAACCTTGGCATGTAGCAATCAAGGAGATCTCACATTGGTGAGATAACCTTGGCATGTAGCAATCAAGGAGATCTCACATTGGTGAGATAACCTTGGCAGGTAGCAATCAAGGAGATCTCACATTGGTGAGATAACCTTGGCAGGTAGCAATCAAGGAGATCTCACATTGGTGAGATAACCTTGGCAGGTAGCAATCAAGGAGATCTCACATTGGTGAGATAACCTTGGCAGGTAGCAATCAAGGAGATCTCACATTGGTGAGATAACCTTGGCATGTAGCAATCAAGGAGATCTCACATTGGTAAGATAACCTTGGCATGTAGCAATCAAGGAGATCTCACATTGGTGAGATAACCTTGGCGGGTAGCAATCAAGGAGATCTCACATTGGTGAGATAACCTAGGCAAGTAGCAACCAAGGAGATCTCACATTGGTGAGATAACCTTGGTAGGTAGCAATCAAGGAGATCTCACATTGGTGAGATAACCTTGGCATGTAGCAATCAAGGAGATCTCATATTGGTGAGATAACCTTGGCATGTAGGATCAGGGCGACCTTATCGAAGTAAGACAAGAGACCAAGAAAAGCGGACTTTTCATTAATACCCAAAAGGAAAGATACATCTAGAGGACCAAGGTCCTTAAGTACGATGCCATGGGCTGATGCCCTAATACTCGAGCCTATGGAGCTAGACTGAGAAAGCCGTGAGTGTGGAGCGCGTTATTTGGGAGCCATAGAGATCCATAATAAGACTAGAAGACCGAAAGGCTATAATATACTGATGTTAGGGAGGCCTAGACCGTAGACATCAGATTCTGCGAGATACTTAGTTGATCATGATGCTGCGGCATGTGCTGGTCCCGGGTTCGTCATGATTCCTTTGAGGGGCCCGAATAAACTTCGCTAGCTCCCCACGCCAAACACGTTCTTCAATAGCATTCTTAAGATATTGACAGTCGTTTGTATTGTGACTGTCGGCTTCGTGAAATAGGCAATATCGTATGGGATTGGTGAGTTGTCGAGGGGGATCCTGAGTGAAAGGCTTTTTGAAGGGAGCAATAGGGTGTACTTATCGGTAGATCTCCTCGAGAGTGTGAGTAAGCTCCGTGAAAGTCGAGTACCTTTGCGGCCTAGTAGCGCTGTTGCGATCATTCCCCTTTGGAGGTTGCTGAGCATAATCTTTAGCTTTTCCAGGATTGGGAGATTTTACGTCCTTAGCAGCATTAACCTCGCAAACCTTCTTGCTATTGTTGGCCTTTGCATCTTCTTCTTGAAGGAACCTTTCAGCTTCAAAGTAGAACTCTCCAAGGTCCCTTGGTGGGTCCCGATGCAATGAAGTTCTGAATTCAGATTTATCTAGAACACCAGATACTGCAGCCATTAAAACCATGGAAGGGTCAGGTCGATCGACAGAAGCGACCGCAGCATTAAATCATTTTAAGAACTTCCGCAGAGTCTCGTCGGACTTCTGCTTAACTCTATTGAGAGTCATGACGCTTTTTGTACGAGCTATGTTGACTCTAAACTGTTCCACGAATCGGGAAATTAAAGCGTTCCAAGAAGTAATGGAGTCCGGCTCCAGCTGCCTGTACCACATTGCAGCTATGTCTGTTAAGAAGAGCGAGAAGCACTTGGCCATGACATTTTCTGAAGCTGAGAGAACTTCCATGTGTCGAATGTATCTCATGAGGTGGGCGGTAGGGTCCTTGCGACCGTCATAAGCATCCAAGTCTGGTAGCTTGAAGTCAGGTGGGTTCCGAGAATTCCTGATATCCAAAGAGAGCGGGCTGCGAGTCATACAGTCCATGTCCATAGAAGAAGTGCCACCTCGAGTGAACCGACGGAAGACATTCGCAATCTCGGACCCGTTTCCAAAAGCAAGCAACTAATTTAAATTATCCAAAGCGGCACTGGTGCCCCTTGTGTCCAAGTCCAAGTTGGGGATCGGTTGGTTGAGGGTAAAGTCTTGTTGGATTCCAACCTGAGGTGGCACATTAGGCGCAACCCTAGTTCCCAGAACCGTCGGAGCACTACCGTCGAAAGCTGCGCGCGTCGACGTTTGAGCAACATTTCCTATTGCGGAACCCGCAACTTGTCCAAGTAAAGTAGCATCATGGGCTGGAGCGACGTTGGGATTAGGGGTGCCCCCGCGTGAGGCGGGACAGGCACCGTTGGGTGGAGCGACGTCGGGATTAGGGGTGCCCCCGTGTGTAGCGGGACCGGCGCCGTTCTGAGGTGCGGCATCGGCCTGTTGGTTATTAGGCGGGGTTGCCCCCGCATCCCGAGTCGCGGGTGGCGGAACATTGGTGCTAGTTCCAATAATGTCAACCTGGGCAGTCTGCCTTGAAGCGCTCCTTATTCTGT
Source organism: Allium sativum (assembly GCA_030737875.1). NCBI lineage: Eukaryota > Viridiplantae > Streptophyta > Magnoliopsida > Asparagales > Amaryllidaceae > Allium > Allium sativum. Next base: position 1,055,022,186 of record CM060918.1, read on the forward strand.
CTTCAATGCGAGCGAGGAAGGTATCGAAGGCGTCGTCCTGTCGCTCAAGTCGAGCATTCATATCTGAGGCGAGATTCTTAATCATTCCATCGACATCTTCTCGAGTGACATAATTTGATGGAACTTGATTCGAAGAAAGTTCATGACATACTTCATCTTCAGCATGAGCTTCAGTGATAGCTGGGAGCTTCTTGCGCTTAACCATGATGTAAAGCGAGTAAAGCTGAAGTCGAAGATGAGGTTCGAAGGCGAATTCGAGTACTTAATCCGATGCAGAGGTCGAAGCTGTGCGTCCCCTTCCTGGCGCGCCAAAATGTTGACGGGTAAAATTGTCTACACGCCAACACCCAATGTGAGTGTGTGAAGAATTATCATAATAAGCAGTAAATAAAGTAAATGCAGGGAGACACAGCTTTTATAGTGGTTCGGCAACGCCTACGTCCACTTTAGAATTCTCATTCATCATTCCTTTTGTCGATTACAAAGTTGTACAAGTTCGAACAATAGCTAAGTACAAAGAGTTACAATAGAATAACAAAATACATGTTATTTCTACACTTTGACTAAATTTCCCTTCTTCTTCTTCCTTGGGATGAGTTGACTTGGTCAACTATGGACAAGGTAGGCTTTAATGTCCAAGAGGCCTAGAGGCGGTGTAGCAAGGTTTGCTAGTCTTCAAGTGTTGAAGGAAAACATGCATGTCATGTTTTAATTATTTATCTCATCTCCCATGGCCATGGTGAAGGTGTTGGAGGCCATTAATGAGTGTTTTTAGCTCTCTAAGTCTCAAAATTCCAAGGAAGAAGGATCCATTTGAAGGCCAAGGCTTGGGGTATTTATAGGAAGGAGGTTAGGTGGGAGTAGGTGAGAAACGGGGCCCACAACAGCAGTTTTCGTACCCATGTGCAGGAAATTCGCACCTCCTGGCCGGAGGTTCGAAATTTCGTACCTCCCTGGAGGTACGAAATTTCGAACCTCACCTGGAGGTACGAAATTTCGTACCTCGCCTGGAGGTATGAAATTTATGAGGAGGCAGCTGATCTTCTTGGTGCTGGAATCTCGTCGTTTTAGTGCATCGAAGCTCCTGAATACGAAGTGAGGGAATCCATGGTGTTGCTGGTCCGAAGTGAAGGAATCTAAGCTTCCAGCATGAAGAAAATCGGATGAATCGGGCGATGCCCATAATTTCGACCTAACCGGCTAGGTCAATCGCCGCCGGGACTGTGGGGCCCCAGACACCCATCGGCGCTGCGCCCGGACGCGCTGGACGGCTCGCCTTCGGTTCGGAGCGCGGCTTGGCTAAGAGTTCACCGGTCCTTGCGATGCGACTTCGACCCTGCTGCTTTGTGCTTTTTGACGCTTGAGCGCGTCGCTTGCCAAATACTCGACGTGTGACTGCTTTGACAAAAAGGCATGTCAACAGATGCCAACAATCCGGTTACATAATCAACAGAGGGTCTGAAGTCAAAAGTAAATATATACTCCAAACTCTGCCGCTCTACGAACAAAGGACTTAAAGTTAACTTCTTTCTACTTAAGGCATCGGCTACAACGTTACCCTTGCCAGGGGTATATGCGATCTCGAAATCGTAGGATGCCGAAAACTCCATCTATCTCTATTGCCTCAAGTTTAGGTCCTTCTGAGAGAATAAGTACTTTAGCGACTTATGGTCTGTATACAACTCAAACCTCTCGCCAAGCAAATAATGACGCCATGACTTAAGTGCAAAAACTATGGCAGTCAACTCTAAGTCGTGGGTAGGGTAATTTTTCTTGTGGGCTTTCAACTGCCTTCCCCTATAGCATATCACACTTCCCTCTTGCATTAAAACTGCACCAAGCCCCGTCCCGCAAGCATCGGTGTATACTGTGAATGGCTTACTCCCGTCTGGCAAAACTAAAACTGGAGTTGTCGTCAAAGCCCTCTTCAGACGTTGGAAAGCATCATCACAGTCAATGTCCTAAGCAAATGTCAAATTCTTCTTCGTTAATCGAGTAAGCGGGGCTGATATCTTTGCGAAGTACTTAATGAACTTCCTATAATAACCAGCCAGCCCTAAAAGGCTTCTTACTTCTGTTGCGTTCTTAGGAATTTTCCAATCTTGGATCGCCGCCACCTTTGCGGGATCAACAACTATCCCATCCTTAGAGACCACATGTCCTAAGAACCTCACTTCTTTTCTCCAAAAATGGCACTTGGAAAACTTTGCTTTAAGTTGATGAGCTCGTAGGGTCTCTAAGACTTCCCTAAGATGCAGGGAATGCTCTTCTTCATTTTTAGAGAAAATCAGAATATTGTCCATAAAGACTACCACAAACTTGTTCAGAAACTCCCTAAACACCCTACTCATTAGGTCAACAAAGTATGCGGGTGCATTCGTCAAACCAAAAGGCATGACGAGCCACTCGAAGAAACCATCAGGAGTTCAAAATGTAGTCTTATCTATGCTGTCCTCAGCCACCCTTAGCTAATGAAACCCCGTAGCTATATCCATTTACAAAAAAACCGAAGCACCCACCAACTGATCAAATAAATCGTCTATCCTTGGCAATGGGTGTATGTTCTTCTTTGTTAGCTTATTCAGCTCTCTATAGTCCACGCACAATCTAAGTGAACCATCAGCTTTCGTAGCAAAACGAATGGAGCACCCCACTCCGAAATTCTTCTTCTTATGAACCACTTCTCAAGCAACTCTTTCACTTGCTTACTGAGTTCTCTTCTCTCTCTCGAAGCCATGTGGCGCATTGGTAACGCAACTGGATTTGCATTATCTACTAAGTATATTCGAAAGTCTATCTCATGCCTCGGGGGTAAACCTCGAACTTCATCGAAGACGTCACTATATTCACGGACAACACGAACAGATTCCAAATCATCATTGGATGCGTCAAGGGATTCTAGGTAGCTAAGCATTACCGGACCTTTAGGGTCACAAGAAATATCAAGGGTCTTTCCACAATGAGTCAACAATCTAATTACCCTTCTTTCACAATCTAGGATGGCACCGTATCTACCTAGCCAATCCATACCTAGAATCAAGCCGTAGCCCATGAAGCCAAGGACGAAGGTGGTGCATTCAAACCCAACGCCCAAGATAGACACTCTCAAATCCCGACAAATCATAGAAAGATGAGCCGACCTACCAATAGGATTTGAGACTACTATGGGATCCGTAACTAGACTAGTATTTAGATGCAGTGTTTCAACTAACGAAGCAGATACAAATGAGTGTGAAGCGCCCGAGTCAAACAAAGTACGAACAGGATGATCAAACAGAAAAGTTAAACTTTCAATGGAAATGTTTCTACCTCTCTCCTGTCCTGGTGCCATGAGAGCATGAAGCTGCCCTCTTGCCTGTCCTGGTGCCATGAGAGCCTGAATCTGCCCTCCAGAAGTGGACCCTGTCCTTTGCCCTTGCCCTTGTTTCCTTGGGCATTCTTTAATTAGATGTTCTGCCTCTCCACAGTAGAAGCAGCCAGTCTTCTTCTTTTCGTACAGTCCTTGCTCAGATGGCCTGGTGTCCCACAATTAAAACACCTTTTCTTTCCTTTGCTGTTGTTATCCTTAACACCCTTCTTGTTTTGCTGTTGTGATTTCTTTTGATCCCCTTTCTTCTTCGTTACCTTATTAGCATTAACACACTTCTCTTCTTTATGCATAAGCGCCATGTCAACCAATCTCTCAAAGGTAGCCCCCATCGGAATGTGGGTCATAGCCAACCTATGTAGCGGCTCATTCAAGCCTTTAACGAACCTCAGAGCCTTCTTCTCAGGTGTGTTCACCAAGTCTAAGCCAAATTGCGCCAACTGATTGAACTTGTTGACGTACTCCTTTACCGAAAAATTTCCTCGCTTCAACACTAAGAACCTTTCCATATATAAATTCTCTTCTGCTCGTGAGAGAAATTTCATCTCAAACTTTCGCCTGAAATCCATCTATGTCTCCACTAGACGCTCTCCATTCGTGACCTCCCACCAAAACGAAGGTTCGTCCTTCATTAACCAAGCGACCAATTGGACCTTCCTTCCATCTTCTACCTCGAAGATACCAAATAGATCTTCCACCTCCTTCAGCCAATTTCGAGCTTCAACAAACGTATCTGATCCGTGTAAAGGTTTCCCGCCCATTGCCCAAAAATATTTGCATATCTTTGAAAAAGTATCAACACGAGAAGGGGTTGGAGGAGGAATGACTGCAGCTGGGGGAGGAGGAACATTTGCTGGGCCTGCGGCATTGGCCCTAGCCTCTAGATACCTTCTAAACCAGCCTGGTATCGGTATCCCCTCGGGTATTTCAGGTTCCCCAAACATGCTGAAAAAGAAAAAGGAAGAGATTCAAAACGGGGAATCGAAGGAAAGATATAAGGCTCTTGGGGTTATGTTTTTAAAACAAACATTTCTCTTGAAAATACTTTCCTTAAAACATATTCTTGAAAGTATTTCTTTATAAAATGCTTTTGAAAAATAGTTTTTCAAAATCTCATATTTGTTCTGGTAACCTTCAGCTCTGATACCACATGTAACACCCCACGTCCGTTAATGTCACTTACAAATGGAATGCAGTAAGTTTCATGGAGCATTATTAGTGTATAGAACAAAATATAACAAGACAGATACATATATTGGTACTTGAAAATTTTAAAACAACTTTTATTGCAGCGGAGAAATAGTTTGATTACAACAACTTCATAAACCAACAGTAAAACCAAGTACACTTAATATCCATCTTGACAAATTGTTTCTGAATACATAAAGTAAAAAGCATAAACCCCAACACAAGTAGCCATAAAAGAGATGAGCTGAACTTTACTTTCAGCAATCCAATACACGTGTTTACTTTCAGCAATCCAATACACGTGTTTACTTTCAGCATAAACCCTAACTCGTACATACCCATGTTGGTCCCACAGTGGGGTGTATCACTCCCCAAAGTGGCAACCCGATACCACAAAAGATGCACGTCTTATATCAACACGATGCAACAACGTTTTACCTACCAGCCCATGCCCACACACGCACATGACCCCGTTGGACTTGCGTTGCCACTGCTAACCCGTTTTGACCTCTTAGAATCAAACCCAGTAAGCGTGTCCCGTCCTCTACTTGGGTCGAGCTCGCAAAGATACTTAATGTGTTACTGGTTTGAAAAGGGCCCATATGCCTAACACAAGCTTTCCACCTATGCTTGGTCCCCACTAGAATTTTCCACTTAACCCCTTCTTATTCATGTCTTCTTACATGTTTTCAACTTGGTTAAGTGTTTCTAATCATATTTCACAAGCCACCCAAGGCCACCCACTTAACCCACATGCCCTACCACATGTTTATCTGGTTAAGTGTTACTTAATTCATTAGAACAGTAACCTTGTAAAGACCTCCCACATTAGACTGACATTTGCGGTTGGTGGATTTGTCGGGCGGGTCCGGGCAGTCTTATACCGCAAAAGAACCTAACCTCATGTCTTTACAATCGTTACGCATTTAATTCATGCCTTTGATCTCTCACATTAGACTACCGTTTGTGGTTGCTGGATTTTCCAGGCGGGTCCGGCAGTCTTACACCACAAACGAGTCTAACCTCGTGTTTTAGGCGGTTAATTACTACACATCTTTATTTAACCCCAAATTGGATTAATATCCCTATTCAAATTTGTCAATAAATTCCAAATTAATTTATGTCCATAATTCTCACCTAAATTATGTCCATAAATACCAATTATACCAATTAATGTCTCAAATTGATCATATGCCCTTTTAAGGCCATTTTATGCCAATTCACAATTATGTATATTCAATATTTTCCCATCGTCCCCACGCTATTCGTACGTTTCAATATGACATATGTTAGACTCGCGAATAGTCTAACTTATAAAAAGAAAAGCAACATAACAACTTGCATAACACATAAAATAGATCTAAGAATCATAACATAAGTTTACATAGCCAATAACTTGCATATATGGATATGGTTTTCCTATAACTTGCATATGAATTTCTAGCATATGATTCACATACGAAACTAGCATAGACAATGGGCATATAGAACATAAATTTTCATAACTATGTACTGCCATGGATCTAAATATAGATCTAAACATAAAGATGTGAACTTGCATATGTATCTAAACATAAAGGTGTGAAATTGCATATGGATCTAAGCATAAAGGTATAAACTTGCATATGGATCTAAACATAAGGGTGTGAACATGGATAGGATCTAAACATAAAGGTTGATGTCACATAAACTAACATATGTATATACATGATTCACATATGTTTTAACATCCCAAACTTGCATAAGATTCACATATGTCTTAATATCCCAAACCTCGCATAAGATTCATATATGTTTTAACATCCCAAACTTGCATAAGATTCATATAAGAACATATAGTCCAACATCACAAACTTGCATATAATTCACATAAGAACATATAGTCCAACATCACAAACTTGCATATAATTCAACATCACATGATTCAAAATCATATTCATAATCCCATTTATAACTTATCATAATTAAATTAATTAATTAATTTGTGAAAGCTATTATACTCACAAACGAAAGAATAGTCTTGTCTTTCTAAGATCTGTATTCTAAAACTGAATTGCTCGCCTTTGATGTAGACTAATCGTTTATTAGATTTAGATTTGATCCTAGCTTCTATCTTGTTTTTGCGTTGAAAGAGACGGCGGCTACTCTAGTTTCTCCATTGACGGCATGGCGTCTCTAGGTATGAATTAGTTTGATTTTAGGTTGAAATTTAGGTTGCTTATGTAGAGTTTTAGTTAATTAAGAGCCGTCTGATTAACCTAGAATCAAACAAGACCATCCAGTCATGATAGAATAACACCTCAGCCCTAATGACTCAGCACTGAGTCGAAATGTCGTCATCTTTCAGATCTTCCCAGGGGGGGGCAGGTCGACCAGTATAGGGAGGTCGACCCCCTGGTCGACCTGGCCTTGGGCGGGAAAAATTCCCGCCCAACCTGCTTCCCTGTTACGAATTCAAATTTTGAATTCCTGAACCTGAGCTGTTTTTAATTTAATTAAATTCTAAAACTTCGGAGGGCCATATCTTCTTCATACGAAGTCCAATTCACACAAACTCGGACTCTATCTCAAGCAAAATTCCGAGACGAACGCAATGGAGCAACCCGTTTACCTTAATTCCCACATTTGAAATTAAGTATTTTTAAATTCGTTAACATTAAATTTTAAAATCACGGGTGTTACAGGAGTTGATCAGGAAAAACAGGCTACAGTAGTACGTAAAGGATCCACAAGCCATGAATCCTTCTACAACTCCTCAGAGGCAAGGGACATCAAACGATCAGTCTGGTCCAAGCAACGCAGCTTCTACTCAAATCATGCCAAGGTTGATTATAAACTGATAACCGCTGACGGTGCTCCAATCGCAATGGCTTAGAAAAAGCAATCAACATTGCTACCGCTATACTTCCTGCACTATCTCATGCTTTAGTTTATGCTTTACTTTGCATTCTACTTTCTGTTATGTTCAAAACTTCTTGTAAATAGTCTGTAATAATCTGCAAGTGATGCACTGAACATTAGCTCTGCAGATAAGAGAAAATCTGTCATTTGTCGATTGCTTGTTCTTGTGAAATCTGACGAAACATAGCAATCCCAACAACACTAGTTCAAGTGCCAAATCCTATAAATATCAACATCCACAAATGCGAAAATAGAAAAGCACCACCTTGAAAAGTGGATGGGAAGAGTCGCAAAGATGCAAACAACGAGCAAGCGCCGTGGAAAAAAACGAGGGAGCTACAACCTTTGTCGAGGGGCACCTCCGCAAGTGGGGAGGGTCAAAGCTTCAAGTTCCTAAACAGGAATAGCCTGCCAAGTCGATCGTCCGACCAATGAGCTGATAGCTGCCCCTTGAACAATACAACGACCACTCCAATTCATTTGCATAGCATCTTGAATTCCCAGATGTAAAGAATGAAAATGCTTGCGTAGCATCTAAAATCTCAGATGTGAAGAGTGTCAGTCCATTTGCATAGCATCTGGAATCCCCAGATGTGAAGAATGAAAACTCTTGCGTAGCATCTGAAATCTCAGGTGTGAAGAGTGTCAATCCATTTGCGTAGCATCTGGAATCCCCAGATGTGAGGAATGAAAACGCTTGCGTAGCATCTAAAATCTCAGATGTGAAGTGTGTCAATCCATTTTCGTAGCATCTGGAATCCCCAGATGTGAAGAATGAAAATGCTTGCATAGCATCTGAAATCTCAGATGTGAAGAGTGTCAATCCATTTGCGTAGCATCTAGAATCCCCAGATGTGAAGAATGAAAACGCTTGCGTGGCATCTGAAATCTCAGATGTGAAGAGTGTCAATCCATTTGCGTAGCATCTGGAATTCCTAAATGTGAAGAATGAAAACGCTTGTGTAGCATCTGAAATCTCAGATGTGAAGAGTGTCAATCCATTTGCGTAGCATCTGAAAATTTGGATGCGAAGAATGATAAGTCCACTTGCGTAGTGTTTGAAAATCTCAGATGCGATAAGCGTTGTATCTTAACCAAATTAACTTGAGTAGTGTATGAAAGTCTCAGTCAAGACAAGTATTTAATTTTAGCCCGAGCAAGGGCATCAAATCCAAAGTACTTCACTAGAGAAAGGCTGATAGCGATCTCCTAAACTAGGGGCAAAATACCTAAGCCTTCTCCAAAAGGAAACTGGGAAAAAATCATGAATATGCATTTCCAAAGATATGAAATGCCATACACCATAATATAAGTCATTAAAATGATAGCGTTCAAAATCCATAGTCGGCTTAGTCGATTATTTGATTTCAAGCGTTAATGCGAATTCGAATTAGAATATCGTATTCGTACAGATATCATTTAACGAGTTTTAAACTGTTAAATAAAATAATTCTATGCAAATACTTCATTCAATTAAAAAATAAAATTCGCTATAATTCATTTTTTGATGATTAACTAACCCGCTATCGATATGGACGACCGATAGTGAAGTATAAGTCCAAAATTGTGCAAGTGCTCGTTTTGATTACAAAACAGGTGATACGAAGCATATAAATTCAAAGAATGGTTCGCCATAGCAAGGCTACAAGCTATAACTAAATCCCAGTGCAGAATATATCAACAATAATGATCATTTCGAAGCCCGCATTTCTCGCAAGAAAAAAATACAAGCTTCGAGGGGCAAATGTTAACACTGTTAAAACACAGTTCAAGGCACCGGGTCAGTTAGAATTAATGGACCGGGTCGGTAACTACATTGGTTCGGCCTTAACAAAGTGGATTGGGTCGGTCAGTACAACCAGGTTGGCCATTGCTTGCGTAACATGTATGATACGGACCGGGGCATTTTGGGCATGAATATAAAGTGAATCTAAATGAACCAATGTGTTTAGTCCCATGCAAGAATATGAAGTACGTAACTATTAGCTTAAACCGAGTGGTTAGCGTCGAAAACACATTCAAGTTGATACCAAAGTTGATGACATGTTTACAGATTACTATGTTGCACCACATGCCGTACACTTCATGAATGGATCGGCCATGTATCATTGTAATAACGCACTGCTTTGTTAAAGTGTAAATAATATGGACATGCATATATAGATCAAGCAATACACGCTTCATGCATAAAGGATGTCATCATATTAAGAAAGAATGCATGCAAAGTCCATGAGTATAATCGTTGGAATAGTTTGTTCCTTGGATAAGTTTCACGTGAAAATAATCAACTTGATCGGTGCACTCATATTTGCTTGAATCGGTATATTAATACAAGTGGATCGGCACTGTTCATTTGGAAGAGTTGGGTCGGTTCTTACATTCGAGTCTGGTTGGCAATTACGTGAGAACTAGTCGGTTATTCAAATGTACTTATCGCATATGAGGCTTCCAGGGAGCATTTTCATATTATGTTGAGTGTATACAAGATCAACGTGTTACGTGTATATTTGAAGTGGTTTCAATCCAATGGCAATTTAACCAACAGTGGAATAGTTGGTCCTCATATTTGAATTAATTGTTTCATGAAGTATGAACAACGCATGCAATACGAGCTCATCAGTAAACATTGTTTATAAAATAGATAGACACGTGGTTCGGTCCTACTACTAGAAGTGACTCGGTCCCATTTAAATAGTATGCACGGATCGGTACATTGCATAACACGAAGAAGACAAAAGTAGTAGCAAGTAAACTGGATCGGTCTTATAATGATAAGGTGGATCGGTCCTATATGATAAAGTATGGATCGGTGCATAGAAATTATATGGATCGGTACATTAACGTAAAGGGGACCGGTGTATTCAACCCAATTTGGATCGGTCAAAACTAATGTGCAGTGGCATTATCAGATATTTTCATTTCCTCGCCATTCAGATCTGGTGCATTATCTATATAATAACCAAGAGACAAACAGAGGCTATGATTTATTCTTAGCATAGATATCAACTGGCTCAGATTTAATCACGTTTCCCTCTACGTTCACACGATCTACCGTGATTTCCTCAGTCCTCACGTTCGCATCTTGGATCCATAACTGCTCCTGGCCATTTTTATCCGTTCTACTTTAGTCCTCCTACCCATTTTTATCCGTTCTACTTTAGTCCTCCTACCCATTTTTATCCGTTCGAAAATTGTTTACAGGTTCATTACTCCAATTCTTCTAATTTCAATTAAAACACATCCTGACCATGGCTATTTAGTTTACTGACGAGATATGTTTTGACGATAAAATCAGAAAATCAAGCAGAATCCCCAATTTTGACGGCACTAGATCTGAAAATTACTTGGACGACTTCAAAGTTATGATGTTGCTGCTCTAATCTCAACTTAATCGATAACCAGAACATCGATCCTCTCATTCATCTTCTAATTTTTTCTTATTCTGATTTACTTTACACAATTTCGATTTAGGAAATTTATACAACTGTTTGCAATTATTTGATTTCAAGTTTGTTTCTGGGGAAAAATGACATTCGATTTCTTTCTCTGCCATTTCCAACGTAAATCTTTGCCCATGTACTTGCTAAAAGATATTTTGCACTATATTCACCAATTATTTGATTTCTTATAATTGGTAATATTACAAGTGGAGCCGAAGGCTATAAAGGAGAAAGTGTTTGTACATCATCTGCCATTTATTTTCTTTGTTGTATGCAAATTATGAATACATCAAACAATGGTAGTTATCGGGGTATGTTTTCTCTTTCATTAGTTTCATTACCCATCTTCCATTTGTTTCATAATTTCTACGAGCATGATTTACGGTTGGTGAATAGTGATGGTTATATTCATGTTGCCATCAAATGATATCCATGAATAACTATATATATACTATAGTTAGACAAATTTACTGCAAATAATTTCGATTAACTTAGTAGTATGATCGTCATTAGACCTTAAATGGATTATCATAGTTTGATGATTAGTTTTTATGCTAAAAACTGATAAGAATTATGGTTTGTCCGTACATATTTGATCATTATGCTCACGTGATTTACTCACTGTGTTCACTATTGATATCATACAAACTATATTTTCCTGACTCTTCATAGAGGGAATTCATAAGAGTTCGCTTACCTCTGGTTTGGAATATATATATGCATTGTTATGTACATTTCATTTTATATATGCACTTATTTGAATAAGATTTAATAATTGTTTACAATTCACAAATTTTGTTGGGATGATTTGATATCATCTTCAGTTCAGTTATAATTAGATTTTATGGTCAAATCCTGTATAAGACACTTCACCCGTACTATAGTTTCATTTTTAAATTTACTTAAACACATGATATCTGCATTGTGTAATTATATTTGCCACGGTTTTGGATTTTATTGTTGGGAATGGGTTTGGTTGCCTACTAGAACTAAACAATCCAAAGTTGTAGCCTTGATTAGTAGAAATATGCTGTGTTTTATTACTGAAACTAGCTATGCTTATTGTTCTGGAGTAAACAAGCATGCATGTATGCAAATGTGTGTGCGTGTGTTTATTTGTGTGTATGTGTGTATATTGTAAATTTGTATTTCAACAAAGCTCTTTATCTGCACTATTAAAGTCTTCCAGGTTTATTGAAAATTTTGAACAATAAACTTTAGGCACTATTTTAATTGTTCTAACTTAATTCTGAACTCGAGAACTGTATGTACAGTTAGATAGATGTTTTAGGTGGTCAATATTAATAAGGAGGCAATTGATTTCGATGAACGGTGTGACTTGCAAGATTTTTTTTGAATATACTAATAGGGACAAAAGCAATACATCTATTACTAGCATAAAAATATGTGCTATGTATCATACACTAAGGCACTAGATAAAGATTTTATCCGCATGTAGTATACAATAAGGTACTTGATAAACTTTCTATTTGATTGATATAATAGGTTGTTGGCATCATATATTACTTTGTTCATACCACTAAAAGTATTCAAAATCACTTTACTGAGCAAGTTATATGATTACAAAATAATTGATGCATCTATAATTATACCCATTATTATGTGTGTTCCTTTATCGATTTCCTTCTATCCCTAAATACAAATTTATTCAGTGTGACATGATTACCCACATGAATTTAATTTAGTCGTTTGATTAACTTTCTCACCAAAAATTGTCATGAAAAATGGACATGCTGCTTTGTACACTTAGCTCCAGACTTCCAGTATGTTCTATAATTAATATCATTCAATAAATTGTTGCAAGGCAACACAACATATCCTCGGTAAAATTATGATAGGCTGTGTAGATTGGTGATTGCTGCAAATGGTGTAGTGGCGACTTGATTATGATTAACTAATCGAATATGAAGCCAACAACACAGGCTTCATTGAATAATAGCATGGTGCATTCTTGAAGATTCTTCCTTATATGCAAACCTTTATTTATAGATTTCTTTTTTATACTATTGAAAATGATGCCATAAATGGAACCCTTCTCTTCATTCTTTCTCTTAACTTTTTTTCCTTTGTAAACGAGTTCAGGCTCAGCTTCACACTAAAATAGGATCTGTACTTTGGTCTAGGATGGAACCAACGAAGTAAAAAACCTTGACTTATGGGCAAACAAAGAGTATGTTCCCTTCTTCCTTTTTTGCTGCAGCTGAACTTTCAACTGATAATACAAATATTGTTGTGGCGTACAAATAGTTTGAAGGTACTATTTTTGTCATTTAAGGGGAAAAGAGGTTGTTGGCTATACATATAAGTTAACTATGAAATGATGTGTTTTGATCTATCCTACTTTATGCAGACGTGATTTTTATTGGATGACTATACCTCATGTTCAAACTGCTGTCTTCATCATATGACCAAATATAATATGTAAGGTATTGTCATGACATTTCAAGCATCTCATGAAATATCTCATGTTGACATTATTAATATCTTTTATGTGTAGCATATTTATACGATTGGTTGGTTTGAGTCGTGACTATTAACTATTAATCGTTTTGTAATTGGTCAACGCTTATCCATGGTAGTTATGTTACAGAAGTCATTTTAAGATTAAAAATATTGATATATTCTGTCAAATGATTGTGATTAACTTTCCCTGGTAAGTTTAAAGTTTTTAGCTTTTTACTGTTTATACGATCTGAATGAGATTCTATCACCGCTACATTGAACGATGATGATTTCGTAATCGTTTGCTGAATAAATGTTCCAGATGAATGTAGAGAAGGTTGTTGTTCATTATATGTCTTTTTTCTTCTGTACAACTCACGACTAAAACTTGATATAGTTGTAGTAAATAATGGTTTTTCATCGAATCCATTGTGTATTTCTATTTTGGATTATACTTGGCGATGACAAGTTAAAATATAAATAAAATTATGTTTGCATTATCAGCAATTAAGATCTGCTTATTTTTTATGAAGCCGTGAAAATTTTTATGTATCTTTGACATTATGTTTACCTGTATTTTTTAGGGAGTGTATGTTGTTTGTTTATGACTTTGCTTGCCATTAGATCTGTACAATGTTTATTCATTTTAAATAGTAACTTTTAACACACTTTTTTGTTGCAATCAATGTCAACATTGTTAACACTAATCACTCATTTTGTGTTCATACTTATTTTATGAAAAAAAAAATCATTCACCATTTCAATATTTGCAGTTTATGTACAAAATCAATGATAGTTTCAGATTTCCTATTATGAATGATACTAAATAATGTTGCTACCATGTATATAAAATACCACGTTTTGTCATTTTCCTTGCATAAATAGGTAATACCAAATTTTATTACAATACCTAAACTTTTTTTTATTTTGATACATCGACCCCATTTTTACCATCTTTGGCAGAAGCTTTTCTATAATCCAAGTTTTTATTCTAATAAACCATCTATTGTTTTGTTCAACTTTGAAGTCAGAGATCTGAACGAAGATCTTTTTTTCTTTCAATTTAGATATTTTATATACATTTCCCTTCTTTCTCAGCTTTATATTGTTCATACCACATGCCTTTTTTATTCATTCTACTGTTTACAGTAATATTATTTTTGATTATTTACCTTTTTCGATATCACAATTGTAATGAATTTACTAACTGGTATTTTTACCTTAATTATGTACATTTTTTGGTGTAGGACAAATAAATATTGAAGTTTGAAGATACATGGGTACAATATTCTGTGAGTTATAATTTGGTTACATGTATATACATGGATTCAAGTTTCAAGAAAAACGTCCACTTGGGAATAAATAAATATTTGATTTGGTTACCTTAGTTTTTGTGACTTAGAATTATTGGCTCCTCATTTTATGAAGGTAGAACATGTATCTAAACCAAGTACAGAAATTAAACTCTGTCATTGATTGCATTTCTTTTTTCCGAGGTTGATGTTTTTGTACATGGCTTCGGTTTTTTGATTTGATAGGTATATGAACAAAAGATTCAAGTTGATGTTCTATGTATCCATTGATTCATTTCATCCATTGATTTTCTGTGCATTGTTCAATGCTCTGTGTATCTATGCTATTTGTGCAACATCTGGAATTGTTCCTGTTATAGTTTGTATATTATTACATTTCCATGTTCCTTCCTTAGTACAAGTTGATCAAAGCATTTCAGCTTCCTTTTTAAATATTTTGCATGCCATTAATTCTAATGCCACCATTTATTCCTTCTATTTTATGTTTTCTCTCTAAAAGATACAAAAATAAATTAGTTTTCCTCAATTTTTTTACTACCATCAAATATATTCCTTTTAAAAATATTTCCTCCCCTTTTTGTGCTAAATAAACTCTATAATCAATTATGACCCCTAAAAAAATGTTTTAGTATGACCATTTCCTATATTTTTTCTACCAATAATGTAACTTCCCGACAAAATTTAACTGACTATTTAATTATTTCTATCTGCAGCTTAACTTGCAAATAACAACTTAAATAGGACGTTAATTCTACTTCAACATTTATTATGAGCCATCTTCCACTTAAAATTGGGAGAAATATAAGTGTACAAGCTATATTTATGTATGCTATGAAAATACAACTCTTTTATTTCCTTTAGACATTTGAACATCCTCTATAAGTATTACATGAAGATTGTGAAAAATTATATTATAATAACATCAACTCATGTTGTGCAGAAATGAGGAAAAAAGATCATAGGAGCATGTTGTATGTGTTTTAACATTAACAAAAATTCTTACGGACCGTGTTCTGAACAAATTTAACACTGACCAAAATTATACATCCAACACATTCCATAGTAAATTTTGCCAAGCAATAGCCTAATCCGTGTCATTGGCACGGGTTTCTATATTAAAATCCTAACACATACATATATCACTTACATTATGTATCTTGCTACTATACAATATGTTCTCACCGCTTATTGATGAATGCACAATCGGCACCATCAATAGAGCTCAAAGTCTATGCAAATGAAAATACCGCCAGGGTAGTTCCGGCACGACTAGTAGAAGGTCACCCAAGACCAGAAGCCAAAGAAGGGAAAGACTAAAAATCCTACTAACCAACACTTGGAAGAAACGTAAAAGCTATTGACAATAACTTGATTAATGCCGATACATCAAGAAATAAAAGAATTTAGAAGTACAAGGGAGTCATCCGAAAGCCAATTACCGAGACCACCATTGGTTGATTCCTGAGAGATTACCCTAACGAGTAACTGGCAAAGTTCCGGAAGCAACCTAATAGAAGGGCAAGGATACACTTCGGAAAATAGTGGAAAGTCAAGCCGGGACCCCAAGAAGAGACAAGCTATCCACACAGATCTGCTTAGTGTTGATACCGGCAGGGGTGGCGGACCTGATAACCTTTCATTGACTCATAAAGACAACCTCCACAAAGTGTCAATAACAAAACCATAAGCCTACATATAGAAGTCCAGGGCCCCAAGCCCTAACCTTCTAAAAGCAATTTGTACCAATAAACTAAAGATCAAAACAAAATGAATGAGCATCCAGTCAAAAACAGTTCTGCAAGACCGGGACCCTCCTCCTTAGAGAATGAGCCAACACTTCAAAATCCATAGACAAAGCCTTCAAAACCTGGAGAAAAGACGGCCGAGAGCCAGAATTCCCAGAAACGAAAGGAAAAGTGGCTGATAGGAGTGCTGCTAGCCCAATAGCAAAAGGGGCCCCGATTTGTCTATAAATAAGACCCCAGGGGTCTCATTTTGGGAGACCAAATTCTCATTTTTCTCAATCTTGCTCTTTTTCCGTCTTGAAAAACCCTAATTTCCAAATCGAATTGGGGGTTTCTTCAACTTTGGTAATATATTTGTGATTAATAAAGGAAGGAAAATCGGGACTTAAGCATTTTCTTGATTCGATAATCATTTTGTGTTTATAATGATAAGACATGGAGTTATCACTAACTTTTCTTATGGAAGGGTTGATCACAATTATTTCGAAGGGAGGAAGGTCTTGAGTAAAATTGAGACTCTTTTCCATCCAAACCTTCATACGAGATTCAGCTTTTACATAGCAAGTCTAGTGCAGCTCGACCTCTGAAAGGATCTTGCTATGAGCTTGTCGCTTGATAACTAACGCAACCAAAGCCTCTATTGGCTTATTTGATGCGGAAGTGTCATATAAGATTATAAGTGTAATAGCATTGAAACCAAGTCGAGTGTTGTGAGGCAATAGCCTTTTTTCTTCCCTACACAATGTATATTATTTTATCCAAGGTCCAAGGGTATTGTTGCACAGGAACTCAGCCTCATTTAACTAGTATAAACCTCTCCTCAAGTTTGTCTTTGACTTCATGGTTTCATGAGCGTGATGTTCACCCCCCGAGGGACGAGTAACTAATCTCCCGACCAAAGGTCTCGGCGTGTAGGAAATGATGAAATTAGCTAAGGAGCACTGATTCAAAACTGTGTTTCAATAACTCTTGGATCCTCCTTACATCAAAATTCTAAGTATATGCATTGTCTATTCTAGTTCGAGTATTGACAAAAAATATCGTTAACAAACAATAACAAACCAAAATTGCAATGGGATTAATCAGGATAATATGACAAGGTACACGAGGCAATACCCATGACAGGATTCCATCAATTGCATGCCTAGACCGATAGTAACAAATAGCCGCAACTACTACCCACCTCGAAAAAACTCCCGAATTCAAGGGGTGCACCCAAATCAAATCATAAAGTAATAGAGACTGTATTGAAGAAGTGCGTCCACTAAGAGTAGATAACTCACTTCCTCAGTGTAGCTCTTATTTTAGTCATTTTAATTATAACCCGAAGATCATGGCTATCCAACACCATGCTCTTCATTCCAGTAGCATTTTCCAAACCATCCCACTATATTCTGGATTCTCCACTATGTGCACTATTATTAAAATGGTTCCCGGTATTGGCAGGGAGTATGACAATATATAGGCATCTTTGAAATTCTTATTTCACACAGTGGTCATTTATATTTAAATTCATACTTAATGTCGTAAATCAATTTAACTTCGACCATTAATTTATTTACCATTTATCCAAAACAATAAAGTATTGAATTCAATTTTGTATATCAAATTTAATATAATCATACAGTTCATATTCTAGTTCAAATCCCATTTTTATATTTCTATTTGAAAGATATCATTATTAATTGAAACGTATATCTTAAATCAATTCAGATAAAATGGCGCTGATTAGAAATAGACTTCATTTAAAATGCTAAATTTTAAAATGATTAAATTTTCAGATAATAGAAATATATTATATAATAAAATTTTATAAAAATGGTTTTATTAAAAATAGTTCTTATTAAAATAGTTATAAAATTTTGGCAATTAAATAAATGAAATGGTTTTATTAAAAATAGTTATAAATTATCAATATGTAAAATAGTTTAAATATACTAATCCATTATGTACTAAATATCCATATTTGAAAATTTGACTTATCATAAATTCAAACTCCAAAATTACCATGCAGATAAACTTAAATTTACTGGTACAATCTCTAATTTATTAGTTAACAAGTACAATCACAATTTTTAAACCATTATTTTAATTCGGGATAAAGCTTACATTAAATAAATCCATTTCATTTCATTATATTATTCAAAGCAAAATTTCAAATGAAAATTGTCAATTTAATATGTTACTACCTGCCTTTTCTATCATTTCAAGTCGATAATTAATACAGCTCAAAACGTTTGAAATAGCAGAATAGTACTGCTTATGAGGTTTAACAGAATCAAATCACATAACCATAGACAAAAAATAGAATGCAAGCAGAATAAATTTACAAAAATTATCAGAGTTACAAAATTTAATAATTGTGGAATTCTAGTCGTAAATTTATTAATATATAAAATGAACACTCAAACCAAGATGAGGTCTTTACGAATCTCCAGCTTCGTCAAACGTGGATATTAAGCTGTAATACTCGGTCTAAATCGAGGGTTATGCAAAAACACAAAAACATTGAAATCAGGATTAACTTTATTCAAGTAAATTAACTTCAATAAGATACTAAAAATATAATAATTAATCATAATAAAATGTAGTTCTACATTTCAAATGTGTTCGGGTAATATGTATAAGTTTAGCATGGAATTAACGTACATGCATTTCTGGTTACTAAATAAAACAGTCAGTTATTAAATTTTCGAATTTGTATTCAAACTTCGCCATCGGCGGCCATCATAATAAATTTAGAACACAATCAAAGGTAATATGTTTTATGGTTGACAAAACACAACAGGGGAATAAACATAAATATGTGTATTTCAAGCTTCAATGGGTATGAGCGAATGAGCCAATGCGTATCTATATAATAAAATTCTTTGTTTAGACACACAAGAGATAAAGAGTGGCTGTGATTCAATTTTACGTCAGACATCCGACCGACAGATTTTTGCCACATCTGCTCTAATTACACCATAATAAATTTTCTGTTACATTCGATATTGTTTTCCACGTTTCCACGTATGCTTCCTGCACTTTCCCTCATATCTCTCTTCGTTTCTTCGTCTGCCAACAACATCTCCTTCGAATCGAAATTTTCTACTCCTCGCAAAATCATTTCCGCTTGTCAGGTCAGTTTTTTATGATGTTTGTTTCATCTCACTGCACCGACTTCTCTATCTCTGAACTGATTCTCTCTCTATTTTCTGCTTTTAGTTCTTTGCACTCATAAATTAGAACCCATCTTTAAAATTGCATCAAGTTTGAATACGAGATTTAAAACTGCCAATAGAAGATTTGTGTTCGTTGATTACAGTTTGTATATTTTTTAATCCTACAGACAATGCACAATTTTTATTTGGGTTGAGATCAACTCTCCGTAATATGGAGGCCATCGACATCATGTGTTTTTTGACGGGTGTTCTTTTTGAAGAAAGGCAATCATTCAAACAAATTATGCATTTTTTGTTTAAGAAATTCGCGAATGACTTATATAAGGTTAGCTTTATTTTTGTGCGTTTGAATATTCTGATTCATTTTGGTTTCTTTCCATTTTTCTGTGTACCAATGTAAGTTTGTTCAGAATTTGGTTCTTTATTTTGACTGAAACTGGCAAAGATTAGGTTTAGGACATCAGATAGCGATGCTTTGTTTATTTTTTGGTTATACATGTAATTCGCCTGCTTTGTTTACTACTACCTTTCTGTGATTATATCATTGTAAATGCTTTTGCTATGCAGGAAGCATAAGTGATCTCCAATTATTCCATATTTGGCTTTCTTGGACCATTGATCAATTGCTTAGATTGCTTTACTGTATTGATTGATTGTTTTTTCTGGTGGAACTTGAAGCGTTGTAACACTGGAGACGAATCGGAAGCCATTTTTATCATTTTCAAGTCTGCCTATTTCGACTGAAATAACGAATTTTATTTTGGTTGGTTTTTGATACAATACAAAACTTTACAAATTAGTAATTCTTAATCTTAAAGATTGAATACAATACAAAACTTTAGAGAAAGTTAAAAAATGTAGCAAAAAAATTACTAATGTACCGTATGATCACTGTTGGTTTATGTCTTCTGATATAGTTAAACATACAAGTAACCTATACCCCTTCCTTTCAAATCCTTTCCCCCAATATTATATTATGCATTTTAGCACCAGTGTTTTTTAATTCCAGGTGCTGATGTTGGTGCTTTCATATAAGGATTACATAATATTAGGTTGACTCGCACATGGGTGTAAAAGTTGGTGAGTTTGGAACTTATTCGTTGTACCGAGGATACATCAACGTTAGTGCTATTGCTTATTATGATTTCATATTATTATCCATTATGCGAATTCTATTTTTTTGCTTTTTTCGTCCTTCCTCTTTTATGCTGGTGTATTAGACAAGATTTGAGTTTTGTTATTCATGTTCTCACCGATTAATTCTGCCAATAGTCATCAGTTAATTCTGCCAATAGAGAATTTAAAACTAGTACTGAATTGATTTCATTGCATGGCTTTCACTGAACCAGTTTTGAATTGATATCATTGTTAGGCTTTCACCGGTTGAATCGAGAATTGTAGGAAGATATTTCAGGATTTATTATATTTCTTTTCAAGATAATGAATAGCCATTAATTATTTTTTATTAAATGAAAATTATCAAGTGAGGATTTTTAAGTAGTTATTATGTTTGTATTCAAGGTATTTCAGAAATGATCTGTAAGTTAAGTTTCCATTTAACCTCAATCTATACTGTGTCCAGATGTTGTTTGCGGTCATGATAAATACAAAAGATAGGTCTTCATAGAATAGAAATGGTGCTATATATAAAAGTAGAATAATCATGCATCTGTTAGACATGATTAAAACTAACATTGTTGCTGTAATTTTTTTCTTTTGCGGCTGTTATCTTCAACTTGATTTTTTCTATTTTGACTAATTAATAATATATTTTTTATGTTCACTTCTTGATTAATGTTACTGGTCGACACATCATTCATATGATGGAAATTAATACCATATAATGCACTATTGATTTTTCATATAGTGGCAGGAAAAATGATGCTTAGATTTGGGTTTTCACCAGATATGGTTACATGATGACATTTATGGGAGAAAACCTCACTAGCAATTGAAAGTTCGTGCGTGTGTACTTGCCAAGTATAATACACACACAAGGATCGTGTAATATGGTGTATAACACACAAGTATGCAATAACAGCAAATCACATATATAAAACAGTAAATGCAGTAAAAAGGAAAAATCACACCAGAGATTTTTATACTGGTTCGGAGCACCATCCTACGTCCAGTCCCAACCTTCTGTCTGGATTTTCACTATTAACAACCTCACTTCACCCGGAGGAACAGGTATACAACACCCGAGCAACCGAACGGGATTTCACGCCTCTAACAACACTGACGACTTCAACACTTGCCTCTTACAACAACAAGGACTTCAACAATAACAAGAGTTTGACTTCTGATTGTGTTCTTGAATAACACTAAATAGCCAACAGTTGAGTACACCCTTCCTATAATCTTATCCTTAAGTATATAATGTGTATGTGAAGATTGAAGGAAGTATATTACTTATTGAATCAAGAGATTTGAAATAAATTCAATGATTCAAAGAGCAATTTGAAAATTTGAGAGAGCTTTTAGAATGCAAGAGAGTATAGAGTTTAAGATCAGAAAATATGAGAAGATTTTGTGATGTGAAAAAAATGCTTGTGATGTATATATAATCGTTGAAGAGTTGTCAACTTCCATGAAGAGTTTTATCAAAGAGATGCACCCATTTCCTTTCAGAAATGAAAAGGAATCTCTTCATGAGATATGATGCCTTTTAGAAAATATGGTTGTTGTAAAATATGACCGTTAGAAAATATGACTGTTAGAAAATATGGTCGTTGTAAAATATGACCATTGTAAAATATGACCGTTGGAAATATGAAGTGTCTCTTTGTGAAGTGTCTTTTCGTGAAATGTCTTTTCGTGAATTGTCTTTTCGAAGTGTCTTTTCATGAAGTGATGAAGTGTCTTTTCGTGAAGTGCCCTTTCATGAAGTGTCTTCTCGTGAAGTGTCTTGTCGCGAAATGTCTTTTCATGAAGTTTCTTTTCGCGTAGTGTCTTTTCTTGAAGTGTCTTTTCGTGGGGTGATGAAGTGTCTTTTCGCGAAGTGTCTTTTCACGAAGTGTCTTTTCGCGAAGTGTATTTTCACAAAGTGTCTTTTCGCGAAGTGTCTTTTCATAAGTGCATTTGTGTATGCTACATATTTGAGGATAAATTTTAACAATATATAACACATCTAAGACACAATTAAATTGATAATCATAACTTATATCACTTCTCCTTTGATCTTCTCTTCTTCCGTGTCTTGAATCAAAAACCTATGATCTAACATTCTCCCCCTTTTTTGATTGATGACAACCTCTTGCAATCTTGTAAAGTTATTTATTTTCTCCCCCTGAATGTAAGCTTGCATATATTTATCTCCTCATGAATATAAAGCTTCTCTGCAACATTTTGTTAGTGCATACGTAAAATACTTACCATTCGTTACCCTGTAACAAAATGTTAGTGTATAATGCGTATATATTCCATAATTTTTCTCCCCCTTTGTCATCGATTAAAAAGAATATGTAACATGATAAAGCAGTAATCGAGAACAAATAAGATAAAACAAGCATAGATAATTTTCAAAGCGCATACGAGACTATTTATTATACGTCCATAGAGATACCGAAATAGTCTTCTCTTTGTTGTGGTGTACCTGCAAAAAATATGATGTATATACTTTGGTACCCACTTGTTTCATTTGGGTCCAGGGGTTAGCCGAAAGGTAACCATACCCAAGAGGGTTTAATGGAACCTTTAAAGATAAAATTTTCATTATTAACTATAGAATCAAAATAATCATCTATATATTTTTCTCTGTTTTTCCAATTTACAGGAACCCAAATACTTAAGTGGTTTCTATTGATATTTCTTTTCGTACTTCTAGATGTCATAAAAGTATTCGAATAATAATTGGATCTAGAATGTGTAGTACTAGCAGTGCTATTCTTATTGTACATAAAAGTGTATGTAGTACTATTTCGATGATTGGTTTTATTATATCCTAAACCACTTTTGTCATGTAAAGGTCGAGATCTAGATAAAATCATATTTAAATCATTTTGACCTTTATTAAATTTCGCGAACTTATTTGTACATTTTCAAATTTTATTCCAAAGTCGCGATTGGTATTTTCAAAAGAAATTTTGGTAGTTTTTACGATATCAATTTCCTTATTGAATTCAGAATTCTCCCTTTTTAAGGTTTCATTCTCATTTTTGAGATCAAAAATTTGAGATTCTGAATTATCTAAAGAAGATTGTAATTTTTCAGAACTTTCTTTTGAGTCAGAAATTTCATTTTGCAAAATATCACTATTCACCTTTAAAAGCACACATTCATTAGATAATTCTAAATTCTTTTCGATTAAAGCTCCATTCGTCTTTTCAAGAGACGAAATTAAAGAACTAGAATTATTTAAAGAATCTTCTAATGTTGTATTTTTATTTTGTAAACCATCGATTTCCTTTAAAAGAACATTGTTTTTATCTTCTAGTCGCTCATTTTCTTTTTGAAGGATTTGAAAAACAAGCTCTTCTAAGGAATTTTTAAAATATTTGTCTTGTTTAACTAAAAAATTGATTTCCTCTTTTAGTTTGGAATTTTCTTTCTCACAATCTTTATACTTGGCTAAAATAACTGCATTAAGTTTACCTAAACTTTTAAAATCTTTTAACAATTTTTCATGGTCTAACAAAAGATCTTTATATAATGAATCTACACATACCGATTGTGATCTGACTTTAGCCACGAGACATTTGCTTCCTTTCTCTCTTGATTCCGCTTTGTTGCTCTTCCACTTTCTAATTCCTTGACTAGATTTCTTTATTGCCCTTTGTTCTAGGATATTATTATGATCTCTAGAAAGTTCGTGCGTGTGTACTTGCCAAGTATAATACACACACAAGGATCGTGTTATATGGTGTATAACAAAAAAGTATGCAATAATAACAAATCACAGATATAAAACAGTAAATGCAGTAAAAAGGAAAAATCACACCAGGGATTTTTATACTGGTTCGGAGCACCGTCCTACGTCCAGTCCCAGCCTTCTATCTGGATTTTCACTATCAACAACCTCACTTCACCCGGAGGAACAGGTATACAACACCGGAGCAGCCGAACAGGATTTCACGCCTCTAACAACATTGAGGACTTCAACACTTGCCTCTTACAACAACGAGGACTTCAACACTTGCCTCTTACAACAACGAGGACTTCAACAATAGCAGGAGTTTGAATTCTGATTGTGTTCTTGAATAACACTGAATAGCCAACATTTGAGTACACCCTTCATATAATCTTATCCTCAAGTATATAACGTGTATGTGAAGATTGAAGGTAGTATATTACTTATTGAATCAAGAGATTTGAAATAAATTCAATGATTCAAAGTGCATTTTGGATAGTTGAGAGAATTTTTAGAATGCAAGAGAGTATAGAGTTTAAGATCAGAAAATATATGAAACGACCCGAAATCCCCCTTACGGGAAATCATGGATTGAGTTGAGGACAAGACAAATCAGAACACAAACAGAAGAACATTTCATTGTTAATTACAACAACTTCATCATATTACAAGAATATACAGAGTAATGAATCAATATTACACAACATAAAATATCAGAGATTACAATACATTACATGGCAACGGAAATTAATACAAAATACAACTGAATGAGATATACGGATACAAAGCTTTCCGGATATCGTTGCAGCTGTAACCCAGGATCCTGTGAATATAAATCTGCGAAACCAAAACTACTAGCTGCCCATGACGAAAATAAGGGCACCCAGAGTTTAGGTTAAAATAATAAACTCCAGGTCAGTCATGTGACTGGTGTGAGAACTAAAACAGTTATTAATCTTTATTTTAAAGTTAGGCAAATCAAGGGACCACGCCGTATAACACGGAATGGGTTTCCTCCCAAGAATACCAGTGCATAAAACAACAGCGCAATGCTAAATAAAGAACAATGAAGCTATTATAAGACCCAGGTCCCATCACACAATGCAACACAAACCGGAGGATAGGGTTTTACCTTATAATAGCCAAAGCATGCTTGATACGTTTAAAACAAATCATTTGATACTATAATATGTGTATAGTGTTTAAAACAATTTCAATCATAAGTATCAATCATAGACGGCATGGGTACCGTATATCATGTCGCCATACTAGGCTCTACAATCAAAACCGCAAAATGTTGTATTGGAAGTTGCATTATCATCTATGATATGAACCGAGGCTAGGGATCGTCCTCTACCGATTTGAGACAATCTAGCCCATGTCTCAGGCAAGCGCGCAGGCAAGCCTTGGATCGTCAGGGCCGGTCCACCGATGTGGATTATAATGCCTGAACACTGCGTTTCCCCGCCCTTTGGGGCGTAAATGAGCCAACGAATGGCTACATCGGTTCGAGAACGACCGATAAATCCGAGGTGCCTCCAATTCCAACAACCACATGAGTCAAACTCGTCAGCCAGTTCAAGCACTGACGCCACTCCTAACTAGAAAGAAACGCATGCCCTCCTTGATGTCCTTCTCCCGTTTTTGGTTCACGTCGGGTGTGAAACTCGTGAATTAAACGTTACACAAAGCTATACCACAAAGGCCGTGCTTTGATCATCAACCACAAGACTCTGCTTTTCAACAGAAGCCTTGATCATTTGCATCTCAGCATGCCACACAGGCAATTCATGCTATGGAACCGATATCAATCACACAGAATGAAATCTGATGTCAGACACACAGTCCATACAAGTTCGTTCTGGGTCTGAATGAAACCGGAGGCACCTTGTACCTCGCATATCCATTGATCTCCAAATACGTCTGGACGACCACTAACTATTTCCCTCCTCTTGGGTGTACAGCCCAATCAGGATCATAAGTAATTATCCAAACGATGTGAAGACCCCCGGTCTTCAACCACCGTCTTCATCTTCGACTTATCGTCGTATCAGTTATTCAGAATGGGATAAACCCGGTCTTTCTAAATAACTCGCGTATATAATAAACAGGTGTTACACAAACACAACATACGCCTCATCCCAGTTCATCAGTCACTAACCGTAAATTAGCAAGAAAATAATTCCCCAAATATTAACCCCGAAGGCCGAAACCAACATCAGATCAATATCCAGGAAACCATTCTTCTTAGCTAATCTACAGTTAGTTTCTAAATTTCACATTCCTAGGGAAAGGTTCCCATTAATTTTATCAAAGATAAATTATTTAAATTTATTCTTTAATCTTCTTTTGAATAACAATTCAAACCAAATTATGGTTTATCCAAACTAGTCGGGATTAACGAACCTTACCGAAGTAATCAATTGTTAAATTTCCCAACCCCAACCTATTCATCCCATGAAGTAAAACTGGAAATACTTCATATCTAACACCACGGTGTTATCGGTAAATTCAATTACCATTTCACGTTTAAATCTAATTATAGATTTAACTATCGTCTGGAGTAAAACTGGTGGTACTCCATTCTCGATCATTTCTTGAATTTGATAATTTTAATTATCAAATTCACTTTTCAATCTATTTAAAGATTCATTAAAACTCCACTTAATTTTAATCTTTAACTGGGTTAAAGAACCAATGTCATTTAAAATACGGTTCACGATATACCCAAAATCGCATTTCATTTGCACCAGCCTTTAACCGTAAATTAGCAAGTGAACAATTCCCTAAGCATTAACCCCGAAGGCCGAAACCAACATCAGATCAATAGCCAAGAAACCATTCAACTTAACTAATCTTTAGTTAATTTCTGATTTTCTTAACTCCATTTGGTCTAAGAACAGTATTATTAAAGATACCGTTCACGACAACCCAAAATCACATTCCATTAATTGTCGGGTTAAAGAACAAATGTTATTTAAAACACCATTCACGATAAACCCAAAAATCAATTCCAATTTAATTCCAATTTAATATTATTTAATTGGTACACTTCATTAAATCTAAATAAAAAGATTTAATATTTTTCTCAACTGGCTTTAAGAACAGTGTTAAGGAAGACACCATTCACGACAAACCCAAATCCCATTTGATATTAAATACAAGGCCCTGAATAGAAATTATATCGGCTTATATTCAATATCAAATTCTACGACCAACAAATATCGTATTGGAAATAACGATATTTATATCTTTCAAATTTCCATAGCAATACTTGTATAATCTTGAAATCCCACATCGAAATATTCCGAAGACAATTTCGATTCAAATCCACTTCCAATCTATATATTGGGAATCTTAGTTATTTTTAAAACCATTTCAAATCCAATTTATTTAATTCTATTTTCAAATATTCTATTTCAAATATTTCTTTTTCAAATATTTCTATTCAAATATTTCTTTTTCAAATATTTCTATTCAAATATTTCTTTTTCAAATATTCTATTTCAAAACTGGAATGAGGCCCAATCAATTACCATAGATTTTATTTCTATGGATTTCCATACAATGCATGTATATATCAATGATGACAAATAATCAACCATCATTCAAAGTGCATTCTACACTGTATAAGCATCAAATATGAATATTCAACGCTTATAACAGGTTGTCAATCAACCGATCGACATACATCTAATTATTGGGATCAGTGTATGTCATATATCATCCCAATACCCCCGTGGGGTTTCAAACAATCAAACACAGATTTTATTTGTGCAGTTGGGCGATGTGTAAAATTTATCGTCCCAATCAATATCAGTCAAGTGTGTGTATATAAACAAATCGTCCGATTTGTTTATATTTATTTCATTTTAAATACACGTTAAAAATTCTATTTTCAACTATAAAATATTTTTAACTATGTAAATATTTTATTTCATTTCACATCACATAATGAACTACACATCAAAATCAAACAAACAAGCATACAAGCCGTCCATGGTCTGTGGACGACGGGTGTCGGGTGCTACTAAACACCGTCTGCATCCTAGTATATATTTATAACTAGAAATCTAAATTAAAGGTGAGGAGTTCTCACCGAGGGTTCCACTCCGCCGTGCTTTATTTCTGCACGTTTCAGAATTGCGCTTGCTTTCCACCAGTTCCATCACACAATGTTTCACGCTGTTCATGATAAAAATTATATTCTTATCACTTTATTTCAATAAATAAAAATCATATTTTATTTCTACTTCCTATATTTTTACAACGCTTCCTTTCTATATAAAAATTATATTTTTATATTTCTACTTCATATATAAAGATCGAATTTTTACTAGTTATATAATATAAAAATCGCATTTTTATTCTTCCTATACTATAAAAATCATATCTTTAATACTTCTACTTTATAAAAATCATATTTTTAATTCGCTACTACATACGTACAAGTTATCTTTTTAGTTCACTAACTTCATTCATGACATTCTTAAGATAAAAATTATATCTTTATCTACTAAGAATCGTATTTCTACCTAACTAAAAATCGATCCTTTACATAGCTAAAAATCTTAGCTTTAGATAACTAAAAATCTAATCTTTTTGCTTCTAAAAATATAATCTTTTCATTTTAAAAATTCAATCTTTTTTTCTATGCATAAAAATCAAAACATTTCATATATAAAATTAAAGCTTTCTATATTTATATAAAAATCCTAATCTTTTTCTATTCAAAACCTCAACTTCTCTTCTTATTTATAAAAACAGAAACCGAATTTAAAATAATGTACTTAAGCTAAAACTGATTTTAAAATAAATAATAAAAAAACTTACAGTTTGACCGCGCATGAGGGGGGAATCGGAGCTCGTGGGCCTATGCGAGGCAGGAGGAGGCGGAAAGGTAGGTGGCTGCGTGTAACACCCCACCTCCGCTAGAGTCACTCACAAAGGGAATGCACTAGTTTTGAAGGGGTATTATCGAGATAACATCACAGAATTATCACAAGACAGAACATAAATAAATAATTAAGTAAACAACGGAAGAATTTATGAGTAAAACAGAACTTCCTTTTATTCCAAAATAAAACATGTCTCTTACAAACATTTCAGATAACAACTTCCTTACAACTGTCTTGTAATAATAATAGCCAAAGAAGCAATGACTTAAAAACAGAAAAATAGCTTATTCCCCAAGTGCAGTAAAAAGAAGCAGCCATAGCAAACCGTACGTGATGAGCCAAAGCAAGTGATATCCAGGCTAAGAGCTAGTGTTTCCTCCCTGAGAAACTGGGAGGAAACGAAAGAAAAAGAAGCGAAAGGAAAAGGGTCAGTCATAAAGACTGAGTAAGTTCTAGTGACTTTCAGTGTAAAGACGGTTAAAACATCATGTCATGTATGAACTGGAACTAAACTTGAGAATGGTGTCAAGGTGGACAAGATAGACTAAGGTGATCATGATAAGTCAAGACAAGTCAAATAAAGCAAGACATGTTCAAGATTCGTTGAATCGACCGTACTAGTATACTAAGCCCATGTCACTAGTTAATCACGAAATAAATCCCACGGCCCAATATCATGAAATGACCCTAAAACGGGGTCTGACCCATGTACGGGGTCCTACGGAGCGATTATCTAGTCGATCGGCTCCATACAAGTTCTAGCTCGTCAAGTGTTCGTGTCATACGGCTAATCACGAATGTAGTCACCTGTGCTGGGTCCACCTTCGGGTGTATCAGCCCTAGGGTGTAAACCCCTGACACGATTCAAGACGCACAGATAAATCTACGGATACCCAGTGTCTGCCCCGGAATACGTGCACGACCGTAGCCCACCGAACCTACACTGGCGTACCCCACTGCCGTCGTTCACCTCTTACAATCAGCCCAGTAATCGTGCCCCACCCGGCCTAGCCCCAGGGTACCTTGATACATCTAGAGGGTTAATGCTGAAAAGGGTCGTGTCTAGGGTTTTTCCTAACAGATTAGGTCATGTAATTCGTGACCTAACCCGCCTAACCGATTAAGTCATGTAATTCGTGACTTAATCCTTTTCCAGTCTAGTCATGTCAAGATGGTTAAGTATGTCATTTAAATTCGTGTCTTAACCCGCCTACGTGTCATGTCAAGTTGTCTAAGTGTTGTTGTTTCAAGTTCATGACTTAGCCCTACAAATCGTGTTCAAGTTGGTTAAGTTGTCTTTTCATGTTCATGACTTAACCCTAATTGGCATTAATTGATTCGTTAATGCACCGAACCACTCACATTAAATCCTATTGTTCGTAGCCACTGAATTTGCCGGGAGGTTCCGGGCAGGTTTACGCTACGAACTCGACCCAACCTCGGGTTTCAAGCGCGATGTGACCAACTACCCACATTGGATCCTATTGTTTGTAGCAACTGGATTTGCCGGGCGGTTCCGGGCAGGTTTACACTACAAACTCAACCCAACCTCGAGTTGGCCTTTTTTCTTGTTTTCTAAAGTCATGCCCATGTTCTTATCAGATTCGTGCTATTTTCATAGCATGTTCATATGTCAATTTCGTGCCCAACTAAGGCATGTTTCAAGTAAAGTTATGGCATGTTCAAGTCGAGTTTTCATGCCATATTTCATGTTCTACTTATGCCAAATTTCACGGTTTATGATTATAATCAATTCAAGTTTTTCCTATTCTACCCAATCGTATCCCCAACGTATATAAACGTACTTCGTTCACAAGCATAAACAATTCAAGAGATAAAGGGGAATAACACCAAACATGTGATAGGCATACGTGACAATTCCAACATCACTTGCATAATAAACAGGCTATAACATATCACATGGTTTCAATACTAGCATGATGATAACTTGGCATAGTAATGGTTCCAACTTAGTTCAACATGATGAATTCAACTTTACATCCTAGGCATAATAATCATTGCGGGCATAATAATAATTTTATTACAAACATGAAACATTAAAGGCATGGTAATTCTAATAGGCATAGTGGATTCCAATTTAGTATTTTTAACATAATGATTCTCATCTAGCATTATAAACATAATGATTCCAACTTTCCATCATGACCTAGCAATTCCCAATTTGTCATTAGCATGATAGGTATATTAACATCACAGGCATAGTTTCATTAATATCATAGACATGGTTTAATTAGCATCATAGGCATGGTTTAGTCAACATGAGGATTTCAATGAACATAATGATTCCATGGACGTGTATTTGTTCAACTTGCAATAAAATTAAGCCCAAGTGATTCATAACAACATCATGATAAGTTTAACTTGCAACATTAACATAGCCATATTCCCAAATTTTGATTTAAAGTTAAACAATATAAACATGGATTAATAATAGTTCCTAAATCCGGTTTCAATTCATAGCATGTCCATGTTATTTCAGCGTTTTTGCCTAAAAAGTGACATAGAACTTACAATATGAAGCAAGTAATCCAAATGAAAATTTCAAATCAAATAGCCCCAAATCCGTTGTCTAAAGCGTCGTAGTTGTTGTAGCTTCTAGTTGTAGCCCTCAAGAATCATCCTTCGTCTTCTTTAATTTTGTTCTTTGTATTTTTAATTTAGAGTTCTAGGTTTAATGGCGGCTGCATGAGGCTAAAATGAAATAGTATGATTTAAGCTAGGTCTTAGGGTCTTTTTATAGTGTTTAGGATTAGTTTTAGCCATAGGATAAACCCTAGGATAGATCTGAGCCATCTAAAATCGTCATAAGCCCCCAAAACAAGACCCAGGAGCCAAAACAGGTGCACCAGGCCGACCTGGCCGACCAGGGAGGTCGACCCCCAGGTCGACACCCAGGTCGACTCCCCAGTCGACCTGGGGGGGAGGTCGACCCCCAGGTCGACTCTAGTGTTGACCTGGTTGGGGGGGGGGAGGTCGACCCTAGTGTCGACCCCCCTGTCG
Source organism: Allium sativum (assembly GCA_030737875.1). Classification (NCBI taxonomy): domain Eukaryota; kingdom Viridiplantae; phylum Streptophyta; class Magnoliopsida; order Asparagales; family Amaryllidaceae; genus Allium; species Allium sativum. Next base: position 1,055,054,535 of record CM060918.1, read on the forward strand.
ACCTGTCTGGGCAGGATTTTTCCCGCCTACCCTGAATTCTGAAAATTTGAATCTGTTTTTGAATTTGAATTTTTCGTGAAACTTTGCGAGGCCATATCTTGATCATACGGACTCCGATTTACGAAATTTCGGACTCTATTTCGCGTATTTTTCCGAGACGAACGCAATGGCGCAACCCGTTTTCCCTGATTCAGATTTTAACATTTAATTCTGCCCTGTGTTAAGTTATAACGTGTTGTTTAAAATACGGGTTGTTACATTCTCCCCTCCTTAAAGGATTTCGTCCCCGAAATCTTCAAGTTAGGAAGAACGTATCCTACCATCCATCATCCATCTACTCAAAGCATCATCCACAGGCAGTCATTGTCCTTAAAAGACTTCTAATGTTTTATGAACACATGCAAAGAGTGTGTGTATATGTTCCTTAGCTAATGCTAATGATCAGGCCTGATTGATCTTCTAAATGCAAAATATGTTTAGTGAAATGAATCCAATATGTATGCAAATTTTTCCTATTATAATTCATAATTTCTACATGAGTGCTCAAACATTCAATCATATGCAACAACCAAATGATAGCACAACCAAGTTTCCAAAATAAACACTCATGCATATGCAAGTATGAAACTGTGACTGAGCCGATCTAGTGCCTAATGTGTATTCATGCATCCACGAGCAACCACTTGCGACCACTTGCAACCATTTCGCAATTATAACATGTTTCAATTACATGTTTACATCCAAAAAGATTCTACCTATGGTTCTCAAGATAGGATCGAGGAGAGAAATAAGATAAAACAAAGCATCTAGAAAAAGAAGTTAAAGATGTACCCCCAGAAGGTCCGGTCTGCTTCTTAGGGCAGTCCTTGCTGATGTGTCCAATCTCCCCACAATGAAAACATTCACCTTGCTTTCTCTTCCTCTTTCTACAATCCTTGGCTATGTGCCCTTCCGTACCACAGAAATTGCATTTCCTTTTATCACGTGAGTTGTCGTTCTTGCCTTCTTTCTCAGAGTCTACCTTCTTATTTTGAGAATCGTTGGGCTTGACCTCTTTCTTGCCCTTCTTATCTTCCTCATACAGTAGGGCCATATCCACCAAGCTTTCAAAGGTCGCCCCCATGGGCACATGAGTCATGGCCAAACCATGTAGTGGCTCGTTCAAGCCTCGTGCAAAACGTAGCGCCTTTTTCTGAGGAGTGTTGACTAACTCCAATCCGAAGCGGGCAAGCTGATTGAAACGGTTCACGTATTCTTTAACTGTCATATTTCCTTGTTTATGTGCCAGAAACCGTTCCATTTGGAGACTCTCCTCTGCCGATGACAAGAACTTAAGCCCAAATCTCCCTCTAAAGTCCGCCCAAGTCTCAATGGGCCTAGTAGCGTTGGTGACTTCCCACCAATAAGAAGCTTCCTCTTTCATGAGCCACGCTGCCAACTGTACTTTCCTATTGTCCTCTACCTCAAAGATAACAAACAAGTCTTCGGTTTCCTTCAACCAATTCCGTGCCTCAACAAAAGTCTCAGTTCCTAGGAAATCCTTTCCGCCCATAGCCTTAAAGTCCTTGCATATCTTTGAAAAAGCGGTTTCTCGCGGAGGTTGAGGAGGAGGATTGGCTGGGCCTGCCACATTAGCCCGAGCCTCGAGGAAACGACGGAACCAAGTGGGTATATTGACACCCTCGGGAAGATTAAGATCGTCGGCCATGATAAGCTAAAAACGAAAAAGGAAAAGATTCAAACGAGGAAACAAAGATAGTGCTAATGGCTTTTTGGGGAATAGCCTTTTGAAATAAACCAACTTTTCTTGAAAAGTGCTTCTTTGTAAATGGTTTTGAAAAAAGAAATTCAAAAGGTTTTCAAAACTTTTGCCCAGTCTTGGTAACCTTCTGCTCTGATACCAAATGTAACACCCAACCTCCGCTAGAGTCACTCACAAAGGGAATGCACTAGTTTTGAAGGGGTATTATCGAGATAACATCACAGAATTATCACAAGACAGAACATAAATAAATAATTAAGTAAACAACGGAAGAATTTATGAGTAAAACAGAATTTCCTTTTATTCCAAAATAAAACATGTCTCTTACAAACATTTCAGATAACAACTTCCTTACAACTGTCTTGTAATAATAATAGCCAAAGAAGCAATGACTTAAAAACAGAAAAACAGCTTATTCCCCAAGTGCAGTAAAAAGAAGCACAGCCATAGCAAACCGTACGTGCTGAGCCAAAGCAAGTTATATCCATGCTAAGAGCTAGTGTTTCCTCCTGAGAACCTGGGGGGGAAACGAAAGAAAAAGAGGCGAAAGGAAAAGGGTCAGTCATAAAGACTGAGTAAGTTCTAGCGACTTTCAGTGTAAAGACGGTTAAAACATCATGTCATGTATGAACTGGAACTAAACTTGAGAATGGTGTCAAGGTGGACAAGATAGACTAAGGTGATCATGATAAGTCAAGACAAGTCAAATAAAGCAACACATGTTCAAGATTCGTTGCATCGACCGTACTAGTATACTAAGCCCATGTCACTAGTTAATCACGAAATAAATCCCACGGCCCAATATCATGAAATGACCCTGAAACGCGGTCTGACCTAAGTACGGGGTCCTACGGAGCGATTATCTAGTCGATCGGCTCCCTACAAATTCTAGCTCGTCAAGTGTTCGTGTCATACGGCTAATCACGAATGTAGTCACCTGTGCTGGGTCCACCTTCGGGTGTATCAGCCCTAGGGTGTCAACCCCTGACACGATTAAAGATGCATAGATAAATCTACAGATACCCAGTGTCTGCCCCAGAATACATGCACGACCGTAGCCCACCGAACCTACACTGGCGTACCCCACTACTGTCATTCACCTCTTACAATCAGCCCAGTAATCGTGCCCCACCCGTCCTAGCCCCAGGGTACCTTGATACATATAGAGGGTTACTGCTGAAAAGGGTTGTGTCTAGGGTTTCCCCTAACAGATTAGGTCATGTAATTCGTGACCTAACCCGCCTAACCGATTAAGTCATGTAATTCGTGACTTAATCGTTTTCTAGTCTAGTCATGTCAAGATGGTTAAGTATGTCATTTAAATTCGTGACTTAACCCGCCTACGTGTCATGTCAAGTTGGCTAAGTGTTGTCGTTTCAAGTTCATGACTTAGCCCTACAAATCGTGTTCAAGTTGGTTAAGTTGTCTTTTCATGTTCATGACTTAACCCTAATTGGCATTAATTGATTCGTTAATGCACCGAACCACTCACATTGGATCCTATTGTTCGTAGCCACTGGATTTGCCGGGCGGTTCCGGGCAGGTTTACGCTACGAACTCAACCTAACCTCGGGTTTCAAGCGCGATGTGACCAACTACCCACATTGGATCCTATTGTTTGTAGCAACTGGATTTGCCGGGCGGTTCCGGGCAGGTTTACACTACAAACTCAACCCAACCTCGAGTTGGCCACTTTCTTGTTTTCTAAAGTCATGCCCATGTTCTTATCAGATTCGTGCTATTTTCATAGCATGTTCATATGTCAATTTCGTGCCCAACTAAGGCATGTTTCAAGTCAAGTTATGGCATGTTCAAGTCGAGTTTTCGTGCCATATTTCATGTTCTACTTATGCCAAATTTCACGGTTTATGATTATAATCAATTCAAGTTTTGCCTATTCTACCCAATCGTATCCCCAACGTATATAAACGTACTTCGTTCACAAGCATAAACAATTCAAGCTATAAAGGGGAATAACACCAAACATGTGATAGGCATACGTGACAATTCCAACATCACTTGCATAATAAACAGGCTATAACATATCACATGGTTTCAATACTAGCATGATGATAACTTGGCATAGTAATGGTTCCAACTTAGTTCAACATGATGAATTCAACTTTACATCCTAGGCATAATAATCATTGCGGGCATAATAATAATTTTATTACAAACATGAAACATTAAAGGCATGGTAATTCTAATAGGCATAGTGGATTCCAATTTAGTATTTTTAACATAATGATTCTCATCTAGCATTATAAACATAATGATTCCAACTTTCCATCATGACCTAGCAATTCCCAATTTGTCATTAGCATGATAGGTATATTAACATCACAGGCATAGTTTCATTAATATCATAGACATGGTTTAATTAGCATCATAGGCATGGTTTAGTCAACATGAGGATTTCAATGAACATAATGATTCCATGGACGTGTATTTGTTCAACTTGCAATAAAATTAAGCCCAAGTGATTCATAACAACATCAACATCATGATAAGTTTAACTTGCAACATTAACATAGCAATATTCCCAAATTTTGATTTAAAGTTAAACAATATAAACATGGATTAATAATAGTTCCTAAATCCGGTTTCAATTCATAGCATGTCCATGTTATTTCAGCGTTTTTGCCTAAAAAGTGACATAGAACTTACAATATGAAGCAAGTAATCCAAATGAAAATTTCAAATCAAATAGCCCCAAATCCGTTGTCTAAAGCGTCGTAGTTGTTGTAGCTTCTAGTTGTAGCCCTCAAGAATCATCCTTCGTCTTCTTTAATTTTGTTCTTTGTATTTTTAATTTAGAGTTCTAGGTTTAATGGCGGCTGCATGAGGCTAAAATGAAATAGTATGATTTAAGCTAGGTCTTAGGGTCTTTTTATAGTGTTTAGGATTAGTTTTAGTCATAGGATAAACCCTAGGATAGATCTGAGCCATCTAAAACCGTCACAAGCCCCCAAAACAAGACCCAGGATCCAAAACAGGTGCACCAGGCCGACCTGGCCGACCAGGGAGGTTGACCCCCTGGTCGACACCCAGGTCGACTACCCAGTCGACCTTGGGGGGGGGGGAGGTCGACCCCCAGGTCGACTCTAGTGTCGACCTGGTTGGGGGGGAGGTCGACCCTAGTGTCGACCCCCGTGTCGACCTGTCTGGGTGGGATTTTTCCCGCCTACCCTGAATTCTGAAAATTTGAATCTGTTTTTGAATTTGAATTTTTCGTGAAACTTTGCGAGGCCATATCTTGATCATACGGACTCCAATTTACGAAATTTCGGACTCTATTTCGCGTATTTTTCCGAGACGAACGCAATGGCGCAACCCATTTTCCCTGATTCAGATTTTAACATTTAATTCTGCCCTGTGTTAAGTTATAACGTGTTGTTTAAAATACGGGTGCGCGCTAGGGGTCTCGTGATGGAAGGCTTCAAGAGGTCGCGGTTCGGTTTAACAGCAGAGGGGAGGGGGAGAGAAATCGATGCTGCGCTGGGGAAGAGGGGGAAAACGTGGTCGGAGGGGGAATGGGATCTCGCCGTTGGCGGCGATGGCAGGGGGGCGCGATCGATTTGGGGTTTCTCTTTTTTTTTCTTTCCTTTTTCTGAAATGAACTAATGGGGGGGCTGAGGATATAGGAGAGAGGAAGGGAGATATATATTTTTATTTTTTTATTTAATTTCAAAAAGCAACTTTTAATTTCGACCTCGAAACGAAACCCACCGCGTGCCGTCCCTAGCTAATTACCCCCATTCCGAACACAATGGGATATGTATCGTAGGCTGATTCGACTGTTTTGATCAGTTTTCGTCAAAGTCAAAATATAACTCTATATATTGAATTTGAACGCACATTTCAATTTACCGGGGTCACATACTAACTAGAAAAATTCCCGAAAAATATTTTCTAGCTTCGTATTGACGATACGGTTCTAAAAATACTAGTTTCGTTGAATTTCGAGACCGTTTGAAAAATGGTCATTTTCCAGTCGATTAAAATCAACTAAAACTGGTCAAAGGCGTTTTCCTTTGACACGCTCGCATATTGATTCGAAAAATTACGAATTTTGAAATATAGCAATAATTTGACATCACGGATCCAACAAAAGTGGTTTCGTCAAAAACCGAGGTCGTTTGGAAAATTTCCATTTTTACGGGCCAGAATTCCATTGCGACTATTCTGAATTTTCAACTGGACGTATCTTTTGATTCCCGCTATGAAATTTTGATTTTTCGGATTCGTTGGAAAGTTATTCTCAATTATATTCTAATATTTTTAGTTTTGCTAAATTCCGGTTTATTTTGAATCCTGTGCATTCATTTGAACTTTGAAATCGAATTATCGAACTACCACGCCATTTTCAATTCCTTTTGTAATTTAAAATAAATATTTATATTCTAACGACGATCTATATAAATATATACACTCTAATTCCATTCAAAAATAATTTTCTCGTCATTATTATTTAAAATAATTCATTTTAAATATAGAAAATTCATCAAAATTGCCAAAATAAAATTTGTAAATTGGCTTAGATTTCTGGGTTATTACAATATGAGAAGATTTTGTGATGTATATATAATCGTTGAAGAGTTGTCAACTTCCATGAAGAGTTTTATCAAAGAGATGCACCCATTTCCTTTCAGAAATGAAAAGGAATCTCTTCATGAAATATGATGCCTTTTAGAAAATATGGCCGTTGTAAAATATGACCGTTGGAAATATGACCGTTAGAAAATATGACCGTTAGAAAATATGACCGTTATAAAATATGGCCATTGTAAAATTTGACCGTTGGAACTATGAAGTGTCTCTTTGTGAAGTGTCTTTTCGTGAAGTGTCTTTTCGTGAATTGTCTTTTCGAAGTGTCTTTTCGCGAAGTGATGAAGTGTCTTTTCGTGAAGTGCCCTTTCATGAAGTGTCTTTTCGTGAAGTGCCTTTTCGCGAAGTGATGAAGTGTCTTTTCGCGAAATGTCTTTTCATGAAGTGTCTTTTCGTGAAGTGTCTTTTTGCGAAGTGTCTTTTCACGAAGTGATGAAGTGTCTTTTCACGAAGTGACTTTTCGCGAAGTGTCTTTTCACAAAGTTTCTTTTCGCGAAGTGTCTTTTCACGAAGTGTTTTTCGTGAAGTGTCTTTTCGTAAGTGCATTTGTGTATGCTACATATTTGAGGATAGACTTTAACAATATATAACACATCTAAGACACAATTAAATAGATAATCATAACCTATATCACTTATCCTTTGATCTTCTCTTCTTTCGTGTCATGAATCAAAAACCTGTGATCTAACAGCAATTGTTACTATAGCATGCGGATTATAAAATAGAAATGCAATATTTATAATTAAGGTATATGTGTTGAAACTTATTTATGATGGTAAGAGGCAAAAATATATTTCATATTGTATTTATTAGCTAAAGAGCAAAAGGTGGGGTAGTAAGAAACTTAATTACAGTGACATTTCTTTCGTGCTCTAGGTTACTAAGAATACTGCTACATTACCCGAAGAAAATAAAAACCCGAAACACCCGAAAGTTACCCTTTTCACGCAATTCATGAGGGTACTTGTGTAAATTTACTTTCCAAATACCCATATGTTGCTGCCACAAACAAATGAAAAGAGGCCACATCAGCCGCATAATTCACCCGAAAGCACTATTTCGGGTACCATAGCATTTTGGAGGATACTAATCATATAACATAGCATGTTTTTTAAGTCATCAAAAGTCTGCATCCACCGGTATAACCTTTTGACATAGGTATCCTTTCCACTATAGTGGAATATATAGGAGTAATATGATACGTTATACATTGTTAGATATATTATTTGTTATGTTTCATATGTATGAAATATGTAATTTTTCTAACTATACAAATGTTTTATTCTACATACAAGTGTTATATATCAACAAATATCATTGATTATATCATCTAATAGAGCCATGTGGGTAAATATGAATTCCATCATAGCATTGATTTAGCTTGACTAATTAAATTAAATGCCTGTTATGGACATTGTTACTCTTTGCGGTAAGCATAAATGTCAACCATCATATTTATTAACTAAATGACAAAAGAAATTACCTTAGGTACGTATTATGTTCCACAACATAAAAAAAGGAAAGTTAAAAGACTATTTGGATTCTAATATGTTCTTTTAGGGCATATATTACGTTTTCCTTTTTGTTTTAGTGAGAACATTGCTAATTTCTTTTTACCATAACCACTTGAAGTAGTATCATGTTAATGAATTCAAATAATAAATGGCATCTTCTCAAATTATGTCTTTCTTATTTTAACCCTTGAAGAATACTGCTATTTTAGTCATTAATATAGGGAATGAATGATACCACAAAAGTTATATAAATAAATTTGTTGTTGTCCATATTAAAAAACATGAGTCAGTAATACTCTATCTTAGTTGTAATATAAGGATGAATAATAGGTCGATATATGACAGTTACCATACTTGCATCATAATTTCTTCATAAATCAGCATTGATTCTTTCCTATTATATAGACACATTGATGTAAAAATTATTATAAATATTCTATTATTGTAATATTTTTATGTTACGTCCTACCATAGACACATTGTTTTAAAAGAGACCACAGTTCAAATTATCGTATTACCCATCTGAATTACTCCAACTTCCTATGGTATTTTGGCAAAAAAATATTTTTTTCATAGTAACAAAACTCAAGTTTAAGCTATTCTTATTTCAATTATCTTTCACATATTCCTTGCTACTACCTTTTTAAGTGTTGTAATTTTTGAAAATCAACAAATCAGTGGAGCTCAACTAAATCATTTTAGAAATACTTTAGTTGGAGAGTTACATCTTGCCCATTTATTCTTGATCTTTCATATGTATTTTTAATGTGTAAAAATTTATGTATTTAACTGCAATACTTATTCGTACTTGCAGCTTAAGTTGCATTTGGCGCATTGGAGTGCGAACGTGGTCATCGAAAACTACTCATTTTACGTGTACTCAAACAAATGTTTAATTGCTGAAATGTTTATGCATTTCATGAAAATTGAGCTTTTTTTGTTGACCATGTGTTTTTATTGCTATGTTATTCGTATTCGCATGCATTACGTTTTGCTTTTACTTATTCAGTGCATACTTTATGCATTGGGCTAATTATGTAATGGGGATTGTTATTGACACTCCAAATATTGTAAAGGGGGGTCAATTTTTTAAAAGAAAGAATTTGTTAAGAGGGTTACCAATTCAGAGAGCACCCCCCTTAACAAATAAAGTTTATTTTACCAAATTATCCTTCTTTGCAATAATCTCTTTTTTAGTTGTTTATCAATTAAAAAATTATGCAGTATATTGGTCGAACTGCATCAGATTTTATATCAAATTATCAATAATTTCATTTTTCGATATGAATCAGATCAGATGAAAATATATCGTTCATAGGAAATCGATACACATATATCAAACAATTTATTTATACATTATCCCACCGCCAAATTTGTCGATACACTCTATTTTCTCCACTTCGACAACCCAACAACGAATACAAATTTCAAAAACGATGAACAATGTGAAACAAAAATATATAATATGGCAAACCTACGTCGTTCATATCGTTATGCAGTAATTAACCTATTTTGGCAATGACAAATCGAAAAATAAACGACCATCTCCACTGAATAAAATTTGACACTACAGCGTTTCGCTCTCGAGACTGACAAAATAAAAATCTTAACCTCCATAGATTTCGGCATTATACAATCGATTTCACATACCTTATCAACAGCTTCTCCATAATCTTAGCATCTTAGGAAAAACGTTTCACACTCATCTTTTATAGCATTATTTCTCCTCAAACAATCGATTTTTTTGTTTGTAAATAATTTAAAGATTTGTTTTTTTTTTTGGTTTGATATTAATTGGGATTTGAGATGGTAAGGGTAAAAAGGGAACGTAAAAAATTAAGTATGTGACCCCCCTTAACATTTTTATTTTGATTGGAGTGTTTTTAAAATTTGACCTCCCCTTAACAATAGTTGGAGTGTCAATAACAACACCCTATGTAATTATTAACAATTGGATTATGAAAACCTTTATGGTAAGGGATAAAACATTTTATAAACTATTTTACTATAATATGAAACTGACATTCAACTAAGAAAATGTGACTTTAATAATACAACTTCATGTTTATATTTCATATGTAAATACTTTAAGAGCCGCAAGTTTGCGTTTGCATAACTTCACATGTATAAATGGTCGTTAATTAAAGTATGACCAAAATATATGTTTTATAGGATTAATTTAATGCTCTCATTGCCTAAATGATTGAAAGTGATCTTCAGTCGTGACTCGACTTCGAAAGTGGATTTTTTTCCTGTAGTCTACATAAGGTAAGTTTTATATATGTTTGAATTTCTAAAGCAATAATTGCAGTTATATGCTTACCTACAAATCTATCAACTTCATGAATTGGTTTAACATGAATTGATAATGAATGAGCTTTATCTTTCCATAAAGTTACGACGGAAAGAATTTTGTCAACTCGAAATATCACATCAGCAATTTTAAATACCTGTTTTCATGTTAGTATGCATTAAATTCATTTACTACGAATTTAATGTAACTGACAAATAACTTTAAATGCTATAAGAGAAGGATTGATATTTGATGCAAAATTTTGTTTCTACAGTACAATCCTGACATACATACATGACTTACATTATATATCTTGCCACTATACAATATGTTCTCACCGCTTATTGATGAATGCAAACAAAAACACTTAAAAGTCTATGCTCCCGTGCATCGCACGGGTTTCCACTCGTGTGATACAAATATTAGATTGTTGAAAGATATTACACGATGGTCATGCAAACTAGTACATACTGATTTTCGAAGAGAAGTTTTGATGGCTACATGTTGTGTTATTACTAATCTATCGATCATAATCAAATTTTGGATCAAAGTACCTAGAGACGAAGCCAAATATCTCTTCGATGATGAATTTTGTGATTCTACTCTATTGGTTGTACGATTTCCAAAATGTATCACATTGTTTGACCATGTTGCTACAAATTTTTCTTTAAATGGTATAATACAACTATCCTCGATATATAATATGAGATCTTTGAGGTTATCGTTCTTGTTTTTAAAATATATCTACACTTCATTGAATGGTTTCTCACTAGGTTCACCGGTTAATCTACAAAATTGTTGAATGAAATCATTCCACTCTTCTGTGGTTTTAGACTATTTTCCCCCTTTGCTTTAACGTTCTTTGATAAATGAAATGTACACAATAAATGTGAGGCTATAGGAAATATTGCATGAATGGCATTCATTAAGGATATTTCTCGATCAATGATAATTATATACGGATAACAATTGGTTGGACCAAGAATTTCAATTAAACATTGAAAATACCATATGTAGTTGTTAACCATTTCACGATTAAGAAAAGCATGTGCAAATTTGAATGTTTTTCATGTAGATTTGACTCCTGCTATCTCGAATAAAGGTCTACCATTATGGTTAGTTTTGTATGTGAAATCCATAATCAAAACATGTGAAAAACATCTAATAAGTGTTCTAGAATATGGATGTGTAAAAAATAAATCTAACACCTCTTTTGTATTTTCATCTCTTCGATGAACTTCAATATACTTGTTTCCATCCAACATATACAACATTTGTTGCATATATGTCCTTCCTTCCATTTTAGTGAGTCGATGTTTAGTCTTAAAATTGTAGATGGTTTGAATTATAGAGGCATTATTTCGGTTATTTTCTTTGAAAATTCAGAGCAGTTCCCTTGGTTTTACACCACATGCACACAATTTGGTTACTCGATCTTTTCTTTTGTGGTAAGTCTACCAATATATGAATGTCCTTCAAAATTTGTATTTTTTTCCACTGGATGATTTTGAAATCCACATACAACTTCTACACTCCATCACATCTAGCATTTGTAGTTTAACTTCTTTCAATAAGAAAGGACAACCACATTCTTTTTGTTTCTATCTTTTTAGCCTTCACAGGTTTATTGGTAATTGCATTTGTTTTCAAATTCCGACATAAAATCCACTTCTCTCACACAAATAAGATATTCGACCTCTATGTCCATTTTTTAGATTTTCGCGTTGTTTAATTGTAACAACTACACCACACGACTTTCCATTATTTTTGCACCATTAAGTAAGTTCATCACGTGAGTTAAAGATCTAAGTTATATATAAAAAATTAATTAGTTTTATATCATTTTTATAATGTTAAAATAAAAAAGATTGTCATGCCTTAGTAGTTCGAAATGCAAAAGTGCGATCCCTATCTAATACTTAATCTTTGGAGCAACGGAGTGAATTATCCTGGATAACAAGATACCAAAGTAAACGTAAGAAAGCAAAATAAAATTTTATGTAAACTAATCGAAAAATTAATTACCATGCTAAAGTTGAGTTTTCGGGATTAAAACACAATGCTCCACAGCATCATTGTTGTATGTGTTTTCATTTTCTGCTATTGTTGCATTTAGCCACTCCCCATCCGTCTCATTACTTATAATTTTTGAATATGCTAACCATTGTTCACTTTCATCTGTACTAAAAATATTGATGTTCTCATTTGTATGGGAAGAACTATTCTTTTCAGACATATTCCTGTTGAACCTGAATCAAAGGACATAAAATTTAAAAAAAATTACCTTTTTTATTAAATTTTCAGCAACAAACACTGTAATTTCATTAATTTGTTTCACACAAGTTTCAATTGTCAATAAATCAATAATTGATTTTGCAAGAAGATATCATTTTGAAAAACAACTAAATTTACAATCGAAACTCCATTGCATATCGAATCATCTTTAAAAAAAATTCCATTTGACAATAATGTATCTTACCCCAACCGTCTACATTACTATTTCAAATCTGGATTTACTCTTCTTCATAGAGAATTGTATTGAGTAGAAAAAGAGAGTAGTTTTGACAATTTTTCTTTTATTTTTAAATTTGTATGTATTTGACATTTGATTATAAGAAGAATGAAGAAGGAGAAGCAGAGAAAGAGAAATGCGAGAACATAAAGTGGAACGTGTAAACAAATAGAAAGTATATGTTGTGTGGATAAACTAATCAATTTTTTAAATTCAAATAACCCATAAAATTAGGTAATAATCCTAAAATTTAAGGTGGATAAACTAATAGGTGTGCTGGATAAGAATAGAATTTCCCAAAAATAATTGGGTGGATGAGCTAATCAAATTTAAATAATTATAGATACCATAAATTTAGGTACTAATCCTAAAAATTAGGGTGGATTAACTAATAGGTATGGCGGATAAGAATAACATTTCCCATAACTTTATTTATAAAAAATTTTACTTGGTTAGGTTCTCGTTTATTAATAAAATTATTATTCCCATTTATTATTCAATTTTTTTTATCATTAAGCAGTTTTGAGGTATGTACAAAAATAGTTCCAATAGTCAACACAACGAAAATGGAACTATATATCATTCCTAGTTTTGAAATATAAAAATAAACACCAGTGAAGTTGCAATCATCTCAAGCGATTGGAGCGTGATTCTAGACCTATATAGCACATAATTTATTTAATACATACGTCATCTAGGTGCATGCCAAAAATCACTTAGTACTCGATAGTCCAATTTTAACATCAAGTAAAAATACCTGAAAACTTTTTTGAAACAAAAGATATACAAATTTACAAAGATATATTATAAATATATTTTCTAAATCATTTCTAATTATAAAACATCAACAAGGGAAAATTATGTCTACCTCCCCCGCTCATTTATTTTATCATATTTTGACTTATATCATTTATTCAAATATAATTCACCTATGATATAATGAGAAATCGTAGAAAATATCATTCTCACATATATAAGCTGTATGTATCAGTTTCACTTAGGTTTTAGTTTTATGCAAATTTTCCAATACATGTTTTTTCATCCATAAATTTTACTTTATTCGTTAAATTCCATTAGTTAAGTTCTCAAATCTAGTTGTCATTGCGAATATTTTAATTATGTTTCCATTTATAAGTCGACTTACAAATTAAGTTTATATAAATATATTGTATTATGTCAGGTTTACATCAACATTATTCGTTAATATTCTTAATATTGCCAAATATTAAAATATCATTAATATTTATTTCGATTTACCTAAGTTAAAAATTATTTTTAAAATAAAAAAACTAAAATATAAATGATTAAACAGTTTATTTTCTTTGCAAACATGCCTTATGGTATGCATGCCTAAATTATACTTATAAAATTCATTTAACTTCATAATTTTGATTTATATAGTTCTCACATATTTTCATTCTTAAATAATTCATATCTGCATTAAATAGACCTTTTTTATTTCTTAAATGCGCTTTTAAAATCAAATTGATATTCCAAAAATATATATTCAAAACTAAATTAATTTTTTGAACCTTTTTGGACTAAAATTTATCAATTTTGAAATATCATGCTTATAGTCGATAAAGTTTATACGACTCTTATCGGGGAATCATTTATATTTCCCAAGACATTTCATATTTTATACGGCTAACAAAATTCATTTCTTAAATCGACCTTTTGGGAAGAAATTTAAAATTTTAATATAAGATAATTATGGGTCATGTCCACTTATAATTTATATTATGGCTATTTTATCCAAAATATCATTCTACTTTAAAATAAATTTGACTTTTTTTGCCTGGTCGTTGAGGGGAGTATGTTGGTTAGCGATACGTATTAGTAAATTTTTATGCTTATACAGTTCCGCTGAAATGATTGAACGTCTCGAATACGCCAAATGTATAGTAGAATTCTAGCCTATGAGTGAGATGCCAAGTAAATTCCCTATTTGCATCCCGATGGGTCTAAACGTATTGTTAAGGTCCTCTACCTATGGAAACCTAATGTTTGTAATGCGTGCAATATATTTGGACCTGAAACATGCATCTACAATTAAGCACCTGTAGTATTCCTGGTCTTGAGGAAGAGAACATTGGAAATAATTCAAAGAAAAAATGTAACAATTTCACCGTGCCAAGTCTGGTCATGGTTAATGGCAAGAGAGTTGAATTTAACGATAGGAATAAGAAGCTAGTATGGAAAAAAATCGGTAGGAGAAAAATCAATCACATGCAATTTGGGGTTCATGAGCAAACTGGATGCATAGAAGCAGTTTTGAAAGTCACATGGCTAGAAGGCAACAACTGAAGAAAAGTGGTAATGTGAACTTAAATACTACTAATATGTTTGGGTACTTGATCAAATATATGAAGGAATTACATGAAGTGAAGGTGGAAGTTTTACTGTCCAGGATGAAACGGTGATTGTTGTGAATTCGGTTAATGAAGCTGGTCAGGAAACAACAGAATGTGAGGTACAAAATGGTGTTTTCACAAAAATGCTTGTCAAAACACCTTAAATGATTTTTTGGTAGACGTAATGAACCTTGATAAGGATAGGGCAGTAAGTGGTAATGGCATTCTCACACAGGCCGATGATGTAATTCGAGACAATTTAGACATTAAGTGTGCTAGTCTTTCAGCTTGGTATCCCCTACGTGGGAACACCTATCATTTTGGATGATATGTTTGTTGCATATTATCTTTTCCTATACTTTTTTTAATAAAAGTGTTACTGAACACTATAAAAACCGATCAGCCTTACCAAAAGAAACATTTATTTACAAATTATTATCCCTAGAAAGATCAGTGATGGACTTATAACTCTGAAGCACGATGTGGATTTAAGGAAATCCTAGGAAAAGGAATCCAAACAAGGAAGACGGATCCGAATGGAAATAATTTTTTGGAAAAAAAATAACAAAAATTTAAAATAATTTATATTTTCAAAGTATGCTCTCTCATAGCCGATTCCAGATAATTCCACTTAATCTTGGGTACTACTACCATAACTCTAATGAGTTTAAACCCCATAGACTTTGGTTCTTCTCAAAACCAAAACATTGACACAAATGTAATGATTCGCCTTTTCAAGTGAGTCAAATCTATAATTAAACCACATATGTTAAACTCGAGTCATTCAAAACAATAGATTGTTATTACTAAGGGATTTGATAAGTATCGAATCACAAAACCACCGATATAGAATAATAAACGATCTTACAGCCGAAAAAGATAACACAACTATAGATCATGAAGCCACTAATAAGATTTTACATAAGTGTTTCGAAAGAAAAAATGGCAGAAGTTAAAATATATAAAAATTCACTGATATAACTGAATGGAACTAGGAATAGCTAATATATCTAGAATAGGTAGATAGTCTTCGGAAGATCTTTAGCTCTGAAATATGAATCTATAATATTACCATACTCGGTCTGACCCGAGTATAAAGTACAATGAAACATTCAAGTTAGGATTAAAATTATTTTGCAATTAAACCAATATAAAGTGTAATATTCAAGTGAATGGTTAAAGTAACTTAAAGGATGCTTCAGATTTCCATCCGTTAAGGTCCGTTAAACTATTTACATATAATACTATATGTTATTATAGTAATGTCTTACAGTAAGATAAAGTACTGAAAATAGCATTAATGCATAAATTTTTTATCCTTAACACATTCTTCGTAAGCTTCTTAGCCTATACAATACCGTAAACTCCCCCATAAACTAGCGGGCTATTAGGGAAAACTCCATAGGTATAACACAAACCAAAGTCGTAGTGGGCTTGACCAAGATAATTATGACAAGGTAGATAAGGGAATACCGAGGTTTGGTTGAATGATTAGCATAGAAATGTGGTTATTTTTTGCTCTTATATCTTATCGTTTGTAAATAAATAAATATTACTTTGGGTATTTTTTTGTGTGTTTTCATAGGTTCAATAATTGTCTCCTTCATTTCAATTAAAGGCAATTGCAAAGAAAATCTACTTTTCCGTATAAACAAGTTTTCAATCACAAAGGAAGTTGTAGCTTACTGGTAAAGCCATAGAAATTTGTACAAAGAGAACTGAGATCAATCCCCGACAAGCCCTTATTTTGCTGAAGGAAGGAATATTCACACTACCTCCTTTGCTCTGAAGAACATATGGACTAGTGTTATATTATATATATATATTCATATGTATGTATGTATGATATACATTAATAAACATTTCAGGAATAAGCATATTCTTCTCAAGGATATCAATTCAAATCATTCATTTTTTAACTGCCATTTAGAAGAATATTTGAGTGAATTATTGCCAAGGAAAAACCAATTAATCTTCCATGTGCCACCAATAAGGAGAGGAAATCTGCATGGAATATCTCAACCATTATGCCATATCTTTTTTTGTTTGTAAACAAAGATATTCAAGAGATATTTTCTAGGCCTAGTTTTCATATTGAGAGGAGCCTACATCTTCTATAAATACACATGATATCCATTGTAAACCGGATTCCATTATTCTGTACTTCTTTTCTCCATTAATAAAGTTTCCTTTTACTCTGCAATTTTATTTTATTAGCAACTAGTGCCATCTACACAATTAGCTTTGGTAGAGTACTAGTTGTCTTTTGCACTTATTTTCATTATTGATTGAGCGTCTGATTAGATTTAGCGGTAATTCTAATTATATTTTCTGTTAGTTATTTAATTTTTGCAATTTCAATTTTTGCTTTTTAATTGCTTTCCTAGGTCAAATTTGATCGAATAAAGATTCAATTAGATTCAGATCTGATTCAATCCAATAATAGTTTTATTTGCAGTTTCAATTTCGTTTGTTCTAAAAACCAACCTCCAATATTTGACTAACTCGCCCCAGAAATATATAAATAATAAAGTTTAAAATTCCTCCCTGTGTTCGACCTGCATACTACACGATCTGTCCGCTTGTAGTTATTATTACAAAATTCGCGCTTTTCTAATTCATAGAAAAGCGACGATCAAGTTTTTGGTGTCGTTTCCGGGGAGGTAACAATTAAATTTTATTATTTATTTAATTTTATATTCGTGTTAGTTTTATTTTATTTTGTTTCCTTTAGTTTTCTTGTATATATAGAATTTTTTCTCAATTAGTTGATTTGGTATTGATCGTTGATACTGTAATCATCTAAACAAGAGAAGAAGAAAAAATCATTCCGTGTTTCTTTTATTTCTTTCATGTTTTCAACTTCTTTCTCCTTTCTTTCATTTATTTGTTTCCCTTTTACAAATTCATTCCTACTTTCAACAAATCTAAAAAAAAAATCATTTTTTTTTACCTATTTCCTTTTCTCCCTTCTCTGCCTGTACAAAGTTCACCTCCTCAAACCAATTCATCACACAGCATCCATCTCCCTACCAACGTTAAAAAACCACAGTCAACCATCCTCCTCGACAAACCAAATACCGCCCTCGTCTACGCACATCCAAACCATTCTACCAAGTCCACCCTCGTCTACGCACATCCAAACCATTCTGCCAAGTCCACCCTCATCTACAATAATTTCACCCATCCGAACCCGAACCCACCATTCAAACCAACTAACCTTCCCCAGTACCAAAACTGCGTTCACAAATATTCGGTAACCAAACCTCACCTCAGTCACCACCTTCTGCCAAGTTCGCCACAGTCCTACCACTGTCAAACTTCAAGAACTTCAGTCTCTTTCCAACACCATTTCAAACCGACCATCAGAAGCCGCTTTCCCAAACACCACTTCAACCCACCGTTCATCATCTACCATCTTCTTCCCACGGGATCACCACCATACGCCAATCTGCAGTATCCAGCCCCAAATCATCAGTAGATCCACACCAAATAAACCCTTCTTCCATGCACCCCATAACACCTTCCCATCTCCACTTTGCAAAACAACTCAACATTCTCCAGCAAGCCAACCTGAACAATCTTCCTAACCAAAGTTCAACCCACCTTCGTCTTACATACATCAACCGCAACTGCATCTTTCAAACCAAACTGAAATCATTTTCACCAATCCTCTCGCAATCAATCATATACCCTAGTACCCGATTCAAGCCATGATCATCAATTCGCATCATCCAATAGAAGCCAAAACCCATACAGTCGATACACCGATTTGAACCCGAACTCGATTTGAATTCCAAGTTGCTGAGTAATTTCCGATTCAATTTCGAGAAAAAATAAAAAATTTAGCCGAGATTTGGTTTGACCGTGAGAAATTTAGGGATATACTATTCATTTTATTTATGAGGAAGTGTGATTTGGTTTAATTTCTCTAGGGGTTTGATTGTTATAAGGGAACATGATTAGCTTGGCATTGCTGAAAAGGGGCATGTATTAAAGAGGAAAGGAGTTTTTTTTCCTTGTTGACTATTTCTTCTGAAATTCATAGCTCATTTTTTTCTGCATGGCCTATAAATTTTGAGTGGGTGGTTTTCTTCTTTAATTGGAGGCATGCAGTGCTTTTGTTCCAGTAGGCATTGTTATTTGTTACTCCCTTGTTTTTTTATTAGGCTTATCAGAGCTTAGTTTAATTTATTTATTTTAGAGTTGAATATAGTTTGGTGCAATTATTTTAATAAGTCTTTCTAGTTTTTTTTTCTAACAGCACAGTTTTTTTTCTTCTTTTTTATCTTTCTGTTTGTTTATTTCTTTTCTTTTTTTCAAATCAAAGGCCAACTTTGAAGTGAAGAGTTCGAATGAGCGGAATAAGAAATTCAAAGGCCAACCAATTCATAGACAGTGGATTTTAATTGCTCTGAACAGACAGTGACATCCCACTGTAACATTTTCTAAACTCTACAGGTGCTCAGTTGCAGAAAAAATAATAGAAATTGCTTGTAAAAAATTTCTATAGGGGCAGCGGCTTACTTGTAAAAAAATTATTTCTGCAATTTATTATTCTGTGATTGAAATTTCTGAATCTGTTTGGTGAGAAACGAATTTCCATAACTAGAATCATCATTCTCATCGTTTTTCAATAATAAAATTTGATTAGATATATCAAAATGTTTAACAACTAGAGCGTATTTTATGAAATTGATTCTCTTAAGGGTTTGATCGCGGATATATATTAGTTTAATTTATTGAACTTCTAGCAAAAGAGGTTTCATACTACCTGTAAAACATTGGTCGTATCCCTTAGTATTTATACTGTACGGGAATGACCATAAGACCCTCTTCCTCCTTCAAATCGAGATTATCAACTAATAAGATATGCTTGAGTACGTTATTTATTTTGTAACAAAAGCTACTTGTGTCAAATAAATGAAATTTTTTATAACGGGATGGATTAAAATTGAATAAATCAAAATTTTCAAAATCTCAATGTCGGAATGGATAGACCCTTGTCTCTTCGAGAACAGTGTTACCCCACTAGGATTGTTTAACCTTATGTTATTGTATTTCCACCAGTTGAAGGAAATTTTGAGCTTAAACATTCATTTATTTAAGGGATTCCAAAATTTACTAGTTCTGAAAGTGCATATGAATTTCTTAGTGAATTTGAATTTTATGCATCCTAAAATAAAATGCAACAATTTTCTAATGAATCAATCAAGCTAAGGCTAATTCCATTCACACTACTTGAAAGTGCTAAAAGATGGCTAAATTCTCTTCCAAGACAATTCATAAGAAGTTGGGATGAATTTGTCACTGTATTCTTAAAGATGTTTGTCCCTTTCCATAAAACTCTAAAAATACGAATTGAAATAAATCAGTTTTCTCAAAATGAAGGGTAACTTTTTCAAAATACTTTGAGAGGTTCAACCAACTTCTGTACAGTTGTCCTCATCATGCAATTCCCAAACATCTCTTACGTCAAATCACATATGAAGGACTAAACTATCAAACTCGAACACAACTAAAATCAATGTGTGGAGGAGAATTTATGTCTAAAATGGTCGATGAAGTTTGGGGATTCTTAGAAAATTATTCTGAAAAGGACATGCAATGGGAGTCAATTCGTGTTCCCATTCGTACTTCTACTAGAGGAATGCATGTCGTGGATCCAATTCATATTTCCTTAGAAATTCAAATTCCTCAAATTGAAGGACGACCCTATTATTACCCTAAAGACCAAGTCAATGTCATAGCTCAAAATAATCCTTACTCATCCTCGTGTAACCCTAGTTGGAGAAATCATCAAAATTTCTCGTGGTCTAATCCAAATAATGTTGCGAGTCCCTCTCATATGTTGCCGAGTTTGAATTATTAAGCTCCATTTACTTTTAGTCCTCAAACTTATCAAGTTTCACCTCAGTCCAATCCTTCAAGTCAACCATATAAGCATTCTAACTTTCAATCATCAGCTCAGTCTCCTCAATCATCCCAAGAAATTGTTCGACTTGAGAAACAGATAAACAATCAAAATGCAAAAATTGAACAAGTGATGGATATAATGATGGAGTTAATAAAAAGTAATGAGAAATTGCCTAGTTAACCGAAAGTAAATCCAGAATATAATTCTTGTACTTTGAACTCTTGTAAGGACGAAAACCATAATTCGGTTAAGTCATTCACTACCCTTAGGTCCCGAAAAACTATTGACAATAATGTTGACAATTCCGACAATCATTCGATTTCAACCATAATCGAAAAGCTTGACACACTTCCGATGGCAACCAAGGTCAGTTACTCTGAATCCTTCAAATCTCCATTCTTTTCGAATGTTGGCAATCTCAATACCTCTTATTTTAATGTTAGCAACCCCAACAATATCTCTTCCTCTAATGCTGGCAATCCCAACACCCCATCTTCTATACCTTTACCTCCTTCACTTTCCTTGCCGGCACCTTCTTCTTCGAATGACCATGACTCTGAAACAGGACAAGTCAACATGATAGAAGTCGTTGTTGATGACAATTACCAATTCAGAAAGTATTTCACACTTCACTAGACATATCTACTATATCTTTTGAAGAACTTATTGAAGACGAGCTCAAACTTTTAAATGACGAGAATGAACATATGGAACGTCTCAAAGATAATTTTAATCCCATCTCATCGAATGAAATTGACATGCCTCTTGCACCTCAAATTTAAGACAGGGAATCATCATACATCATTTTCCATAGAGGCAAATGTGGGGGGAAAAGGAAATCTCATTTTTCATATGACACGCATCATCATCGTAGATTTCATTCTACGTACCATTTTCATTCGCATATAGTTACTAAATTGCATTTCATTTTGCAAATCATTCTCCATTTAATTCACCTTTGGGTATTATCTTTCAAATTTAGGAAACATGTACAAAGTGTGGACATTGTTTTTTCCAAGTGTGTGTGTGTGTGGGTGGGGGGGGGGGGTCTACATTGCATCCTTTCTATTTTTATTTATTTAATTTTCTTTTCTTATTCATTTTCATGCATTTAGATAGGACCATCATACATTTTAGATCGTAGTAACATACCATAATTTTTTTTTTGAAAACACAACTCATTTTAGATTGATACCACAAAATAAGTTAACGGTTGTTAATCATTTGATAGTATTTTTTTCTCTTAACTAGGATTGAATAAGACATATAATGAAAAGTTGAATTTTGAGGGATATTACTGTAACCGATACATAGTGAGATTCTTAGGTAATGGCCATGAAGTTTTTTCTAAATTATAATCTTTGTTTAATGAGTGGAGGACTTAAAATACTTATATCGGCTTTTCGAATCTTTAAAACTAAGTTGTGTTAAGCTGAATTCGCATAACTCTCTCTTATTTTTATATTTTCGATTATAATAATAGTATTCCAGTGGTATCCAACATTGCTTGTAAATCTAGCGTTGGTGTGCAAACCCGCCAAGCTCTATCCGAAATGTTGTTGACAAAGTCAGCGTTGGTATATCTTGGTATCATTTTATGAGTTGGACATTTAAGGATTACCAACATCTTGTTGACAAAGTCAGCGTCGGTCTGCAAAATCCGCCAAGCTCTTTC
This sequence comes from Allium sativum, assembly GCA_030737875.1. NCBI lineage: Eukaryota > Viridiplantae > Streptophyta > Magnoliopsida > Asparagales > Amaryllidaceae > Allium > Allium sativum. Next base: position 1,055,077,170 of record CM060918.1, read on the forward strand.
CCAACTCTCCGTCAGTCAGCAAGGCAGTGCATGGGTGGTATACCTTGATCTTTAAGTTAGGTGTATGTAATCAATTATAAATCTTCATTTTTATAGAGATTAAGAATAAGCAATGATGCCTAAACACTTCTTGAGCTTGTTGATTTGAGTAGCCATACACAAGGAAATTAGAATACCACTTTGCGAACTATGACAAACAAACTAAGAGTTTATTTCATGGTTGCACTTTCTTATCAACCAAACCAATTGGCCAAACTAGAACATAACATTTGAAAACTTGAATTATGTTGTAAATTTGTGACAAGCTGAGGTAAATAAAATACAATCAACTGATTAGAAATGGTTGACTTAATTTGTTGTACCACTTCCTGAAATAAGTCGTGTTTTCATTTTTCATTTTCATTTGCATATGTCCATTACATTCATGTATTTGCATTAGAACTATGACAGACTTCATTTGAATTTTGTGGGCAGTATCCGCTAAAAACCCTCATGAGACATCACTCTTCCTACTAGGGTCACCTAGAGGTTTAACGGCTTGTTGCATATACTCATTGCAATCATGTTTCCTACGAAAGTCTGACCTATCAAGTTAGTTTTTTAATTTTTATTTTTTACTCGAGGAAGAGTAAGAGAAAAGTGTTGGGATATTTGATTAGCATAGAGATGTGTTTGTTTTATGCTCTTAAATTTATCTTTTGTAAATAAATAAATATTACTTTGGGTATTTTTTCGTGTGTTCTCACATGTTCAATAATTGTCTCCTTCATTTCAAATAACGGCCAATTGCAAAGAAAAGTTACTTTTCCATATGAACAAGTTTTCAGTTACAAAGGAAGTTGTTGCTCACTGGTGAAGGCATAGAAATTTGTACAAAGTGACCTAAGTTCCATCCCCGACAAGCCATTTTTTTGCTGTAGAAAGGAACATTCACACTGCCTCCTTTGCTCTGAAGAATATATGGACTAGTGTTACATTATATATATATATATATTCATATGTATGTATGTATGATATACACTAATAAACATTTTAGGAATAAGCATGTTCTTCTCAAGGATATCATTTCAAATCATTCATTTTTCAACTGCCATTTAGAAGAATATTTGATTAAATTATTGCCAAGGAAAAGCCAATTAATCTGTCATGTGTCACTAATCAGGAGAGGAAATCTGCATGGAATATCTCAACCATTTTGTCATATCTTTTTTTTTTTGTAAACAAAGATATTCAAGAGATATTTTCTAGGCCTAGTATTCATATTGAGAGGTTCCTACATCTTCTATAAATACACATGATATCCATTGTAAACCGAATTCCATTATTCTGTACTTCTTTTCTTCATTATTAAAATTTTCTTTTACTTTTCTGCATTTTTATTTTATTAGCAACTAGTTCCATCTACACAATTAGATTTGGTAGAGTACTAGTTGTCTTTTGCACTTATTTTCATTAGTGATTGACCGTCTGATTAGATTCAGCGGTAATCCTAGTTTTATTTTCTGTTAGTTATTTAATTTCTGCAATTTTAATTTCTGCTTTTTAATTGCTTTCCTAGGTCATATTTGATTGAATAAGTTTCGATTAGATTCAGATCTGATTCATTCCAATAATAGTTTTATTTGCAGTTTCAATTTTGTTTGATTTTAATACCAACCTCCAAGATTTGTCTAACTCGCCCAAGAAATATATAAATAATAAAATTTAAAATTCCTCCCTGTGTTCGACCTGCATAATACATGATCTGTGCACTTGCAGTTATTATTACACAATTCGCGCTTTTCTAATTCATAAAAAAGCGACGATCAGTGAAGTTGCTTGAGGTTTCAAAAAGGTGATCTTGGCTGGAGTTCCGAGCCTGATCGAGCCAGCAAAGTGGAGGCATGTGATGAGATAGTTGTGGGTAAGAGGGTTAATGGCCATGTGTGCGTCAAGGGAAGGGAATAGTGATGTTATGGAAGGAAAGGGGGGAATCGAAAATTGAACTAGAGGAGGAGAAACAAAATGGTGTACGTGAAATTTAGGGACGAAAGTTGTGTTTTATATTTCTTTTTTTGCGTTTAAAATGAGATCTAAGTTTTAAGATTTGGGAAAAGGACAGACACTGATTTGGAGAAGAATACATTTTGTGTCTTTCTTTGATATGTGAACGAAAGAATATATAAGAGAAGAAGAGGAAAAAATTTGACATTCCGCTGACCTAGGATGAGGTTTCAACCCAATCCATTTATTTATTCCAAATTCAAAATCAAATCACATACAAAAAGGGAAAAGGATAATAAAGAGAACATGCAGTACACACAAAATCCACTTGTTGATTTTACACTTTTTTGCATATAAAATCGTAAATAAGGAGAATTGAACGTCTGAATTTCATGAAATGAAAAATGGAGCCTTTTTTAGAAAAAAGAAAAATTTTAATTTTAAAAATATTTTCTTTAATAATTTTGCAACCTTGAATTAAAATTTACGATAAAAATATGCTCTTTACTACGGAATTTATTCCTCCCAACATTTGATTAAGCATATTTGAAATCTCAACTTTCGTAATTTAATTTAAACTATAAAATTCCATTTTTCAAATTTAATTTTTTTTAAATATTTATTTTAAATCGCTAAAATTGATGAGTTATTATAGGTGATATGCTTTGCAAATAGACACACATGCGCTCTATATTTATATAAGCAGTATGGATAATCTAAAATAATATTTTTGCTAATACATAAGTTTGGCATTAACAGGTCGTTCGAGAATGTATTTTTAGCATTCTAAGTGGGCATAGTATAGAGTAATTAAAACATCGAAATTGCATTGGAAAATTCAAATTTACACTTATAAATAGGCATCAATAAGGAGTTGAAATGAGGTTGGAAATCAAGTTTTAATATTTAAATTAGTACTTTCATGGCATCATAAAGATTTCAGAAATTTAAAGTTGTTAAGGGCATCCGTATAATGTTGGTAAGTACCCGATGGAAGAGGCCTTCATGGAATAGAAAATTGCTTTCTAGCCCACTTTTTAAGCAAGCTTGACTAGGCGCTTGTATGACATCGATATAGGTACTACCAATGTGTTGTCCACCCTTTCATGCTGGTAAACGGAATATGTTTTAGCCGATACTTTTCAACATAAAATTGTAACAAATTATTTTTAGAATATATTTTCTACCAAAATTTCAAAAATAAGTATTTTTTAGAAATTAAATATGTATTATAAATAGTTCAAATTTTAGATGATTTAACATTTTAATAATATAGGAAAAAAGTAACAGCCAACCTAGTTCTCACGGACCGGTAGATTGAAAGATTAGAAAATTTAACCTTACATATAATATATTTGACTCGAATTTATCTTCAAAACTACACTATGATTTACTTGGATAAAAATGTTATGAAATAAAGACCTATTATAACTTCATCACTTATAATTGCACTTGTCTAGGTCAAATTTTCCACTAAGATAAATAAATCAGCATAAAAAAATATTTTCTTTATATTGTCTTTTACTTAAACCAAATAGATATCTAAACTAATTAAAATATATTGCATAGTGGAAAGATTCATATTGTGAGACGGGTAGTGTAAAATTTTATAAACTGGTTAGATTTTAAATTAATAATGATTGGATTTATGTAGGAATATCGATTTACTACCTTGAACAGCTAACCCAACCACAGGTCGATCATGACGTGCTATGATTCAAAAAATAAAATAATCATACAGTTTAGTCTCAAAAATTCTGAAATCATAAAATGACCTTTATATCAACTTCTTTGAATTATATGGTTCTTCAATCTATCTTTTGTTTCTTCGGTACTCATACATCCATTAACAAATAATTTAACAATGTTAGGCGCTAAATTATTGCATTGCTTATCAATTTCGGATAATATGTTACATTATTATTATGAAACCTAAGAAAAAATTTGCAGCTCTTTAATAATGCGAAATGTGGAAAATTTCCTTTGAACTAAATAATTATTACATAACTGTTTAATTAACATTTAGTACCAAATGTTAAAAATATATGTATCCAGAGAAGTCAAAAAATTAATTATGATAAGTTCAACCTTTGGATATTATTTTGATTAAATCATATAAGTTAAAAATATCTATCTATGCCTATTGCCTGAATGGTCGAAACACCAGATTCACTTGTTTTGCACCAATCGAATTTGAGAATTTGTTATTTAGAACTATGCTTATGTATACTTGGAGATGATCTCATCCAATTAGTTATACCTATAATAATTCAAAATTTAAAATTTTGTATATAACAAGGATATAGTTTGCTTGAATTGTTCATATGCATTAGCTTTTACTTCCTTTTTGACAAAAAATAATGATGAAAATCAATTAGTATATTCTTAAACTATACAAATTGTAATACACATTCTTAATATAATATACAACTAAATCACTCGTATTATGCATTTTTATTTTGTATCCACTAAATTTAGAGGATTGTTTACTAAATCAGGATAAATTTCAAATGCATAAAATCAGTATGCATGAACTTTTTAACGCATTGATTTCACCTTAATTTATTTTAATATACCGATTTATTCATTTAGTTCATGCCATAAAAAAAATCATTTATTAGAAATATTAGAACATAGCTTTTGACCCAGATACATATTAATTAACATATTAATTAACGTAGAAATTCAATTAACATATTAATAAACATATTAATTAACAATACATGAACCAATGCATAAAACAAAAAGATTTTTGTTTATATATAGGCAATTCAAATTTGTACGAAACAGTAATTTAAACAAAATGGCATTTCATCCAACTTATATGATTGAATTATTATTCATAATTTTACATGTAGTATGCATTATCATGATGGAAGCTAGTCCATATTATTTAAGTGAGAAAATCTCCCCAGATAACGATGACCACAAGGTGTTCTATTGCCCAATCCACAACAAAGCATTGTTGCCACCTTCCAACAAAAGGGAAGTTCCAGGAGGTCTTGACACAATCCACCACCCGTCGCCACCTTCCATCAAAAGGGAAGTGCCAAAAGGTCTCGACCTAATCCACCACCCATCGCCACTTTCCATCAAAAGGAAAGTGCCAGGAGGTCCCGACCCGATCCACAACCCACCACCACCTTCCATCAAAAGGGAAGTGCCAGGAGGTCCTGACCCGATCCACCACCCACCGCCACCTTCCATCAAAAGGGTAGTGCCAGGAGGTCCCGACCAGATCCACCACCCACCGCCACCTTCCATCAAAAGGAAAGTTCCAGGAGGTCCCAACCCGATCCACAACCCACCGCCACCTTCCATCAAACGGGAAGTGCCAGGAGGTCCCGACCCGATCCACCACCCACCGCCACCTTCCATCAAACGGGAAGTGCCAGGAGGTCCCGACCCGATCCACCACCCACCGCCACCTTCCATCAAAAGGGTAGTGCCAGGAGGTCCCGACCCGATCCACCACCCACCGCCACCTTCCATCAAAAGGAAAGTGCCAGGAGGTCCCGACCCGATCCACCACCCACCGCCACCTTCCATCAAAAGGAAAGTGCCAGGAGGTCCCGACCCGATCCACAACCCACCGCCACCTTCCATCAAAAGGGAAGTGCCAGGAGGTCCCGACCCGATCCACCACCCACCGCCACCTTCAATCAAAAGGGAAGTGCCAGGAGGTCCCGACCCGATCCACCACCCACCGCCACCTTCCATCAAAAGGGAAGTGCCAGGAGGTCCCGACCCGATCCACCACCCACCCCCACCTTCCATCAAAAGGGAAGTGCCAGGAGGTCCCGACCCGATCCACCACCCACCCCCACATTCCATCAAAAGGAAAGTGCCAGGAGGTCCCGACCCGATCCACAACCCGCCGCCGCCTTCCATCAAAAGGGAAGTGCCAAGAGGTCACGACCCAATCCACCACCCACCGCCACCTTCCATCAAAAGGGAAGTGCCAGGAGGTCCCGACTCGATCCACCACCCATCGCCACCTTCCATAAAAAGTAAAGTGCCAGGAGGTCCTAACCCGATCCACAACCCACCACCACCTTCCATCAAAAGGGAAGTGCCAGGAGGTTCTGACCCGATCCACCACCCACCGCCACCTTCCATCAAAAGGGTAGTGCCAGGAGGTCCCGACCCGATCCACCATCCACCGCCAACTTCCATCAAAAGGAAAGTGTCAGGAGGTCCCAACCCGATCCACAACCCACCGCCACCTTCCATCAAACGGAAAGTGCCAGGAGGTCCCGACCGGATCCACCACCCACCGCCACCTTCCATCAAAAGGGTAGTGCCAGGAGGTCCCGACCCGATCCACCACCCACCGCCACCTTCCATCAAAAGGGTAGTGCCAGGAGGCCCCGACCCGATCCACCACCCACCGCCACCTTCCATCAAAAGGAAAGTGCCAGGAGGTCCCGACCCGATCCACCACCCACCGCCACCTTCCATCAAACGGGAAGTGCCAGAAGGTCCCGACCCAATCCACTACCCATCGCCACCTTCTATCAAAAAGGAAGTGTCAGGTGGTCCCGACACTATCCAACACCCACCTCCACCATCCATCAAAAGCGAAGTGCCAAGAGGTCCCGACCTGATCCAACACCCATCGCCACCTGCCATCAAAAGGGTAGTTCTAGGAGGTCCCGACCCTATCCTCCACCCATCGCCACCTTCCATCAAAAGGGAAGTGCTAGGTGGTCCTGACCCAATTCACCATCCATCGCCACCTTTCATCAAAAAGGAAGTGCCAGGAGGTTCTGACCCTTACCACAACAAAGAAGTGTTGCCACCTTCCGTCGAAAGGGAAGATCTAGGAGATTCTGATCCAATGTAACACCCCATAGTTTAATATTACATGAAAAAGATAATAAAATGAATAATAACTAGTGTGTAACCTGTGCCCGTGCTACGCACATGGGGAGTTGTGAAATATAAATTTTATTCATGATGTGCTTAAAATTTAACGGTGGTCTCCTATATTAACATTGGTTTGTCATTCATTCTCAATATTATAGTAATTTCTCATTATCATTTAGTGTTTTTGAACGGAGAAATAAGAAAATTCAACTGGCGCCATTGAGTTTTCATTGTTCGTAAAAATTCCAAAGATATGTAATATAGATATCACTTCATGCATACCCCACCTAGGGTTTGCTGCATTGGCCGTAGATTAAACTTTATTCAGCCAACATAAAAAATTAAGACTCGATCTATTATATTACATGTTGGATTTTGTAGCTTGAACATAATACATAGATTTTTAACAGTACCAACGACCATTCCACTTCTATTTTTTCCTAAAGCTTAATACAAATTCCTTCATATAAACTATAATTAAAGAGAAAACAAACCGTTTATCTCATAAAGTCAAATGAATCAAGTATCCTTTAATAATAAATCAAAGATATGTACATTGATAAAGTTTCGATATACATTTTAATATTAAAAAAATCCACTAAACATATGATCACATATACCCGGTAGTTGCCTCAATTTACCTTATTTGTTTCTTTATCCAAAGTATTTCATACAAAGATTCATACATTAATATATGCATCACCAAAACCAACTAAAATGTAATACATTTATGTAAGGGAAACTCTATGTAAACACAAAATAATGACATAGAATTATATATAAAAAAATCTCAACCATTAGATCGTCCACTTTATTCCACATAAAAATAAACAAATCCAATGGTATATAATTCTATGTTTGATTTTGCATAACAATAACTGCTCAATTTATGTAAGAATTTAATTATATACATGTAATTAATAGCTTCAGGATTTTACACACAATTTTTCATTGTTAATTAGACCACGTAAGTATCCAAACATGATTTTAATCATAGTTTAACCCACATTGACCATTAATGGCGACTATTTATAAATGCAACATGGTTGAGTAAATCCAAAGGTAAATAATGGAATGTGACATTTGAAAGAGTTTTATGCAGGCATCATGGTATAATGTAATCATATAATTTAATATACAGTCAAATTGTCATATATATTTAAAGTAGGCATCAACATATAAAATGCAACACTGTTACTGATTCTGGGATTATAAAGTATTATGTTGAGACATTATAATTTTTTGCTTAAAAACCTGCAAACTATATTCATAGTATGTTACATCATACTTTCACTATAACTCTTTTTTGTTTTCAGCCATTTACGTTAAGTTCAGTAGGACACGATAGAGTCAAAGAAACTGACAACTAAGATCACTCCGTGTCTTAGATAACTTCACCTATCCCTTTCCACTATTCAAATCTTTCATCTTAGTAGAAATCCACTTCTCTTGTTCAACAAAATCATTCAACTCAACATAATAACAAATAAGAGAAATATCATTTCCTGATAAATTAAATCATTTTAGTCTTTAACCTGAAATATCATGCAACTAGAAAATTAATGAACTGGAAAACAACATTGTTTATAATCTTTTATCAAACTACAAGCATATTGGAGTACACTAAAGGTTAAAAACTAAAGTTATATTATAAAAAATTTGAAAAACAACAACAATAATAGTAATATTTAAAATGATACAATTGTTACATCTTTCTTGAACAATTTAACAGTATTTAAATTTATTTATCAAAAAATTGTATGTTAATGGACATAAGACTTCCTTGAACCTCAACGGTTCACCATAAAGCAATATGTTATCTACATTGAATCAGAAAATTTGTGATTGGTTAACATCTACTGATATAATGATATACCAAAATAGAAATAATCCTCATGATAGATATGGCTTATCAGTTGGTTTCATTTTTAAGCAAGACATTTGGCCTTTTTATCACAAGTTCAAAATTTTCTTCTTAAATAACATCAAAACGACATTTTAAATAGGATCTAGCTGAGGTAATGTATATGTAATTACGTGGTTTATTTTAAAGAATGAGATTTATAAAGATTCAGTATATTGTGTATGTTCACAGAACCATAGAATACTTCCTAACATTTTCAGAAAATCTAAAAACATCACAGTGTAATTTTTTAAGATGTAAAAGTAAATTTAGTATCAAATAATTACATGTTATAAGACAAATGCTAAAAGGAGTTTTCTTCCTTCACCAATTATTTGACGATGTTTAATCAGAGTTAAAGTACGTAATCACTAAAGTTCAGTTTCTTCAATTAACTGTGAAATCCGTGACCATAAAATTTGAACTAGAAGTGAAGAAACGGTAACTAATATGGAATGAACTATCCGCCATCTATGAATTTCAAAGATATATACATAGCAATGACCAAAACAAATTAAATCACAATAGTTCTAAAATAGAAATCACTCAACCAATAAATTCATCAGTCAAATATGTAATAGTGAACTATAGAAAATGGGTAAGTAATTTTCCCTTTTTATTATAAAGTACAATTTTTGTACTAAGAATTGAGGTTTGGATTGAATATTCATTGGTTTTGTAAATTAAAGCTTACATAGTAAATTAGATAAAAATTATGTATGATTTAAATATTATGTATAGGACATTCCCAAACTTGAACGGTTGCTGACCAAAAAGGTTACCATAAATGAAAAATTCCTTCGTAAGTATACAATGGTGAACCATTCAATATATCCTGCTAGGCTACCGGTGTAAACAATGTCATATTTTGAAAGAATTGAGATCAGAGAGAAGAGAGAGAAGAGCAATGAACAATTGCAGACTACATTTTATTAATTTGTATATGTATTACAAGAGAGATCCTTCTACTTATATATAAGAGAGGAATAATCTAGTACAGCATATTCTAGGGAATATTTGGCCTAATTGAATAATACCCAATATAAATCACACTTAATACAATACCGAATATAAGGTAAAGTATTTATTTGTCTTTATTTCCAGCATTAACTCAATTATTAATATCATTCCTAATTAACTCATTCTGAATATCTCAACACCCCCCCTCAAGATGGAGCATGCGGATCACAAATGCCCATCTTGGATTGCACCTTGGATTGCATCACGAACAAAATGACAGTCAGCTTCAAATTTCCATACGCCATCAGCAACTCTTCACTTTTAACAAATGGTTTTTAAAGTGGACCAACCACTCATTGGTTTTTAAAGTGGTCCAACCACTCAATGGTTTTTAAAGTGGACCACACTCAATAACGGTTTTTAAAGTGGACCACACTCAATATTCATGGTTTTTAAAGTGGACCACACTCAATGGTTTTTGGTTTTGGGTTTTGATTTTTGGTTTTGGTTTTGGTTTTGGTTTTGGTTTGGTTTTGGTTTGGTTTTGATGGTTTTTAAAGTGGACCACACTCAATGGTTTTTAAAGTGGACCACACTCAATGGTTTTTGGTTTTGGTTTTGGTTTGGTTTTGGTTTTGTTTTGATGGTTTTTAAAGTGGACCACACTCAATGGTTTTTAAAGTGGACCACACTCAATGGTTTTTGGTTTTGGTTTGGTTTTGGTTTGGTTTTGATGGTTTTAGGTTGGCGCAGTGATTGGCTTCAGATTGGAGCAGTGATTGGCTTCAACGGAGGGACAGCTTGCTTTGAAGATTTCACACGACGGTGCTGCACTGGCTTTAGGGACTGCCGACTCCCCCTTTTTTTTTAATATATATATATATATACCTCTCCTTCCTTTGACCCGCTCTGATACCATGAAAGAATTGAGATCAGAGAGAAGAGAGAGAAGAGCAATGAACAATTGCAGACTACATTTTATTAATTTGTATATGTATTACAAGAGAGATCCTTCTACTTATATATAAGAGAGGAATAATCTAGTACAGCATATTCTAGGGAATATTTGGCCTAATTGAATAATACCCAATATAAATCACACTTAATACAATACTGAATATAAGGTAAAGTATTTATTTGTCTTTATTTCCAACATTAACTCAATTATTAATATCATTCCTAATTAACTCATTCTGAATATCTCAACATATTTAGATGTGCGAAAATTAGCATTGGAAAATTTTGACAGTTTATATAGTGAACAAAATATATACCCAGCGTAGTGATTCCTATTGTTTAAATTCAGTTTCGTAACTGGGAAAACCATAGCATGCATAACAGTAAATTATTGTCTTTTGTGTTACCGTCCTATAAACTAGTTGCAAATTTTGAGAGCAAAATCATTGCAACCAACCAAAAAAAATTGAATTATTATTATCTCTAACAAAATAGCACGGCGGACTATAGTTCATCCATTTCTATATTTTCTTAATGGTTTCAACACCAGAATACGAATCTGATTCTTTGTAGATATGGATTTTGTGGCGGAATCAGCCATAATTATTGTGATTGTGCTATTTCCAGATCAGTTCACTAATTTAAATTTGTCACCGTGTTCAATTTGTAATGTTTCTTCATGTTGAGGATTACATCTTTGGTTCAGCGGTGCAATTTTTGGTTTAATCATCATCCGGGAGATCATTTGATTTCACCATATTCTTCGTATAATATTCTACTGTATTGCTAGCTACCGACGGTGTTCGTATCCTTTTATTAATTTATGATAACAAATAAATATGAGAGATCTCTTTATATTATGAATTGTTTTTCATCAAAAATAATTACCATGCAAATTATCTTATAAATGTTCGATAAACATGTATGTGTATGTAAGTTTGTGAGAAACATAGTTATGGTGGCAACTTTCAAATTTTTGGACTATTTCGTTGGCATATTTAGCCGAATAACTCTTTCTTAGCTTATCAAGTTGCATTTAGGTTTCACCCAATTTGTATATGGAATAAATGCGTACCCAAAGCAATCACTAAAAAATTATATGATGGAAGAAAAATTAAAGAATAATATAAATAAAATACATAATGCCAGAGGAAACTACAATTGACATTGAATAGAAAACTATGTTACCACATCTAGAACATATAAATACCAACTATGCGTCAACGATCATATGATTTTCTTTATATTACTAATTACATAAATTACTATTCAAATTAAAATTTTAACCAATGATGACAAAAGTCAAATCAAAATTTTAGAATTCGAGTCATGGGTTTATGAAAATTTTCCAAATGACACTGATTTTTTTTATAATAAAAACCACACCATGAACAAATCTTATAATAACAACCAATGTGGAATCCTTGTTAAATTGATAATCGTAATAACATAGATTACAACATTATAAGAACAACATGTAAAGATTTTTGAAATAGACAATCATTTCTTATGAGAAATGAAGATAACTTTCTTAAGAGAAATGATAAATCACAAATATTCAAGCTAAAGGCAAGGCGAAGCATAGTTCAAATTATTTCAGTTTCCAGTAAAAGGTAAATGCAATGAAATGTTATACATTTTGTAATAAAGAACTCCTTTACAATTTTTACACTATGTTTTCCATTTTTTTGTTGAGCTCTTTTTATGGGATGAACCAACCAAAAAAAAAAACGAAGTTGATAGTTAACAATAATATTTCTCACTGAAATTGGTAAGTAACATAAATATTTCTCATTGAAGTTGATAGTTAACATGAATATTTCTCATTAACTGAATAAATCAAACAAAAATGATGAAGATCACTAACGCATTTTTGTGGATTATAAGGCTTAAGCTCAAACTTATCTACTCCAAGAATTTCATAAATGACTTAACATCAGATTGTCCAAATTATAAGTTTTCAATGTCCAAAAGTAACAGTAATGAAGGTGATAAACCTATAATTGTATTCATTAGTTATATGGATGCTGAACATCAGCAAGGATCATTGGAAACATATCACTTGTACATAGAATAAAATAACTGCAATATGAAGAATGATAAACGACTATGACTTAACCTTCCTCACTAAAGCCAACTGTTGGAAATTCCAACCAAAATTAAAGCAATAAAATATATAATTTTCCAAAAAATATTCTTTTGGTAAGTTATAAAATAGGATAATATATTGATGGTAGCTTTAGACAGCCAGAGAAGTTATTCTTGGTTGTTAACTGCAAATTACTTTCCTAACAAGATTGTAGCTAAATAGCCGATCCGACAAATTAAGCATTGCTATAATTTACTATTAAAAATGAAATTTTAAAATCAATTTAATAATGCACAATACTAATAAATATAGTTACCCAATTTTCTAAACCATTATGGTCACAAATGTGTTTGAAAATATCAGGCAATGTAAAATACAACAAGTGAGATTTTCTTGGTCTTTTCCCATATAGTAAAATATAAGTATTATTTTTTGAATATTCTTATTGAATTAAAGGGAAAAGCATAATAATAATAGCAATAATCAAATAGCTGTATAACTATGAGATTTGTTTCCCAAGAAATAGTGTGTGCATCTCATCATTGTAAAGCAGAGCATTTAAGTTGATTTGTCTTATACTCAGATATGAATATTGTACTATTTTTTTTCTTCTAAATTCAACCTATATGCATATTACTGAGTTGATCCATTCTGGAACTATTTTCATTTCATATAATCCATTATTCCAAAACAAAATCTAATTATGATTACAAAAAAATATATATAGTTTTTCACCTGCATTAGTGTAACACCCCACCTCCGCTAGTGTCACTCACAAAGGGAATGCACTAGTTTTGGAGGAGCGTTATCTAGGTAAACAAACACATAGATATCACAAGACAGAACATAAATTTAAAACAACGGAAGAATCAAAAACCAACTTTCATTCTTTCAAAATAGAGTCAAACCTCTTACATTCAAAATACCAACTGTCATTATTTCAATACACCAAGTTCTAAATAAAGGAGCATAAACTTGAAATAACAAAAGTAATTTATTCCCCAAAGAGAGCAGAAAAGCAGCCATAGCATAGCTCAAGACCAAACCGTACATGAGCTGAACAGAAAGCAAGAGATATCCAAGCTAAGTGCTAGAGTTTCCTCCCTGAGAACCTGGGGGGGGGGGGGGAACGAAAGAAAACAGGTCAGTCATAAAGACTGGTAAGTCCTAGTGATTTCAGTATAAAAACTAGTAAAGGTAACATGACAGGTATAAACTGAAAATAAACATAAGGATGATGATAAGTCTGGCATGATAAACTAAGATAACAAGATAACTCAAGTATAGCATCGCATGTTCAAGGTTCGCTACACCAATTGTACTAGTATCCTAACCCATGTCAATTATTAAGCATGAAATGATCCCTTGGCCTAATATCATGAAATGACCCAATTCGGGGTCCAACGGAACGATTCACTAATCGATCGGCTCCCTACAAGTTCTAGCTCGTCGTGTGTCTGTGTCATACGGCCCTATCACGAATGTAGTCACCTGTGCTAGGTCCACCATAGGGTGTATCAAGCCCTAGGGTGCCAACCAATGACACGAATCAAGCACGCACAGTGTAAACCTACTGGTGCCCAATGCCTACTTTTCAACTCTGGACTAAGTGCACGACCAAAGTCCGCCTGAACCTACAATGGCGCACCTACTCACCCGTCAATCTGGTCGCTTACAATCAGCCAAAGTAATCGTGCCCCAACCTGCCTAGTCCCAGGGTATCGTGGTACGTCTAGTGGGTTACTGCTGAAAAGGACTGCGTAACTAGGGTTTCTAATGGGTTAAGTGTTGTCATTCAAATTCGTGACTCAACCTCATCCAATCATGTATTAAGTTGGTTAAGTGTGTTCAAGCGGTTCATGACTTAACCCTATCAAATCATCGAGTCAAATTGGTTAAGTATATTCAAGTGGTTCATGACTTAACCCTTTCCTGTGGCATTTACTAAATACACCCCAATCTCTCACATTAGACTAGTGGTGGTTACTGGACATGCCGGGCGGTTCCGGGCAGATTTACACCACAACCTAGTCTAACCTCGGGTTTTTAAGTGCGATATGACCAACTACTCACATTGGATCCTATTGTTTACAGTTACTGGATTTGCCGGGCGGTTCGGGGTAGGTTTATACTGCGAACTCAACCCAACCTCGAGTTGGCCATTTTCAAGTTTATTCTAAGTGTCATGTCCAAGTTCAAGTTTTGTGTCAAATGTCATGTCGAGTTCCATGTCAGGTTTCATGTGAATTTCATGTCAAGTTCGTGTCCATATACAGGTTCAAGTTATAACAACGTTCATGTTCAAGTTCATAGCCAATTCATGTTTTTGCCTATTTTACCCAAATCGTATTCCCATCGCATGTAAACTCGAATGGATCCAAATTACCAAATAAGGCTAATAAGGGAATAACATACAAGGGACGGGTATAAGGTGACAAAAGTGATTGCTAGCATAACATGGTATAACTTGAGATAAATGATTTCAACATTACTGGCATATGGAATATCGGCCTCAAACATTAAGATTCCAAATCTAGCTTTATAGGGTACTAGTCATGATAACAGTTGACATAAGGTGATAGTCATGGTAACGGTTGACATAAGGTGATAGACATAAACTTGTGACTAATAACAGATTCAACATTACAGGCATGATAATATGAAGGGTTTTGATTTACAACATGAATAGGACCCAAGTCAATGTCATAGTAATATACCCAAATTCAAGATCCAAGATGAACAAGAATGGATGTGAAACAGTCATCATACACAGGTCCAATTTCAATTTACAACATATTCATTTTACGTTTACAGTTTAAATCTAAATGTAACTGGGGCTTATAGATCGTGGTTTGAGAATTAGAAAAAGAAAGTCGATGTTGAATCTTTATGTGCTTAGTCGAGTCCTAACAGAAATCCCCAAATCAGCAAATCTCTCAACGTAGTTTTGACATAGAAGAAGTAGTCCCTTTCTCTAACTTTTCAACCAGAATTTGAGCAGCGTATGGTCAGAGAGAATTTGTGTAGAGAGACTAGTGTTAGGTGCTGTTTATATAGGGCCAGGCCAACGAATGTAGACAGAAACGAGGCCAGAAACATCAAAACGAACTCAGACTCAAAAATGGGTTCTGTCACCAGGTCGACACCCAGGTCGACTCTATGGTCGACCTGGTCCTGGGCAAGTCGACACTATGGTCGACCCCCAGGTCGACCTGGTCCTGGGCGGGAAATTTCCCGCCCAGTCCGTTCTGGGGTTTGAATTCAAAATTTGAATTCGAATTCTGAGCTGTTTTTGAATTTGAAATTTCCGAAACTTTGAAGGGTCACAACTTGGTCATACGGACTCCTATTTTCGAAAACTCGGACTCATTTCCAAGAAGAATTTCGAGTTGAATGTAATGGCGTAACCCGTTGCCCTTGATTCTTATTTAAAAATTAATTCTGCCTTGATTTACGGTTATAACACGTTATTAAAATACGGGTTGTTACATTCTCCCCTCCTTAAGGGATTTCGTCCCCGAAATCTCTAAGTTAGAAAGAATATGTCCTACCATCCAATCATCCATCTACTCAAAACATCATCCACAGGCAATCATTGTCCTTAAAAGACTTCTAGTGCTGTATGAACATATGCCGTAAGTGTGTGTATATGTACTTATCTAATGCAAAAGATCAGGCGATTACTGATTCAGTAAACCTCCTTAATGCAAAATATGTTAGTGTAATGAGTCCAACATGCATGCATATTCCTAATATAATTTATAATCTCTACATGAGTGCACATAACATTCATTCATATGCAACATCCAAGTGATAGCATAACAAGTTCCATCCATGTACAAGTATAAGAACTCATGCATATGCAACATGAAAATGTGACTGAGCCGATCTAGTGCCTAATGTGTGTCATGCATCCACTAGCAATCACTTGCAACCATTTGTAAATATCAACCATAACATGTTTCAATCACATGTTTACATCTATATGGTTCCTCCTAAGGTTCTCAATATGAGATCGAGAAGATAACAAGATAAACATAGGTAGTAAAAGCATGGTACGAAAGATTTTCAAGTTTATAGGAAAAGAGGTCGAGAATGTACCCTCTAAAAGAAATGGGTAGAGCGCGCGTATCTTCTCTTCGGTTTCCCAAGTTGCGTCTTCTTGGGCTTCACTGTACTTTAACTAGCTTGACTTCTCGATTCCTTAGCTTCTTGATCTCCGTTCCTAAGATCCGAATAGGAACTCGCCTCAAAGTTGCTTCTTTTTCCACTTTTACGCCTTCAAGGATGCTTGGCTCAACCACTTCAGCTGATTCATGTAAGCCCTTTCGGAGATGCGAGACATGATAGACATTGTGTACTCTGGCCAGCCTCTCGGGTAATTCTACCTTATAGGCCATCTGCCCAATCCTCTCAGTGATAAAGAACGGTCCTACGAACCATGGTGCTAGCTTTCCAACCGCTCCAAAACGAACCACATTGCGTAAAGGAGAAACTTTTATAAAGACCATATCTCCGACTTTGAACTCTAGGTCTTTCCTTCTCTTGTCCACATAAGATTTTTGTCTATCTTGGGCCGTTTTCATCCGTCTTCGTATCAACTCAACCTTCTCATAAGTATCCCTTATCATGTCAGGCCCAAGTATAAGCTTGTCTGTCGTCTCCCACCAACAATTTGGTGACTTGCACTGCCTTCAATACAAGGCTTCGAACGGTGCCATCCCGATGCTAGATTGATAACTATTATTATAAGCAAACTCCACGAGAGGAAGATGGTCTTCCCAAGTACCACCAAAGTCAAGAATGCATAGCCGCAGAAGATCCTCTAGTACCCTATTTACCCTTTCGGTTTTTCCATCCGTCTATGGGTGATAGGCCGTTCTTAAACTCAGTCGTGTACCCATTGCTTCTTGTAGACTATTCCAAAACTGGCTAGTGAAAATCGGGTCACGATCGCTAACTATACTAGAAGGAACCCCGTGCAACCGTACTATCACTCGAAGGTAAACAGACGCTAGCCATGATGCGGTCCTCTTGCTTTTCACCGGAATGAAGTGAGCACTTTTCGTGAGTCTATCTACTATGACCCATATGCTAGTATTTCCATTCATTGACCTAGGCAATCCATCCACGAAATCCATCGAGATACTCTCCCATTTCCATTGCGGAACTTCCAAAGGATGTAATAGCCCACCGGGCTTCTTCGACTCGGCCTTTACTTGTTGGCACACCATGCACTTTGAAACGAACTACGCCACGTCCTTTTGCATTCCATCGCAAAAGAAAATGCATTTCATATCTCTGTACATCTTATCCCCTCCGGGATGTATGGTCATCTTCGAGTGATGTGCCTCTTCGAGAACTTTATTTACTAAGTCTCCCACTTTTGGGACACATAGCCTTCCATCGCGCCTTATCCATCCCTTGTTATCTATGGCATACCTACCGAGGTGAATTGACGTCTCACCACTAATCAACTTGTCCATGATCTCGACTATCTGAGGGTCTTTCTTCTGTAAAGTCCCTACCTGGTCTAGAAGTTTAGGTCTTAATTCAAGAGATGCTAACGTAACAGTCAAGGACTCAACAGCAGGTGTAAAATCAAAGGTTGCTATAAACTCTAGACTTTTCCTTTCAATAAACAAGGGGCTCAAAGTCAACCTTTCCCCACTTAGTGCATCTGCCACCACGTTACCCTTGCCAGGGGTATACGCTATATCGAAGTCATATGATGCCAAGAATTCCATCCACCGTTGTTGTCTCAGATTCAAATCTTTCTATGAGATGAGGTACTTAAGCGATTTGGGGTCGGTATACAGCTCGAATCTCTCCCCTACGAGATAATGGAGCCAAGATTTAAGTGCCAAAACGTTTGCTGCCAACTGCAAGTCATGTGTGGGATAGTTCTTCTCATGAACTTTAAGTTGTCTACCCCCATAGCATATCACTTTCCTTTCTTGCATTAGCACAGCGCCTAATCCCGTGCCACATGCGTCTGTGTACACCGTAAACATCTTACCTCCATCGGGTAATGCCAAAACGGGAGTTGTGGTAAGGGCTCTCTTGAGTCTCTGAAAAGCAATCTCACATTCTATGTCCCATGCAAACGCTAGGTTTTTCTTTGTTAACTTAGTAAGAGGGGCTGAAATCTTAGCGAAGTCCTTAATGAACTTCCTATAGTAGCCCGCCAAACCGAGAAAGCTTCTCACCTCCGTTGCGTTCTTAGGAATTTTCCAGTCTTGCACCGCAACTACCTTTGCGGGGTCCACGGCTATGCCTTGCTTAGAAACTACATGCCCAAGAAACCGAACTTCCTTCCACCAAAAATGGCATTTGGAGAACTTAGCCTTTAACTTGTGTGCTCTAAGCGTATCCATGACTTCCTTGAGATGCCTAGCATGCTCTTCTTCATCTTTTGAGAAGATCAGAATATCGTCCACGAATACCACCACAAACTTGTTGAGGAACTCCCGAAACACCCTACTCATAAAATCGAAAAAGTACGCGGGTGTATTTGTTAACCCAAACGACATGATGAGCCATTCGAAGAATCCATCTGTAGTCCTAAACGCAGTCTTGTCAACGCCATCCTCAGCCACCCTAAGCTGATGGAACCCTATAGCTAGATCGAGTTGAGAGAAAACAGACGCTCCTACATGCTGGTCAAACAGATCGTCGATTCTTGGTAGTGGGTGTCTATTTTTCTTTGTCAGCTTTTTTAACTCACGATAATCGACGCACAAACGAAGCGACCCATCCGCCTTAGTAGCGAATACCACCGGAGCATTCCATTCAGAAATGCTTCGCCTTATGAAAATTTTCTCAAGCAACTCCTTAACTTGTTTACTGAGCTCTCTTCTTTCTCGCGGGGCCATGTGCCTGACGGGCAATGAAACTGGCTTGGCATTATCAACAAGATAAATTCGGAAGTCTATCTCGCGTTTAGGGGGTAACCCCTTCACCTCATCAAAGACATCGGGATATTCTCTGACCACTCTTACCAATTGCAAATTGTTGATGGACGAGTCAAGAGATTCTAGAAAACACAACATGACCCGACCCTTAGGGTCACAGGAAATTTCAAGGGTATTACCAAGGCGAGTTATGAGCCTCACTACCCTTCGTTTACAATCAAGAATGGCTCCATAACTGGACAGCCAATCCATGCCTAGAATCAAACCGTATCCCATAAATCCGAGAATATAAGCATTACACGTGAATTCTATGCTTAAGATAGAAATCCTCAAATCCACACAAATCATAGATAAATGAGCGGAGCCCCCGATTGGATTTGAAACTATAACGGGATCCTCAACTAGACTAGTACTTAGGTGCAGATTTTCAACAATATCAGAAGAAATTAAAGTATGCGATGCGCCAGAATCGAATAAGGTTCGAACAGGAAAATCAGAAATGTAAACAAGGCTTTCTACAGAAATATTACTACCTCGGTCAAGAGCTGGAGTGGTGTTGAGAGCATGCAACTGCCCTCCAGAAGGTCCTGCTCGCTGGGCCTGCCCTTGCCCCTGTCCTTGCTTCTTAGGGCAATCCTTGCTAATGTGTCCAGTATCCCCACAGTAAAAGCATTCACCCAACTTTCTCTTCTTCCTTCTACAATCCTTAGCTATATGCCCCGTAATACCACAAAAGTTACACTTCCTTATCTCACGAGCCTTGTTATTATTGTTGTTGTTGTTGCCCTTGTTATTATTATTGTTTTTATTGCCTCCCTTCTTAAATTCCACTTTCTTATTCTGAGTCTCATTAGGCTTAACCTCTTTCTTTCCACTTTTATCTTCCTCATGAAGCAGGGCCATATCCACCAAGCTCTCAAAGGTCGCCCCGATAGGTATATGAGTCATGGCCAAACCATGCAGTGGCGCATTCAATCCTCGAGCAAAGCGTAGAGCCTTTTTCTGAGCCGTATTAACCAAGTCCAATCTGAACCGAGCAAGCTGATTAAACGTATTCATGTACTCTCTAACGGTCATGTCCCCTTGCTTTAGTGCTAGGAACCTCTCCATCTGAAGATTGTCTTCTGCTGGCGATAGAAACTTAAGCCCAAACCTCATTCTAAAGTCAGCCAAAGTCTCAATTGGCCTGGTAGCGTTGGTGACTTCCCACCAAAATGCAGCTTCGTCTTTCAATAACCATGCTGCCAACTGAACTTTCCTATGATCCTATACATCGAAGATAATAAACAGGTCTTCAGTCTCCTTCAGCCAGTTTCGTGCCTCAACGAAGGTTTCAGTTCCAACGAAGTTCTTGCCGCCCATCGCTTTAAAGTCTTTGCATATCTTTGCGAATGCGTTACCAGGAGGAGGAGGAGGAACTGCAGCCACTGGGGGAGGAGGAGGAGGAACTGCAGCCACTGGGGGAGGAGGAGGAGGAACTGCAGCCACTGGGGGAGGAGGAGGAGGAACTGCAGCCACTGGGGGAGGAGGAGGAGGAACTGCAGCCACTGGGGGAGGAGGAGGAGGAACTGCAGCCACTGGGGGAGGAGGAGGAGGAATGTCTGCCGGGCCCGCGCCATTGGCCCTAGCTTCTAAGTACCTTCGGAACCATCCAGATACGGGTACTCCCTCAGGAAGGTTAAGATCAGACATGCTGAAAACGAAAAGAAAAAGATTCAAACGAGGAAACAAAGGAAAGTGCTAATGGCTTTTGGGGAATAGCGTTTTCTTAAAACAAAACTTTTATTGAAAAATGCTTCTTTATAAATAGTTTTGAAAATAGTTTCAGAAGGTTTTTAAAACTTTTGCCCAGTCTGGTAACCTTCTGCTCTGATACCAAGTGTTACACCCCACCTCCGCTAGTGTCACTCACAAAGGGAATGCACTAGTTTTGGAGGAGCGCTATCTAGGTAAACAAACACAGAGATATCACAAGACAGAACATAAATTTAAAACAGCGGAAGAATCAAAAACCAACTTTCATTATTTCAAAATAGAGTCAAACGTCTTACATTCAAAATACCAACTGTCATTATTTCATTACAACAAGTTCTAAATAAAGAAGCATAAACTTGAAATAACAAAAGTAATTTATTCCCCAAAGAGAGCAAAAAAGCAGCCATAGCATAGCTCAAGACCAAACCGTACATGAGCTGAACAGAAAGTAAGAGATACCCAAGCTAAGTGCTAGAGTTTCCTCCCTGAGAACCTGGGGGGGGGGGAGAAACGAAAGAAAAAGAGGCCAAAGAAAACAGGTCAGTAATAAAGACTGGTAAGTCCTAGTGACTTTCAGTATAAAAACTAGTAAAGGTAACAAGACAGGTATAAACTGAAAATAAACATAAGGATGATGATAAGTCTGGCATGATAAACTAAGATAACAAGATAACTCAAGTATAGCATCACATGTTCAAGGTTCGCTGCACCAATTGTACTAGTATCCTAACCCATGTCAAGTATTAACCATGAAATGATCCCTTGGCCCAATATCATGAAATGACCCAATTCGGGGTCCTACAGAACGATTCACTAATCGATCGACTCCCTACAAGTTCTAGCTCGTCGTGTGTCTGTGTCATACGGACCTATCACGAATGTAGTCACCTATGCTAGGTCCACCATAGGGTGTATCAAGCCCTAGGGTGCAAACCACTGACACGAATCAAGCACGCACAGTGTAAACCTACTGGTGCCCAATGCCTACTTGTTCAACTCCGGACTAAGTGCACGACCATAGTCCGCCTGAACCTACAATGGCGCACCTTCTCAGCCGTCATTCTGGTCGCTTACAATCAGCCAAAGTAATCGTGCCCCACCCTGCCTAGTCCCAGGGTATCGTGATACGTCTAGTGGGTTACTACTGAAAAGGACAGCGTAACTAGGGTTTCTAATGGGTTAAGTGTTGTCATTCAAATCCATGACTCAACCTCATCCAATCATGTATTAAGTTCGTTAAGTGTGTTCAAGCGGTTCATGACTTAACCCTATCAAATCATCGAGTCAAATTGGTTAAGTATATTCAAGTGGTTCATGACTTAACCCTATCCTATGGCATTTACTAAATGCACCCCAACCTCTCACATTAGACTAGTTGTGGTTATTGGACATGCCGGGCGGTTCCGGGCCGATTTACACCACAACCTAGTCTAACCTCGGGTTTTTAAGTGCGATATGACCAACTACTCACATTGGATCCTATTGTTTGTAGTTACTGGATTCGCCGGGCGGTTCCGGGCAGGTTTATACTGCAAACTCAACCCAAACTTGAGTTGGCCATTTTCAAGTTTATTCTAAGTGTCATGTCCAAGTTCAAGTTCAAGTTTTGTGTCAAATTTCATGTCGAGTTCCATGTCAGTTTTCATGTGAATTTCATGTCAAGTTCGTGTCCATATACAGGTTCAAGTTGTAACAACGTTCATAGCCAATTCATGTTTTTGCCTATTTTACCCAAATCGTATTCCCATCGCACGTAAACTCGAATGGATCCAAATTACTAAATAAGGCTAATAAGGGAATAACATACAAGGGACGGGTATAAGGTGACAAAAGTGATTGCTAGCATAACATGGTATAACTTGAGATAAATGATTTCAACATTACTGGCATATGGAATATCGGCCTCAAACGTTACGATCCAAATCTAGCTTAATAGGGTACTAGTCATGATAACAGTTGACATAAGGTGATAGTCATGGTAACGGTTGACATAAGGTGACAGACATAAACTTGTGACTAATAACAGATTCAACATTGCAGGCATGATAATATGAGGGGTTTTGATTTACAACATGAATAGGCCCCAAGTCAATGTCATAGTAATATACCCAAAAGTCAAGATCCAAGATGAATAAGAATGGATGTGAAACAGTCATCATACACAGGTCCAATTTCAATTTACAACATATTCATATTACGTTTACAGTTTAAATCTAAAAGTAACTGGGGCTTACAGATCGTGGTTCGAGAATTAGAAAAAGAAAGTCGATGTTGAATCTTTATGTGCTTAGTCGAGTCCTAAATGAAATCCCCAAATCAGCAAATCTCTCAACGTGGTTTCGACGTAGAAGAAGTAGTCCCTTTCTCTCACTTTTCAACTAGAATTTGAGCAGCATATGGTCAGAGAGAATTTGTGTAGAGAGACTAGTGTTAGGCGCTGTTTATATAGGGTCAGACCAACGAATGTAGGCAGAAACGAGGCCAGAAACATCAAAACGAACTCAGACTCAAAAATGGGTTCTGTCACCAGTTCGACACCCAGGTCGACTTGGTCCTGGGCAGTTCGACACTATGGTCGACCCCTAGGTCGACCTGGTCCTGGGTGGGAAATTTCCCGCCCAGTCCGTTCTGGGGTTTGAATTCAAAATTTGAATTCAAATTCTGAGCTGTTTTTGAACTTGAAATTTCTGAAACTTTGAAGGGTCATAACTTGGTCATACGGACTCTGATTTTCGAAAACTCGGACTCGTTTCCAAGCAGAATTTCGAGACAAACGTAATGGCGTAACCCGTTGCCCTTGATTCTTATTTAAAAATTAATTCTTCCTTGATTTACGGTTATAACACGTTATTAAAATACGGGTTGTTGCAATTAGTTTTAGAAAAAGTAAGTTTTTGTCTATAAATTACACTGGTACTGGTAAGTGAACATTTAAAACTTGTGATTCTATGTACAACACGTCTCTAGAACTATGGTTTTGAAATAACTCTCTTACGTACAAACTATTTTCCCTAATTTTGATTGATTGTTCTCTTTTGCAAAAAATACAATATTTGAATTACAAAAAATGTTTGAGAATTTTATTATGAATGAATAATGTGTTGTACGCATATCGTTTGAACATACTTATAGAAGAAACAAAACATAGCTGCTTGGGCTTGAGTACTGGACATTGGCTAAGCCCATTAGCTATTTGTGTAATGTACCGATGAAGCGGGGTACTCGGTGTAATTAAACACTTCATACCCACCTCCCCCCCTCGCAAACCCTACAAACCAAGCTAGGGTTTGAGATAAAAACTGGCAGCCGCCACTCTTCTTCATCCTCGTGTCTCCATATGGATTTCAACTTCAATTCATGATCACTTACATCTCCTTAGCACTTGCTCTTTAAGTTATGCCCTTCACTTGAAGCCGAGAGCTTCCATCTTGCAGGTAAGTACTTGCTCGACCTTCGTCTTTCTCAGATTTACTAGAAACTTGAGTATTCGTGGCCAATTTGTTGCTATTATCTTTTAATTTTTGATTTTTGCTGTCCAGGGCTTGAGTATTGGTACTTGATTCTTTAGTGGAAGAAAGCTTTCGTCTTTCAAGTGGTCGTGAGTGACTGATTTCTTCAACACATAGGTTTCTCCTCAGCTCCTCAAATCTGGGTCTTGAAAGAGGTTTGGTTAGAACGTCTGTTGTTTGGTAAGTAGAAGGTACATGATTAACTTGAATTTTTCCTTTTTAGACAAGCTCACGTACAAAATATATGTCCAATTCTAGATGCTTTGTTCTAGAGTGCAGTACTAGGTTTGATGTTAATGCTATTGCACTCATATTGTCACACCATATTGTTGCTGTGGAGTTGGTGTTAATTCTTAGCTCATGTAGAACAGACTGAATCCACATTATCTCTACAGATGTACTAGCAATGCTACGATACTCTACTTCAGTGCTTGACCAAGACACTATGTTTTTCTTCTTAGCACACCAAGATATAGGATTTTTACCCAGAAATATACAATAGCCACTGGTTGATTTTCTATCATCATAATCATTAGCCCAGTCTTAATCTGAGTAGGCATTGGTGTTTAGGCGGGTGCATGGTATTAAAATAAGTCCCTGATTGAATGTGCCTTTCAAGTACCTTAATATTCTTTTAACTGCTTTCCAATGTTCACACAATGGCTTTTGCATGAATTGACTTGATTTGTTGACACCGTATGAAATATCTGGTCTTGTAATGGTTATATATTGAAGTGCTCCAATAATGCTTCTGTACAGCCTTTCATTGTAAGTGGGTTCCCCTTTTTCTTTGCTTAGATGTAGGTTAGTTACCATTGGTGTGTGCAAGGATTTAGCTTCATTCATTTTTGCACTCACCAAGATTTCAGTAATGTATTTTCTTTGACAAAGTTGTAGTTCATTTTCTTTAGTTCTGCACACTTCAATTCCAAGGAAATATCGTAGGTCACCTAGATCCTTTACTGAAAACTCACTCTTTAGCTGATTTGTAATGCTTTTTATTTCTGATTCACTATTGCCTGTTATTATGAAGTCATCTACATAGATTAGAACATAGGTAACAGCGTTTGTTGTGAATTTTGTAAACAGTGAGTTGTCTGATTTTGTGGAAGTGTAGCCCAGTCTTGATAGTGTTGTATGTAGCTAGTTAAACCAAACTCTAGGGGCTTGCCTTAGACCATATATTGCCTCGTTTTGTTTGCACACCATTCCTTTGTTAGCTTTTTCTTTAATGCCTGGTGGTAGCTCTATATATACCTCTTCCTGCAAGTCACCATTCAAAAAAGCATTATTGACATCAATTTGTTCAATGGTCCAATTTTTATACAAGGCTATAGTTAACATGATTCTAATGGTGGTTGGTTTTACAACAGGGAAAATGTTTCATTAAAATCAATTCCCCACTGTTGTGAATACCCTTTAGCCACTAATCTAGCCTTGTATTTAAAAATTGTACTATCTACATGCCTTTTAATCTTGTATGTCCATCTACACCCTATAATATTTTTGTTTTTGGGTGGTTGAAATATACACCATGTTTGCTTATTGTTCAAGGCATTTAATTCTTCTTCCATGGCTACTCTCTCTGCTTATCATTTTGCACCACTTGATGATAAGTGAAGGGTTCAGTGTCAATATATTCAATATGAAAAGTTTTTGGTTTAAAATACCACTTTTTGTCCTTGTTACCATATGATGCTGATTTTGAGTTTGAGCAGCTTCCCTATTTTCTCCTACCTATTGAATTTCAACTTGATTACTTTCATCATTATTCTCACTTTGATGAGATGAGTCATCATCACTATTATTAGTATTGATCTCATTATCATGATTTGATTTAGTACTAGATGCAAGCTGTTGCGGAGAGCCAATATTTTGCGTGTCTTGTGTATTTGTTGAACTAGCAGTAGCATGCGGCACATATATAATATCACTTGCTTGTTCGAAGATAAGAGGTATAGAGATTCTGGGATTGTACACCTTATGTATTGTTTTGCAAGTATTAATTTTAAATGGAAAAACTTTTTCATTAAAAATGACATGTCTAGAAATATAAATTTTTCTATTACAGTCTAACCACTTATACCTTTTCTGGTTAGTGGTGTACCCAAAGAATGTACTGGAAGTAGATCTGTTATCTAACTTGTGTTTGTTAAAAGGTCTTATGTGAGGAAAACAGAGATACCCAAAAGTTTTCAGATCACCATGGTTTGGTTTAGTTTGAGTTAACACCTCTATAGCACATTTTAAATCCAATACCTTCGTTGGTAATCTGTTTATTAAGTGTACAACTGTGACAAAGGCATCAGGCCAGAATTTTAGTGGTAGGGTTGCCTGTGCCAATAGTGTTAACCCAGTCTTGACAATATGTCTGTGTTTTCTTTCAATTAGACAATTTTGTTCAGAAGTGTGTGGACAAGTTAATTTATGAGTAATAACTTTTTTTCAAAATATTTTTTTAATGGAAGAAACTCCTTGCCACCATCACTTTGAATAATTTTGACTTTATGAATAAGTTGATTTTCAGCATTAGCTATGAACTGTGTAACGACATGGCATGTATCAGACTTATATTTCATAAAGTATATCTAGACATATCTAGAAAAAGCATCAATAAAAGAGATGTATTACTTGAACCCATAATCAGTATCAATTGGTGTTGGACCCTACAGGTCAACATCCACTAGTTCTAATGGATTTAATTATTTAGTCTCAGAATTTGAAAATGGCAACTTGTGACTTTTTCCCATTTGACAATATGTGCATATGTAACTATCAGGAATACTAATAGAAATTCCACTGTTATTAACAATCTCTTTCATGATTTTGCAGCTTTGATGTCCAAGCTTAAAATGCCATATATCAAAAGCAGTACATTCGTTGTTTCTTTCTAACTCTGCTACATTAGTGAAAGAACCCGTAACTTCCCCTATAAGGACAGAGCGGATACTTTGAGAACAACACACAAAAGAACGCAGACGGAAGGACATTTCATTGTTTCTTACAACAATTCATCAGAATACAAGAATATACAGAGTATTAGCAAATAAAATACATTCAATAAATATCAGAGATTACAATAAATTACATAGCAGCGGAAAATAATACAAAACACAACTGAAGGAGATAAACGGATACAAAGCTTTCCGAACATCATTCCAACTGTAAACCAGGTTCCTGTGGATATAAATATGCAAAACCAAAACTACTAGCTGCCCGCGTCGAAAATAAGGGCACCCAGAGTTTAGGTTAAAATAATAAACTCCATGTCAGTCATGTGACTGCTGTGAGAACTAAAACAGTTATTATTCTTTATTTTAAAGTTAGGTAAATCAAGGGACAACGCCGTTTAACACGGAACGAGTTTCCTCCCAAGAATACCAGTGCATAAAACAACAGCGCAATGCTAAATAAAGAACAATGAAGCTATTATAAGACCCAGGTCCCCATCACACAATGCAACGCAAGCCGGAGGATAGGGTTTTCCCTTATAATAGCCAAAGCATGCTTGATACGTTTAAAACAAATCATTTGATACTATAATAAGTGTATAGTGTTTAAAACAATTTCAATCATAAGTATCAATCATAGACGGCATGGGTACCATATATCATATCGCCATACTAGGCTCTACAATCAAAACTGCACAGTCACGTATTTGGAAATTGGATTTCCGTCATGAACCAAGGCAAAAGATAGTCCTTACTGACTTCGTGACTCTCTAGCCCGAGCCACAGGGTTAGAGCGCATCGACCCTTGGAGCGACAGGGCCGGTCCACCGATGTGGATTAAAATTCCTTAACACTGCGTTTCCCTGCCCTTTGGGGCGTAAATGTGTCCACTGACTCCATCGGTTCGAGAATGACCAATGTATCTGAGGCGCCTCGCAACAGCAACAACCACACAGGTGAAAGTTATATAAATGTCAGCCAGTTTAAGCACTAACACTGTAACAACCCGGAAAATCTGAACCAGTTTAAAATTTTTAAATTGGCTATTTTAGTGAATTTTAAGTATTTTAAATAAATATTTTAAATAATAGCGATGAAAGGTGTGGTTGAATCGATGTTGAAAATGAATATAATTAATTCGAATTATAAACATGGCTTGAAATGGCGCGGCAGTTTCGAAATTTTAATTCAAACTTTGACTGACTGTACCGGGTGCAAAATAAAATGGATTTTAGTGAAACCAAAAATATTTAAATCTGTTTGTGAATATCTTTCTAGAGAATCTGAAAAATCGAAGTTTCGTAGCGGGAGTCAAAAGTTATGGCCAAGTGAATTTTCAGAAAGGTCGCTATAGAAATATATCACCCTTGAAAATAGACATTTTGCATACAACCTCAGAATTCGACGAAACCACTTTGGTTGGATCCGGGATGTCAAGTTATTGCTAGGTTTCAAATTTCATAATTTTTGAAGCTAGTATGTGGGCATGGCAAAGGAAAATGTGTTTTGGTCAATTACAGTTAAATTAGATCGACCAGAAAAGGGCCATTATACAAACGGTCTCGGAATTCAACGAAACTAGTTTTGTTGGTACCGTATCGTCAAAACATAGCTAGATTTATTTTTCTGGAATTTTTCGAGTTAGTATGTGGCCCCAGCAAATTGAAATGTACGTTCAAATTAAATATTGAATGTTTTATATTTTAATTTGAAGGAAAACTGACTGAAACATTCGAATGGGCCTTCGAAACATATCCCATTGTGTTCGGAATGGGGGTAAAATGCTAGGGACGATAGTCATTGGGTTTGGATTGGAGTTCGTATGAGATGGGGGGGTATTTTCGGATTTTTGAAATTAATAAATAAATAAAAATAGGCCGGCCAATCACAATTCTCCCCTCCATCTTCTCTCTCCCCGACGTGACCAAATCAAAGGCGGAAACCGCTTCTTTTCTTCCCGACCAAAATCCTGCCGCCTCAGTCACTTTCAACGCCACCACCAGTTAAGTTTTCCGTTCATCTTTCCCTCCTCTTCAAATCAATACCCACCACGCCTCCTATCATCGACCCTAGCGCCAGAACCACCTCCTCCAAGGTCGGCCCTTTCCGCCGCCGCCACGAACATTGGGCCCCACCGAGTGCCACCATACCCACCTTGATTTGTGCGCCCTTCGAAGCTCTACAACGTGGTGCTGACGGATTTCCACCTCGCTTCAAGGATTCGCCGAAAACCTTAAACCTAGTTTTGAACATCAAGTTGAGGTAATCGGCTGTGTATATTTGAAATCAATTTTAACACTTTTAAACCGTTGCAAACTTGTAAAAATCATATCTTTTTCATGTGTGATCGAAATTCAGTGAAACAAGAGACACCGGGACCGTGAGGACGTCTTCTACGTTTTTAAAGAGATAGCATATTTTTCTGAGCCTTCTGTTATTTTTGGGAGGAGTGGAACCCAATGTAAGATTTCTAATTTATAAATGATATGGAAAACAACGATGTATAAATTATATAGTCAATGTATGAATTATATCAGCGTCGTACACCTCATGTATAAGCGTTGTACAAGTTGTATGTTCGATGTATAAGTTATATATGCGTTGTAAAAATTATATGTGCGTTGAAATGAATTGAAATATATTTATATACGAATATATATATATATATACACTCCCCTCGTCCACAGACCATGGACGATATTTATTGGTTGTGTTATTGTTTGGATTGTTTGGTTGATTTGAATTTAGGTGAATAATACAAATGGTTGATAGAATTGTTTGTGGTTGAGAATGATTGATTGTGGTTGAAAAATACCCATTTGTGGTTGAAAACAAAATTAGAATAGACTGTGGAAATGAAAATAAAACATGCCACCTGCGTGCGAACTAGATGCATGAATCCCCATTGTCAAAAGCTGTGAGTCTTTAAGTATAGCGAGGACCCGTACTAGGGACGGCCCCGGTTTTAACTACCCTGCTGTTATGCTGCCAAAATTTTCAATAATATTCGTGTGTTAGAATTATTTTCATGTGTTGAAATTATATTCGTATGTTGAATAGAAATTCATGTGTTGAACGATAGTTGTGTTTTGAAATAAATTGTTTTACAATAAAAATCATATTTTTATCATCTATATGAACTATATAAAATAGTCGTGTTTTGAAATAAATTGTTTTATAATAAAAATCATATTTTTATCATCTATATGAACTATATAAAATAGTCGTGTTTTGAAATAAATCGTTTTATAATAAAAATCACATTTTTACTATATACATGAATTGTTAAAAATAGTGAAGTGTTGGAATAAATGTCTGTTGGATAAAAAATGTCATTTTTATCAAATGTGTAAAGTGGAAATCGTTTTGAAATTAAAGGAATAATTATATTTATATTTATTTATATAAATATAATCAAAATATAGTGAATAACGACGCTGCAGTTCGTATTTTGAAATCGTGATTTCAAACGATTAGTGCAGGAGATCCGACCATCGGATTTTCCCGAAAACACAACCGTCGGGTTCGCCTTGGAAATACCTTTCCAACGGCACAAACTATGTAAAGATCCAACAGTTGGATTGTCTAGAATGTTTAATTCAAATCTGAAGAAAAACAGCGCCAGAATTGATTATATATATATATAATTAAATTAAATCGAATAACGATGCTGCAGTTTGTATTTTGAAATCGAAACTTCAAATGATTAGTGCGGGAGATACGACCATCGGATTTTCCCAAAATTAAAACTGTTGGATTCGTTTTGAAAAGATCTTTCTAATGATATAAATTTTGTGAAGATCCAACGGTTAAATTTTCAGGTATGTGTAAATCAAATCTGAAGAAAAACAGCGCCACGGCAGCGTTATGGCCTGAAGCGTCGTTTGAATGAATTGGCTATTTTTAAATAAATAAAAATAGCGATAAATCGTGATAAAATATTATAAACGATATGGAATGGAAATAAACTGAATTTGCTCGATTTATGTGATATTTGATGGTTGAATGTGTTTGGTGTGAAAATTACATTAAAGAACAGAACTAGTGATATCGAATAATTTTACCATCGAAATGAATTGATTTGAAATTCTAAATATACGTGAATTATTTGAAAAGACCAAGTTAATTCTCATTTCAAATAATTGATCGACGAGTGAAAGTCGAAGATACGAAGACGGTGCAAGATCGATGATCTTCACGTCGAATGGAGGGGTGCTACTGATGCTCATGATAGGAGTAGCTACGTTGACGGGGTTGAAGTAGTAGCCACCCGGACATACTTGTTGATTGTACGGATATGCGAGGTATTGAGTGCCTCCGGTTTCGTTCAGACCTAGAACTAACGTGTAAATGGATTGTGTGTCTGACATTGGATTTTGTTCTGTGCTGATTGATCTCTATTAAATATATATCTGTTTGGCGGCGGAGAATTTATTCTCTTGCTTAACGCCCTTCTCTGAGACGTACGAGCCCAGAGGTTATATATCGATAGAAATCAGTCGCACGGGGTGAATTGCCTGTGTGGCACGCCTAAGTGATAGATGATCAAGTCTTCTGTTGAAAAGAAAAGTCTTGTGGTTGATGATCAAAGCACAGCCTGTGTGGCATAGCTTTGTGTATAACGTGAATTCGTGAGCCTCACACCCCGGGATGGACCAGAAACGGGAGAAGGATCCAGGGAGGACATGCGTTTCTTTCTAGCTAGGGTGGTGTCAGTGACCTACCAGCCCTGACATTTATATAATTTTCACCTATGTGGTTGTTGTTGTTGCGAGGCGCCTCGGATATATCGGTCGATCCGGGACCGATGGAGTCATTAGGCTCATTTACGCCCCAAAGGGCGGGGAAACGCAGTGTTCAGGCATTTTAATCCACATCGGTGGACCGGCCCTGTGGCTCCTAGGTGCAGTTGCGGCTGTTCCTGAGTCATGGTAGGCTAGATTGTCTCGAAACGGTGAGGACGATCCCTGGCCTTGGTTCATGAAGGAAATCCAATTTCCAAATACGACATCGTGCGGTTTTGATTGTATACCTATATATGGCGACATAGTGGTATGGGGCATTAATGCCGCCTATGATTGATAGTTATGATTGAAATTGTTTTTGAAACATATATACACTAGCAATAATATCAAATGATTTTTTTTTGCTCGTATCAAGCATATTTTGGTCATTATAAGGTAAAACTCTATCCTCTGGTTTGTGTTGCATTGTGTGATGGGAACAAAGTCTTATAATGGCTTCATTTTTATAAAAAGCATTGCGATGTTTAAAAGGATTATTTGTTTTAAAGCACTGGCAATCCAATGGAGTAAACCCGTTCCGCGAAAGTGGCGTGGTCCTGTGATTAGCCATATTTGAAAATGTGTTAAGTAGATTTCTCATACCAGTCCCATGACTGACTCGTAGTTTGTTTCACTTGCAAACTTGGGTGCCCCTTTTTCTACACGGACAACCTTGTATTCAGGTTTTAGCAGGCCCTGTCTGGATAGCTGGAGCTGAAGATGGATTCTATCATTTATTTCTTTTTATGCTGTTCAGCTCCTGTTGTACATATTATGTTTTCTTTTCCGCGGTAGACTTTTATGTATAGCTGAACTGTATTTGTTCTAAGTATGATCCTATATACTATGTAAATTTGATGATTATATTTATCCAGTGTATTCTATTGTACCTTATCTGGAGTATTTATTTATTTCTGTTCTGTTATTATCTGTTTATGTGTTATATTCCAAAGATTACCCTTTGCACCGTCTTATCAGGAATGGGGTTGTCACAGAGACCACCTAGCTAGAAGAAAACGCATGTCCTCCCTGAGGTCCTCGTCCTGTTTTTGGTTCATACCGGGGTGTGAGGCTTGTGAATTAACGCTACACAAAGCTACGCCACAAAGGTCGTGCTTCGATCATCAACCACAAGACTTTACTTTTCAACAGAAGCCTTGATCATTTGCATCTCAGCATGCAACACTGGCAATTCACGCTATGCAACCGATATCAATCACACAAAATGAAATCCGATGTCAGACACACATCCATTTACAAGTCCGTTCTGGGTCTGAACCAAACCGCATGCACTTTATACCTCGAATATCCATTGATCTCCAAATATGTCTGGACGACCACCAACTATTTCCCTCCTCTTGGGTGTACAACCCAATCAGGATCATCAGTATTTATCCAAACGATGTGAAGACCTCCGGTCTTCGACCACCGTCTTCATCTTCGACTTATCGTCGTATTAGTTATTCAGAATGGGATAAACGCGGTCTTTCCGAATAACTCCCGTATATAATAAACAAGTGTTACACAAACACAATATACGCCTCATTCCTAGTTCATCAGTCACTAACCATAAATTAGCAAGAGAATAATTCCCCAAATATTAACCCCGA
Organism: Allium sativum; assembly: GCA_030737875.1. Taxonomy (NCBI): domain Eukaryota; kingdom Viridiplantae; phylum Streptophyta; class Magnoliopsida; order Asparagales; family Amaryllidaceae; genus Allium; species Allium sativum. The sequence goes on from CM060918.1 coordinate 1,055,111,454, forward strand.
AGGCCGAAACCAACATCAGTTCAATACCCAGGAAACCATTCTTCTTAGCTAACCTATAGTTAGTTTCTAAATTTCACATTCATTGGGAAAGGTTCCCATTAATTTTATCAAAGATAAATTATTTAAATTTATTCATTAATCTTCTTTTGAATATCAATTCAAACCAAATTATGGTTTATCCAAACTAGTCGGGATTAATGAACCTTACCGAAGTAATCAATTGTTAAATTTCCCAATCCCAACCCATTCATCCCATGAAGTAAAACTGGTAATACTTCATATCTAACACCACAGTGTTATCGGTAAATTCAATTACCATTTCACGTTTAAATCTAATTAAATATTTAACTATCGTCTGGAGTAAAACTGGTAATACTTCATATCAAATTCACTTTTCAATCTATTTAAAGATTCATTAAAACTCCACTTTGTTTTAATCTTTAACTGGGTTAAAGAACCAATGTCATTTAAAACACGGTTCACGATAAACCCAAAATCAATTCCCATTCAATTCCAATTAAATTCCATTTAATTGGTATAATTTATTAAATCTAAATAAAAAGATTTAATCCTTTTTCTCAACTGGGTTTAAGAACAGTGTTTATGAAGACACCATTCACGACAAACCCAAATCCCATTTGATATTAAGTACAAGGCTCTGAATATAAAATATATCAGCTTATATTCAATATCAAATTCTACGACCAAAAAATATCGTATTGGAAATAACGATATAAATATATCTTTCAAATTTCCATAACAATATCTATATAATCACAAAATCCCACATCGAAATATTCCGAAGACAATTTCGATTCAAATCCATTTCCGATCTATATATTGTAAATCCTGGTTATTTTTAAAACCATTTCAAATTCAATTTATTTATTTATTTTAAAAATAAATGGATTTTAATCCTAGTTCAAAACTAGTTCATTTCGATAAAAGTCTATTTTTATCTTTTCAAATATGGAGTTTTTCATCCCATTTCTTTCCAAATCATTTCTTATGATTTTACACTAATTATTGATATTTTTAATAATTTTATCAAGGCCCGTACAGTCGATTTCCATCAACGGTCATCGAACTGCACTTACAGCGACCTTTTCCAAATTTGATTTGGACATAATTCCAAATCCAACCGTTAGATTTCTAAATTCTAATATTCGTTAGAAAGTTCTTTTCGATACGAACCCAACGGTTCTGGTTTTAGGACGATTCGACAGTCGGATCTCCCATAATATCCGTTCGAAGTCAATGGTCGAAATTCATGAACTGCCGCAGCGCGGCGCGTTCTATTCAGGCCATTATATATATATATATATATATATATTTCGTAGATTTTCTTTACAAAACGTATTTTATAAATCGTTTTAAATTCGTTTTCTAAACGATTTCAACTTCATATTCAATTTCAAATCAAAATTGAATATTCCATATCATCGATATATAAATGATAATATTTTCAAAACATTATATTTTGAAATCAATTCCTTTTCGATATTCATTATAAAAACGAATAAAATCGATATAAATATCGTTCACGTCAAAATGGTGTCAATCTAATCGACACGGCTTTATATATTTCTGTTTCAAATATTTCAATTCAAATATTTTATTTCAAATATTTCATTTCAAATATTTTATTTCAAATATTTCATAATATTCGATACTTCTGAACCGGAATCAGGCACAGTCAATTACCATATAATGTTAATTATATGGATTCCATACAACACGTGTATATAATAGCAACGATAAATAATCCACCATCATCCAAAGTGCACAACACAACTGTCTGTCAACCTATCGATCGACACACAACTAATTATTGGGACTAGTGTACATCAAATATCATCCCAATACCCGTGTGGGGTTTCACATCAACAAACACTGAATATTATTTGTGCAGTTGGGCGACGTGTAAAATTTATCGTCCCAATCAATATCAGTTAAAACAGTGTACATAAACAAATCGTCTGATTTGTAAATGAATTTTATTTTATTCACACACACGTTAAAAATTATATTTTTAACGATAAAATATTTTATTTCAACACATGAATTTCTATTCAGTTCATTTACACAATAAAATGATATTTTTATTTTTCTATCTTATTATAGAAAATTTCGACGGCATAATGGCACGATACTAGAAACGGGACAAGGCCTAGCCTTATCCCCGGTCTAGTAATGGCCCACGCCATACACATATCATCAAATCAATTCCATTATTCACACCACAAAATTCCAACAAATAATCTAATCAATCACCAAACAACCAAACAAACAAGTCCATGGTCTGTGGACGATGGTGTCGGGTGCTACTAAACACCGTCTGAATCCTAGTATATATTTTATAACTAGAAAAGAGATTTAAAGTGAAAAGTTCTCACAGAGGGTTCCACTCTGCCGTGCTTTGCTTTTAAACTGTTGAACCTTTTCGATCTGCTTGAAATTCCAATGTAGTTCTTTTCACGCTGTTCAAATAAAAATTATATTTTTATTACTTCACTTCAATAAATAAAAATCATATTTTTATTTCTACTTCATATATTTTTACAACGCTTCATTCTATATAAAAATTATATTTTAAACAAAATCACTTCTTTATATTGTTAATTCGCTACAACACATACAAAGATCGTATTTTTATAATCACTACTATATAAAGATAATATTTTTATATTCTCCATTATATAAAAATCATATTTTCCTTCAATGCGATGTATATACAAATCTCAACTTTTGTAAACAAAAATCTAGTCTTTCTGAATATAAAAATTCAATCTTTTTGAATATAAAAATCCACCCTTTTTTTAATACAAAAATATCGTCTTCACGAATATAAAGATCCCACCTTTTCTAATATAAAACTCTTGTCTTTATGAATATAAAAATCCAAACTTTTCTAATAATAAAAAAAAATCTCTCCTTTACCTAAAGAAAAATCTAATCTTTACTTACTCAAAGATTGTATTTTTACTTTATTGTCTGCTTCATTAGTAATTTAAATGATTACATTAAGTAAAATATAACAAAAACTCACTGGTTATCGAATCTAGGCGGAGCAGGTTCGTAGGGGAGGAGGAGATGCTTCTGACCAGCGTCGATGGGCCCTGCAATTGGCGGTGCGTGGCTATCCTCTTCGATTTGGGCAAGGGGCGTTGGTATTGGGGTTCTCGAGGTTCGAAATGGAGGAAAAGGGGAGGGTTTGGGTCTGTTTTGCGAAGAAGAGGGAGGGAAGAAAGAAGAGGGGCGGTGGATGGTCGGCCTTAGGCGCGGAGGGGTCTGGGGCATTGGCGGGTTCGAGGTGGGAGGCTGTTTAGGGGCGCGGGTCGATTTAGAGGAAGGGAGGGAGAGATGGACGGGGAAGGAGGAGGCCGGGGAGGGGATGGCGCCGTCGATCGGCGCTGGCATGGCGGTGGTGGGGCGCGCCCCCTTGGCGACGGCGATTGGGAGGCTAGGGCTCCGTCGCCCCCTTATGTTTTTTTTAATTTATTTTTAAAGTATCGGGGAGAGAGAGTGTGGAGAGGGGGCTATTATATATTTTATTTATTATTTAATTGAATTTGGAATTCTATAAAATACCCTTTTCATTCGGACTTGAAATCGAACCCACCGACTATCGTCCCTAGTGAATTTCCCCTATTCTGAACACAATGGGATATGTATCACAAGCTGATTCGATCGTTTCGATCAGTTTTCGTCAAAATCAACATATAACTCTATATATTGAATTTGAACGCGCATTTCAATTTACCGGGGTCACGTACTAACTCGAAAAATCCCAAAAAAATATTTTCTGGCTTTGTATTTATGATACGGTCCTAACAAAACTAGTTTCGTCCAATTCTGAGACCGTTTGATAAATGACCATTTTTCAGTCGATTAAAATCAACTTAAACTGGTCAAACGCGTTTTCCTTTGCCACGCTCACATACTGATTCGAAAAATTATGAAAATTGGAATCTAGCAATAACTTGACATCACGGATCCAACAAAAGTGGTTTCGTCGAAATCCGAGGACGTTTGCAAAATTTCCATTTTTAAGGGACAGAATTCCATAGCGACTATTCTGAATTTTCAACTGGGCATAACTTTTGATTCCCGCTATGAAATTTCAATTTTTCGGATTTGTTGGAAATATATTCTCAATTAGATTCTATTATTTTTGGTTTCGCTAAATTCCGGTTTATTTTGAATCCTGTACATTCATTTGAAGTTTGAAATCGAATTATCGAACTACCGCACCATTTTCAATTCCTTTTATATTTTAAAATTAATATTTATATTCTAACGACGATCTATATAAATATATACGTTCGAATTCTATTCGAAATAAATTTCCCGTCGTTATTATTTAAAATAATTCATTTTAAATATTCAAAATTCATTAAAATTGCCAAAATAAAAATTTTAAAGTGGCCCAGATTTTCGGGTTGTTACAATCTCCCCCACTTAAAAATTTTCGTCCCCAAAAAGGAACGAAGCCGAAAGTTGTTTTAAAAACCAACTCAACTTTCAAAATTTTCATTACGGATTAAGTTCTTCAACTTTTCAGTTTCTAAGAACTTTTCAAATTTTTCAAAAATTTTGACTAACACCCTAAATTTTCGAAAATTTTCGCCATAACCTCCCCTGCACCGGGGACTTCGGGATATTTCATATAGCCTCCCATGGTCTTCTTCTATCCAAAAGAAAAAGCCAAGCGGCTAGCCAATCGGCTCATAAAATCACCCAAAACTCAAGAAATACAATAAACATGTACCTATTTGTCGGGCAAACAATTTTATTCCTCTTCTCTAGCCTCCTTGCTATGACCTGCTCAATAGATATATATGTACATGCATGCAAATGCGACTAATTTTTAATTCAGTTCTATATTTGACCAATTTGGTTAAAGGTTCAACATTTAATTATTCAAACAATAATCAAACAACACGACCAGCAATCAATTAGTGAATTAACATTTCAAATTCATAACTTTGATATATAGTCAAAAATCACATTTTTGGTGTCAATTCACAACAATGTATTCTAGCTATATTTTGGTCCTCACACCAGCCTAATGGAAATATAGAAATCTCACTTTCGTAACTCGACAATAAATACTGGCGATGGTGCCCCACCACTAGAATTATCCCCGGGCAACCAGAGTGTGATTCTATAACTATCCAGTATATTAAAACCTCGAATACACGTTTATAGGACGTATATGCAAAATCTTTATATATCGGATTGTCCAAATTCAATATAAATAAATATTCAAATACGTATAATACGATTTAAATTTTAAAACAACGTTGGTTTTCATTTAAAAAATATACTCTTCACACTCGTTCTAGGATACTACTGATCCCATCTCTAACGAGTCATTCCCTTTTGATATTACTAATCCAATCTCTGATGAATTCTTTCGTATGGTTCTAATGTGTCTTGTTCTCGAGCTTTGTAAACCAAAGCTCTGATACCAAGCTGAAAGAACCCGTAACTTCCCCGTTAAGGAAAGAGCGGATACTTTGAGAACAACACACAAAAGAACGCAGACGGAAGGACATTTCATTGTTTATTACAACAATTCATCAGAATATAAGAATATACAGAGTATTAGCAAATAAAATACATTCGATAAATATCAGAGATTACAATAAATTACATAGCAGCGGAAATTAAAACAAAATACAAATGAAGGAGATATACGGATACAAAGCTTTCCGAACATCATTCCAGCTGTAAACCAGGTTCCTGTGGGATATAAATCTGCAAAACCAAAACTAATAGCTGCCTGTGTCGAAAATAAGGGCACCCAGAGTTTAGGTTAAAACAATAAACTCCAGGTCAGTCATGTGACTGGTGTGAGAACTAAAACAATTATTAATCTTTATTTTAAAGTTAGGTAAATCAAGGGACCACGCCGTATAACACGGAACGGGTTTCCTCCCAAGAATACCAGTGCATAAAACAATAGCGCAATACTAAATAAAGAACAATGAAGCTATTATAAGACCCAGGTCCCATCACACAATGCAGCGCAAGCCGGAGGATAGGGTTTTCCCTTATAATAGCCAAAGCATGCTTGATACATTTAAAACAAATCATTTGATACTATAATAAGTGTATAGTGTTTAAAACAATTTCAATCATAAGTATCAGTCATAGACGGCATGGGTACCATATATCATGTCGCCATACTAGGCTCTACAATCAAAACCGCACAGTCACGTATTTGGAAATTGGATTTCCGTCATGAACCAAGGCAAAAAATAGTCCTTACCGACTTCGCGAATCTCTAGCCCGAGCCACAGGGTCAGAGCGCATCGACCCTTGGAGCGACAGGGCTGGTCCACCGATGTGGATTAAAATTCCTGAACACTGCGTTTCCCCGCCCTTTGGGGCGTAAATGAGTCCACTGACTCCATCGGTTCGAGAACGACCGATGTATCCGAGGCACCTCGCAACAACAACAACCACACAAGTGAAAAATATATAAATGTCAGCTAGTTTAAGCACTGACATCACCTAGCTAGAAGAAAACGCATGTCCTCCCTGAGGTCCTCGTCCTGTTTTTGGTTCATACCGGGGTGTGAGGCTTGCGAATTAACGCTACATAAAGCTACGCCATAAAGGCCATGCTTCGATCATAAAACACAAGACTTTGCTTTTCAACAGAAGCCTTGATCATTTGCATCTCAGCATGCCACACAGGCAATTCACGCTATGCAACCGTTATCAATCACACAGAATGAAATCCGATGTCAGACACACATCCAATTACAAGTCCGTTCTGGGTCTGAACGAAACCGGAGGCACTTTATACCTCGCATATCCATTGATCTCCAAATACATCTGGACGACCACCAACTATTTCCCTCCTCTTGGGTGTACAGCCGAATCAGGATCATCAGTAGTTATCCAAACTATGTGAAGACCTCCGGTCTTCGACCACCGTCCTCATCTTCGACTTATCGTCGTATTAGTTATTCAGAATGGGATAAACCCGGTCTTTAGGAATAACTCGCTTATATAATAAACAAGTGTTACACAAACACAACATACGCCTCATTCCTAGTTCATCAGTCACTAACCGTAAATTAGCAAGAGAATAATTCCCCAAATATTAACCCCGAAGGCCGAAACCATTCTTCTTAGCTAAGCTATAGTTAGTTTCTAAATTTCACATTCATAGGGAAAGGTTGCCATTATTTTTATCAAAGATAAATTATTTAAATTTATTCTTTAATCTTCTTTTGAATTTCAATTCAAACCAAATTATGGTTTATCCAAACTAGTCGGGATTAACGAACCTTACCGAAGTAATCAATTGTTAAATTTCCCAATCCCAACCCATTCATCCCATGAAGTAAAACTGGTAATACTTCATATCTAACACCACAGTGTTATCGGTAAATTCAATTACCATTTCACGTTTAAATCTAATTAAAGATTTAACTATCGTCTGGAGTAAAACTGGTAATACTTCATATCAAATTCACTTTTCAATCTATTTAAAGATTGATTAAAACTCCATTTTGTTTTAATCTTTAACTGGGTTAAAGAACCAATTTCATTTAAAACACGGTTCACGATAAACCCAAAATCAATTCCCATTCAATTCCAATTAAATTCCATATAATTGGTATAATTCATTAAATCTAAATAAAAAGATTTAATCCTTTTTCTCAACTGGGTTTAAGAACAGTGTTAATGAAGACACCATTCACGACAAACCCAAATCCCATTTGATATTAAGTTTAAGGCTCTGAATAGAAAATATATCGGCTTATATTCAATATCAAATTCTACGACCAACAAATATCGTATTGGAAATAACGATATAAATATATCTTTCAAATTTCCATAACAATATCTATATAATCACAAAATCCCACATCGAAATATTCCGAAGACAATTTCGATTCAAATCCATTTCCAATCTATATATTGTAAATCCTGGTTATTTTTAAAACCATTTCAAATTCAATTTATTTATTTATTTTAAAAATAAATGGATTTTAATTCTAGTTCAAAATTAGTTCATTTCGATAAAAGTCTATTTTTATCTTTCAAATAGGGAGTTTTTCATCCCAATTCTTTCCAAATCATTTCTTATGATTTTACACTAATTATTGATATTTTTAATAATTTTATCAAGGCCCGTACAGTCGATTTCCATCAACGGTCATCGAACTGCACTTACAGCGACCTTTTCCAAATTTGATTTGGACATAATTCCAAATCCAACCGTTAGATTTCTAATTTCTAATATTCGTTAGAAAGCTCTTTTCGATACGAACCCAACGGTTCCAGTTTTAGGAGGATCCGATGGTCGGATCTCTCGTAATATCTGTTCGAAGTCAATGGTCGAAATTCACGAACTGCCGCAGCGCGGCGCGTTCTATTCAGGCCATTATATATATATATATATATATATATATATATATATATATATATATATAATATATTATATATATATTTCGTCGATTTTCTTTTCAAAACATATTTTATAAATCGTTTTAAATTCGTTTTCAAAATGATTTCAACTTCATATTCAATTTCAAATCAAAATTGAATATTCCATATCATCGATATATAAATGATAATATTTTCAAAACATTATATTTTGAAATCAATTCCTTTTTGATATTCATTATAAATACGAATAAAATCGATATAAATATCGTTCACGTCAAAATGGCGTCAATCTAATCGACACGGCTTTATATATTTCTATTTCAAATATTTCTATTCTAATATTTATATTTAAAATATTTCTATTCAAATATTTCTATTCAAATATTTCATTTCAAATATTTTATTTCAAATATTTCATTTCAATTATTTTATTTCAAATATCTCATAATATTCGATACTTCTGAACCGGAATCAGGCACAGTCAATTACCATATAATGTTAATTATATGGATTCCATACAACACATGTATATAATAGCAACGATAAATAATCAACCATCATCCAAAGTGCACAACACAACTGTCTGTCAACCTATCGATCGACACACAACTAATTATTGGGACTAGTGTACGTCAAATATCATCCCAATACCCGTGTGGGGTTTCACATCAACAAACACTGAATATTATTTGTACAGTTGGGTGACGTGTAAAATTTATCATCCCAATCAATATCAGTTAAAATAGTGTACATAAACAAATCGTCTGATTTGTAAATGAATTTTATTTTATTCACACACACGTTAAAAATTATATTTTTAACGATAAAATATTTTATTTCAACACATGAATTTCTATTCAGTTCATTTACACAATAAAATGATATTTTTATTTTTCTAACTTATTTTAGAAAATTTCGACGGCATAACGGCACGATATTAGAAACGGGACAAGGCCTTGCCTTATCCCCGGTCTAGTGATGGCCCACGCCATACACATATCATCAAATCAATTCCATTATTCACACCACAAAATTCCAACAAATAATATAATCAATCACCAAACAACCAAACAAACAAGTCCATGGTCTATGGACGATGATGTCGGGTGCTACTAAACACCATCTGCATCCTAGTATATATTTTATAACTAGAAAAGAGATTTAAAGTGAAAAGTTCTCACAGAGGGTTCCACTCTGTCGTGCTTTGCTTTTGAACTGTTGAACCTTTTCGATCTGCTTGAAATTCCAATGTAGTTCTTTTCACGTTGTTCAAATAAAAATTATATTTTTATTACTTCACTTCAATAAATAAAAATCATATTTTTATTTCTACTTCATATATTTTTACAACGCTTCATTCTATATAAAAATTATATTTTAAACAAAATCACTTCTTTATATTGTTAATTCGCTTCAACACATACAAAGATCGTATTTTTATAATCTCTACTATATAAAGATAATATTTTTATATTCTCCATTATATAAAAATCATATTTTCCTTCAATGCGATGTATATAAAAATCTCAACTTTTGTATACAAAAATCTAGTCTTTCTGAATATAAAAATTCAATCTTTTCGAATATAAAAATCCACCCTTTTTTTAATATAAAAATCTCGTCTTCACGAATATAAAGATCCCACCTTTTCAAATATAAAACTCTCGTCTTTATGAATATAAAAATCCAACCTTTTCTAATAATAAAAAAATCTCCTTTACCTAAAGAAAAATCTAATCTTTACTTACTTAAAGATTGTATTTTTACTTTATTGGCTGCTTAATTAGTAATTTAAATGATTACATTAAGTAAAATATAACAAAAACTCACCGGTTATCGAATCTAGGTGGAGCAGGTTCGTAGGGGAGGAGGAGATGCTCCTGACCAGCGTCGGTAGGCCCTGCAATTGGCGGTGCGTAGCTGTCCTCTTCGATTTGGGCAAGGGGCGTTGGTATTGGGGTTCTCGAGGTCCGAAATGGAGGAAAAGGGGAGGGTTTGGGTCTGTTTTGCGAAGAAGAGGGAGGGAAGACAGAAGAGGGGCGGTGGATGGTCGGCCTGAGGCGCGGAGGGGTCTGGGGCATTGGCGGGTTCGAGGTGGGAGGCTGTTTGGGGCGCGGGTCGATTTAGAGGAAGGGAGGGAGAGATGGACGATGAAGGAGGAGGCCGGCGAGGGGATGGCGCCGTCGATCGGCGCTTGCATGGCGGTGGTGGGGCGCGCCCCCCTGGCGACGGTGATTCGGAGGCTAGGGCTCCGTCGCCCCCTTCTGTTTTCTTTTTTTTAATTTACTTTTAAAGTATCGGGGAGAGAGAGTGTGGAGAGGGGGCTATTATATATTATATTTATTATTTAATTGAATTTGGAATTCTATAAAATACCCTTTTCATTCGGACTCGAAATCGAACCCACCGACTGTCGTCCCTAGCGAATTACCCCTATTCCGAACACAATGGGATATATATCGCAAGCTGATTCGATCGTTTCTATCAGTTTTCGTCAAAATCAACATATAACTGTAACACCCCACCTCCGCCAGGGTCACTCACAAGAGAATGCACTAGCTTTGGAGGGGCGTTGTGTAAGAACCCGTAACTTCCCCGTGAAGGAAAGCACGAATACTTTGAGAACAACACACAAAAGGACGCATACGGAAGAACATTTCATTGTTATTACAACAATTCCATCAGATACAAGAATATACAGAGTATAAATGAATAAATTACATTCGACAAATATCAGAGATTACAATAAGTTACATAGCAGCGGAAAAATATACAAAACACAACTAGAAGTGATACACGGATACAGAGCTTTCCGAGCATCGTTCCAGCTGTAAATCAGGACCCTGTGAATATAAATCTGCAAAACCAAAACTACTAGCTGCCCGTGTGGAAAATAGGGGCACCCAGAGTTTAGGTTAAAACAATAAACTCCAGGTCAGTCATGTGACTGGTGTGAGAACTAAAACAGTTATTTAAAACTTTACTTTAAAGATAGTAATTCAAGGGACCACGCCGTATAACACGGAACGGGTTTCCTCCCAAGAATACTAGTGCATATAACAAAACAGCGCAATGCTTTTTGGAAAAATGAAGCTATTATAAGACCCAGGTCCCATCACACAATGCAACGCAAGCCGGAGGATAGGGTTTTCCCTTATAATAGCCAAACATGCTTGGTACGTTTAAAACAAATCATTTGATACTATAATAAGTGTATAGTGTCAAAACAGTTTCAATCATAAATATCAATCATAGACGGCATGGGTACCATATATCATGTCGCCATACTAGTTCTACAATTAAAACCGCAATACACGTATTGGAAATTGGATTTCCGTCATGAGCCGAGGCAAGGGGCAAGCTCCTCTCCGATTCGAGACACTCTAGCAAATGTCCCAGGACCCCACTATGATCCTTGGATCTTCAGGGCCGGTCCTCTCTTACTTTTGAGGATTGGCAATTCCTGAACACACGTTTCCCGGTCCTTACAGACCTATATCCGAGGCGCCTCGCATTCCAACAACCACACAGGTGAAAAGTATATAAATGTCAGGGCTGGTAGGTCACTGACACCACCCTAGCTAGAAAGAAACGTCGTGCTCTCCCTGCAGTCACTATCCCGTTTTTGACTCATACCGAGGTGTGAGGCTCGCGAATTCACGTTATACACAAAGCTATGCCACACAGGCCGTGCTTTGATCATCAACCACAAGACTTTGCTTTTCAACAGAAGCCTTGATCAATTGCCACTTACGCATGCCACACAGGCAATTCACTCCATGCGTTTGATATCCATCAATATATAACCCCTGAGCTCGTACGTCTCAGAGAAGGGCGTTAAGCAAGAGAATAAATTCTCCGCCGCCAAACAGATATATATTTAATAGAGATCAATCACACGGACTAAAATCCAATGTCAGACACACAGTCCATTTACAAGTCCGTTCTGGGTCTGAACGAAACCGGAGGCACTTTCCTCGCATATCCATCCATCTCCAAGTACGTCTGGACGATCACCAACTGTTTCCCTCATCCTGGGTGTACAGCCCAATCAAGATCATCAGTAATCACCCAAACGATGTGAAGACTTCCGGTCTTCAACCACCGTCTTCATCTTCGACATCTCGTCGAATCGGTTATTCAGAATGGGTATAAACCCGGCCTTTCTGAATAACCCATGTATATAATTAAACGAATGTTACACAAACACAACAAACGCCTCATTCCAATTCAGAATATTCTTTTATTCACAAAATCACATTCTTAGGGAAATGTTCCCATTAATTTTATCCAAGATAAATTCTTCTAAATTTATCCTTTAATCCTCCTTTGGATATCATTTCAAACTAGTCGGGATTAACGAGCCACGCCGAAGTAATTATTTATTTTATTTCCCAATCCCAACCTATATCCCATGGATAAAACTGGTAATACTCCACATCTAACACCACGGTGTTATCGGTAAAATTAATTACCATTTCACGTTCAAATCTAATTAAAGATTTAACTATCGCTTTGGAGCAAAACTGGTGGTACTCCACTCTCGATCACTTTTCAGATTTGATAATTTAAATTATCAATTCACTTTTTAATCTAATTAAAGATTCATTAAAACTCCACTTAGCTTTAATCTTCTCAAAAATCAATATCCTGCCTTTAACTGGGTTAAAGAACCAATGTCATCAAAACACGATTCACGACAAACCCAAATGACATTTGATATTAAATACAAGGCTCTGAATAGAAAATATATCGACTTATATTCAATACCAAATTCTGAAACCAACAAATATCGTATCGGAAATAACGATATAAAATATATCTTTCAAATTCCCATAACAATATCTGTATAGTCACGAAATCCAACATCGAAATATCCCGAAGATAATTTCGATTCAGCTCCAGTCCAATCCACGTATTGGAAATTATCGATTATTTTCAAAATCACTTTCATATTCAATTTATTTATTTTAAAAATAAATTGATTTCAATTCTAGTTCAAAACTAGTTCATTTCGATAAAAATCTATTTTTATCTTTTCAAATGTGGAATTTTCCAGCCCAAATCTTTCCAATTCACATATTATAATTTTACACAAATTATAGATATTTTTAATAATTTTATCAAGACCCGTACAGTCGATTTCCAACAACGGCCATCGAACTGCACTTACAGCGACCTTTTTCGAATTTGATTTGGACATAATTCTAAATCCAACCGTTAGATTTCAAATTTCTAATATTCATTGGAAAGCTCTTTTCGATACGAACCCAACGGTTCCGGTTTTAGGAGAATCCGACGGTCGGATCTCCCGCAATGTCCGTTTGAAATAAATGGTCGAAATTCACGAACTACCGCGGCGCGGCGCGTTCTATTCAGGCCATTATATTATATATATAATATATATAATATATATTTCGTCGATTTCCTTTTAAAACGAATTTTATAAATCGTTTTAAATTCGTTTCAAAACAATTTCAACTTCCTTTTCAATTCAAATCAAAATTGAATTCTTCTTTATAAATTCGTTTTAAAATTCATTTCTATTCAATTCAAATTTCAATTCAATTTGAATTCATTTCAATTCACTTTCAATTCAATTTGAATTCGTTTTCAATTCATTTCGAAATCGTTTTCAATTCAATTCATTTCGAAATCGTTTTCAATTCAATTCATTTCGAAATCGTTTTCAATTCAATTCATTTCGAAATCGTTTTCAATTCAATTCGAATTCGCTATAATATTCATTTCAATTTGAATAAAATCGATATAAATATCGTTCACGTCAAAATGGCGCAAATCTAATCAACACGGCTTTATATTCTTCACAACTTCTTTATTTTATTCAACAAATGAATATTTATCCCATTCAACACATGAATCTATATTTCTTTCAACACACGACTAATCTCAACACATGAGTACTGTCAACACATCACTATTTTTGTTATGTAAAATATTTTATAAAACTATGGTATCTATCGTTTGATTTTTAATTAGACTTCTACTGGGAAGTAGTTCTAATCTTAAATATGATAAAGATGTAAATTTCATTGTATAAAATATTTCACTCAACACATGAACATCGTCAACACATGACTATTTTTATATTCAACACATGAATCTTCTTTTACAACATTCGTTATTTTCCCGATTGGAATGAGGCCCAATCCATCACCATATAACGTTAATTATATGGATTCCACACAACACATGTATATAATAACATTGATAAACAATCAATCATCAACCAAAGTGCACTACACTGCATAAGCATCAAATATAGATATCTGACGCTTATAACAGCCCGTCAATCAATCGATCGACATTTTTAATCAATCAGGATGAGTGAACTTCAAATTTCATCCCAACACCCGTGTGGGGTTTCAAACAATCAAACACAGATTTTATTTGTGCAGTTGGGCGATGTGTAAAATTTATCGACCCAATCAATATCAGTCAAATCAGTGTATACAAACAAATCGGCCGATTTGTTTATAAATATCTATTTATTCACTTTCACGTTAAAAATTATATTTTTAACGATCAAACTATTTTATTTTAACACTTGAATTTCTATTCAGTTCATTTATCAAATAAAATGATATTTTTATTTTTCTAACATTTTTTTTTTTAGAAAATTTCGGCGGCATAACGGCACGATACTAGAAACGGGACGAGGCCTAGCCTTATCCCCGGTCTAGTGAAGGCCCACGCCATTCACACATCAATCAAATCAATTTCAATTCACCAAACAATTCAATTTAAACCAAATAGACTAACCAACTACACAACCAAACAACTTAACAAACAAGCCATCCATGGTCTGTGGATGACGGGTGTCGGGTGCTACTAAGCACCGTCTGCATCCTAGTATATATAAATATAAACTAGAAAAAGAGAATTTAGAGTGAGAAGTTCTCACCGATAGCTATCCAACTTCACGACACTTCATTTTGATAGAAATCTTCATCTTCATCGTATCTTCGTCATCTTCGTTGCCCGTAGTCACTATATATATAAAAATCACATTTTTATATTTCGATGTCTTTAAAATAAATATCACATTTTTATTTATCCATTTTCAATTTAAAAATCATACTTTTATAATCACTTCATATATTTAAAAATCGAATTTTTACTATGCTATTCAATATATAAAAATCAAAATTTTTACTTACACGCTATATGGATAAAAATGCTATTTTTACACCGCTACTATATAGATAAAAATTCTATTTTTACATCGTTATTCTATATATAAAGATCTCGCCTTTTTACATTTAAAGATTTCACCTTTTTAAATTCAAAGATCTCACCTTTTTAAATTCAAAGATCTCACCTTTTTAAATTCAAAGATCTCACCTTTTTAAATTCAAAGATTTCACCTTTTTAAATTCAAAGATTTCACCTTTTTAAATTCTCATTTTTATTTTTCTACAAATATAAAGATCATATTTTCCTAATACAAAAATCTAAACTTTTATAAATTCAAAATCCTAACTTTTATAAATTCAAAATCCTAACTTTTATAAATTCAAAATCCTAACTTTTATAAATTAAAAATCCTAACTTTTATAAATTAAAAATCCTAACTTTTATAAATTCAAAATCCTAACTTTTATAAATTCAAAATCCTAACTTTTATAAATTAAAAATCCTAACTTTTATAAATTAAAAATAAAATAAGAAAAATCAGGTTTAAAGTAATTAAAAAAAATCAAAAAAAAAGTAAACTTACAGGGGGCTCGGGGTGGCGGTTGCTGACGTCAGCGCAGGGGGGGGGTCGGAGTTGTCGCTGGTGGCTGGAAAGGGGGCTGGAGGCGCTCGGCGTTCGGAGGTCTGGTAGGCGGATTAGGGTTGGTGGGTGTTTGCGTCACGGCTTCAGGGGGTTCGGGGGTCTCGATTTCAAGTGGAGGAGGAGGAGAGTAGGGGGAGGAGTGGGGCGGCGCTCTGGTCGGAGGGGGGGGGCGCGCGAGGTGGCGGCGGCGGCGGCTCTCCCCCCCCGTCGCCTTCGTCCTTTTTTTTTTTTTTTTTAAACTGAATCGAATGAATGAAAAAAAAGAGGGGGGGCAGCGGGTTAAAGGGGTTTTTTTTAATTAATTAATTTATTCACTAGAAGTTAACTTTTACATACGACCTCTAAACGAGGCCCACCGCCTGTCGTCCATAGCATATTACCCCTATTCTGAACACAATGGGATATGTATCACAGGTTGATTTGATCGTTTGAATCAGTTTCCGTTAAATTTACATTTAAATCACTATATTGAATTTTAAACGTACATTTCAAATTACCGGGGTCACACACTAACTCTAAAAATTCTCGAAAAATATTTTCTAGCTTCATATTGACGATACGGTCCTAACAAAACTAGTTTCGTCGAATTCTGAGACCGTTGGAAAAATGGCCAATTTCCAGTCGATTAAAATCAACTGAAACTGGTCAAATGCGTTTTCCTTTGCCACGCTCACATATTGATTCGAAAAATTACGAAATTTGGAATCTAGCAATAACTTGACATCACGAACCCAACAAAACTGGTTTCGTCGAAATCCGAGGTCATTTGCAAAATGTCCATTTTTAAGGGCCTGAATTCCATAGCGACTATTCAGAATTTTCAACTGGACATATCTTTTGATTCCCGATATGAAATCTTGATTGGTCGGATTCGTTGGAAAGATATTCACTATTAGATCCTAATGTTTTTGGTTTCACTAAAATCCGGATTGTTTTGCACCCGGTACATCCAATTGAAGTTTGAAATCGAATTATCGAACTACCGCGCCATTTTCAATTCTATTTATAATTATATATAATTATTTATATTCTAACGACGACGCGTATAATATATACGTCGAATTATATTCAAAATAAATTTCTCGTCGATATTATTTAAAATAATCTATTTTAAATATTCAAAATTCGCTAAAATTGCCAAAATAAAAATTTTAAACTGGCCCAGAATTTCCGGGTTATTACAATCTCCCCCACTTAAAACTTTTCGTCCCCGAAAAGGAACAAAGTCGAAAGTGGTTTGATTAATAAGCTCTACATTCGATCTGGCTTGCATTCTCCAACTCTTTAGTTTCTGAGAATTTTCAAAATCTCAAAAATTTGGCTAACACCCTAAATTTTTGAAAAATTTCGCCATAACCTCCCCTGCAATGGGAGCATCGGGGAATTTCAAATAGCTTCCCCGGTCCTTCAGATCTCAAAAAGAAAAAGAAAAAGCCAAGCGGCTAGCCAAGCGGCTAGCCAAGCGGCTAGCCAATAGGCTCATAAAATCATCATCACCCAAACAAAACAGGAAATTATGTAGTAAACATGTACCTATTTGTCGGGCAAACAAATTTTATTCTTCGGCTCTAGCCTCCTTGCTATGACCTGTTCAATGTAAGTATATGTATATGCAAGCAAATGCGACCAATTTCAATACAATTCAATATTTGGTTCCATTAGGCATAAATGGTTCAAAATTATCTAACAAATAACCAAACAACACAAACATCAATCAATTAGTGAATTAGAGTTTTCAAATTCATAATTTTGATACATATATACAAAAATCATGTTTTGATGCCAAATCACAACAATGTATTCTAGCTATATTGGTTTTGGTTCTCACACCAGCCTAATGGAAATATATAGATATCACACCTTCGAAACACGAATATAAATACTGATGATGTGGCCACATCATCAGAATTATCCCCGGGTGTCTAGAATGTGATTCTATATCTATCCAGTATATTAAAACTTCGACTATACGTTCATGACGCGTATACGCGAAATCTATATATACTCGATTGTCCATATTCAAAATAAATAAATATTCAAATACGTATAAAACGATTTAAATTTTAAAAATAAAATTGTTTTCAATTGAAAAATATACTCTTCACACTCGTTCTAAGATACTACTGATCCTATCACTAACGAGTAATTCTAATTGGATATTACTAATCCAATATCTGATGAATTCTTTCGTATGGTTCTAATGTGTCTTGTTCTCGAGCTCTGTAAACCAAAGCTCTGATACCACTGTAAGAACCCGTAACTTCCCCGTGAAGGAAAGCACGAATACTTTGAGAACAACACACAAAAGGACGCATACGGAAGAACATTTCATTGTTATTACAACAATTCCATCAGATACAAGAATATATAGAGTATAAATGAATAAATTACATTCGACAAATATCAGAGATTACAATAAGTTACATAGCAGCGGAAAAATATACAAAACACAACTAGAAGTGATACACGGATACAGAGCTTTCCGAGCATCGTTCCAGCTGTAAATCAGGACCCTGTGAATATAAATCTGCAAAACCAAAACTACTAGCTGCCCGTGTGGAAAATAGGGGCACCCAGAGTTTAGGTTAAAACAATAAACTCCAGGTCAGTCATGTGACTGGTGTGAGAACTAAAACAGTTATTTAAAACTTTACTTTAAAGATAGTAATTCAAGGGACCACGCCGTATAACACGGAACGGGTTTCCTCCCAAGAATACTAGTGCATATAACAAAACAGCGCAATGCTTTTTGGAAAAATGAAGCTATTATAAGACCCAGGTCCCATCACACAATGCAACGCAAGCCGGAGGATAGGGTTTTCCCTTATAATAGCCAAACATGCTTGGTACGTTTAAAACAAATCATTTGATACTATAATAAGTGTATAGTGTCAAAACAGTTTCAATCATAAATATCAATCATAGACGGCATGGGTACCATATATCATGTCACCATACTAGTTCTACAATTAAAACCGCAATACACGTATTGGAAATTGGATTTCCGTCATGAGCCGAGGCAAGGGGCAAGCTCCTCTCCGATTCGAGACACTCTAGCAAATGTCCCAGGACCCCACTATGATCCTTGGATCTTCAGGGCCGGTCCTCTCTTACTTTTGAGGATTGGCAATTCCAGAACACACGTTTCCCGGTCCTTACAGACCTATATCCGAGGCGCCTCGCATTCCAACAACCACACAGGTGAAAAGTATATAAATGTCAGGGCTGGTAGGTCACTGACACCACCCTAGCTAGAAAGAAACGTCGTGCTCTCCCTGCAGTCACTATCCCGTTTTTGACTCATACCGAGGTGTGAGGCTCGCGAATTCACGTTATACACAAAGCTATGCCACACAGGCCGTGCTTTGATCATCAACCACAAGACTTTGCTTTTCAACAGAAGCCTTGATCAATTGCCACTTACGCATGCCACACAGGCAATTCACTCCATGCGTTTGATATCCATCAATATATAACCCCTGAGCTCGTACGTCTCAGAGAAGGGCGTTAAGCAAGAGAATAAATTCTCCGCCGCCAAACAGATATATATTTAATAGAGATCAATCACACGGACTAAAATCCAATGTCAGACACACAGTCCATTTACAAGTCCGTTCTGGGTCTGAACGAAACCGGAGGCACTTTCCTCGCATATCCATCCATCTCCAAGTACGTCTGGACGATCACCAACTGTTTCCCTCATCCTGGGTGTACAGCCCAATCAAGATCATCAGTAATCACCCAAACGATGTGAAGACTTCCGGTCTTCAACCACCGTCTTCATCTTCGACATCTCGTCGAATCGGTTATTCAGAATGGGTATAAACCCGGCCTTTCTGAATAACCCATGTATATAATTAAACGAATATTACACAAACACAACAAACGCCTCATTCCAATTCAGAATATTCTTTTATTCACAAAATCACATTCTTAGGGAAATGTTCCCATTAATTTTATCCAAGATAAATTCTTCTAAATTTATTCTTTAATCCTCCTTTGGATATCATTTCAAACTAGTCGGGATTAACGAGCCACACCGAAGTAATTATTTATTTTATTTCCCAATCCCAACCTATATCCCATGGAGAAAACTGGTAATACTCCACATCTAACACCACGGTGTTATCGGTAAAATTAATTACCATTTCACGTTCAAATCTAATTAAAGATTTAACTATCGCTTTGGAGCAAAACTGGTGGTACTCCACTCTCGATCACTTTTCAGATTTGATAATTTAAATTATCAATTCACTTTTTAATCTAATTAAAGATTCATTAAAACTCCACTTAGCTTTATTCTTCTCAAAAATCAATATCCTGCCTTTAACTGGGTTAAAGAACCAATGTCATCAAAACACGATTCACGACAAACCCAAATGACATTTGATATTAAATACAAGGCTCTGAATAGAAAATATATCGACTTATATTCAATACCAAATTCTGAAACCAACAAATATCGTATCGGAAATAACGATATAAAATATATCTTTCAAATTCCCATAACAATATCTGTATAGTCACGAAATCCAACATCGAAATATCCCGAAGATAATTTCGATTCAGCTCCAGTCCAATCCACGTATTGGAAATTATCGATTATTTTCAAAATCACTTTCATATTCAATTTATTTATTTTAAAAATAAATTGATTTCAATTCTAGTTCAAAACTAGTTCATTTCGATAAAAATCTATTTTTATCTTTTCAAATGTGGAATTTTCCAGCCCAAATCTTTCCAATTCACATATTATAATTTTACACAAATTATAGATATTTTTAATAATTTTATCAAGACCCGTACAGTCGATTTCCAACAACGGCCATCGAACTGCACTTACAGCGACCTTTTTCGAATTTGATTTGGACATAATTCTAAATCCAACCGTTAGATTTCAAATTTCTAATATTCATTGGAAAGCTCTTTTCGATACGAACCCATTGGTTCCGGTTTTAGGAGAATCCGACGGTCGGATCTCCCGCAATGTCCGTTTGAAATAAATGGTCGAAATTCACGAACTACCGCGGCGCGGCGCGTTCTATTCAGGCCATTATATTATATATATAATATATATAATATATATTTCGTCGATTTCCTTTTAAAACGAATTTTATAAATCGTTTTAAATTCGTTTCAAAACAATTTCAACTTCCTTTTCAATTCAAATCAAAATTGAATTCTTCTTTATAAATTCGTTTTAAAATTCATTTCTATTCAATTCAAATTTCAATTCAATTTGAATTCATTTCAATTCACTTTCAATTCAATTTGAATTCGTTTTCAATTCATTTCGAAATCGTTTTCAATTCAATTCATTTCGAAATCGTTTTCAATTCAATTCATTTCGAAATCGTTTTCAATTCAATTCATTTCGAAATCGTTTTCAATTCAATTCGAATTCGCTATAATATTCATTTCAATTTGAATAAAATCGATATAAATATCGTTCACGTCAAAATGGCGCAAATCTAATCAACACGGCTTTATATTCTTCACAACTTCTTTATTTTATTCAACAAATGAATATTTATCCCATTCAACACATGAATCTATATTTCTTTCAACACACGACTAATCTCAACACATGAGTACTGTCAACACATCACTATTTTTGTTATGTAAAATATTTTATAAAACTATGGTATCTATCGTTTGATTTTTAATTAGACTTCTACTGGGAAGTAGTTCTAATCTTAAATATGATAAAGATGTAAATTTCATTGTATAAAATATTTCACTCAACACATGAACATCGTCAACACATGACTATTTTTATATTCAACACATGAATCTTCTTTTACAACATTCGTTATTTTCCCGATTGGAATGAGGCCCAATCCATCACCATATAACGTTAATTATATGGATTCCACACAACACATGTATATAATAACATTGATAAACAATCAATCATCAACCAAAGTGCACTACACTGCATAAGCATCAAATATAGATATCTGACGCTTATAACAGCCCGTCAATCAATCGATCGACATTTTTAATCAATCAGGATGAGTGAACTTCAAATTTCATCCCAACATCCGTGTGGGGTTTCAAACAATCAAACACAGATTTTATTTGTGCAGTTGGGCGATGTGTAAAATTTATCGACCCAATCAATATCAGTCAAATCAGTGTATACAAACAAATCGGCCGATTTGTTTATAAATATCTATTTATTCACTTTCACGTTAAAAATTATATTTTTAACGATCAAACTATTTTATTTTAACACTTGAATTTCTATTCAGTTCATTTATCAAATAAAATGATATTTTTATTTTTCTAACATTTTTTTTTTAGAAAATTTCGGCGGCATAACGGCACGATACTAGAAACGGGACGAGGCCTAGCCTTATCCCCGGTCTAGTGAAGGCCCACGCCATTCACACATCAATCAAATCAATTTCAATTCACCAAACAATTCAATTTAAACCAAATAGACTAACCAACTACACAACCAAACAACTTAACAAACAAGCCATCCATGGTCTGTGGATGACGGGTGTCGGGTGCTACTAAGCACCGTCTGCATCCTAGTATATATAAATATAAACTAGAAAAAGAGAATTTAGAGTGAGAAGTTCTCACCGATAGCTATCCAACTTCACGACACTTCATTTTGATAGAAATCTTCATCTTCATCGTATCTTCGTCATCTTCGTTGCCCGTAGTCACTATATATATAAAAATCACATTTTTATATTTCGATGTCTTTAAAATAAATATCACATTTTTATTTATCCATTTTCAATTTAAAAATCATACTTTTATAATCACTTCATATATTTAAAAATCGAATTTTTACTATGCTATTCAATATATAAAAATCGAAATTTTTACTTACACGCTATATGGATAAAAATGCTATTTTTACACCGCTACTATATAGATAAAAATTCTATTTTTACATCGTTATTCTATATATAAAGATCTCGCCTTTTTACATTTAAAGATTTCACCTTTTTAAATTCAAAGATCTCACCTTTTTAAATTCAAAGATCTCACCTTTTTAAATTCAAAGATCTCACCTTTTTAAATTCAAAGATTTCACCTTTTTAAATTCAAAGATTTCACCTTTTTAAATTCAAAGATTTCACCTTTTTAAATTCTCATTTTTATTTTTCTACAAATATAAAGATCATATTTTCCTAATACAAAAATCTAAACTTTTATAAATTCAAAATCCTAACTTTTATAAATTCAAAATCCTAACTTTTATAAATTCAAAATCCTAACTTTTATAAATTAAAAATCCTAACTTTTATAAATTAAAAATCCTAACTTTTATAAATTCAAAATCCTAACTTTTATAAATTCAAAATCCTAACTTTTATAAATTAAAAATCCTAACTTTTATAAATTAAAAATAAAATAAGAAAAATCAGGTTTAAAGTAATTAAAAAAAATCAAAAAAAAAAAGTAAACTTACAGGGGGCTCGGGGTGGCGGTTGCTGACGTCAGCGCAGGGGGGGGGTCGGAGTTGTCGCTGGTGGCTGGAAAGGGGGCTGGAGGCGCTCGGCGTTCGGAGGTCTGGTAGGCGGATTAGGGTTGGTGGGTGTTTGCGTCACGGCTTCAGGGGGTTCGGGGGTCTCGATTTCAAGTGGAGGAGGAGGAGAGTAGGGGGAGGAGTGGGGCGGCGCTCTGGTCGGAGGGGGGGGCGCGCAAGGTGGCGGCGGCGGCGGCTCTCCCCCCCGTCGCCTTCGTCCCTTTTTTTTTATTATTATTTTAAAACTGAATCGAATGAATGAAAAAAAAGAGGGGGGGGCAGCGGGTTAAAGGGTTTTTTTTTTAATTAATTAATTTATTCACTAGAAGTTGACTTTTACATACGACCTCTAAACGAGGCCCACCGCCTGTTGTCCATAGCATATTACCCCTATTCTGAACACAATGGGATATGTATCACAGGTTGATTTGATCGTTTGAATCAGTTTCCGTTAAATTTACATTTAAATCACTATATTGAATTTTAAACGTACATTTCAAATTACCGGGGTCACACACTAACTCTAAAAATTCTCGAAAAATATTTTCTAGCTTCATATTGACGATACGGTCCTAACAAAACTAGTTTCGTCGAATTCTGAGACCGTTGGAAAAATGGCCAATTTCCAGTCGATTAAAATCAACTGAAACTGGTCAAATGCGTTTTCCTTTGCCACGCTCACATATTGATTCGAAAAATTACGAAATTTGGAATCTAGCAATAACTTGACATCACGAACCCAACAAAACTGGTTTCGTCGAAATCCGAGGTCATTTGCAAAATGTCCATTTTTAAGGGCCTGAATTCCATAGCGACTATTCAGAATTTTCAACTGGACATATCTTTTGATTCCCGATATGAAATCTTGATTGGTCGGATTCGTTGGAAAGATATTCACTATTAGATCCTAATGTTTTTGGTTTCACTAAAATCCGGATTGTTTTGCACCCGGTACATCCAATTGAAGTTTGAAATCGAATTATCGAACTACCGCGCCATTTTCAATTCTATTTATAATTATATATAATTATTTATATTCTAACGACGACGCGTATAATATATACGTCGAATTATATTCAAAATAAATTTCTCGTCGATATTATTTAAAATAATTTATTTTAAATATTCAAAATTCGCTAAAATTGCCAAAATAAAAATTTTAAACTGGCCCAGAATTTCCGGGTTATTACAATCTCCCCCACTTAAAACTTTTCGTCCCCGAAAAGGAACAAAGTCGAAAGTGGTTTGATTAATAAGCTCTACATTCGATCTGGCTTGCATTCTCCAACTCTTTAGTTTCTGAGAATTTTCAAAATCTCAAAAATTTGGCTAACACCCTAAATTTTTGAAAAATTTCGCCATAACCTCCCCTGCAATGGGAGCATCGGGGAATTTCAAATAGCTTCCCCGGTCCTTCAGATCTCAAAAAGAAAAAGAAAAAGCCAAGCGGCTAGCCAATAGGCTCATAAAATCATCATCACCCAAACAAAACAGGAAATTATGTAGTAAACATGTACCTATTTGTCGGGCAAACAAATTTTATTCTTCGGCTCTAGCCTCCTTGCTATGACCTGTTCAATGTAAGTATATGTATATGCAAGCAAATGCGACCAATTTCAATACAATTCAATATTTGGTTCCATTAGGCATAAATGGTTCAAAATTATCTAACAAATAACCAAACAACACAAACATCAATCAATTAGTGAATTAGAGTTTTCAAATTCATAATTTTGATACATATATACAAAAATCATGTTTTGATGCCAAATCACAACAATGTATTCTAGCTATATTGGTTTTGGTTCTCACACCAGCCTAATGGAAATATATAGATATCACACCTTCGAAACACGAATATAAATACTGATGATGTGGCCACATCATCAGAATTATCCCCGGGTGTCTAGAATGTGATTCTATATCTATCCAGTATATTAAAACTTCGACTATACGTTCATGACGCGTATACGCGAAATCTATATATACTCGATTGTCCATATTCAAAATAAATAAATATTCAAATACGTATAAAACGATTTAAATTTTAAAAATAAAATTGTTTTCAATTGAAAAATATACTCTTCACACTCGTTCTAAGATACTACTGATCCTATCACTAACGAGTAATTCTAATTGGATATTACTAATCCAATATCTGATGAATTCTTTCGTATGGTTCTAATGTGTCTTGTTCTCGAGCTCTGTAAACCAAAGCTCTGATACCACTGTAAGAACCCGTAACTTCCCCGTGAAGGAAAGCACGAATACTTTGAGAACAACACACAAAAGGACGCATACGGAAGAACATTTCATTGTTATTACAACAATTCCATCAGATACAAGAATATATAGAGTATAAATGAATAAATTACATTCGACAAATATCAGAGATTACAATAAGTTACATAGCAGCGGAAAAATATACAAAACACAACTAGAAGTGATACACGGATACAGAGCTTTCCGAGCATCGTTCCAGCTGTAAATCAGGACCCTGTGAATATAAATCTGCAAAACCAAAACTACTAGCTGCCCGTGTGGAAAATAGGGGCACCCAGAGTTTAGGTTAAAACAATAAACTCCAGGTCAGTCATGTGACTGGTGTGAGAACTAAAACAGTTATTTAAAACTTTACTTTAAAGATAGTAATTCAAGGGACCACGCCGTATAACACGGAACGGGTTTCCTCCCAAGAATACTAGTGCATATAACAAAACAGCGCAATGCTTTTTGGAAAAATGAAGCTATTATAAGACCCAGGTCCCATCACACAATGCAACGCAAGCCGGAGGATAGGGTTTTCCCTTATAATAGCCAAACATGCTTGGTACGTTTAAAACAAATCATTTGATACTATAATAAGTGTATAGTGTCAAAACAGTTTCAATCATAAATATCAATCATAGACGGCATGGGTACCATATATCATGTCGCCATACTAGTTCTACAATTAAAACCGCAATACACATATTGGAAATTGGATTTCCGTCATGAGCCGAGGCAAGGGGCAAGCTCCTCTCCGATTCGAGACACTCTAGCAAATGTCCCAGGACCCCACTATGATCCTTGGATCTTCAGGGCCGGTCCTCTCTTACTTTTG
The DNA here is from genome assembly GCA_030737875.1 of Allium sativum. NCBI lineage: Eukaryota > Viridiplantae > Streptophyta > Magnoliopsida > Asparagales > Amaryllidaceae > Allium > Allium sativum. The sequence continues at coordinate 1,055,138,265 of CM060918.1, forward strand.
AGGATTGGCAATTCCTGAACACACGTTTCCCGGTCCTTACAGACCTATATCCGAGGCGCCTCGCATTCCAACAACCACACAGGTGAAAAGTATATAAATGTCAGGGCTGGTAGGTCACTGACACCACCCTAGCTAGAAAGAAACGTCGTGCTCTCCCTGCAGTCACTATCCCGTTTTTGACTCATACCGAGGTGTGAGGCTCGCGAATTCACGTTATACACAAAGCTATGCCACACAGGCCGTGCTTTGATCATCAACCACAAGACTTTGCTTTTCAACAGAAGCCTTGATCAATTGCCACTTACGCATGCCACACAGGCAATTCACTCCATGCGTTTGATATCCATCAATATATAACCCCTGAGCTCGTACGTCTCAGAGAAGGGCGTTAAGCAAGAGAATAAATTCTCCGCCGCCAAACAGATATATATTTAATAGAGATCAATCACACGGACTAAAATCCAATGTCAGACACACAGTCCATTTACAAGTCCGTTCTGGGTCTGAACGAAACCGGAGGCACTTTCCTCGCATATCCATCCATCTCCAAGTACGTCTGGACGATCACCAACTGTTTCCCTCATCCTGGGTGTACAGCCCAATCAAGATCATCAGTAATCACCCAAACGATGTGAAGACTTCCGGTCTTCAACCACCGTCTTCATCTTCGACATCTCGTCGAATCGGTTATTCAGAATGGGTATAAACCCGGCCTTTCTGAATAACCCATGTATATAATTAAACGAATATTACACAAACACAACAAACGCCTCATTCCAATTCAGAATATTCTTTTATTCACAAAATCACATTCTTAGGGAAATGTTCCCATTAATTTTATCCAAGATAAATTCTTCTAAATTTATTCTTTAATCCTCCTTTGGATATCATTTCAAACTAGTCGGGATTAACGAGCCACACCGAAGTAATTATTTATTTTATTTCCCAATCCCAACCTATATCCCATGGAGAAAACTGGTAATACTCCACATCTAACACCACGGTGTTATCGGTAAAATTAATTACCATTTCACGTTCAAATCTAATTAAAGATTTAACTATCGCTTTGGAGCAAAACTGGTGGTACTCCACTCTCGATCACTTTTCAGATTTGATAATTTAAATTATCAATTCACTTTTTAATCTAATTAAAGATTCATTAAAACTCCACTTAGCTTTAATCTTCTCAAAAATCAATATCCTGCCTTTAACTGGGTTAAAGAACCAATGTCATCAAAACACGATTCACGACAAACCCAAATGACATTTGATATTAAATACAAGGCTCTGAATAGAAAATATATCGACTTATATTCAATACCAAATTCTGAAACCAACAAATATCGTATCGGAAATAACGATATAAAATATATCTTTCAAATTCCCATAACAATATCTGTATAGTCACGAAATCCAACATCGAAATATCCCGAAGATAATTTCGATTCAGCTCCAGTCCAATCCACGTATTGGAAATTATCGATTATTTTCAAAATCACTTTCATATTCAATTTATTTATTTTAAAAATAAATTGATTTCAATTCTAGTTCAAAACTAGTTCATTTCGATAAAAATCTATTTTTATCTTTTCAAATGTGGAATTTTCCAGCCCAAATCTTTCCAATTCACATATTATAATTTTACACAAATTATAGATATTTTTAATAATTTTATCAAGACCCGTACAGTCGATTTCCAACAACGGCCATCGAACTGCACTTACAGCGACCTTTTTCGAATTTGATTTGGACATAATTCTAAATCCAACCGTTAGATTTCAAATTTCTAATATTCATTGGAAAGCTCTTTTCGATACGAACCCAACGGTTCCGGTTTTAGGAGAATCCGACGGTCGGATCTCCCGCAATGTCCGTTTGAAATAAATGGTCGAAATTCACGAACTACCGCGGCGCGGCGCGTTCTATTCAGGCCATTATATTATATATATAATATATATAATATATATTTCGTCGATTTCCTTTTAAAACGAATTTTATAAATCGTTTTAAATTCGTTTCAAAACAATTTCAACTTCCTTTTCAATTCAAATCAAAATTGAATTCTTCTTTATAAATTCGTTTTAAAATTCATTTCTATTCAATTCAAATTTCAATTCAATTTGAATTCATTTCAATTCACTTTCAATTCAATTTGAATTCGTTTTCAATTCATTTCGAAATCGTTTTCAATTCAATTCATTTCGAAATCGTTTTCAATTCAATTCATTTCGAAATCGTTTTCAATTCAATTCATTTCGAAATCGTTTTCAATTCAATTCGAATTCGCTATAATATTCATTTCAATTTGAATAAAATCGATATAAATATCGTTCACGTCAAAATGGCGCAAATCTAATCAACACGGCTTTATATTCTTCACAACTTCTTTATTTTATTCAACAAATGAATATTTATCCCATTCAACACATGAATCTATATTTCTTTCAACACACGACTAATCTCAACACATGAGTACTGTCAACACATCACTATTTTTGTTATGTAAAATATTTTATAAAACTATGGTATCTATCGTTTGATTTTTAATTAGACTTCTACTGGGAAGTAGTTCTAATCTTAAATATGATAAAGATGTAAATTTCATTGTATAAAATATTTCACTCAACACATGAACATCGTCAACACATGACTATTTTTATATTCAACACATGAATCTTCTTTTACAACATTCGTTATTTTCCCGATTGGAATGAGGCCCAATCCATCACCATATAACGTTAATTATATGGATTCCACACAACACATGTATATAATAACATTGATAAACAATCAATCATCAACCAAAGTGCACTACACTGCATAAGCATCAAATATAGATATCTGACGCTTATAACAGCCCGTCAATCAATCGATCGACATTTTTAATCAATCAGGATGAGTGAACTTCAAATTTCATCCCAACATCCGTGTGGGGTTTCAAACAATCAAACACAGATTTTATTTGTGCAGTTGGGCGATGTGTAAAATTTATCGACCCAATCAATATCAGTCAAATCAGTGTATACAAACAAATCGGCCGATTTGTTTATAAATATCTATTTATTCACTTTCACGTTAAAAATTATATTTTTAACGATCAAACTATTTTATTTTAACACTTGAATTTCTATTCAGTTCATTTATCAAATAAAATGATATTTTTATTTTTCTAACATTTTTTTTTTTAGAAAATTTCGGCGGCATAACGGCACGATACTAGAAACGGGACGAGGCCTAGCCTTATCCCCGGTCTAGTGAAGGCCCACGCCATTCACACATCAATCAAATCAATTTCAATTCACCAAACAATTCAATTTAAACCAAATAGACTAACCAACTACACAACCAAACAACTTAACAAACAAGCCATCCATGGTCTGTGGATGACGGGTGTCGGGTGCTACTAAGCACCGTCTGCATCCTAGTATATATAAATATAAACTAGAAAAAGAGAATTTAGAGTGAGAAGTTCTCACCGATAGCTATCCAACTTCACGACACTTCATTTTGATAGAAATCTTCATCTTCATCGTATCTTCGTCATCTTCGTTGCCCGTAGTCACTATATATATAAAAATCACATTTTTATATTTCGATGTCTTTAAAATAAATATCACATTTTTATTTATCCATTTTCAATTTAAAAATCATACTTTTATAATCACTTCATATATTTAAAAATCGAATTTTTACTATGCTATTCAATATATAAAAATCGAAATTTTTACTTACACGCTATATGGATAAAAATGCTATTTTTACACCGCTACTATATAGATAAAAATTCTATTTTTACATCGTTATTCTATATATAAAGATCTCGCCTTTTTACATTTAAAGATTTCACCTTTTTAAATTCAAAGATCTCACCTTTTTAAATTCAAAGATCTCACCTTTTTAAATTCAAAGATCTCACCTTTTTAAATTCAAAGATTTCACCTTTTTAAATTCAAAGATTTCACCTTTTTAAATTCAAAGATTTCACCTTTTTAAATTCTCATTTTTATTTTTCTACAAATATAAAGATCATATTTTCCTAATACAAAAATCTAAACTTTTATAAATTCAAAATCCTAACTTTTATAAATTCAAAATCCTAACTTTTATAAATTCAAAATCCTAACTTTTATAAATTAAAAATCCTAACTTTTATAAATTAAAAATCCTAACTTTTATAAATTCAAAATCCTAACTTTTATAAATTCAAAATCCTAACTTTTATAAATTAAAAATCCTAACTTTTATAAATTAAAAATAAAATAAGAAAAATCAGGTTTAAAGTAATTAAAAAAAATCAAAAAAAAAGTAAACTTACAGGGGGCTCGGGGTGGCGGTTGCTGACGTCAGCGCAGGGGGGGGGGGTCGGAGTTGTCGCTGGTGGCTAGAAAGGGGGCTGGAGGCGCTCGGCGTTCGGAGGTCTGGTAGGCGGATTAGGGTTGGTGGGTGTTTGCGTCACGGCTTCAGGGGGTTCGGGGGTCTCGATTTCAAGTGGAGGAGGAGGAGAGTAGGGGGAGGAGTGGGGCGGCGCTCTGGTCGGAGGGGGGGGGCGCGCGAGGTGGCGGCGGCGGCGGCTCTCCCCCCCGTCGCCTTCGTCCCTTTTTTTTTATTATTATTTTAAAACTGAATCGAATGAATGAAAAAAAAGAGGGGGGGGGCAGCGGGTTAAAGGGTTTTTTTTTTTAATTAATTAATTTATTCACTAGAAGTTGACTTTTACATACGACCTCTAAACGAGGCCCACCGCCTGTTGTCCATAGCATATTACCCCTATTCTGAACACAATGGGATATGTATCACAGGTTGATTTGATCGTTTGAATCAGTTTCCGTTAAATTTACATTTAAATCACTATATTGAATTTTAAACGTACATTTCAAATTACCGGGGTCACACACTAACTCTTAAAATTCTCGAAAAATATTTTCTAGCTTCATATTGACGATACGGTCCTAACAAAACTAGTTTCGTCGAATTCTGAGACCGTTGGAAAAATGGCCAATTTCCAGTCGATTAAAATCAACTGAAACTGGTCAAATGCGTTTTCCTTTGCCACGCTCACATATTGATTCGAAAAATTACGAAATTTGGAATCTAGCAATAACTTGACATCACGAACCCAACAAAACTGGTTTCGTCGAAATCCGAGGTCATTTGCAAAATGTCCATTTTTAAGGGCCTGAATTCCATAGCGACTATTCAGAATTTTCAACTGGACATATCTTTTGATTCCCGATATGAAATCTTGATTGGTCGGATTCGTTGGAAAGATATTCACTATTAGATCCTAATGTTTTTGGTTTCACTAAAATCCGGATTGTTTTGCACCCGGTACATCCAATTGAAGTTTGAAATCGAATTATCGAACTACCGCGCCATTTTCAATTCTATTTATAATTATATATAATTATTTATATTCTAACGACGACGCGTATAATATATACGTCGAATTATATTCAAAATAAATTTCTCGTCGATATTATTTAAAATAATCTATTTTAAATATTCAAAATTCGCTAAAATTGCCAAAATAAAAATTTTAAACTGGCCCAGAATTTCCGGGTTATTACACGTTGTCTAGTTAAACATGCACAGAAATATTACAAGACAGAACATATAAAACAGCGGAAGAAAAACCAAATTTCATTACCTCATAAAATTATAAGGTCTAAAGCCTTTTACATCAAAATGCCTTTAAAAGCCATTACATTGGAAACCTGTCTTGCAATAGTTAAAGAAGCATAAAACCATAGTCATAAAATATTCCCCAAGTAAAACGGTAAAGCAGCCATAGCCAAGAAAAATCCAAGCCATACATGATGACCATGTAGCAGAAGATGTCCAAGGTAAATAACAGAATTTCCTCCCTGAAAACCTGGGGGGGGGGGAAACGGAAAACAAAGAGGCGAAAGAAAACGGGGTCAGTCATAAAGACTGGTAAGTCCTATCTACTTCCAGCATAAAAACAGGTAAAGGTAATATGACATGCATAAACTGAAAGTAAACATAAGGATGATGACAAGAGAGACAAGCTAAACCAAGGTAACAGGATGAACTACTGTATCAAGATAAACTACGGTCACTATGAATCAAGTATAACATCCCAAGGTTCTATCGAGTATAACATCCCAAGGTTCTATCGAGTATAACACCCCAAGGTTCTATCAAGTATATTTGCCCTGCACCTTCCGTACTAGTATCCCAACCCGTGTCATGTGTTACCATGAATTCTCGAATGTTCGGCTAGGATTTATGCCACCTAGGACCACTAGGGATTACGCTACCTACTGAACGTTTTCGTAACTCGGTTTGGGTTTAAGCCACCTAGGACCGCTAGGGATTATGCTACCCGTCAACCACGCCCTTTTTCCCACATATGTATCGTGAATCGTTTTCCACGTCTAGATGCACATGTATCTCAATGTGACATCCGAGTCCCGTGACAGGGCTAATCAAGAAATACAGGACTCAGTCGGGAGCTTTAGGTTATCTGCCGATGCAGATATCAAGGTCTGTTTTTCTACCGGTGGTTATGGTCCCACGTGACCCCTCCCTCAACTACTGAAAGGCAATCCAAGAAAATCATGCACGAGAACTATACTCCGGCCATCCATGCCCCACTTTCCTATTGGCCAACCTCACCCATAACTAGATAGCAAGTATATGGTCTGTTGGGAGTTCTCTGCCTTTCCGCATACGTACACGATTGACTAAAGATGGTAGGTAGTCGACGACGTGCTATCACAGGGCTAAACTAAGTATCGCCGACTCCACGCTAATCCACCCCAATCTTTAGGTTGCTCGCACAGCAACCAAGGCATACCCTTGGTTCTTCTACCGCAGACCTTAACCTCTGTGAGCCCAGGCGGATCATCTGCAACCTCACAGAGGGATACCAAGAGTACCCTCACGTCCCCCGAAGCTACCACTTCTTCACCCAGTTTGCTGGAGCCTTTATCTAAGTCAAATAAACATTCGGTCCTCCTCGTGTGTTTGTTTAAACGATGACCTACCGTATAAGGTTACTCATCTATTTGTGAACTGGTCCAATTCTCTTGACTAAGAATTATTACTTAGTTATCCTTAACTAAGGTTTATCACTTAGTTTCCCCTTCCCGTTATACTTATTAACTACGATTTTCCACTTAGTCCCCTGAACTAGGGTTTTGTCTAATGGGTTAAGTGTTGTCATTCGAGTTCATGACTTACCCCGCCTACGAATCATGTCAAAATTGGCTAAGTATACAAGTTCAAGACATAGCCCTACAAACCATGTATCAAGTTGGTTAAGTATATCAAGACGTTCATGACTTAACTCTAGATTATCGTGCCAGATTGGTTAAGTATAGGTTAACTTATCCCTATCAAATTACCGTGTCAGATTGGTTAAGTATAGGCTATCTTAACCTCATCAAATCATCGAGTAAAATTGGTTAAGTGTAGGTTAACTTAACCCCATTAAATTATCGAGTCGGATTGGTTAAGTATAGGTTAACTTAACCCCATTAAATTATCGAGTCGGATTGGTTAAGCATATTTAAGAGGTTCGTGACTTAACCCTATCAAATCATCAAGTCAGATTGGTTAAGTGTAAGTTAACTTAACCCCATCAAATTACCAAGTCGGATTGGTTAAGTGTAGGTTAACTTAACCCCATCCACTAGTCGTATTTATAATGGTTAAGTATCATTCTTGTGGGTTTACTTAACCCTACCACGCATCGCGTTCTCCCAGTCGGGTGTTATCAACCCATTTAGGTTAAACTAACCCATCCGCCAATCGTGTTATATGGTTAAGTGTCTTTAAGTAATCAAGTCCGGTCTTACTTAACCTACCCATTCATGTCATATCGGTTAAGTGCCATTAGTCAAACTAACTTAACCTTATCATGTGGCATTAAGTAAATTAATGCACCCCAACCTCTCACATTAGACTTTGTTGTGGTTACTGGTTACGCCGGGCGGGTCTGGGCAGCTTTACAACACAACCTAGTCTAACCTCGGGCTTTGAGCGCGATATGACCAACTACTCACATTGGGTCTTATTGCCTGTAGCTACTGGATTTGTCGGGCGGTTCCGGGCAGATTTATGCTACAAACTCAACCCAACCTCGAGTTGGCCACTTTCATGTTTTTCTACTTGTCATGTTCATGTCAAATTTAGGCAACGACAAAGTCCACGTTTTCCACTTATGCCCATTGTCCCATTACTTAATTCATGTTAAGTTTCATAGCCCATCCCAAGATTGCCTAAACTACCCAAGGCGTATTCCCAACGCAAGTGAAAGCGAGTCAACATAGTAGGAATAATATGACAACATATTGGCCTCAAACATGTATGATAGCATAAAGGAATTGGCCTCAAACATGTATGATAGCATAACACTAGGTTCATCATCATAGGCATGTAAATGGTCATGAGGGGTTTAGGTTCTTTTACATGCATAAGCCCCAAGTCAAGTTCATATGAATGTTCCACAAGTCAAATTGTTCTAAGGGTTCATGCCAACATTCCACAAGTCAAGATTCAATCTTGCATGATAAACTAGGTCAAACACAACATGAGTGGCATGATTTAATCACTAAGAAATAGCCCGAAGTCTTAGGTTCAAGAGAGGGGCCAGACTAGATTCACATAGACTAACATACTTAGGTTTCATCTCATTTTATTTCATGTCAACATTAGAACTACCGTTTAGATCTAAAAGTAGCTAGAACTTACAAAGCGTGGATAGAGATTTATGAGCAAGCACTTGTCGTAGGACGGTGTTGAGATGATGCTCTACTTCCTTGATTTGATGTAGAAAGCTTGCTCCTTTGACTTGAATCTAGTTTGCATGCTTAAGCCCTTGAAGTTGAAGATGGAGGCCATGATCAAGAGACATTTGGGCAGCACTTTGTTGTTAGGATGGTTTGTAGTGAATTAGGCTAGGTCTTAGGGTCTTTTTATAGAAGTTAGGACTAGTTTAGGCCCTTAGATTAACCCTAGTTTAGATCTGAACCATCCATTCTCGTCATAGGCCAACAGAACAGACCCAAAGGAGCAAGCTGGTGCACCAGGCCAACCTGGCCTGACCAAGGAGGTCGATCCCCAGGTCGACACCCAGGTCGACTGCCCAGTCGACCTGGTCCCTGGGGGGTCGACTCCCCAGTCGACCTGGGGCTGGGCGGGAAATTTGTAACAACCCGAAAATCTGGGTCAGTTTAAAATTTTTATTTTGGCCATTTTAGCGAATTTTGATTATTTAAAATGAATTATTTTAAATAATATCGACGAGAAATTTATTTTGAATATAATTCGATCGTATATATTATACGCGTCGTCGTTAGAATATATAATAATTATATATAATTATAAAAGGAATTGAAAATGGCGCGGTAGTTCGAAAATTCGATTTCTAATTTCAAATGAATATACAGAATTCAATATAAGTCAGAATTGAACGAAACAAGAAATATTTGAATCTGTATAACTATATCTTTGTAACGAAGTTAACAAACTGAGATTTCATCTTAGAAATGATAAGATATGTCCAGTTTAAAATTAGAAATAGTCGCTGTGGAATTTATATATATTTTTATATATATAAGGCCCTTAAAAATAGCAATTTTGCAAACGACCTCGGATTTCGATGAAACCAGTTTTGTTGGGTCCGGGATGTAAAGTTATTGCTAGGTTTCAAGTTTCATAATTTTTCGAATCAATATGTGAGCGTGGCAAAGGAAAACGCGTTTGACCAGTTTCAGTTGATTTTAATCGACTGGAAATTGGCCATTTTTCCAACGGTCTCAGAATTCGACGAAACTAGTTTTGTTAGGACCGTATCGTCAATACGAAGCTAGAAAATATTTTTCTGGAATTTTTCTAGTTAGTATGTGACCCCGGTAAATTGAAATATACGTTTAAAATTCAATAAAGTGATTTAAATGTAAATTCAACGGAAACTGATCGAAACAGTCGAATCAGCTTGCGATACATATCCCATTGTGTTCGGAATGGGGGTAATTAGCTAGGGACGGCAGTCGGTGGGTTCGATTTCGAGTTGAAAATAAAAGGTTGCTGTTGAAATTTAAAATAATTAAATAATAAAAAAAAGAAAATATAATAATAATAATAATAAAAAAAAAAAACTTTTTCTTTTCATATAAACCCCCCCCCCCTTCGTTATCTTCCCCGATCAAACCCATTTCCACGTTTCAGAAAAACATCGAGCCCCTAAACCCTAGCGCCGCCCACGTTCAGCCCTTCCCTTCACCGACGATCGCCCTCCACCACCCTCCGACCTACTCGCGGGCACGCCCTCTGACCTCGCGCCCTTCTCCTTCTCTATTATCTCTCCTCACGAGCCCGTTTTTCTGGCAACCAGGAGCATCGAGCCACCTCGATTTCTGCAAGTGGGGAGGAAGTGTTGCGCCGCTCCATGTGGCGTCAGCCGATTCAGCTCCGTTGGCTCCTGTCAGGCGGCGCTGGCGATCTTCTTCCGCGATGAAGGAGCGTCGGGTTCAGCAGTGCATAGCCGTGATGAAGGTGGAAAGGTAGCGGTTTTTAATCTTGTTTTTAAAACGTTGTAGATATAATTTTTAATTATATAAATAGTATTGTTTTAAAAAAAATGAGATTTCTTGTTTATAAAATAAAATATAGCATTATTTTTACTTTGCTTTGAAAATCTGAAAATATACTTTGTTTTGATAATGTGAAAATATAAGTAATGATAATATGAATATACTTTGTTTTTATAAATATAATGATGTGAAATAAAAATAGATTTGTTTAGAAATAAAAATAGATTTGTTTAGAAAAGAAAAATAGCATTGTTATAGAAAAAAAATAGAAACCTCTTTCATTTGAAAACAAATACATACATTGTTTTGAAAGAAAATATATTTTAGATTTTTAAACAAGTAAAAGACTGGATTTTTGAAATAGAAAAGAACAAATTTTTGAATCGGAAAATATATGATTTGCTAATAAAAACTTATAGAAAAAAATTGACTTCTAGTTCATAGGAAAAGACTTGATTTCTAAAGTAAAGAAAAATAGAATTTTTATATATTGAACTTCGATAGAAAAATGGAATTTTTATATATTGAACTTCGAAATAAAAATGCGATTTTTATATATTGAACATTGAAGTAAAAATTCGATTTTTACATATGTAGTGAAAGCGGACAACGAAAGCGACGAAAGGCGAGTTGGCGAAGATCTCTACAAACGAAGAGCCGTGGAGCTAGGATAGCTATATGTGAGAATTTCTCACCTTTCAATTTCTTTTCTAATTATATATATATATACTAGGATGCAGACGGTGCTTAGTAGCACCCGACACAATCGTCCACAGACCATGGACTTGTTTGTTTGGTTGCATAGATTAGTTGAATTATTTGTTTGAATTGAATTGTTTGGTGAGATGAAATTGATTTGATTGATGTGTGAATGGCGTGGGCCTTCACTAGACCGGGGATAAGGCTAGGCCTTGTCCCGTTTCTAGTATCGTGCCGTTATGCCGCCGAAATTTTCTAAAATATGTTAGAAAATAAAAATATCATTTTATTGTGTAAATGAATAATAGAAATTCATATGTTGGAATAAAATGTTTTATCGTTAAAAATATAATTTTTAACGTGAATATGAATATAGTGAAAGTGAATAAATAAATCTTCATTTACAAACCAGACGGTTTGTTTATGTACACTTATTTGAAGGACATTGATTGGGTCGATAAATTTTACACATCGCCCAACTGCACAAATAAAATATTTGTTTGATTGTTTGAAACCCCACACGGGTGTTGGGGTGGAATTTGAAGTTCACTCATCCTAATGATTAAATATGTCGATCGATTGATTGACAGGCTGTTATAAGCGTTAGATATCTATATTTGATGCTTATACAGTGTAGTGCACTTTGGTTGATGGTTGATTATTTTTCAATGCTATTATATACATGTGTTGTATGAAAATCCATATAATTAACTTTATATGGTAATTGATTGGGCCTCATTCCAATTTGAAAAAAAATAAGAATATTATAAAATAAAAGTTCATGTGTTGACAGTACTCATTCATTGAGATTGGTCATGTGTTGAACGAAATATTTTGATAATAACAACTATTTTGAAAATAGAAAGATATGAAGCCGTGTTGATTAGATTGACGCCATTTTGACGTGAACGATATTTATATCGATTTTAAAAACGATTTCGAAATGAATTGAATTGAAAACGAATTCAAAATGAATTGAATTGAAAACGAATTCAAAATGAATTGAAAACGAATTCAAATTGAATTGAAAACGAATTCAAAATGAATTGAATTGAAAACGAATTCAAAGTGAATTGAATTGAAAGTGATTTCGAAATGAATTGAATTGAAAACGAATTCAAAGTGAATTGAATTGAAAGTGATTTCGAAATGAATTGAATTGAAAACGATTTCGAAATGAATTGAATTGAAAACGAATTCAAATTGAATTGAAATTTGAATTGAATAGAAATGAATTTTAAAACGAATTTATAGAGAAGAATTCAATTTTGCTTTGAATTGAGATGGAAGTTGAAATAGATTTTGAAACGAATTTTAAAACTATTTATATAATTCGTTTTAAATAGAAATCGACGAAGTATATATTATATATATTATATATATAATATAATGGCCTGAATAGAACGCGCCGCGCCGCGGCAGTTCGCGAATTTCGACCATTTATTTCAAACGGACATTACGGGAGATCCGACCGTCGGATTCTCCTAAAACCGGAACCGTTGGGTTCGTATCGAAAAGAGCTTTCTAACAAATATTAGAAATTTGAAATCTAACGGTTGGATTTGGAATTATGTCCAAATCAAATTCGAAAAAGGTCGCTGTAAGTGCAGTTCGATGGCCGTTGATGGAAATCGACTGTACGGGCCTTGATAAAATTATTAAAAATAGTAATAATTTGTGTAAAATCATAAGAAATGATTTAGAAAGAATTTGGATGAAAAACTCCCTATTTGAAAAGATAAAAATAGATTTTTATCGAAATGAACTAGTTTTGAACTAGAATTATAATTCTATTTATTTTTAAATAAATAAATTGAATTTAAAAGGGGTTTTGAAAATAACCAAAATTTCCAATGATTGCATTGGAGTGGATTTGAATCGAAATTGTCTTCGGAATATTTCGATGTTGGAATTTGTGATTATACGGATGTTGTTACGGAAATTTGAAAGATATATATATTTATATCGTTATTTCTAATACGACATTTGTTAATCGTAGAATTTGATATTGAATATAAGCCGATATATTTTCTATTCAGAGCCTTATATTGAATATCAAATGTGATTTGGGTTTGTCGTGAATGGTGTCTTCACTAACACTGTTCTTGAACCCAGTTGAGAAAAGATTAAATCTTTTTATTTAGATTTAATGAAGTGTACCAATTAAATAATATTTAATTGGAATTGAATTGATATTGATTTTTTTTGGGTTTATCGTGAACAGTGTTTTAAATAACACTTGTTCTTTAACCCGATAATTAATGAATGTGATTTGGGTTTGTCGTGAATGGTGTCTTCACTAACACTGTTCTTGAACCCAGTTGAGAAAAGATTAAATATTTTTATTTAGATTTAATGAAGTGTACCAATTAAATAATATTTAATTGGAATTGAATGGATATTGATTTTTGGGTTTATCGTGAACAGTGTTTTAAATAACACTTGTTCTTTAACCCGATAATTAATGGGATGTGACTTTGGGTTTATCGTGAACCGTGTTTTAAATGACACTGATTCTTTAACCCAGTCACAGATTAAAACTAAGTGGAGTTTTAATGAATCTTTAATTAGATTGAAAAGATCGAGAATGGAGTATCACCAGTTTTGCTCCAGGCGATAGTTAAATCTTTAATTAGATTTGAACGTGAAATTTAGAAACTAACTGTCGGTTAGCTAAGCAGAATGGTTTTCTGGATATTGATCTGATGTTGGTTTCGGCCTTCGGGGTTAATATTTGGGGAATTATTCTCTTGATTAATTTACGGTTAGTGACTAATGAATTGGAATGAGGCGTATGTTGTGTTTGTGTAACACTTTTATAATATATACGCGAGTTATTCGGAAAGACCGGGTTTATCCCATTCTGAATAACTGATACGACGATAAGTCGAAGATGAAGACGATGGTCGAAGACCGGAGGTCTTCACGTCGTTTGGGTGATAACTGATGATCTTGATTGGGCTGTACACCCAAGAAGATGGAAACAGTTGGTGATCGTCCAGACGTACTTGGAGATCGATGGATATGCGGGGTACTAGGTGCCTCCGGTTTCGTTCAGACCCAGAACGGACTTGTAAATGGACTGTGTGTCTGACATCGGATTTCATTCTGTGTGACTGATATCGGTTGCATAGGATGGTTTGCCTGTGTGGCATGCTAAGATGCAAATGATCAAGGCTTCTGTTGAAAAGCAAAGTCTTGTGGTGATGATCAAAGCACGGCCTTTGTGGCGTAGCTTTGTGTAACGTTTACCTCGCGTGTTTCACACCAGGTATGAACCAAAAACGGGAGACGGACCTCAGGGAGGGCCTGCGTTTCCTCCTAGCTAGAAGTGGCGTCAGTGGTTTTACACGCCCTGACGAGTTTGACTTATGTGGTTGTTGCTGTTGCGAGGCGCCTCGGTTAGATCGGACGATCCGGGTCCGATGGAGTCATTCGTTGGCTCGCTTACGCCCCAAAGGGCGGCGAAACGTAGTGCTCAGGCATTTTTAATCCACTCCGTGTGGACCGGCCCTGACGATCCAAGGGTCGATGCGTTCTGATCCTGAGACTCGGGCTAGGCAGTCTCGAATCGGTTGAGGATCTTGCCCCTAGCCTCGGTTCATAGACGGAAATCCAATTTCCAAATACGTGACATTTGCGGTTTTAATTGTAATCCTATATATGGCGACATAGTGGGATGGGGCGCTTATGCCGCCTATGATTGATACTTATGATTTGAAGTTGTTTTATACACTATGCACTTATAATAGTATCAAATGATTTGTTTTAAAACGTATCAAGCATTCTTTGGCTGTTATAAGGGAAAACCCTATCCTCGACTGCGTTGCATTGTGTGATGGGACCTGGGTCTTATAACAGCTTCATTTTTCTTTATTTAGCATTGCGCTGTGTGTTTATGCACTGGTATTCTTGGGAGGAAACCCGTTCCGTGTTATACGGCGTGGTCCCTTGATTTACCTAATGATTTAAAATAAAGATTAATAACTTGTTTTAGTTCTCACACCAGTCACATGACTGACCTGGAGTTTATTGTTTTAACCTAAACTCTGGGTGCCCTTATTTTGACTCGGGCAGCTAGTAGTTTCGGTTTTGCAGATTTATATTCACAGGATCCTGGTTTACAGCTGGAACGATATCCGGAAAGCTTTGTATCCGTATATCTCTTTCTAGTTGTGTATTGTATTATTTTCCGCTGCTATGTATTTAAATGTAATTTAAATCTCTGATATTTCTGTGTAATTTTCATTTGTACCCTGTATATTCTTGTAATCTGATGCATTGTTGTAATATACAATGAAATGTTCTTCCGTATGCGTTCTGTTTTGTCCTGTTCTCAAACGAAAGGGCGTTTCGAACGGCCTGGATCAGTTTAGCGACTGGTTCGGACCGAGCGAAATTCCTTGTTCGTCTCATTTGGTATCAGAGCTTTGGTTTACAAAGCAGAGAACAAGACACATTAGAACCTTACGAAAGAATTCATCAGATATTGGATTAGTAATATCCAACGAGAATGACTCGTTAGAGATGAGATCAGTAGTATCCTAGAACGAGTGTGAAGAGTATATTTTTTAAAATGAAAACAAATTTTGTTTTGAAAATTTAAATCAATTATTCGTATTTGATTATTTATTTTATATTGATTAGGACAATCCGATATATAAAGATTTTGCATATATGTCTTGCAAACGTGTATTCGAAGTTTTAATATATTGGGTAGATATAGAATCCCTCTAGTGCCCGGGAGTAATTCTGGTGATGGGGCACTGTCGCCAGTATTTATTTTCGAGTGACGAAAGTGAAATTTCTATATATTTCCTATTGACTGGTGTGAGAACCAAAATTAGATAGGGCCTATTGTTGTGATTTGGCATCAAAAATCTGATTCTTGACTATGTATCAAAATTATGAATTTCAAATGATAATTCACTAATTGATTGATGTTTGTGTTGTTTGTTCATTTGTTTGCTAATTTTGAACCATTTAGCCTAACTGAATCAAATATTGAACTGTATTGAAAATTGGTCGCGTTTGCTTGCATATACATATATATCATTGAACAGGTCATAGCAAGGAGGCTAGAGCCGAGAATAAAATTTGTTTGCCCGACAAATAGGTACATGTTTACTACATAATTTCCTGTTTTGTTTGGGTGATGATGATTTTGTGAGCCTATTGGCTAGCCGCTTGGCTTTTTCTTTTTCTTTTTGAGATCTGAAGGACCGGGGAAGCTATTTGAAATTCCCCGATGCTCCCGGTGCAGGGGAGGTTATGGCGAAATTTTTCAAAAATTTAGGGTGTTAGCCAAATTTTTGAAATTTTGAAAATTCTCAGAAACTGAAAAGTTGGAGAATGGAAGTCTGATCGAGCGTAGCGCTGAATAATCAAACCACTTTCGACTTTGTTCCTTTTCGGGGACGAAAAGTTTTAAGTGGGGGAGATTGTAACAACCCGAAAATCTGGGTCAGTTTAAAATTTTTATTTTGGCCATTTTAGCGAATTTTGATTATTTAAAATGAATTATTTTAAATAATATCGACGAGAAATTTATTTTGAATATAATTCGATCGTATATATTATACGCGTCGTCGTTAGAATATATAATAATTATATATAATTATAAAAGGAATTGAAAATGGCGCGGTAGTTCGAAAATTCGATTTCTAATTTCAAATGAATATACAGAATTCAATATAAGTCAGAATTGAACGAAACAAGAAATATTTGAATCTGTATAACTATATCTTTGTAACGAAGTTAACAAACTGAGATTTCATCTTAGAAATGATAAGATATGTCCAGTTTAAAATTAGAAATAGTCGCTGTGGAATTTATATATATTTTTATATATAAGGCCCTTAAAAATAGCAATTTTGCAAACGACCTCGGATTTCGATGAAACCAGTTTTGTTGGGTCCGGGATGTAAAGTTATTGCTAGGTTTCAAGTTTCATAATTTTTCGAATCAATATGTGAGCGTGGCAAAGGAAAACGCGTTTGACCAGTTTCAGTTGATTTTAATCGACTGGAAATTGGCCATTTTTCCAACGGTCTCAGAATTCGACGAAACTAGTTTTGTTAGGACCGTATCGTCAATACGAAGTTAGAAAATATTTTTCTGGAATTTTTCTAGTTAGTATGTGACCCCGGTAAATTGAAATATACGTTTAAAATTCAATAAAGTGATTTAAATGTAAATTCAACGGAAACTGATCGAAACAGTCGAATCAGCTTGCGATACATATCCCATTGTGTTCGGAATGGGGGTAATTAGCTAGGGACGGCAGTCGGTGGGTTCGATTTCGAGTTGAAAATAAAAGGTTGCTGTTGAAATTTAAAATAATTAAATAATAAAAAAAAGAAAATATAATAATAATAATAATAAAAAAAAAACTTTTTCTTTTCATATAAACCCCCCCCCTTCGTTATCTTCCCCGATCAAACCCATTTCCACGTTTCAGAAAAACATCGAGCCCCTAAACCCTAGCGCCGCCCACGTTCAGCCCTTCCCTTCACCGACGATCGCCCTCCACCACCCTCCGACCTACTCGCGGGCACGCCCTCTGACCTCGCGCCCTTCTCCTTCTCTATTATCTCTCCTCACGAGCCCGTTTTTCTGGCAACCAGGAGCATCGAGCCACCTCGATTTCTGCAAGTGGGGAGGAAGTGTTGCGCCGCTCCATGTGGCGTCAGCCGATTCAGCTCCGTTGGCTCCTGTCAGGCGGCGCTGGCGATCTTCTTCCGCGATGAAGGAGCGTCGGGTTCAGCAGTGCATAGCCGTGATGAAGGTGGAAAGGTAGCGGTTTTTAATCTTGTTTTTAAAACGTTGTAGATATAATTTTTAATTATATAAATAGTATTGTTTTAAAAAAAATGAGATTTCTTGTTTATAAAATAAAATATAGCATTATTTTTACTTTGCTTTGAAAATCTGAAAATATACTTTGTTTTGATAATGTGAAAATATAAGTAATGATAATATGAATATACTTTGTTTTTATAAATATAATGATGTGAAATAAAAATAGATTTGTTTAGAAATAAAAATAGATTTGTTTAGAAAAGAAAAATAGCATTGTTATAGAAAAAAAATAGAAACCTCTTTCATTTGAAAACAAATACATACATTGTTTTGAAAGAAAATATATTTTAGATTTTTAAACAAGTAAAAGACTGGATTTTTGAAATAGAAAAGAACAAATTTTTGAATCGGAAAATATATGATTTGCTAATAAAAACTTATAGAAAAAAATTGACTTCTAGTTCATAGGAAAAGACTTGATTTCTAAAGTAAAGAAAAATAGAATTTTTATATATTGAACTTCGATAGAAAAATGGAATTTTTATATATTGAACTTCGAAATAAAAATGCGATTTTTATATATTGAACATTGAAGTAAAAATTCGATTTTTACATATGTAGTGAAAGCGGACAACGAAAGCGACGAAAGGCGAGTTGGCGAAGATCTCTACAAACGAAGAGCCGTGGAGCTAGGATAGCTATATGTGAGAATTTCTCACCTTTCAATTTCTTTTCTAATTATATATATATATACTAGGATGCAGACGGTGCTTAGTAGCACCCGACACAATCGTCCACAGACCATGGACTTGTTTGTTTGGTTGCATAGATTAGTTGAATTATTTGTTTGAATTGAATTGTTTGGTGAGATGAAATTGATTTGATTGATGTGTGAATGGCGTGGGCCTTCACTAGACCGGGGATAAGGCTAGGCCTTGTCCCGTTTCTAGTATCGTGCCGTTATGCCGCCGAAATTTTCTAAAATATGTTAGAAAATAAAAATATCATTTTATTGTGTAAATGAATAATAGAAATTCATATGTTGGAATAAAATGTTTTATCGTTAAAAATATAATTTTTAACGTGAATATGAATATAGTGAAAGTGAATAAATAAATCTTCATTTACAAACCAGACGGTTTGTTTATGTACACTTATTTGAAGGACATTGATTGGGTCGATAAATTTTACACATCGCCCAACTGCACAAATAAAATATTTGTTTGATTGTTTGAAACCCCACACGGGTGTTGGGGTGGAATTTGAAGTTCACTCATCCTAATGATTAAATATGTCGATCGATTGATTGACAGGCTGTTATAAGCGTTAGATATCTATATTTGATGCTTATACAGTGTAGTGCACTTTGGTTGATGGTTGATTATTTTTCAATGCTATTATATACATGTGTTGTATGAAAATCCATATAATTAACTTTATATGGTAATTGATTGGGCCTCATTCCAATTTGAAAAAAAATAAGAATATTATAAAATAAAAGTTCATGTGTTGACAGTACTCATTCATTGAGATTGGTCATGTGTTGAACGAAATATTTTGATAATAACAACTATTTTGAAAATAGAAAGATATGAAGCCGTGTTGATTAGATTGACGCCATTTTGACGTGAACGATATTTATATCGATTTTAAAAACGATTTCGAAATGAATTGAATTGAAAACGAATTCAAAATGAATTGAATTGAAAACGAATTCAAAATGAATTGAAAACGAATTCAAATTGAATTGAAAACGAATTCAAAATGAATTGAATTGAAAACGAATTCAAAGTGAATTGAATTGAAAGTGATTTCGAAATGAATTGAATTGAAAACGAATTCAAAGTGAATTGAATTGAAAGTGATTTCGAAATGAATTGAATTGAAAACGATTTCGAAATGAATTGAATTGAAAACGAATTCAAATTGAATTGAAATTTGAATTGAATAGAAATGAATTTTAAAACGAATTTATAGAGAAGAATTCAATTTTGCTTTGAATTGAGATGGAAGTTGAAATAGATTTTGAAACGAATTTTAAAACTATTTATATAATTCGTTTTAAATAGAAATCGACGAAGTATATATTATATATATTATATATATAATATAATGGCCTGAATAGAACGCGCCGCGCCGCGGCAGTTCGCGAATTTCGACCATTTATTTCAAACGGACATTACGGGAGATCCGACCGTCGGATTCTCCTAAAACCGGAACCGTTGGGTTCGTATCGAAAAGAGCTTTCTAACAAATATTAGAAATTTGAAATCTAACGGTTGGATTTGGAATTATGTCCAAATCAAATTCGAAAAAGGTCGCTGTAAGTGCAGTTCGATGGCCGTTGATGGAAATCGACTGTACGGGCCTTGATAAAATTATTAAAAATAGTAATAATTTGTGTAAAATCATAAGAAATGATTTAGAAAGAATTTGGATGAAAAACTCCCTATTTGAAAAGATAAAAATAGATTTTTATCGAAATGAACTAGTTTTGAACTAGAATTATAATTCTATTTATTTTTAAATAAATAAATTGAATTTAAAAGGGGTTTTGAAAATAACCAAAATTTCCAATGATTGCATTGGAGTGGATTTGAATCGAAATTGTCTTCGGAATATTTCGATGTTGGAATTTGTGATTATACGGATGTTGTTACGGAAATTTGAAAGATATATATATTTATATCGTTATTTCTAATACGACATTTGTTAATCGTAGAATTTGATATTGAATATAAGCCGATATATTTTCTATTCAGAGCCTTATATTGAATATCAAATGTGATTTGGGTTTGTCGTGAATGGTGTCTTCACTAACACTGTTCTTGAACCCAGTTGAGAAAAGATTAAATCTTTTTATTTAGATTTAATGAAGTGTACCAATTAAATAATATTTAATTGGAATTGAATTGATATTGATTTTTTTTGGGTTTATCGTGAACAGTGTTTTAAATAACACTTGTTCTTTAACCCGATAATTAATGAATGTGATTTGGGTTTGTCGTGAATGGTGTCTTCACTAACACTGTTCTTGAACCCAGTTGAGAAAAGATTAAATCTTTTTATTTAGATTTAATGAAGTGTACCAATTAAATAATATTTAATTGGAATTGAATGGATATTGATTTTTGGGTTTATCGTGAACAGTGTTTTAAATAACACTTGTTCTTTAACCCGATAATTAATGGGATGTGACTTTGGGTTTATCGTGAACCGTGTTTTAAATGACACTGATTCTTTAACCCAGTCACAGATTAAAACTAAGTGGAGTTTTAATGAATCTTTAATTAGATTGAAAAGATCGAGAATGGAGTATCACCAGTTTTGCTCCAGGCGATAGTTAAATCTTTAATTAGATTTGAACGTGAAATTTAGAAACTAATTGTCGGTTAGCTAAGCAGAATGGTTTTCTGGATATTGATCTGATGTTGGTTTCGGCCTTCGGGGTTAATATTTGGGGAATTATTCTCTTGATTAATTTACGGTTAGTGACTAATGAATTGGAATGAGGCGTATGTTGTGTTTGTGTAACACTTTTATAATATATACGCGAGTTATTCGGAAAGACCGGGTTTATCCCATTCTGAATAACTGATACGACGATAAGTCGAAGATGAAGACGATGGTCGAAGACCGGAGGTCTTCACGTCGTTTGGGTGATAACTGATGATCTTGATTGGGCTGTACACCCAAGAAGATGGAAACAGTTGGTGATCGTCCAGACGTACTTGGAGATCGATGGATATGCGGGGTACTAGGTGCCTCCGGTTTCGTTCAGACCCAGAACGGACTTGTAAATGGACTGTGTGTCTGACATCGGATTTCATTCTGTGTGACTGATATCGGTTGCATAGGATGGTTTGCCTGTGTGGCATGCTAAGATGCAAATGATCAAGGCTTCTGTTGAAAAGCAAAGTCTTGTGGTGATGATCAAAGCACGGCCTTTGTGGCGTAGCTTTGTGTAACGTTTACCTCGCGTGTTTCACACCAGGTATGAACCAAAAACGGGAGACGGACCTCAGGGAGGGCCTGCGTTTCCTCCTAGCTAGAAGTGGCGTCAGTGGTTTTACACGCCCTGACGAGTTTGACTTATGTGGTTGTTGCTGTTGCGAGGCGCCTCGGTTAGATCGGACGATCCGGGTCCGATGGAGTCATTCGTTGGCTCGCTTACGCCCCAAAGGGCGGCGAAACGTAGTGCTCAGGCATTTTTAATCCACTCCGTGTGGACCGGCCCTGACGATCCAAGGGTCGATGCGTTCTGATCCTGAGACTCGGGCTAGGCAGTCTCGAATCGGTTGAGGATCTTGCCCCTAGCCTCGGTTCATAGACGGAAATCCAATTTCCAAATACGTGACATTTGCGGTTTTAATTGTAATCCTATATATGGCGACATAGTGGGATGGGGCGCTTATGCCGCCTATGATTGATACTTATGATTTGAAGTTGTTTTATACACTATGCACTTATAATAGTATCAAATGATTTGTTTTAAAACGTATCAAGCATTCTTTGGCTGTTATAAGGGAAAACCCTATCCTCGACTGCGTTGCATTGTGTGATGGGACCTGGGTCTTATAACAGCTTCATTTTTCTTTATTTAGCATTGCGCTGTGTGTTTATGCACTGGTATTCTTGGGAGGAAACCCGTTCCGTGTTATACGGCGTGGTCCCTTGATTTACCTAATGATTTAAAATAAAGATTAATAACTTGTTTTAGTTCTCACACCAGTCACATGACTGACCTGGAGTTTATTGTTTTAACCTAAACTCTGGGTGCCCTTATTTTGACTCGGGCAGCTAGTAGTTTCGGTTTTGCAGATTTATATTCACAGGATCCTGGTTTACAGCTGGAACGATATCCGGAAAGCTTTGTATCCGTATATCTCTTTCTAGTTGTGTATTGTATTATTTTCCGCTGCTATGTATTTAAATGTAATTTAAATCTCTGATATTTCTGTGTAATTTTCATTTGTACCCTGTATATTCTTGTAATCTGATGCATTGTTGTAATATACAATGAAATGTTCTTCCGTATGCGTTCTGTTTTGTCCTGTTCTCAAACGAAAGGGCGTTTCGAACGGCCTGGATCAGTTTAGCGACTGGTTCGGACCGAGCGAAATTCCTTGTTCGTCTCAAAATTTTTCCGCCCAGTCTGTTTAGGGCTAAATTCAAAATTTGAAAATCTGTTTTCGTTTTCTGATTTTTCGTGAAACTTCTAGAGGCCATATCTCGGTCATACGGACTCCGATTTACGAAATTTCGGACTCGTTTCCAACCAGAATTCCGAGACGAACGCAACGGCGCAACCACTTTCTCTTGATTCTTATTTTAAAATTTATTTCTGCCCTGATTTCTTGTTTTAACATGTTATAAAAATTCGGGTTGCTACATTCTCCCCACCTTAAAGGATTTCGTCCCCGAAATCTCCAAATTAGGAAGAACGTATCCTACCATCCATCATCCATCTACTCAAAACATCATCCACAAGAAACCATTGTCCTTAAAAGATTTCTAATACCAGATGAACATATGCAGAAAGTGTGTGTGTATGTTCCTTATCTAATGCAAATGATCAGGCCTGATTGATCTTCTAAATGCAAAATATGTTAAGTGCCATGAATCCATATATATGCAAATAATCCTAGTCACATAAACACTATATGTGTGCACAACCATTCATCCATATGCAATATTCACATGATAACACATTCAAATTCATCCATAAACAAGTATAAACACGTATACATATGAAATATAAAATGTGACTGAGCCGATCTAGTGCCTAGTGTGTATTCGCGCATCCACGAGCAACCACTTGCTACCACTTGCAACCATATCAATCATGACATGTTTTCAAATACATGTTTACATTCACAGGGTTCTACCTAAGGTCCTTAAGATAGGACCGAGAAGATAAACAAGATAAATTCCTTTTTGGATTACAAGAAATCCCTTTCTAAACCCAATCCATATCCTATAAAGCCCAAAAGGTTTAGTCAACCTAACGGACACCTTCAAACCCTGACATGTATTATTAACCGATGAATCATACCCCCTAAGGAGTTTGCAATAGAAAAAAGATCGAGAATAGGACCGAGAGGATATGCATAAAGGATAACATGCGGGTAAGCTCTACAGGAAAACAGGGATCAAGAATATACTCTTAAAAAGAGATATGATGCGCGTATCTTGTCTTCAATCTTCTAAGTCGCATTTCCTTGAGCTTAATTCCATTATGCTTTGACCATCTTTAACTTCATGATTTCGTGAGCTCTTAACTCCTATTTCCAAATATGAGCTGGAACTCACTTCATTGTCGCCTCTCGTTCCACTTTTACTTATTCTCCCTCTAGTATACTTGGCTCAACCATATCCGTGCACTCATGGTTTCATGTAAGCTCTCTAAAATTCACTAGTGAATCATGGATCTCGTTTACTCGCTCTATGGCATTCCGCGTAGAAGAACTTATCTCTTGAAAACAAACAGATGCCAACCATGTTACCAAGTGTACTTACTAGAGTGATTTCCATAACTCATGCACAAGAGAAATGAACCATCGACCTTAGTGGCGAACTCTACTCGAACGGATTACCAACAAATGCATCAAGAGCTTCTAGGTAACCAATCATGACAGAACCCTAAAGGTTACACGAGACTTCGAGGGTATTACCGAGGCAGGTCAAGAGCCTAACTACCCTCCTTTCAGAACCGAGAATGACACCCTTACTGGATAACCACTCCATTCCTAGAATTCAACCCATAGCTTAAAAGCATAAGCATTATTCCCAAAAGTCATAGGCATCCTCAAATCCAAACAAGTCATGAATAAATGGACCGATTCCTCAACAAGATTTGAGAAAAAAATGGGATCCTCTACTATACTAGTACGAAGGTGCAGAGACTCACTATCGAAGCAGACTTAAATGATGCGGTGATCAAAGCAAAGTCTTGACGGGATGATAGAGAAGAAAAGCTAAACCTTTCACAGAAACGTTACCATCCTTCTTAGGTACGCTAACAGTGAGAGCATACAATTGCCCTCTCGATGATCTTGTCCTCGTCTCATAATACTTGACTATCTTTCCCTTTTTACCCTACTAGAGATACTCTCTCTTGTCATGGGTTTGATCATTCACCTTTTTCCTCCTTTGTAAATTAAGCCATACCAACAAGTTGTTTGTCCCTAAGCTTGTATCCTTTATCCTTGTTCTTACTATCATTTCTTATAACGCGGTAACAGGTCTCTCGAGAACTGCCTCCATCGTACCGAAAACACTGACGTAGTTAGAAAAGGATTAGTCGCAGTTCAAACCACTATGACTACAGGTGGAGGAAAGAAAGGAAAAGAGATTCAATCAAGGAAACAAAGGATAATGCTAATGGCCTTTGGGGAATAGCCTTTAAAAATAAAACTTTCCTTGAAAAATGCTTCTTTGTAAACGGTTTTCAAATAGTTTTCAGAAGGTTTTAAAACTTTTGCCCAGTCTGGTAACCTTCTGGCTCCGATACCAAATGTAACAGCCCACCTCCGCCAGGGTTACTCACAAGAGAATGCACTAGCTTTGGAGGGGCGTTGTCTAGGTAAACATGCACAGAAATATTACAAGACAAAACATATAAAATAGCGGAAGAAAAACCAAATTTCATTACCTCATTAAATTATAAGGTCTAAAGCCTTTTACATCAAAATGCCTTTAAAAGCCATTACATTGGAAACCTGTCTTGCAATAGTTAAAGAAGCATAAAACCACAGTCATAAAATATTCGCCAAGTAAAACGGTAAAGCAGCCATAGCCAAGAAAAATCCAAGCCATACATGATGACCTTGAAGCAGAAGAAGTTCGAGCTAAATAACAGTATTTCCTCCTTGAAAACCTGGGGGGGAGGGAAACGAAAGACAAAGAGGCGAAA
The DNA here is from genome assembly GCA_030737875.1 of Allium sativum. Taxonomy (NCBI): domain Eukaryota; kingdom Viridiplantae; phylum Streptophyta; class Magnoliopsida; order Asparagales; family Amaryllidaceae; genus Allium; species Allium sativum. The sequence continues at coordinate 1,055,164,242 of CM060918.1, forward strand.
GAAAACGGGGTCAGTCATAAAGACTGGTAAGTCCTATCTACTTCCAGCATAAAAACAGGTAAAGGTAACATGACATGCATAAACTGAAAGTAAACATAAGGATGATGACAAGATAGACAAGCTAAACCAAGGTAACAGGATGAACTACTGTATCAAGATAAACTACAGTCACTATGAATCAAGTATAACATCCCAAGGTTCTATCGAGTATAACATCCCAAGGTTCTATCGAGTATAACACCCCAAGGTTCTATCAAGTATATTTGCCCAGCACCTTCCGTACTAGTATCCCAACCCGTGTCATGTGTTAGCTAAAAAATGTCCCTTGCCCAATGAAATGGTCCATGCCAACCTAATGTAGGTTTTCCCAGCTCTTATGTTTCTTTCCATGTATATGTTTAGTCCTTTGCCGTAAATCCTACGGGCTTCCTCACGTAGTTCTATACTACTTCAACGTAGTTCCATTATCCTTGAAATCGTTTGGACTGTCACCCTTGATCTAGCTATATTTTCTTACCACGAATTCTCGAATGTTCGGCTAGGATTTATGCCACCTAGGACCACTAGGGATTACGCTACCTACTAAACGTTTTCGTAACTCGGTTTGGGTTTAAGCCACCTAGGACCGCTAGGGATTATGCTATCCATCAACCACGCCCTTTTTCCCACGTATGTATCATGAATAGTTTTCCATGTCTAGATGCACATGTATCTCAATGTGCCATCCGAGTCCCGTGACAGGGCTAATCAAGAAATACAGGACTCGGTCGGGAGCTTTCGGTTATCTGCTGATGCAGATATCAAGGTCTGTTTTTCTACCGGTGGTTATGGTCCCACGTGACCCCTCCCTCAACTACTGAAAGGCAATCCAAGAAAATCATGCACGAGAACTATAATCCGGCCATTCATGCCCCACTTTTCTATTGGCCAACCTCACCCATAACTAGACAGCAAGTATATGGTCTGTTGGGAGTTCTCTGCCTTTCCGCATACGTACACGATTGACTAAAGATGGTAGGTAGTCGACGACGTGCTATCACATGGCTAAACTAAGTATCGCCGACTCCACGCTAATCCACCCCAGTCTTTAGGTTGCTCGCATAGCAACCAAGGCATACCCTTGGTTCTTCTACCGAAGACCTTAACCTCTGTGAGCCCAGGCGGATCATCTGCAACCTCACAGAGGGATACCAAGATTACCCTCACGTCCCCGGAACCTACCTCTTCGTCACCCAGTTTGCTGGAGCCTTTATCTAAGTCAAATAAACATTCGCTCCTCCTCGTGTGTTTGTTTAAACGATGACCTACCGTATCAGGTTACTCATCTATTTGTGAACTGGTCCAATTCTCTTGACTAAGAATTATTACTTAGTTATCCTTTACTAAGGTTTATCACTTAGTTTCCCCTTCCCGTTATCCTTATTAACTACGATTTTCCACTTATTCCACTGAACTAGGGTTTTGTCTAATGGGTTAAGTGTTGTCATTCGAGTTCATGACTTACCCCGCCTACGAATCATGTCAAAATTGGCTAAGTATACAAGTTCAAGACTTAGCCCTACAAACCATGTATCAAGTTGGTTAAGTATATCAAGACGTTCATGACTTAACCCTAGATTATCGTGTCAGATTGGTTAAGTATAGGTTAACTTAACCCTATCAAATTACCGTGTCAGATTGGTTAAGTATAGGCTATCTTAACCTCATCAAATCATTGAGTAAAATTGGTTAAGTGTAGGTTAACTTAACCCCATTAAATTATCGAGTCGGATTGGTTAAGTATAGGTTAACTTAACCCCATTAAATTATCGAGTCGGATTGGTTAAGCATATTTAAGAGGTTCGTGACTTTACCCTATCAAATCATCAAGTCAGATTGGTTAAGTGTAAGTTAACTTAACCCCATCAAATTACCGAGTCGGATTGGTTAAGTGTAGGTTAACTTAACCCCATCCACTAGTCGTATTTATAATGGTTAAGTATCATTCTTGTGGGTTTACTTAACCCTACCACGCATCGCGTTATCCCAGTCGGGTGTTATCAGCCCATTTAGGTTAAACTAACCCATCCGCTAATCGTGTTATATGGTTAAGTGTCTTTAAGTAATCAAGTCCGGTCTTACTTAACCTACCCATTCATGTCATATCGGTTAAGTGTCATTAGTCAAACTAACTTAACCTTATCATGTGGCATTAAGTAAATTAATGCACCCCAACCTCTCACATTAGACTTTGTTGTGGTTACTGGTTACGCCGGGCGGGTCCGTGCAGCTTTACACCACAACCTAGTCTAACCTCAGGTTTTGAGTGAGATATGACCAACTACTCACATTGGGTCTTATTGTCTGTAGCTACTGGATTTGCCGGGCGGTTCCGGGCAGATTTATGCTACAAACTCAACCCAACCTCGAGTTGGCCACTTTCATGTTTTTCTACGTGTCATGTTCATGTCAAATTTAGGCTACGACAAAGTCCACGTTTTCCACTTATGCCCATTGTCCCATTACTTAATTCATGTTAAGTTTCATAGCCCATCCCAAGTTTTCCTAAACTACCCAAGGCGTATTCCCAACGCAAGTGAAAGCGAGTCAACATAGTAGGAATAATATGACAACATATTGGCCTCAAACATGTATGATAGCATAAAGGGATTGGCCTCAAACATGTATGATAGCATAACACTAGGTTCATCATCATAGGCATGTAAATGGTCCTGAGGGGTTTAGGTTCTTTTACATGCATAAGCCCCAAGTCAAGTTCATATGAATGTTCCACAAGTCAAATTGTTCTAAGGGTTCATGCCAACATTCCACAATTCAAGATTCAATCTTGCATGATAAACTAGGTCAAACACAACATGAGTGGCATGATTTAATCACTAAGAAATAGCCCAAAGTCATAGGTTCAAGAGAGGGGCCAGACTAGATTCACATAGACTAACATACTTAGGTTTCATCTCATTTTATTTCATGTCAACATTAGAACTACCGTTTAGATCTAAAAGTAGCTAGAACTTACAAAGCGTGGCTAGAGATTTATGAGCAAGCATTTGGCGTAGGACGGTGTTGAGATGATGCTCTACTTCCTTGATTTGATGTAGAAAGCTTTCTCCTTTGACTTGAATCTAGTTTGCATGCTTAAGCCCTTGAAGTTAAAGATGGAGGCCATGATCAAGAGACATTTGGGCAGCACTTTGTTGTTAGGATGGTTTGTAGTGAATTAGGCTAGGTCTTAGGGTGTTTTTATAGAAGTTAGGACTAGTTCAGGCCCTTAGATTAACCCTAGTTTAGATCTGAACCATCCATTCTCGTCACAGGCCAACAGAACAGACCCAAAGGAGCAAGCAGGTGCACCAGGCCAACCTGGCCCGACCAAGGAGGTCGACCCCTAGGTCGACACCCAGGTCGACTGCCCAGTCGACCTGGTCCCTAGGGGGTCGACTCCCCAGTCGACCTGGGGCTGGGCGGGAAATTTTCCCGCCCAGTCTGTTTGGGGCTAAATTCGAAATTTGAAAATCTGTTTTCGTTTTCTGATTTTTCGTGAAACTTCTAGAGGTCATATCTCGGTCATGTGGACTCCGATTTACGAAATTTCGGACTCGTTTCCAACCAGAATTCTGAGAAGAACACAACGGCGTAACCCGTTTCTCTTGATTCTTATTTTAAAATTTAATTCTGCCCTGATTTCTTGTTTTAACACGTTATAAAAATTCGGGTTGTTACAATAACTCTATATATTGAATTTGAACGCGCATTTCAATTTACCGGGGTCACGTACTAACTCGAAAAATCCCAGAAAAATATTTTCTGGCTTCGTATTTACGATACGGTCCTAACAAAACTAGTTTCGTCCAATTCTGGGACCGTTTGAAAAATGACCATTTTCCAGTCGATTAAAATCAATTGAAACTGGTCAAACACGTTTTCCTTTGCCACGGTCACATACTGATTCGAAAAATTATGAAAATTGGAATCTAGCAATAACTTAACTTCACGGATCCAACAAAAGTAGTTTCGTCGAAATCCGAGGACATTTGCAAAATTTCCATTTTTAAGGGCCAGAATTGCATAGCGACTATTCTGAATTTTCAACTGGGCATAACTTTTGATTCCCGCTATGAAATTTCAATTTTTCGGATTTGTTGGAAATATATTCTCAATTAGATTCTATTATTTTTGGTTTCGCTAAATTTCGGTTTATTTTGAATCCTGTACATTCATTTGAAGTTTGAAATCGATTTATCGAACTATCGCGCCATTTTCAATTCCTTTTATATTTTAAAATTAATATTTATATTCTAACGACGATCTATATAAATATATACGTTCGAATTCTATTAGAAATAAATTTCTCGTCGTTATTATTTAAAATAATTCATTTTAAATATTCAAAATTCATTAAAATTGCCAAAATAAAAATTTTAAACTGGCCCAGATTTTCGGGTTGTTACAATTACAGAGGTTACTCTTAAATTCAGAGTTTTTGATATTTCCAGAGTCAAACTTGTACAACCCATTTTTTTCTCTACCCTACAATAATATGGTCCTAGTCAGCATGTCCCTAACTACACAGTGTCTTGGGTAAAATTCAAAAGACACTTGATTGTCTTTTTCTCGCTGTGACACACTGATTACGTTTTTTCATATATGTGGTGCACATAATAGATTATTCAAATAAAGTAGTTTAGCACCCTTAATACTAGCATGTCCAATTTGTGATATAGCTGTGGAATTGCCATTACCCATAATTAGAGACTGGTTACCTTTGTATTCACAGTTTCCAAGATTCAGATTGTTTAGGTTGTTTGTTACATGGTGAGTAGCTCCTGAATCTGGATACCATGCTTCATCTTTAATGTCATCAATAGTTGTTGCATTAGATGATGTCTCTTGACTGCTTTTGTTTCAGTTTGACTGTTGACCATATTTTCATTTGGATTGCCTCCACGATTATAGTTGTTACCTTGCTGATTTGTATTAATTTTTTTATCAAATTTGAAGTAACATTTGTTGGTTGTATGTCCATGTTTCTCGCAAATCTGACATTTAGGCCTATTGTTGGGATTCCGTCTCCCAGCTCTGCCTCTTCCTCAATTGGATGAGCCTCCTCTTTGGTAAGTGTTTTGACTTCTTGGATTGTTGGCTTGATTTTTTGCTCTGCCAGGTAGTGTAATTGACATTAAAATCTGCTCCATCTTTTTTTTTGCAACATTCCCCTTTATCAGCAAGTAACATAGAATAGACATTTTGTAAGGAGGGCGTGGATTCAATAGATGTGATGAAAGCTATCACAGCTTCGTATTCATCATCAAGTCCACCCATTATGTATAGAATATGTTCTTTTTCTTCAATCCTATTTCATGTGCATGCCAATTGATCACATAATTTCTTCACCATCATAATATATTCATTCATGCTAGAGGTATCTTTCTTTATAGATTGTAGTTGTTTCTTGAAGTGTAAGACCCTTGCAGATGATTAACTGGTGAATGATCTTTCCATAGTTGTCCAAACATCATGCGCAGTTTTAATTCCTATTAATTGTGGCATAAGTGATGCACCCACCGAGGACATTAACCAGGTACAGACAAGATTATCTTGCCTTTGATAAGCAATGAATTCTTGATTATTAACCAGATTATTATTACTATCTTTGGTGTAATTTGTTGGAATTGACCTTGTTCCATAAAGAAAGTCTTCCAAACCATAACCCTTTGCTGCTGTTTCCACTTGTAGCTTCCATAGAAGGTAATTTGATTCATCGAGTTGAATGGAGATGATCTGGCTTTGAGGCTTAATAATGGCTTTGATGAGATCCTCATTGCTTTCAGAACTTGTCTGATTGGATCTGGTAGAAGATATTGATGAAGTTGATTTATCTCCTTCAACCATGATTTCAAGATTCTGGAATTTGAGATTGTCCAACGAATTCAGGTAAGAATTTCCGAACTCTTGTTCTTGAATTAATGGATCTGAATGTATTCTTCAATCTTCAATCAAAAATGCAACCAGAATTCTAATATAGTTGCTCTTGAGAACCGACTGATTTGCTTTCTGGGATGGCTTTGGATCTGAATTCAGATTAATTACAACCAGTTTGCAAAAATGATGTCAAGTTGGCTTTCTTGGACGGCTTTTGACTGCAATTGAATGGATACTTTGGATTTTTTGATTGAATCTTGAGTTTTAGCGATTCTTTACCACCAAGCTGTAATATTATGAAATAGATGCAACCACTAATAATAGCGAGGCACTGATTTCTTTGTTATAGCCTCAACTCTCAAGTGAAGAGATCATAGATCTTGGATGAGAGGTATCCAAGTGATGACAATTTTCTGATGGATAATGTATCTATTGACAGATTTATTGAGATTTGAATAGTGGATCGATTTGATCGCTGTTAGCAGGTAGCTCTAATACCATATTCGAATAATAGAAAATGTTTGAGAATTTTATTATGACTGAATAATGTGTTGTACACATAGCGTTTGAACATACTTATAGCAGCAACAAAACATAACCGCTTGGGCTTGAATACTGGACATTGGGCTGAGCCCATTAGTTATTTGTGCAATGTATTGATGAAGCGAGGTACTCAGTGTAATTAAACACTTCATATACAATTTTATGACATTGAATAAGCCTTAAGTTAATATTCATAAATTGTAAGAAAAAAAGTCTTCTACATATATGAATGTAGCATAATAGAATTAGAATAAAAATAAACAAATATCATTCATACATATATAAATGAAACTATAGTAATTCATTACCTATATAAAGGTTTAAAAAAAAAGTTTAGTTCTTATATAATCACTAACCTTTTTAGGCTTTAGCCTATTGTCAGCAAGCATATCCATAGAAAACGTTCCATTATAGAGAAAACCTTGGTATGTTGCTTCAGTTCCAATGAAAATAAGATATTCGTAATGAAGAATGAAAAGAAAAAAAAATCAAACTAATTGTGTGTAATGATGGACTTAAAGGCACACAACAAAGTACTCCTTCCTTACAAAATATGATTGTTTACCATGTACTTTAGCTTCATATTTCTAGCTAATGCTTCATATATCTGCATTTTCCGTATACATCCAAATATGAGTTACCGGTTATCACATAGTAACATTCAACATTTGTCTCCACATCTAAAGTATGTCCTCCCTTGTGCACATTGCCTAAATATCATATTTTTCTAATTTATACAGACTCCCGCACCATCACATTCCCATAATGCACTGATTGTTTCCTTCACGACCACATTTTGTGTCCTAAATGAAATTTATGAGAAAATGGACATTCATTTGAACACAAGAAATGAATTGCAATCATGCATAGCATCAGACCAACTTTCGAATGAAAAACCAGATATAACAAAATTTTAATTCTTTCAAATACATTTTTTGCAATTGTGTCATGAAAGAGTTAGTGTATGAATCCTTAAAAAATTATTTTGATTCCTAGACAAACATGGAAAATGCCTTTTAACTCGTGCAATAAATCAATACCACCATCAAAGGCAGAGGGAAGAGTAAAAAGAAACTAAAATGTAGGCTTACATAGCAGTAAGATTGGAATTAACTATTGGAAACAAATTCACTTATCTATTCAACATTTTCCTCAAAATCGGTGGAATGCTTGAAAACGAAGTTTTATGGCGTTGTAAAAAATCGAATCGAACTCATAGATTACCAGTTCCAACAGAAAGTACATTTTAATCGCCAACCATAATGAAATTGTAGTTCCACTCGAGCCATCATCGATGAAGCAAATATAATTTGTTGATTGTTTCGCCTTATTGTTGGATGGGATTTGTGAAGATTCTACGATTAATTCAATTTTCAGAGGAACTATAGTTATTAATTCAATTTTGAATGTGTTTGGAAGTGGGTTTGGGAATAGTAACCGCTTCAAATTTGTATAACTTCAAATTTGTAAGTAAACAATAATAGTAAATTAATGTTATACTACACAACATTATACATACGTTCTAAACCCTGGATATTAGTTATCCAATTCTGAAATTTCGTAAACAATATTTTCATCATGTTACCATCTTACAACTACACAGATGAAACGTTTATACCGAGTGCTAAGTGTAGTGAAATTTTGTAAGTTCATATTGCATATATTTTAGAATCTGGAGAGTAATAACCAAAATCATAGTTAGTTTAATAATTCACATTTGCATCATTCTACAATTCTACCGCTACAAAGATGACACACTTACGTCTAGTGTTTCTATTAGAGCCTACGGAATCACCCATGACTAACTGTAACATATAGTTTGTTTCAATATTTTTACCTTTTGTACATTCATTACTAATGTGAATGATCTAGTGCTATATATATTTTCTTCCTACTATGGTACTCAAAAATTTTGTCTCTTTATGACACATATATCCACAGGCCACCTATTGCATGGTGAGAACGGACTATAAAGCTTATAATTCTGCTCCCTATGGGATGCACACAACATGCATTACATATATTAAGTGTTCCATATGTTGTCTGCTTTTTGAAAATTTCTCCTCTTAGACTGTGAAAAAAATTAGAGATCTTCGGCATATGAAATGAACATAATTTGTTTTACAACATTTAATAACCTTTTATCATCTAAATTATATATGTGATATAATGATTTAAACTTTTATTTGCATTATTCTTTAAGAATTTGATTCATCTATATAACAAAAATTCAATTTCCCACTTAATATATTTTCAAGTAGAAAAATTAGTATGAACTACAAAAGGGAGGAGGATACGTTTGAAATTTAGAATTTTCATTAGTTATGTTTTTGATACCATGATATCGAAGCTCGTTTATTTATTTCATGATTTAAACAGCACTATGGGCATCACCTATTAGAAACATTCAAGCTAATGCCAAGGATTTGTAGCGAATATACTTTACATTACAAAGCCTTGTCCAATTTTGCCATTTTTTCAATTATAATGGTGATTTTGTTCCTTCATAGACAACCATTTTTGTGTGTGTGAAGTTATGTTCTTATAGGTGACATTGGTAAAGCGATGTAAAATATAATTTTTTTTGAAAACTTGGATATTCGTGAAGATGAAATTCTAGAAAGGTGACCAACATGGATAGGAAGTTAATTAGGTAAGCATACTGAGCCAAAAAATTATTTATAGTAGCCATGGTGTCAGCCTGATATTTAAATATCATTTCAGAAAATTAACATGCTTGCATACATTAGTTATTGCAAAAATTGATCAATAACAAATTCATTCATCATGTGAAATTCATACATCAAGTGTAAGCCCTTGAAATAAAGGATTATAAAATTTCGTATGTTTTGTGGAACAATCAGGGAAGTGTTAAAATTACCGCATATTGTGTTATGCAAGATAAAGTAAATAGCCTAAATAGGTCGTCTCAAACATGAATGAAATAAACATCGATTAGCATATCAGTTATGTATATGATGTAATTGCAAACAGGCTATAATAACGATGTCAATATAACGAATAAAATTATTGCACTACTTAATACATAAATCATATATTTGGTAGGTCAGGACTATATGATAACGTAACATTGATCATGCCGATGTTATATGATGTCATGGCATTTTTAGTTGAATACATACTTGGGTCATTACAGACATTGGTTATTTCAAATAATGGTGTATTCCCATCCACAACAAGAGGCAACAGTGCCTGCATCTTCTAAGAAGGGTTTTAGAAAGGAGGTTATATCTGCGCAACACGACATACAAATCATATTTTCTGGAAACCTTCTTCTTAGAAGATGCTGCCAGTGCTTCCTCTAGCTGTGGATGCAACTCCAACGTTATACTAAAAAAACAATGTCTAAAAGGATTGGGAATGTGTATTCAACTATAAATATAATGATATCAAATATTACCAGCCTATTCTGCATTAACTTATCAAGTAGTTCAGTAGTTGCAAGTCCGTTACACTTAAGGATAAAATGAGTGATTAAGAGAAAATACAACCATATTCATTAAAGATAATTAAAATTAAGACATGAAAAGTTTGATGGTGCATCTAATTAATAAATTTCAAGCTTCCTTATTGCAAATATCTATTTAGTCTTAATAGTGGTGCAAGCAAAGATGATTCTTCACCCTCGTGATAAAAAGAATACATTTTATACATTTGAGAAGATAATAAATTCACCATGCGCAAATTTGTTATTACGTTTTTGGTTAACATATATAAATCGTTTACCTTGCATCATCCAATGATACGACATGTCACCTAAAAGGTTGTAGATTGTTGTTTTAGATGATAATTGAATTTCCATTGTCAGTTTCCAACCTTGATGAACAAAAACCAAGTTAAAATTGTTTGTCACCCAGCTTATAATATCAATATTTTGTCAATAACCAAACTTTGATTCTACCTAATATTGATTAAATACATTTTAGGTGACAACTTTTTAAAGTGTACTACCTAACATTGAGTAAATACATTTATGGTGACAACTTTTTAAAGTGTACTTGTAAGTTATAATATTGTACTTGCACTATTGACCCATAACCAAGAAATTCAGATGAAGTTTGTATCACTTTCAAAACACTATTCTAACTTATATCAACAGTTAATTGTCATGCCTAAACGTTACCGAGGGAGAAGAACAAAATTAGAGTGCATGAGATTAGTTTGTTCGAACTAACGTGGTAGTTATAAAAAAGCCACTAACCATTGCAATTTTCTAGAAGAAACAAATACTAAACTAAAAACTACGTGACTACATTTCAACTCAAGTATTTTTTTCAGTTGGATATAAGCTCGAGTATTTTTTTCAGTTGGATATAAGAGTGCACACGAAGACGATGATGTCATATCATGACAAACAAATACACGAATGTTATACATTTGTGGAATTAATGTATAATAGATTTGATATTTAAAATAATTGAAATTGTTATTTAACCTAACACTGAAATAAGAATATGATTCAAATTTGTTGAGGCCATAAAATTTGTTGGAAGAGTGAACGGACTGAAATTTATGGAAGAAGGTCCATGTTGAATGTGAGATGTACCAATCGTTTAAAGTATTTTTTCAAAATGTCATCAGAAAATTTTGACAATAAACCACCACCATTTTTCTTTAATGCTGCGAACTCCTCCAAAACCGCTGCAAAATTTGACAACCTCACCGCCACTTAACTTTAATGTACGTAGCTTCAATTATGATGATGCAATTGTGAACTGCTAAAGTACACATCTTCGGATGTAGACCCTAATCATCTACAGTTTGGATGTCCAACACTTTATTTCCGTATTTTTTGCATACCTTATATTTAAATGTGTAATATTCAAAAAAAGGAAGTGAAAAAATCCATACTCCCGGGATTTCATTGGTTTAATCATCAAAACGTTAAACTTAGTTCATTGCGATCCGATTGAAAACCATGCTTGGAATTATCAGAATTTAAACCAAATTAGATAATCAAATCCATAAATTATTTGACTCAAGCTGGACTGCCCATTTCTCTTCCAATAAGCGTCACTTAATCTAAAGAAAAAAATGTTTTGGAAGGTTCAAGCCCAACCCAAATGGTTTGATTGGTGTTGGCAACTTAAATTATTAATTTAGAACATAAAGAATTAAAAAAAATGATGCAAAAAGGATGATAGTTATCATTTAGGATCCAGAGCAAACCGATATTAGAATACCAAACACGACGGGTCTTGCGTCGGATCCGAATAATGGAAGATACCTTAAACATTCGATCAAATTTGCTCTAAATCTAAAGAACTCAAACTGTATATAAGGTACCGTCCTCCCTATGTATAACACTATGTCCACTTTATTTTATTTATAAATAATGCAAGAAGAGAATAGTTTAAAAAATAGATGTTACAACCCAAGATCCAATTGCTAAAGAACATGATAACATATTACATGTAGTATTTGATAAAATAAAATGGAATGTGCGATTCATTTGTAAACTCTTCACGAACTGGACAAAAGTATAATTTAATATTTTTGTAAGAAGATGTATTGGAAGAGAGGAGGATCTCACCAGCGTGCACAAGAAGGATTGCAGTCGGGAACCGATAAACAATAGAAGGTAGATCGGGTTTGTCAATTATCATATTCGTACATGGGAATTTCGATGGGTTGGATTTGGGGAAGGAGGAGACAGAACTGTGCAGAAGAATTGCATTGCAATCATGCATAGCATCAGACCAACTTTCAAATGAAAAACCAGATATAACAAAATTTTGATTCTTTCAAATACATTTTTTACAATTGTGTCATGAAAGAGTAATTGTATGAATCCTTAAAAAAATATTTTGACTCCTAGACAGACATGGAAAAGCCCTTTTAACTCGTGCAATAAATCAATACTACCATCAAAGGTAGAGGGAAGAGTAAAAAGAAACTAAAATATAGGCATACATAAAAGTAAGATCGGAATTAACCGTTGGAAATAAATTCATTTAGTTATTTAACTTCTTCCTCAAAATCGGTGGATTGCTTTTAAAATAAGTTTTATGGCGTTGTAAACAATCAAATCGAACTGACTCATAGAATACCAGTTCCAACAGAAAGTACATTTTAATTGTCAACCATAATGAAATTGTTGTTCCACTCGAGCCATCATCGATGAAGCCAATATTATTTGTTGATTGCTTCGCCTTATTGTTGGATGGGATTTGTGAAGATTCTACGATTAGTTCAATTTTAAAAGGAACTATAGTTATTAATTCAATTTTGAATGTATTTGGATGTGGGTTTGGGACCGCTTCAAATTTGTATAACTTCAAATTTGTAAGTAAATAATTATAGTATATTAATGTTACACTGCACAACATTTTACATACATTCTAAACTCCGGATATTAGTTATCCAATTTTAAAGTTTTTAAACAATGTTTTCATCATGTTACCATCTTACAACTACACAGATGAAACGTTTATACCCAGTGCTAAGTGTAGTGAAATTTTGTAAGTTCATATTGCATATATTTTAGAATCTGGAGAGTAATAACTAAAATCATAGTTAGTTTAATAAGTCATATTTGCAACATTCTACAATCCTACCGCTACAAAGATGACACACTTACATCTAGTGTTTCTATGAGAGCGTGTAGAATCACCCATCAATAACTGTAACATATAGTTTGTTTCAACATATTTACCTTTTGTACATTCATTACTAAAGGAAAGGATCTAGTGCTATATAGATTTTCTTCCTACTATGGGTACTCAAAAATTTTGTCTCTTTGTGACACATCTATCCACATGCCTCATATTACATGGTGAGAACGGACAATAAAGCTTATAATTCTACTGTCTAAGGGATGCACACAACACACAACATGAATTACAGATATTAAGTGTGCCTTATGTTATCTGCTTTTTGAAATTCTCTCCTCTTAGTCTGTGAAAAAAATTAGAGACCTCGGGCATATGAAATGAACATAATTTGTTTTACAACATTTAATAACCTTTTATCATCTAAACTATATATGTGATATAACCATTCAAACTTTCATTTGTATTCTTCTTTAATACTTTGATTCGTCTATATAACAAAAATTCAATTTCCCACTTAATATATTTTCAAGTAGAAAAATTAGTATGAACAATAAAAGGGTGGAGGATACTTTTGAAATTTATAGTTTTCATTAGTTATGTTTATGATACCATGATATCGATGCTTGTTTATTTATTTCATGATTTAAACAGCACTATGGGCATAACATGTTGGAAACATTCAAGCAAATGCTAAGGATTTTGTAGCGCATATACTTTACATTACAAAGCCTTGTCCAATTTTGCCATTTTTTCAATTATAGTGGTATTTTTTCCCCTTCATCGACAACCATTTTTGTGTGTGTGTAAAGTTATGTTCTTTTAGGTGACATTGGTAAAGCGATATAAAACAAAAAAAATTCTTTGAAAACTTAGATATTCGTGAAGATGAGATTCGGGAAAGGTGACCAGCATGGATAGGAAGTTAATTAGGTAAGCATATTGAGCCAAATTTTTTTTTATAATAGCCATGGCGTTAGTCTGATATTTAAATATCATTTCAGAAAATTAACATGCTTGCATACATCAGTTATTGCAAAAGTTTATCTGTAACATCCGAGATTTTTGACCATTCAAATCGACAATGATCCTTAATGTCGACATAAACAGATCAAAAATATGGATAGTTATTGGGATTAAAATAAGAAAAAGAAGAAAGAAGAATACAAATATAGAATCTAGCGGTGGAAGGACAAAATGTAATAAATAAATAATAGTTCGTGAAGCTGTTAAAACATACATTTTATTATATTTTACAACGATTATCAGAGTAAATTAACATACAACGTACCAATGCATTTGCAGCAGAATAATAATAATAATACGTCTATTGAGCTCCATCTTCATCTTCATAATGGCACCTTCAAAGCAACTGAGTCTTCGCTAACTGGAACTCGGTCTGACCCAAGCGTATTGTAAAAAAAGAAACACAACAAACACTCGGATCAGAACTAAATCATTCTCGTATTAGTTAAATCAAATTTCATGTAATATTATGAGTGTAATAACTTAAAAGATGTTATGGGAATTTCCATCTCTTAAGGATCCATCAAACTAATATTATATAATATAATACACTATTATAATAATGTCTATGGTTAAATATAACATAATAAAATAATGTAAGAGGGATTACCATTATTACCCTTACAATGTTTATACCATTGCCGTACAGTTTGCATATAACACACCAGTACGTCGGCGGATAGGGATGCGCCATGATACGACAACTATAAATCAAAATCGTAGGGGCTCGATCAGGATAAATATGACAAGGCATCGAGGCAATACCCATCAGTAGTCATTCTACCGGATTGCGGACCCAGGCCGATGGTAACGTATAGCCGCAACTACTGCCCCCCAGACATACCCCCAAAATCAATCAAAGGCGCCAATCAATCACAAAGTATATATATGGTATCGAAGAAGTATGCCTGCTCAGAGTAGCTAACTCAATTAACCTGGGTATAGCTCCGGTTTTAGTCATTTCAATTATGACCCGAAGATCAAGGCTATCCATCATCGTTCTCTTTCTTCAAATCCAGTAATCGCCTCCAAACCCATCCAACACCATTTCTGGAACTTCACCGCGTACACAGTTGTTAAAGTGGTTTTCGGTATTGGTAGAAAGTTTGACAATATCCGATCTCGGTCTCTTTAACAACCCAACGTTTACATTTTTCACACCAGTCAGTTCTTTTACATATCAAAGGGGTTCGTACTTCATATTAAAATATCAGATTTCCAAAATCAATCAACATTCAAGATAGAATATTTTTCATACTAAAATCTCCATTTAAACCAATTAAAATCTTGAAACAATTCCAACTTTAATAATTTGAATATTAAAATATTTAACAGTATACTTAAAATAGTTTAGATATATAATTGAAATAGTTTGAAAATAAATAGCTTGTAATTAAAATAGAATTTATCAAATTTATTGAAATATACAGTTAAAACATTGAGTAATTTAAAAAATAAATAGTTAATTATAAAATGATTTATTTAAAATAATTTATAAAATAAAATAGTAATAAAGTAAAATAGTTTATAAAGAAATAAAATATAATTATTAATAAAATAGTTTATAAAAGGATTTGAAATACTAAAGTTGGAATTAGAATCGTTTCTCTAACATTTTCAATTATACTTGATGTCATATTTCAACTTCAATTCAACCAAATCAATTTTCAATAATTCCATCGATTAAACTTCCAATTTACATTCATTTCTATTTGATAAAATTAATTTAAACAGTCACATTCCAAATCAGATTCTCATTTCCAATGATTTCAATTTTAACAAATATCGAGTTCACAATTCACATATAATCCAAATCAATGTAGATTCATCGTAAATTTCAAAGGTGGGTGAAACCATTCAATTTCAATAAATTTGATTTACATTTTATTTCACTTTATTTAGCTTCAGTTACAATACTAATTTATTTCCCTTTTTTGTTTATATTTCAAAATTCAAGGTTCAAGTTCAAAGGAAATAAATTATAGAACATCGCTTATATTGTCTTTAAAACAATATTTCAAAATTCATGGTTAAAACAAATTTTATTTAACCAACCGGTGTTCGTATATAATTTTCTATCCTATGGCCAAGTGATACTTAAATTTTAATTTTAGTATTTCGGGAAAGGATATATATCATTTCAATCCAAATTAGGGTAATAGGTATCTATCATTTCAACCTACGTTCTTAATTCATTTTACTGATTAATCCTGGGTTTAATCGATGCCCATAACATGTGGGGTAATGATTGGGATTAATCAGCATAAACAACGATCATATACGAATAAATATGAATAATAGGTAAATTTACACAATTAACATCAATCTGTCAACATATCAAATTCAAGCCACCAATCACATCAATACATACAGAACAGTCCAATATCATATTAATTTGCAAATTTCAGATGTTAGGTTTTAAATAGTAATGATATGTCAAAATTTTAACTTAACTGTAAAATTATATTTAACAGTCAAATTAAACTACACTATCGATGCAAATCAATATAAATATGCAATTTAAACTGTCAAACATCAATCCATACAATCATATCATGACATGATAGAATACTTTAGTTACGCGAGAGTGGGTTTAATCTCTCACCATTGGTTTCGAATGCGATTGAACTCCAAAATAGGTCCAAAAAGCCAGCGTCTCAGAATCAGGTCAAACCAGCGGCATCGCGAAGAGCTCGTCAATACGATTCTAATGCAACAAACCGCGTGTCATTCTGAAGTCATATGCAAAAGTTATACGATTTTTACTATTGGAAAATTTAAATTAAAACAAACAATCTCTTACCCAAAAAAATGTGCCATGTCACCTATCTCATCTTGTAGTGACCCGAACTTCCCCATCTCCGAAGAGAAGAGAAAGAACGAATTACCGTGAGTACAAGATGAATCAGAACGCAAACAGAAGAACATTTCATTGTTAATTACAAAAATTCCATCAGATATAAGAATATACGGAGTATGAATGAATAAAATACATTCGATAAATATCAGAGATTACAATAAATTACATAGCAGCGGAAAATAATACAAAACACAACTGAAAGTAACACACGGATACAGAACTTTTCGAGCATCGTTCCAGTTGTTAATCAGGATCCTGCGAATATAAATATGCAAAACCAAAACTACTAGCTGTCCGTGTCAAATTAAGGGCACCTAGAGCTTAGGTTAAAACAATAAACTCTAGGTCAGTCATGTGACTGGTGTGAGAACTAAAACAGTTATTAATCTTTATTTTAAAGTTCAGTAAATCAAGGGACCACGCCATATAACACGGAACGGGTTTCCTCCGAAGAATACCAGTGCATAAAACAAACAGCGCAATGCTAAATAAAGAAAAATGAAGCTATTATAAGACCCAGGTCCCATCACACAATGCAACGCAAGCCGGAGGATAGAGTTTTTACCTTATAATAGCCAAAGCAGGCTTGATACGTCAAAAACACATTATTTGATATTACTATAAGTGTATAGTGTCAAAACAATTTCAATCATAAGTATCAATCATAGGCGGCATAGCTACCATCTACTATGTCGCCATACTAGGTTCTACAAATAAAACCGCAATATCACGTATTGGAAATTGGATTCCATCATGAGTCGAGGCAAGGGCCAAGCTCCTCTCCGATTCGAGACACTCTAGAAAATGCCTCAGGACCACACACAGCGATCCCTTGGATCCTCCAAGGCCGGTCCTCTCTTACTTTTGAGGATTGGCAATTCCTGAACACACGTTTCCCGGTCCTATAGAACCTATATCCGAGGCGCCTCGCATTCCAACAACCATATAGGTGAAAAGTATATAAATGCCATCCAGTTTAAGCACTGACACCACCACTAGCTAGAAAGAAACATCGTGCACTCCTTGGGTCCTTATCCCGTTTTTGACTCATACCGAGGTGTGAGGCTCGCGAATTCACGCTATACACAAAGCTATGCCACACAGGCCGTGCTTTGATCATCAACCACAAGACTTTGCTTTTCAATAGAAGCCTTGATCAATTGCCACTTACGCGTGCCACACTGGCAATTCACTCCATGCGACTGATGTCCATCGATATACAACCTCTGAGCTCGTACGTCTCAGAGAAGGGCGTTAAGCAAGAGAATAAATTCTCCGCCGCCAAACAGATGTATATTTAATAGAGATCAATCAACACAGAATAAAATCCAATGTCAGACACACAATCCATTTACAAGTTCGTTCTGGGTCTGAACGAAACCGGAGGCACTTTCCTCGCATATCAATCGATCTCCAAGCACGTCTGGACGATCACCAACTGATTCCCTCCTCTTGGCTGTACATCCCAATCAAGATCATCAGTAATCACCCAAATGATGTGAAGACTTCCGGTCTTCAACCACCATCTTCATCTTCGACATATCGTCGAATCGGTTATTCAGAATGGGTATAAACCCGGCCTTTCCGAATATCCCGCGTATATAATAAACACGTGTTACACAAACACAACATACGCCTCATTCCAATTCAGAATAATCTTTAATTCAAATTTTCACGCTCTTAGGGAAAGGTTCCCATTAATTTTATCAAAGATAAATTCTTCTAAATTTATTCTTTAATCTTCCTTTGGATATCATTTCAAACTAGCCGGGATTAGCGAACCACACCGAAATAATTATTTATTTTATTTCCCAATCCCAACCTATATATCCCATGGTGCAAAACTGGTGGTACTCCATATCTAACACCACGGTGTTATCGGTAAAATTAATTACCATTTCACGTTCAAATCTAATTAAAGATTTAACTATCGCTTTGTAGCAAAACTGGCGATACTCCATTCTCGATCACTTTCCAAATTCGGTAATTTAAATTACCAATTCACATTTCAATCTAATTAAAGATTCATTAAAACTCTTTTTACTAGGTTAAAGAACTAATGCCATTTAAAACACAGTTCACGATAAACCCAAATCACATTCTATTTATTATCGGGTTAAAGAACAAGTGTTATTTAAAACACCGTTCACGATAAACCCACAAATCAATTCTAATTCCATTCCAATTAAATATAATAATTGATTGGTATGCTTCATTAAATCTAAATAAAAAGATTTAATCTTTTCTCATACTGGGTTCAAGAACAGCGTTAATGAAGACACCATTCACGACAAACCCAAATCTCATTTGATATTAAATACAAGGCTCTGAAGAGAAAATATATCGGCTTATATTCAATATCAAATCAAAAGTGAATTTTCCATTATAAATTCGTTTCAAATTCATTTCAAATTGATTTCAATGCAATTTCAATCCTGTTCAATTCAAAATATTCGATTATGAAATCACTTTTCAATATTCATTATAGAACGAATAAAATCGATAAAAATATCGTTCGCGTCAGAATAATGCATCTCTAATCAACACGGCTTTATATTTTTCAAAAACTTCTTTATTCTATTCAACAAATGAATATTTATTCTATTCAACACATGAATCTATATTTCTTTCAACACTTGACTAATCTCAATAAATGAGTACTGTCAACACGTGACTATTTTTGTTATGTAATATATTTTATAAAATTTTGATAAAGATGTTAATTTTTATTGTTAAAATATTTCGTTCAACACATGAATCTATATATTTTTTTCAACACATGACTAATCTCAACACATAAGTACTGTCAACACATGAATCTTATTTTACAATATTCTTTATTTTCTCAATTGGAATGAGGCCCAATCAATTACCATATAATGTTAATTATATGGATTCCATAAACTCATGTATATAATAGCAACGATAAATAATCAACCATCATCCAAAGTGCACAACACAACTGTCTGTCAATCTATCGATCGACACACAACTAATTATTGGGACTAGTGTACGTCAAATATCATCCCAATACCCGTGTGGGGTTTCACATCAACAAACACTGAATATTATTTGTGCAGTTGGGCGACGTGTAAAATTTATCGTCCCAGTCAATATCAGTTAGAACAGTGTATATAAACTAATCGTCTGATTTGTAAATGAATATTTTATTCACACACGCGTTAAAAATTATATTTTTAACGAAATATTTTATTTCAACACATGAATTTCTATTCAGTTCATTTACACAATAAAATGATATTTTTATTTTTCTAACTTATTTTAGAAAATTTCGGCGGCATAACGACACGATACTAGAAACGGGACAACGCCTAGCCTTATCCCCGGTCTAGTAATGGCCCACACCATACACATATCAATCAAACCAATTTCAATTCACCAAACAACCAAATTTAGATCAAATAATCTAACCAACTACACAACCAAACAAATAAGTCCATGGTTTGTGGACAATGGTGTCGGGTGCTACTAAACACCGTCTGCATCCTAATATATATTTATAACTAGAAAAGGAAATTTAAAGTGAGAAGTTCTCACCGACTAGCTAATCCAATACCACGACTCTTCATATGTAGAAATCTTCGTCGTGCTCGCCTTTTGTCACTTTCGTCGTCCGTGTTCACTACATATATAAAATTCGCATCATTATTCCGCTACAACATATATAAAAATCATATTTTTATATTCTCTATCATATAAAAATCATATTTTTATAATCTCTACTATATAAAAATCATATTTTTATTACTCCATTCGTCAACAACCATAGAAGCTTTAAAACGGAGAAAACTCGCATTTTTTCTAACGCCCGGATTCGCTGTTCTGGTTCCAGAATTTGCAAACGAGCTCCAATCTCTACACCAACTATTTTTATGGCTTAAACGCGCCATTCCGGACAACTTTCGCCTAGTGGTCTTCCTTCCGAAAATGTGCCATTTCGCCGGAAATCGCGAAAAGACAGCATTTTGACAGTGTTTGGACAGCAAACTTTGGACGCGTTTTCCCGACAACTCCGCAATGAAAAATAGGACTATCATATACCAAATCGAAGAGAAAATCGTGCTCTTTGATTTTAGTCTTGAGGAACCTTGGCTAGAAACGCACGGTTTGGGAGTTATTGAGGAAAGAAGGACAGGGTGTTATTTGCAAAATGAGATTTTTGGTGAAAAAAGGGTTTTGGTGACGGGGGGGCCCACGGCCGGAGTTGAGGGGCTGGAGGGGGGCGCCGGACCTGATTGGAGGTGGGGAGGCCGCTGCTGGTGGTAGTGGGGCGTGGGAGGTGGTGGTGGTGGCCGAAGGAGCTAGGGTTTGGAGAAGGGTTTGCAGAAAAGGAGAGAGAAGGAGGAGGAAGTGGCGCCGGAGGGAGGTGGTGGCAGCGGAGGAGGGGCGGCAGCGGTGGCGAGAGGGTGGAGGCCATTTTTGAGTTCTTTGAAGAGGAAGAGAGAAGTGAAATTATGAAGAGAGAAATGAAGTAAAAGTGATTATATGCTAGTTTCTCGCGTATCGTCTGAACGCCGACGATCTCCAAATGCCGCGGATTTCGGACACGACATAGTAGACGTGAAGACGAGTCCAACGAAATAAGTTTCATCGAATTCCGAGTTCGTTTGACCGTCCGTTAAAATTCTAAAAAATGCTCAGATAAGCTCTAAAAATGCGATTTTTGCGCACCATTTCTTCTTGCACGCTCACACGCTAACTCCAAAAATCATACCCTCTTGGATTTAACCAGTATTAGGCGATACGAATCCAGAAAAAAACGAAATCGAATTCTGAGGTCGTATCAATAACGTTCCTTTGTAAAATGACTGCCCGCTTTTGAACAAATGGTTTTGCTTCGCACGGCCACATATTGACTCCGTTCGACGCGCCATTTGGAACTCAACAATGATTTGTTATTATGAATCCATAAAATTTTATCTCGTCGAATTCTGAGCTCGTATGCAAAATGTCACTTTTTAAGGGCTATGTATTGCTAACCAAAAACCCCAACCAATTACCACTACTCCGGATCTCGGAATATGTTGAAGCTTATATTTTTCGGAGTTATAAACGGCATTTTGAACTCAATGGAAGTGGTTTCGAGTCCAAATTCATCCTTATGCAAAATTTGACTTTTTGGGGCTATATTTCTATAGCGACTATTCTGAATTTTCAACTGGGCATAACTTTTTATTTCCGCTATGAAATTTGGAGGTTTCGGATACGTTGGAAAGATATTTTCAAATAGATCCTAATTTTTTGGTTTCGCCAAAATCCGGTTTATTTTGCACCTGGTACATCCATTTGAATTTAGAAATCGAAATTTCAAACTACCGCGCCATTTTCAATTCCTTTTAAAATTTAAAATAAATATTTATATTCTAACGGCGATTCCAATAAATATATACGTTCTAATTCCATTAAAAATAAATTTCCCGTCATTATTATTTAAAATAATTCATTTTAAATATTGAAAATTCATCGAAATTGCCAAAATAAAAATTTTAAACTGGTTCAGATTTTCGGGTTGTTACAATCTCCCCCACTTAAAACTTTACGTCCCCGAAAAGGAACGAAGCCGAAAGTTGTTTTACAAATCAACTCAACTTTCATTATTTGAATTACGGCTTAAGTTCTTCAACTTTTTAGTTTCTAAGAACTTTTCAAATTCTTCAAAAATTTGGCTAACACCCTAAATTTTCGAAAAATTTCGCCATAACCTCCCCTGCACCGGGGACTTCGGGATATTTCATATAGCCTCCCATGGCCTTCTTCAATCCAAAAGAAAAAGAAAAAGCCAAGCGGCTAGCGAATCGGCTCATAAAATCATCCAAACCCAATACATTTGTAAACATGTACCTATTTGTCGGGCAAACAATTTTATTTTTCTGCTCTTGCCTCCTTGCTAGGACCTTCTCAATGTAAGTACATGTATATGCATGCAATTTCAAACAACTTTCAATACAGTTCAATATTTGGTTAAATTTGGCCTAAATTCACTTTTCATTCATATAATGGTTTAAAGGAGTAATCCTACAAAACAACTATCAATCAATTAGTGAATTAATGTTTCAAATTCATAATTTTGATACATATACAGAAAATCATGTTTTTGATGCCAAATCACAACAATGTATTCTAGCTATATTTTGGTTCTCACACCAGCCTAATGGAAATATATAGAAATCCCACTTTCGAAACACGAACATAAATACTGATGATGTCCGGACATCACCAGAATTATCCCCGAGCGACTAGAGTGTGATTTTATATCTATCCAGTAAATTAAAACTTCGAATATACGTTCATGACGCGTATATGCAAAATATTTATATACTCGATTGTCCAAATTCAATATAAAATAAAATATTCAAATACGTATAAACTGGGTTAAATTTTCAAAACAATATTGTTTTCATTTTAAAAATATACTCTTCACACTCGTCCTAGGATACTACTGATCCCACCTCTAATGAGTTATTCTAATTGGATATTACTAATCCAATATCTGATGAATTCTTTCATATGGTTCTAATGCGTCTTGTTCTCGAGCTCTGTAAACCAAAGCTCTGATACCAAATGTAGTGACCCAAACTTCCCCATCTCCGAAGAGAAGAGAAAGAACGAATTACCATGAGTACAAGACGAATCAGAACGCAAACAGAAGAACATTTCGTTGTTAATTACAACAATTCCATCAGATACAAGAATATACATAGTATGAATGAATAAAATACATTCGATAAATATCAGGGATTACAATAAATTACATAGCAGCGGAAAATAACACAAAACACAACTGAAAGTAACACACGGATACAGAACTTTCCAAGCAGCGTTCCAGCTGTAAATCAGGATCCTGTGAATATAAATCTGCAAAACTAAACTACTAGTTGTCCGTGTCAAAATAAGGGCACCCATAGTTTAGGTTAAAACAATAAACTCCGGGTCAGTCATGTGACTGGTGTGAGAACTAAAACAGTTATTAATCTTTATTTTAAAGTTCGGTAAATCAAGGGACAACGCCATATAACACGGAACGGATTTCCTCCCAAGAATACCAGTGCATAAAACAAACAGTGCAATGCTAAATAAAGAAAAATGAAGCTATTATAAGACCCAGGTCCCATCAAACAATGCAACGCAAGCCGGAGGATAGGGTTTTTACCTTATAATAGCCAAAGCATGCTAGATACGTCAAAAACACATTATTTGATATTACTATAAGTGTATAGTGTCAAAACAATTTCAATCATAAGTATCAATCATAGGCGGCATAGCTACCATCTACTATGTCGACATACTAGGTTCTACAAATAAAACCGCAATATCACGTATTGGAAATTGGATTCCATCATGAGTCGAGGCAAGGGGCAAGCTCCTCTCCGATTCGAGACACTCTAGCAAATGTCTTAGACCACACACAGCGATCCCTTGGATCCTCCAAGGCCGGTCATCTCTTACTTTTGAGGATTGGCAATTCCTGAACACACGTTTCCCGGTCCTATAGAACCTATATCCGACGCTCCTCACATTCCAACAGCCACACATGTGAAAAGTATATAAATGTCAGTCAGTTTAAGCACTGACACCACCACTAGCTAGAAAGAAACGTCGTGCACTCCTTGGGTCCTTATCCCGTTTTTGACTCATACCGAGGTGTGAGGCTCCCGAATTCACGCTATACACAAAGCTACGCCACACAGGCCGTGCTTTGATCATCAACCACAAGACTTTGCTTTTCAACAGAAGCCTTGATCAATTGCCACTTACGCGTGCCACACTGGCAATTCACTCCATGCGACTGATGTCCATCGATATACAACCTCTGAGCTCGTACGTCTCAGAGAAGGGCGTTAAGCAAGAGAATGAATTCTCCACCGCCAAACAGATGTATATTTAATAGAGATCAATCAACACAGAATAAAATCCAATGTCAGACACACAATCCATTTACAAGTTCGTTTTGGGTCTGAACGAAATCGGAGGCACTTTCCTCGCATATCCATCGATCTCCAAGCACGTCTGAACGATCACCAACTTATTCCCTCCTCTTGGGTGTACAGCCCAATCAAGATCATCAATAATCACCCAAACGATGTGAAGACTTCCGGTCTTCAACCACCGTCTTCATCTTCGACATATCGTCGAATCGGTTATTCAGAATGGGTATAAACCCTGCCTTTCGGAATAACACGCGTATATAATAAACACGTGTTACACAAACACAACATACGCCTCATTTCAATTCAGAATAATCTTTTATTCAAATTTTCACACTGTTAGGGAAAGGTTCCCATTAATTTTATCAAAGATAAATTCTTCTAAATTTATTCTTTAATCTTCCTTTGGATATCATTTCAAACTAGTCGGGATTAACGAACCACACCGAAGTAATTATTTATTTTATTTCCCAATCCCAACCTATATATCCCATGGTGCAAAACTGGTGGTACTCCATATCTAACACCACGGTGTTATCGGTAAAATTAATTACTATTTCACGTTCAAATCTAATTAAAGATTTAACTATCGCTTTGGAGAAAAACTGGCGATACTCCATTCTCGATCACTTTCCAAATCTGGTAATTTAAATTATCAATTCACATTTCAATCTAATTAAAGATTCATTAAAACTTCTTTTACTGGGTTAAAGAACTAATTCCATTTAAAACATAGTTCACGATAAACCCAAATCACATTCTATTTAATATCGGGTTAAAGAACAAGTGTTATTTAAAACACCGTTCACGATAAACCCACAAATCAATTCTAATTCCATTCCAATTAAATATAATAATTGATTGGTATGCTTCATTAAATCTAAATAAAAAGATTTAATCTTTTCTCATACTGGGTTAAAGAACAGCGTTAATGAAGACACCATTCACGACAAACCCAAATCTCATTAGATATTAAATACAAGGCTCTGAAGAGAAAATATATCGGCTTATATTCAATATCAAATCAAAAGTGAATTTTCCATTATAATTTCGTTTTAAATTCATTTCAAATTGATTTCAATTCAATTTCAATCCTGTTCAATTCAAAATATTCGATTATGAAATCACTTTTCAATATTCATTATAAAACGAATAAAATCGATAAAAATATCGTTCGCGTCAGAATAACGCATCTCTAATCAACACGGCTTTATATTTTTCAAAAACTTTTTATTCTATTCAACAAATGAATATTTATTATATTCAACACATGAATCTATATTTCTTTCAACACTTGACTAATCTCAACAAATGAGTACTGTCAACACGTGACTATTTTTGTTATGTAGTATATTTTATAAAATTTTGATATAGATGTTAATTTTTATTGTTAAAATATTTCGTTCAACACATGAATCTATATATTTTTTTCAACACATGACTAATCTCAACACATGAGTACTGTCAACACATGAACACTACACCAAAACAGGTGATTCCCAACGAGTATAACCATTGCAAACAATTTCAGCAACGCTTATTAGTGTTGCTATGGAGGGGTGGCAATTTAGTACCAACGCTTATAAGCGTTGGTAGATTTTCTGTCCCAACGCCTATAAGCGTTGGTATATTTTCTGTCGCAACGCTTATAAGCGTTGGTGGATTTTCTTTAGCAACGCTTATAAGCGTTGGTAGATTTTCTTTACCAACGCTTATACATGTTGCAATATATATTAATAATAATAGAAATATGTATTAGCAACTTGCGTATTCTAACATTAATAGTCAATTAATAACCAACACAATGATAATATAGACGATATTTAATATGAATCAAAAACTAATATTAATCTCAATGCATACTAATAGATAACATTCATAATCACATAACGACATAGAATATCAGTTAACAATAAACAAGCACAATACATAATTAAGATGTCAAATTCAATGCATAATTAGTTTGCTAAATTCAATACATACGTAAGATTCTACAAATACCGAATACGAAACTCTAGCCATATAACGAAGCCTCCATCTGAAAATTCACATAACTTGTACATTCCAATATAAATTTGTCTTCATGTCGGAACCAAAAACTTCTGCAATTGGATCATTATCAAGATCATCCACTACGCCATTAGAACTACCATCCAATTTTCCCTTTTCTTCCACTGCCTCTACAAGTGCCTGCATTCATTGAATATCACGTTAAATTGAAAATTTCAGTTTCTTGTTAAAAACAGAAAAACATGAGTTTACATCTCGCACAAAATAATATAAACTTGTAGGCTCGGAGTGATCAATAATACCGAACGACTCAGTTTTGCTGAGCCTTACGGCTCAGTTTTTCTAAGCCATAAGGCTCAGCAAAACTGAGCCACAATCTCAGAAAAACTGAGCCTTACGGCTCAGAAAAAATTAGCCATAAACTCAGTTTTAATGAGCCATAATGCTCAGTTTTGCTGAGCCTTATGACTCAGAAAAACTGAGCCATAGGCTCAGTTTTAATGAGCCATAAGGCTCAGCAAAACTGAGCCATAAGGCAAATCATACTTAGCCATTAAAGAACAGCAGCTCATGCAAATCGTGCAAGCCATCAAAGAAAATATATGGAATATTATTTCCAGGATTTTAACATTCATACTTAGCAGCTGTTATTCATACAATTCAGCAGGCATCTCAATTAGTCAACAATCACCCACTAAAATATCCCCTTAATCCAGTTATGTGTTGCCTTCTTGGCTTATTCTTTTCAATAATTATTTTAAGCATTAAAGCTTATTCATATTCAAGCATTTGTATTCAAAAGAAGTATTCAGCCATTCAATTCTAAGGAAGCATTTAGCCATGAATTTCTCGAACTATACTTTAACAATTTTGACAGTAATGTTTCCTTTATTTATATCCAACCCATGCATTTAGTATAACATCACTTCCTTGTTCAAATACTAGACTCATAAATATGCAGTGAAACATTTGTATGTGCCTATATATACATATACATATATATATATATATGATTGCCTCGACATCAAAAAAAATTATAAGCTTAAAAAGTACTTGTTGCATTTGTTTGTCATTCAAATACTTCATGCTAGTTGTTCCATTATCTTAATATGCAAACACAGCTATCAAAACCTAGGCATTTAGCATCAAATCATAAACCAGATTAACAGTTCATTTTTCTTACTACTAGATCAAACAAGCATCTTACTAGTTTTCCTTATTCTCTCAGACACACAACTATAAAGTGATTTCAATACAAATGTTATCCTGTTACAAAGAGGCACAACCTCATTGTGCAAAGACCTGGTATACATGAATTTCTTCTTACTCAAATACCTATATACCTTCATTATAGTGTGCCTTACGAGTACTTCTTAGTTCATACCCAGATTATCAAACATCATTCTATAGATATGAAGTAATCTTGATTATTTAACATGATTTCCAAATCCTTCTAGTTCCCTTTTTTTTTCAAAAAAAATCAGTGAACTTATATGTGATATTTTGTTTGCTTTTCCCCCTGTACTAATATGCAAACAATCTGCCCTTTTTTTTATATATAAATATATCTTTTCCCTTTGCAAATTAGCCTGGTTTTATACCAAAAAAAAATCAAGGCAAAGCAAATATTCAAGTTCAATTTTATAACAATAATAAAAATACTGTGCTCATATTTCAAATCACTTAGAATAATAAGTTAAAATCGTATCAATTACCCAGATAGACTTATACTTTCTCCTTTTACAAAACATCAATATTTTGACCCAGGTTATTTAGTCCATAAAAGTATGGACATGCCAGCTTTTAATGGAATATAAGTTTGAAGATACTTCCTTATATTCAAGCAAATTCACAACCTGATTGTCTCCTTACCCAGTATACATTTTATACCATATGTATATATATGAAAATAGGTATGTATTTCTTCCTAACATAATACAATCTGATTAATCATATCAACGAACCCATATATTCAGTAACACATGATATATACTGCTGGCTATACTAGAATAATGATCTTTTTTTCATTTAATTGTGTATAGACTGCCTATTTCATTTTATCAAATCTTGAGTTTCCCTCATATACATTATTTGATCATGTATAAATTTGGGTATTTATACCTAAACAAACAGACCTCACAAGTTAACTATTTATTACTTTCCAACTCCATTAAAATTCTCATTCAAACACCCCTTCATATAAAACTATCAAGCAAATTCACAATTACCTAATCGCTTTTCTTATTTAAAATGTTATATCATTTGATTTTACTGAAAGATACTGCTACGGGAATATCATATGACAGTACTTTCAAATCATCCCATAGCATGTATATAATTTAACATTCTATTAAATATGTTTGAATGCCAAAATAAAAAAAAGATTCACTTTAAAATGCAATATCACACAAAACAAATCAACTTGCATTCATCAAAATAGAATCTATCTGTTTACATTATTTCCCCCAAAACATTAAGCCAGCTAAGGTATTTTCCATGGATTTTGTATATATTCCCAATATATATAGCTTGTAGCCTATATACTAATATACATAGTCTCATTATCTCAAAAATGCTTTTTACGTAAAAGTTCCTTTTTTTGCAAGTATCCTACAGTACTTCCAAGAATTTGAAGCAAAAATAAATAAATTCATAGCAATAACCAAGGTGCTCCACACAAAAATTCAAGCAAACACATACGTAAATAAATCATTCAATGCTTTAGTAATTCTATGTTTCATGTAACACCCCACGCCCGCTATGGTCACTCTCTAAGGGAATGCCATAACATCGGTGGAGTATTTTGAGTGAATATAGAACAGAGTAATTACAGCAAGGCAGATATAAGTAATACTTTGAAAATTTAAAACATCATTTGAATTGCAGCGGAAAATAAAACATGTCTGGTTACATCACAAAACCATAATAGAAGTCAAGTACAAATATCCATCCTGCTAAATAAAAATACATAATCCCAATACATGAACTGATAGCCATAAAAGAAAAGGGTAAGCTGAGCTCTACATCTAGGGTCCAAGCTCCAAGAGAGTAATAAAAGCAGCCTGATCAAAGCCCACTCGTGCTGGGCCCACCCTAAGAACCTGAGGGTTGGGAAAAAGATAAAAAACAACGGGGTCAGACATAAGTCTGAGCGAGTCCTATAACTTTAACAATGTAATCATTAAAGTAATAAGGATATGATATAACTTGGTACGGTGTGACTGGGGATAAATGACTACACTCAGTAGCCAATCAGACTTAGAGTGAACTAAGATAACGATAAAGACGCATTTACCCACCCAAGGATAATTACTACACTGCACCACACCAGTCATTCCTACTTAAAGGTTGATCCCTCCCAAGGACTTAGAAAATTTACCCAGTAGTTTCGTATACCCCTAGCTGACTACATAGGTGCCGTCTGCCCCTATCTCCACTAGGTGTACCCACTACTCCCAAGCGATCGGCTCCCTACCGTAGATACCCGTGCCGGCCCCACAGTGGGGTGTATCACTCCCCAAAGTGGCAACCCGATATAATTAACGGTGCACGGCTTATATCTACACGATGCAACAACGTCTTACCTACCAGCCCGGGTCCACACACGCATATGAAACCCGTTGGACTTGCGTTGCCACCGCTAACCCGTTTTGGCCTCTTATAGTCAAGCCCAGTACGCGTGTCCCGTCCTCGACATGGGTCGAGCCCAATAAGATACATATGGGTTACTGGTTGAAATGGGCCCCCACAAGCTACCCACCTAAGCTTGTCCCTTTTTCTAGTGCATCCCACTTAACCCTTTAATCATGTTTAATTACATGTTTCCACTTGGTTAAGTATTCTAATCGTATTTTCTATTGCCACCCAAGGCAACCCACTAGATTTCCACATGCCACCCAAGGCACCCACTTAACCCCTCATGTCCCTCTACATGCTAATATGGTTAAGTGTTTCTTAATTAATTAATTAAGATCATGACCTCATAAAGACCTCTCACATTAGACCGTCTTTTATGACTGCTGGATATGCCGGTTGGTTCCGGGCAGACTTCTGTCATCAAAAGGGTCTAACCTCGTGTCTTTACTTTAATCACGTATTTAATTTATGACTAAGACCTCTCACATTGGGCCAATCATTTGTAGCCGCTGGATGGCCGGTCGGTTCCGGGCAGACTTCCGCTACAAAAGGGTCCAACCTCGTGTCTTAGTTGATTAATTACACCTAATTAATCACCCCCATAATTAATTATCCCTAATTAATTACACATTTTTAAGAATATGGGTAGACCTAACTCAATAGGTAAATTCCCAATTCCATAGTGTGGGTAGACCTAACTTAATATGTAAATTCCCAACTCCATAATGTGGGTAGACCTAACTTAATAGGTAAATTCCCAATTATGTCAATTCATTTTATGTTATGCTTAATCCTAACAACTTTACACCTTTTTATAATCATGCATATTAACCCCATCGTTTCCCACGTAATTCGTTTACATAACATGTCATACATAGGGACAACCTTGCATATGTTATGTACATCATAAAAAGAGACAAACTTGCATATGAACTTGCATATGAACTTGCATAAAACTTGCATATGAACTTGCATATAAACTTGCATAAAACTTGCATATGAACTTGCATAAAACTTGCATAAAACTTGCATATGAACTTGCATAAAACTTGCATATGAACTTGCATATAAACTTGCATATCATGTCATATCACAAAGGCAAACTTGCATATGTTATGCATATCATAAAAAGAGACTAACTTGCATATGAATCATGTCATATCACAAAGGCAAACTCGCATATGTTATGCATATCATAAAAAGAGACTAACTTGCACATGAATCATGTCATATCACAAAGGCAAACTCGCATATGTTATGCATATCATAAAAAGAGACTAACTTGCATATGATCTTACATATAAACTTGCATAAAACTTGCATATGAACTTACATGACACATCATATCATAAAAGAGGCAAGTTTACATATGAACTTATAACATATGACAACCACAACTTGCATAATCCACATTTACATCCATAGCCTCCTAATATCCTATCCTAATTAGTTTAGCAATTACTTGCTAAAGGCATAGGAACTCACCAAAACCAAGATTAGCAAACTTATGAAGTAAAACTAGTTGCAATATTTGAAGGAGATGATGATTAGAGGTTGATTAGCTTGCAACTTCCTTCATAAACTAGTGGAGGCTCCTCCTAAGTTTGATTTTGGCGGCATGATGCCATCATTTCTATTTTTAGTATGGATTAGGCTTGCATTAGGGTATATTTATAGGATTAGGGTGTGTTTTAGACCATAGGATTAACCCTAGGCTAGATTAGGTCCGTCAGATTTAGGAAGCCTCTAGAACACAGCCCAGCCCTAGCCAGAAAACCAGATCTAGTGCACCCAAGCCAACTGGCTCGACACCCTATGTCGACAGGCAAGTCGACAGGGCAGTCGACTCCCCAGTCAACAGGCCTGTCGACAGCCCTGTCGACATGGGTAGGGCGGGAAGTTTCCCGCCTGGCCCCCTGCTGGCTCCAATTTCGAAATCTGATTTTTAATTTTTAAATCTGTTTTTAACTTTGAATTTTCTGCAAACTTCATTGGGCCATAACTAGGCCATACGGACTCCGATTTACAAAATTTCGGACTCTATTCTGTGTATTTTTCCGAGACGAACGCAATGACGCAGCCCGTTTCCCCCAATTCTCACATTTGAGATTATTTATTCTGCAATTAGTGAATTTTAGCATTAACCGAAATTTGGGGTGTTACATTTCATACCAGAACAATAACAAAAAAAAATCAGATATTCATATAAGTTAGTTAAGTTATGTCTCGCTGTCTACGGAAAAGTTATTACCATTTTCTTCTCCATTCAACACTCTATAGAAAGGCATGTGTATATTCACTATTTTATATTTATTCCAGCAGCTAAGCACTCCTATATCTCTTTCTATAAATCATGCCTTCCCTTAGCAAAATTCTGAATACAACAGATAATTAGTCAGAATTTATCAAGTATTAAATCATGCATCCCATTAATCTAAGGTGTCTATTACTGAATGCATATATTCCTATATCAAATAACTGTATATTTTAACTTGGATATTACTTTAACCTTCCAGGAGCTAGATATTTTCATAAGGCATGTTTTTTTCCTTAAATAAACTAAATACAGCAAAAACAAGCGTTAAGAATTCAAGCTAACACTTTCAAACAAATTCAAGCATTCAATCTGGTTATCTCAATGACAATATGCACATGTCAGTTATTAACTTAACTTAAACAAGAATTTTACAACATATTTCAAAGTGCTACTTCCAACCAAGTAAACACACTCAGTCAAACAATAAAAGAAAAAGAAAAAATCCATGCAATTTTTAAATAAATAATCTTCCAATTACTGCTTAAATTTAATTATTTTTAGCTGTATATCTTATCAACACAGCTCTGATACCAAATGAAAGGACCCCAAAATTTTCATCAATTTTTTTTCCATTTAGTAAATTATAAATTGCAACTATTCTGGGTCCTCTTCTCAAGGGTTATCTTCTTCCAACCCTTCCATTCCAGGATCCCACAACACCAACATATATATATATATCAGTATAGGTCAAACCTTAACTTGTATATATGATGATATACAAGCTTTCTTTTGCTTAAATCAGAGTATAAATAAATTGCAAAAGACTCTAGATTAATTATAAATAATTAATCACTACACAGCATAACAAGAATGAAAGTAGTCATGTTTTATTCATTAAATCATTTTCTTGAAAATAAGTAACTTATTAATATTTTGATTAATAAGTAATATGGACATTAATAATTTTTGCGTTATTTGAAATCATCTCACGCCTCAATGGCATCATTCAAAGTACATGTACCTATGTAAAATCATAGATTAATATTTACATTGCTCAGATGGAATATATGAACTAGTTTTGATCTCTTTTACAAATTTTCTAAGCTAGTATACTAACAAAGACACCACATATTAGAATATATAATGGTTTGTTTTTCTACTAAAATTTCTATGCATGCAATTTATCACTTTAACTTATGTGTAGTGAATTGGGCATAGGCACACATTTTCTTGTACACCCTGCTCAATTTAGCAACACAGCAACAAAAAGATCTTAGTTTACAGGCTGTCCCATTTCATATATTCATAAGACGTGTATATGCATAAGTTCTTACACAAATATATTTTTATATATATATGTATATATATCCCTCTACATCAGAAGGCAGCACTGATGTATATTAATTATACACAATACCCCTTCCTTTTAGCAATTCATGGTGTAATTACTATGAGAATATCCATACCAGTGCAACGCCAACATCATAACATGCATTCTGTTCATTTCCAAATGTATTAATACAAATAGTAATGCAATTCATCAAGACGTGTTCACCTCACACATTTATATCCAATATGTTTAATTACTTCAACAAGCCTAGTTAATTTATGTGTGAATTTTAGGGTCATTGCACAACCATACTACCTAACATCAAAAAACACTATTAAGAGATCGGCAAACTAATAAACGAGAGTTAATTCATGTAGGAAATTACATTTCAATCATATATATCAATAATAATTATAACAGCATACTAAACCTGGTAATACGATGAGTGAATTCTCAGAACGCAGACCCTACACAGTCAAGATAATAAAAGATAAGTAGAAAATTGTTTACCGAGGGAACGTTTGTCTCTACCATTAAATTAAACAGCACAATGGATGCACCTTTCTTGCTTGTACAACCCACCACTGGCAGTACTTTCCCTCTGATTGTTCCATTTCCCAAGCCAGTTATATGTGGCTTCTTATCTACATACCAAGACAAATTAGTTACAACTTCACAATAAATCATTGATCTATCTAGCAAATAAAACTGAGCCATAGGCTCAGTTACCTTATGTTTCCTTATGTAAAAATTGGATATGCCATGCAGATAAAACTGCATGCATGCACAAAAACTGAGCCATAGGCTCAGTTTCCTTATGTGTCGTTTATCATTTCTAGCAAATTAATATACTTTCCTAGCAAATTGCATGCATATAAACTCAATTTAATATACTTTCCTAGCAAATGATGTAAATGCCAATTCGAGTTATTAACATTTCTACAAAGATAAGCCAAATATACCTGTCGTTTATCAAATAACGCCGAAAGATTCAAACCCTGAGATAATGTGATCATTTCAAAAGCATTCATTGCAAGAGGACCTTCTGAGTTATCTCTTACATACTCGGTTACATATTGGTCCTGCAAAAATGGCGAAAAACAATAAAAACCTGCATAACTCCAAGCATGAATATATCTTGATAAAATATAGTTTAATAATTGTCTACCATGTTCATTTTACAAATCGAAACACAACATAATTACAGCATCCATTTATTACTCAGAATATTGAATCATGTGTATGAAGGAATGTTGTATCAAATAAAAATCATTTGAGCAAAGACATAACTAATGTTGCCAAAGAATTGGTGAAATAAACAAGATTTACAAACCTCGATTTCATTAAAGACAGCATCGATATCATTCAAATCCACCTCATTTTCAGCAAAGTGTCTCGCTGGAATATAATTTACTTTAAACCAAGCATCATTTTGTATTCCTTCAATGCCTATACGCTGCATTAGATGAAATTTACTCGCACACAAAATTGATATTCAAATGTGCTGAATGTATAAAGTTTTAAGTGGAAGATAGGGAACAATATATTACTGGACAGAAAATCGTAATACTGGAACATTATTATGAATGTCTAGTAAGTCATACGACAGTGAGGTCTTGAAAAAAAAAATTACACTCTAGAAATGAACCGAAGCTGTTAGGGGAATAGGGATTTTGCTGTAAATCTGCCCTATTTTGCTTTAAAATTATACTCTACGTGCATTTTAAATTAAACTCTTGTCATCAATTAAAAATTATACCCTAGAAAACTCTCAAAAAATGTTGTAAATCTCAAAGTATTAGCACTGGAAAAAGCTGAAAATCTGCCCTATTTTGCTGAAAATCAAACGACGTACCTTAAAAACCTGAAACCATTCAAATGACAACGGCAAGTAAAGTGAACCGAAGCTGTTAGGGGAACAGGGTTTCAAACGATGAAATCAAATACCTGAAATCGAAATGAACCAAAGCTGTAGGGAATAGGGTTTCAAACAATGTCCAAAAACGATGAAATCAGTTTCGAACGATGTTATTCTAACCTGAAATCGATGAAATCAGATACCTGAAATCGAAATTCATACAATGTGCCCTGAAGCCAAATCGATTCTCCCCCAAAATCCGATTCTTTGACGTCGGAACTGATCTGAACGCCTTAAGCTTCGCGATTCTTTGATGCCAGAACGAATTTGAATGGGTTCTAGGATCTGGTTTTTTTTTTTTTGGGTATCGTTGGATTTGGATTTTCTAATTTTGCGGCCGAACTATGACAAAGCGTTGGGCAAAACAAATGAGAAACGGAAATAGGGCTATGGACATGAGTTTACCTTTTTACCCTCAGAAAGTAGCCTTAACAACACAAATAACCGTTGCCAATAAAAAAATTGTAATTATGTATTTTTGGCAACACTTTTTAAATATAGCAACGCATATTATTGTTATTACCCTACAACACAAATAAGTGTTGGCAATTGTGAAAAAAAAGGGTTACCAAATGACCATTATGGTGCAGTGGAATCTTATTTTATAATATTCTTTATTTTCTCAATTGGAATGAAGCCCAATTAATTACCATATAATGTTAATTATATGGATTCCATAAAACACATGTATATAATAGCAACGATAAATAATCAACCATCATCCAAAGTGCACAACACAACTGTCTGTCAATCTATCGATCGACACACAACTAATTATTGGGACTAGTGTACGTCAACTATCATCCCAATATCCGTGTGGGGTTTCACATCAACAAACACTGAATATTATTTGTGCAGTTGGGCGACGTGTAAAATTTATCGTCCCAATCAATATCAGTTAAAACAATGTACATAAACAAATCGTCTGATTTGTAAATGAGTATTTTATTTTATTCACACACACGTTAAAAATTATATTTTTAACGATAAATCTTTTATTTCAACACATGAATTTCTATTCCGTTCATTTACACAATAAAATGATATTTTTATTTTTCTAACTTATTTTAGAAAATTTCGGCGGCATAACGGCACGATACTAGAAACGGGACAAGGCCTAGCCTTATCCCCGGTCTAGTAATGGCCCACACCATACACATATCAATCAAACCAATTTCAATTCACCAAACAACCGAATTTAGATCAAATAATCTAACCAACTACACAACCAAACAAACAAGTCCATGGTCTGTGGACAATGGTGTCGGGTGCTACTAAACACCGTCTGCATCCTAGTATATATTTATAACTAGAAAAGGAAATTTAAAGTGAGGAGTTCTCACCGACTAGCTAATCCAATACCACAACTCTTCATATGTAGAAATCTTCATCGTGCTCGCCTTTTGTCACTTTCGTCGTCCGTTTTCACTACATATATATAAATCGCATCTTTATTCCGCTACAACATATATAAAAATCATATTTTTACATTCTCTATCTTATAAAAATCATATTTTTATAATCTCTACTATATAAAAATCATATTTTTATTACTCCATTCGTCAACAACCATAGAAGCTTTAAAACGGAGAAAACTCACATTTTTTCTAACGCTCGGATTCGCTGTTCTGGTTCCAGAATTTGCAAACGAGCTCCAATCTCCACACTATCTTTTTTCCTAGCTTAAACGCGCCATTCCGGACAACCTTCTCCTAGTGGTCTTCCTTCCGAAAATGTGCAATTTCACCGGAAATCACGAAAAAACAGCATTTTGACAGTGTTTGGACAGCAGACTTTGGACGCGTTTTCCCGACAACTCCGCAAAGCAAAATAGGACTATTATATACCAAATCGAAGAGAAAATCGTGCTCTTCGACTTTGGTCTTGAGGAACCTTGGCTAGAAACGCACGGTTTGGGAGTTATTTAGGAAAGAAGGACAGGGTGTTATTTGCAAAACGGGATTTTTGGTGAAAAAGGGGTTTTTGGTGACGGGGGGCCCACGGCCGGAGTTGAGGGGCTGGAGGGGGGCGCCGGACCTGATTGGAGGTGGGGAGGCCGCTGGTGGGGCGCGGGAGGTGGTGGTGGTGGCCGAAGGAGCTAGGGTTTGGAGAAGGGTTTGTAGAAAAGGAGAGAGAAGGAGGAGGAAGAGGAGGAGGAAGTGCCGCCGGAGGGAGGTGGTGGCAGCGGAGAAGGGGCGGCAGCGGTGGCGGGAGGGTGGAGGCCATTTTTGAGTTTTTGAAGAGGAAGAGAGAAGTGAAATTATGAAGAGAGATATGGAGTAAAAGTGATTATATGCTAGTTTCTCGCGTATCGTCCGAACGCCGACGATCTCCAAATGCCGCGGATTTCGGACACGACATAGTAGACGTGAAGACGAGTCCAACGAAATAAGTTTCGTCGAATTCCGAGTTCGTTTGACCGTCCGTTAAAATTCTCAAAAATGCTCAGATAAGCTCTAAAAATGCGATTTTTGCGCACCATTTCTTCTTGCACGCTCACACGCTAACTCCAAAAATCCTACCCTCTTGGATTTAACCATTATTAGACGATACGAATCCAGAAAAAAAACGAAATCGAATTCTGAGGTCGTATCAATAACGTTCCTTTGTAAAATGACTGCCCACTTTTGAACAAATGGTTTTGCTTCGCACGGCCACATACTGACTCCGTTCGACGCGCCATTTGGAAATCAATAATGATTTATCATTATGAATCCATAGAAATTTATCTCGTCGAATTCTGAGCTCGTATGCAAAATTTCACTTTTTAAGGGCTATGTATTGCTAACCGAAAACCCCAGCCAATTACCACTACTCCGGATCTCGGAATATATCGAAGCTTATACTTTTCGGAGTTCTAAACGGCATTTTGAACTCAATGGAAGTGGTTTCGAGTCCAAATTCATCCTTATGCAAAATTTGACTTTTTGGGGCTATATTTCTATAGCGACTAATCTGAATTTTCAATTAGGCATAACTTTTTATTCCCGCTATGAAATTTGGATTTTTCAGATTCGTTGGAAAGATATTTTCAAATAGATCCTAATATTTTTGGTTTTGCCAAAATCCGGTTTATTTTGCACCTGGTACATCCATTTGAATTTAGAAATCGAAATTTCAAACTACCGCGCCATTTTCAATTCCTTTTATAATTTAAAATAAATATTTATATTCTAACGAAAATTCCAATAAATATATACGTTCTAATTCCATTAAAAATAAATTTCTCATCATTATTATTTAAAATAATTCATTTTGAATATTGAAAACTCATCGAAATTGCCAAAATAAAATTTTTAAACTGGTTCAGATTTTCGGGTTGTTACACATCTCCTTCTTCTCCCCTTGTTTAAACAGATATCCAGGAAAAACACAGCAAAGAAACCCATGTCTATCCCTCCTTCTCTCTTCCACTTCTCCTCATTCCTTCAACGAAACATCAAATCGATTTAACCATCAAATTTCTCTTCTCGAGTGCTTCTTCCGCGACACCATCAACCCACTCTTGGACTCACTATCACAACCGCATTTCCATCCCTATACGAACAGCCCTAGCACAAATCTCAACAATTTTTGTCGTGAAAACTACCCAAATTTTGTCACTTGTTCCTATTTGATGCCATGGATTCAAATACGATAACCGAATTGCAAATCAATCACTAATTAAGATGCAAAACTCAACCCTAATTTCATGCCTTTACTGTACATGTTGAACCTCAAACCAAATTATACTGCATTCTCCGACAAAGGTATATGATTGAAGAGAATATTTATCTAGTTGAATGGAACTTGTTTTAGCAATTTTTTTTTGAAATGAGGAGCCGCTATTAGTTTTATCTCAGAAAAATGGCGATTAATTTATGTTTTGCTACAGGAGAAACAATCGATTAGGTTTAAGCAGAGAATTAAGTTAGAATTTCAATGGTTTAATTACCAATTAAAGCAATCAAATCTTTCCGTTTTCATCTTTAATTCAATACCCAACATGTCTAATTTTTTCCAAATTCGAAATACGACTAGAGTATTTATAGGAAAAAATTATGTATATTATATATATCAAACTCAATTATTAAACAATCTCAGTTGAACATTTTTTTAAGTAATCAATTAATTTTCATTAATCATTCCTTTCAAATATAACTATTCTTCCAATCCATGCAGTTAATTACATTTATATGCAGTTGACATTCATCGTACAAACAACGTATCTATATTATTATTGTATTCAATACATAAAAAAAAATCAATATATAAGAAATTCCAAAATGAACTAATCTATTTTATATATTTTTAATTAAATATTAATTCAAATTTCAATATAAGTAACTTACCAAGCACAAGTTATTATCGTATATAGTTATTGTAATTCATTGTTTAACAAATCAAGTAAAATTTATATCTTAATAATTTAAGACACAAATCATTAAATTCTATATTTATCCAACTATGGTTCAAAAATCACATTAACTTTAACGTTATATTTCAATTTTAGAATTAATTTGTTTTTTTTTGTATTAATTCAACATTCATTAAAATTCCGTTACTCCTATTTGTTTGCTACATTATATTAAATGTCAACAACAATTTTGCCATCATAAAAGGAAGTATAAAATTCGTTGACCTGAGAATATGAATGCTCCACTTTTAAATCTATTTATTCTATCATTGAAATTTGTAATAAAAATGTGCATGAACATTCGAGCATGTAAAACAATTAATGATGTCAAAATATTACAAAACTATGTATATATGAAAACGTAAGTAAATAGACATGTCCTTAAATTTTGTTATTTTAACCATACCGGTAATCAAAATCATATTTAATTGGATATTTCCATTTCCAAATAATCATCTTTATCCAAATCAAAATATAATTCAAATTAATTTCATAAATAAACTTTGTTTTTGTTTACATTCCAATATTGATTATTTACCACTTCAATTTTTGTATTTTAATTATAAATTACATAAAGCAAAATATTTCAATATTACATTTCAACTTTCATTATTTATCAATATAAAAAAATAAAAATAAATTAACATTTAAAATAACTTTGTTCAAAAACACACTAAATTTCATATTCTAAATTATCGTAAAATCTCAGGATGTTACACTCTCATCCACGTAAAAAAATTCCTCCTCGAAAAGGAACATAGAATGAAGTGGCAAGATAAAATTAAAATAATATAGAATTCTACTAACTTAGAAACAATTAACTTGTACAAAACTCACATTTTCACAAAATTTCTAAGTCATAATTTCACTTATTAGTTACCCAAGTCATGAGTTAATGCCATTTTATTTAAACGACAAAATTTTCCAATTCATATTTAGTTGACTTACACTGAATTATGTTTCGCATTCAATTTCAATTTCCTCCAATACATCTATCGACCAAATTTAGAATTTTCCTAAACTTACTATCGTCCCTTTTTTTTATATAATTTAATTTTAAATCGTGAATTCCCAGGCGCTGTTTTTCTGAAATTTTGGTTTACACATATCTTGAAATCTACAAGTTGAAATTTAAAATTTTCTCTTTCATTAGAAAACTGTAATCCAGTATAACCAGAGGATTCTTGTTTCAAAGAATTTTGACTTATTTTGGATTTTGTACATTCATTTAAACTTCAATTCGGAAAATTACGAACTACCGCTATGCGACGAGCTCGTTTTTAATTAAATTTAATTAATCCGCTCGACCATCGTTAAGTTTAACATTTATAAGCCTATTCACTTATATTTTCGCAAAACCAAACATTAATATCAATATATTTAGTTTATTACCAAATAATTCGCTTAATCAATTTTCATTGATTCGGTTAATTCATGTTACTTAGCATAACATACTAAGTATATATCGTTTATTACATAACTTAAATTTTATTTATATATATAACCAATCAATTTTTCACGTTCATAACCCATTCTAATACTTGTGCATTATTTAATTGCTTATCCTTATAACATTTTACTTCTTAATTAATTGGTAAGTTAGAAAAGAATTTATTTTTACACAAGTTTCAATGGTTGACATTCCTTTCAATTTATTATCCAATTCTTATGAGTTTTATTTTAATTATAACTCTCCTATAATCATAGTATTCAGAAGTTTCGAAAATTTAAGTTTATTTCATTTCATTAATTATTCAAGATTTCAAGAATTAAATTTCGGGTTTCTTTTCAAATCATGTTTTTTTTTGAAATGTTTCATATAATATATCGTTTACATAAAACCATACTATAAAAGGATTTAATAAAGTTCAATTTCGTAAAACAAAGTACAAAATATTAAATGTCTCCCTCCTTAGAATCTTGAAAATAAACATCGATGATGCGTGCACTCATCACCGAAATCATTTCCAAAGACAAGAGGGTATACGCTTATTTCTAAAATTCATTTGAAACAATTTCTATGTGAAACAAGATTTAAAATATAAATATATTATTTCAAACCATTTGCAAATCAATGTTACAAAACCACCTGAAATCAAATTGTCGATTTCATATTTTACTTCTTATTTCATTATCAATAAATTTTCAATATTTGATTTTCTTAAACCGTTCAATAATCAATGGTTTTAATTATTAATTAATTGAATGATAAATGATGAAAATTTTAATATTATCATCAACAAAATTAAAGTTCATATATTTTCAAATAATTCCCTATATATAAAAAATATAATTTAAAACAATATAATGTCAATAAGCCATGTTTGAGTGTTTAGAAATCCCTGTCGTTGCTTTGGCGTCCCAAGTACCGACCAGTATTCATAAATACTCAACAGAACAAATCAACATAATCCAAAATCGTTTTATATCGAAATTACAAGTATGCTCTCTCATATACACTCAAACTCATTCTAGGCTAATACTACCCTATCTATAATGAGTTAATCCCAAATAGAGCCAACGTTTTCGGTAAACCAAAGCTTTGATACCAAATGTAACATCCGAGATTTTTGAACATTCAAATCGACAATGATCCTTAATGTCGACATAAACAGATAAAAAATATGGATATTTATTGGGATTAAAATAAGAAAAAGAAGATAGAAGAAAACAAATACAGAATCTCACATCGGAAGGACAAAATATAATAAATAAATAACAGTTCCTGAAGCTGTTAAAACATACATTTTATTATATTTTACAACGATTATCAGAGTAAATTAACGTACAACATACCAATGCATTTGCAGCAGAATAATAATAATAATACATCTATTGAGCTCCATCTTAATCTTCATAATGGTATCTTCAAAGAAAGTGAAACTTCGCTAACTAGAACTCGGTCTGACCCGAGCGTATTGCAAAAAAAGAAACACAACAAAAACTCGGATCAGAAATAAATCATTCTCGTATTAGTTAAATCAAATTTCATGTAATAATATGAGTGCAATAACTTAAGAGATGTTACAGGAATTTCCATCTCTTAAGGATCCATCAAACTAATACTATATAACATAATACGCAATTATAATAATGTCTATGGTTAAATATAACATAATAAAAAATGTAAGCGTGATTACCATTATTACCCTTACACCGTTTATACCGTTGCCGTACAGTTTGCATATAACACACCAGTACGTCGGCGGATAGGGATGCGCCGTGATACGACAACGTTAAATCAAAATCGTAGGGGGCTCGATCAGGATAAATATGACAAGACAATACCCATCAGTACTAATTCTAGCGGATTGCAGACCCAGGCCGGTGGTAACGTATAGCCGCAACTACCGCCGACCCCAGACATATGTAACAACCCGGAAAATCTGAACCAGTTAAAAAAATTTAAATTGGCTAATATAGTGGATTTTAAAATATTTAAAATAAATATTTTAAATAATAGTGATGAAAAGTATGTTTGAATCGATGTTTGAAAATAAATATATTTATTATAAATTATAAACAAGGCCTGAAATGGCGCTGCAGTTTCAAATTTTGAATTCAAACTTTAACTGACTGTACCGGGTGCAAAATAAAATGGATTTGAGTGAAACCAAAAATATTTAAATATGTT
This sequence comes from Allium sativum, assembly GCA_030737875.1. Classification (NCBI taxonomy): domain Eukaryota; kingdom Viridiplantae; phylum Streptophyta; class Magnoliopsida; order Asparagales; family Amaryllidaceae; genus Allium; species Allium sativum. The sequence goes on from CM060918.1 coordinate 1,055,208,289, forward strand.
AATGAATATCTTTCTAAAGAATCTGAAAAATCGAAGTTTCATAGCGGTAATCAAAAGTTATGGCCAAATGAATTTTTAGAAAGGTCGCTATAGAGAATATATCGACCTTGAAAATAGACATTTTGCATACCACCGCAGAATTCGATGAAACCACTTTTGTTGGCTCCGTGATGTGAAATTATTGCTAAGTTTCAAATTACATAATTTTTGAAGTTAATATGTGAGCGTGACGAAGGAAAATGTGTTTTGGTCAATTACAGTTAAATTGGATCGACCAGAAAATGACCATTTTTCAAACGGTCTCAGAATTCGATGAAACTAGTTTTGTTGGGACCGTATCGTCAAAACATAGTTAGATTTATTTTTCTGGAATTTTTGGGATCAGTATGTGGCCCCGGAAAATTGAAATGTACGTTCAAATTAAATATTGAATGTTTTATATTTTAATTTGAAGGAAAACTGACTCAAACAGTCGAATGGGCCTACGAAACATATCCCATTGTGTTCGGAATGGGGGTAATTAGCTAGGGGCGTCAGTCGTTGGGTTTGATTTCGAGTTCATTTGAGAAAACCCCAATTTTCGAAATTATAAAACCATCGGCCAATCAAAATTTTATATTCATTAATTAAAAAAAAACGAAAAAAAACCACGGCTTCTCTCTCCCCATCGCGATTAACGGCGGAACCCTCCTCAGAACTTCCCGTCCATTTTCCGGCCGCCTCGCTCCACGATAGACCGCGCCACCAGATCTCGAAAGCCCCCTCTCCCCTCTTCACATCCATACCCATTTCACCCCGTCTCGTGCCACCGTCGTCGAGTTTGAAGCCTCCAAATTCGGAGACTTTCCGCCGCCCCCACGTCCACCTGGGACCATCGAACTGGCCCCACCTCCCGGTGCAGGTGCGCCTCTCGAGGCCCGACGTCGTGGTGCAATCGGATTTCAACATCGAGCTATGGATTTTGTAACATCCCGCCTCCGCTAGGGTCACTCGCAAAGGAATGCACTAGCTTTAGAGGGGCATTATTGGTAAACATGCACAGAAATATCACAAGACAGAACATATAAAATAGCGGAAGTAAAATCAAACTTTCATAACATGAATAAATAAGGTCTAAAGCCTTTTACATCAGAGTACATCAAAACCTGTCTTGCAATAGTAAAGAACATAAAGACATTTTGATAAATTATTCCCCAAGTAAAAACAGTAAAGTAGCCATTAGCCAAGAAAAGTCCAAGCCATCCATGATGACCTTCAAGCAGAAGAAGTCTGAACTAAACAACAGTATTTCCTCCTTGTAACCTGGGGGGGGGGGGAACGGAAGAAAAGAGGCGAAACAAAACGGGTCAGTCAAAAAGACTGAGTAAGCCCTATCTACTATTAGCATAAAAACTAGTAAAGTTAACTGACATGAGAAACTGAGATGAACATAAGCATGATGACAAGATAGATAAGCTAAATCAAAATAACAGGGTGAACTACTGAACTCAGATAAACTAAGGTGTCATGATAAATTACGATGTCAAGATAAAACAAGGTATCCCATCGTCAGGTTCCTATCAAGTACAATATCCCCAAGATATCTATCACGTATAACATCCCATGGTATCTATCCTGTCTTTTAGCTCTGCACCTACCGTACTAGTATCCCCACCGTATCATGTGTTAACCATGAATGACCCTTACTCAAAAGTCGTGTAATGGTCTATGTCAACCTAATATATCGCATATATAGGTTACTCAACTCGTATGTTTTATTCCATGTAAATGTTCAGTCCCTTGCCGTAGACCATACGGGCTTTCCCATGAGATTCTATATTACTTTAACATAGTTCCATGATCCTTAAGATCGGTTTGGACTGTTACCCTAAACCTAGCTAGGGTCTTCCAACATGAATTATTGTTTTTACAACTAGGACTTATGCTACCTAGGGCTGCTAGGGATTATGCTTACCTTTTGCACGTTTTCGTATCTCGGTTTGGGTTCAACCACCTAGGGCCACTAGGGATTATGCTAACTGCCAACCGCGCCCTTTTTCCCACGCATTCATCGTGAATCGCTTTTCCATGACTGTATGCACATGTATCACATCGTGCCATCCGAGTCCTATCACAGGGCAAATCAAGAAGTACAGGACTCGGTCGGGAGCTTTAGATTTATCTGCCGATGCAGATGCTAAGGTCTGTTTTTTTCCTATACGTGGCTATGGTCCCACGAGACCACTCCCTCAACTAGTGAAAGACAAGACAGGATAAATCCTGTATGAGAACACAACACTGGCCAACCCACATCCAAGCCTTACCGCAACCATAATTAGATAGCAATTATGGTCTTTTGGGTGTTCTCTGCCTTTCCGTACGTACACGCTTGACCAAAGATGGTAGGTAGCCTGACGAAATGCTATCTAGGGTACGACCGTGTATCGTCGACTATACCCTATCCATCCCCGTCTTTAGGTCGCTCGTATAGCAACCAAGGCATACTCTTGGTTCTTCTAACGCAGACCTTAACCTCTCATGAGCCTAGTATAATCACCTGGCAGCTCATAGAGGGATACCAAGAATATCCTCACGTTCCCCGAAGCCGCTGCTTCGTTACCCAGTTCGCTGGAGCCTTTATCTAAATCAGATACTTGCTCCTACTCGTATACTTAAACGATGACCTACCGTATCAGGTTACTCATCTATCTATGAACTGGTCTAAATTTCCTTGACTAAGAATCATTACTTAGTTATTCTTCAACTAAGGTTTACCACTTAGCATTGTTCCCGTTATCCTTGTTAACTACGGTTATCCACCTAATCCTCAGAACTAGGGTTTACATAATGGATTAAGTGTCACTTAAGTTCATGACTTAACCCGTCTACAAATCCTGTCAAAATTGGCTAAGTATCCAAGTTCAAGGCTTAACCCTACAAACCATGCTCAAGTTGGTTAAGTATATTAAGCAATTCACGACTTAACCTCGTCCAATTATCATTCTAGATTGGTTAAGTATATATTAACTTGACCCTATCAATTTACTTAGTCAAATCGGTCGAGTGTATTCAAGCGATTCGTGACTTAGCCTTATCATGTTTTCACGTTATATTGGTTAAGTATTGGTTAACTTAACCACAATAAATTAACGAGTTAGATTGGATAAGTATAGGTCACTTAACCACATCAATTCATCATGTTTAGATTAGTTAAGTGTTTAACTTAACCCCATTAAACTACCAAGTGGGATTAATTAAGTCTAGGCTAACTTAACCCCATCCGATTTCCATGTTTAGACTAGTTGAGTCTAATCTTAACCCCATTCGTTAACCGTATTTTTCGGTTAAGCGTCATTAAGAAAACTTACTTAACCTTACCAGGTTATCGCGTTGGATTTAAGTGTTGGTTAACTTAACCCCATCCACTAGTCATATAAAAATGGTTAAGTGTCATTAGGCAAATCAAGTTACTTAACCTACCCAACCTTGTCATGTTTTGTTAAGTATCATTAGCCTAATCAAATTACTTAACCCATTTGTCCATGTCATATTTGGTTAAGAGTCATTAATCAAATTAACTTAACCCTATCATGTGGCATTAATTACTTAATGCACCTTCACCTCTCACATTAGACTTTGTTGTGGTTACTAGTTAAGCCGGTCGGTTCCCGGTAGCTTTACACCACAACTTGGTCTAACCTCGGGTTCAAGCACAACATGACCAACTTCTCACATTAGGTCCTATTGTTTGCAACTACTAGTTAGGCCGGTCGGTTCCGGGTAGTTTTACGTTGCAAACTCAACCCAACCTCGAGTTGGCCACACTTATATTATCTAAGTGTCATGTCCATCATGTTTCCCAAAACATGTTACAAGTTTTCAAGCATTTGGGTAAACCTAACTTAATAGGTAAATTCCCAAAGGGTAGACCTAACTTAATAGGTAAATTCCCAAGCTTATGTTTTTATGCATACTTACATGTCAACTTCCATGTTATATTTCAAGTCATGTTTTCAAGTTGTATTTTCATGTCATTAGAAATTACCCATAACATAACCCAATGCTTTTAAACTCGCATATACGTTCGCGACAACGTAATGGATTAAAAGAAGAGACTTGGCAAAGGCATGACAAAAATGGATATTAAGCCACAAGTTAATCATGGTGGCAAATGAGGCACAAATGTGTTCATTAACCTGCATGTTACATTCTTAAGCCTCAAAACATGCATAAACCCAAACTTGGCACATAAGCGAATCATGGTGACAAAAGATATGGAATGATGACTAGTAACTCGCATATATCATCATATAAGGGTTATGACTTCATATGCAAGTTGACATAAAGGTTATGAGGGTTCTCATGTTGCCTAATGCAACATTTCAACATAAAGGTTGTAGCTTTTAGCTCACAAGATCAAGATAATGACTTCATAAACTTGCATGACATGATAGCATGTATCATACTCAATTATCAAACCCAAACTTGCAACATGAACATTTAACTTCATAGTTAATATCTAAGAGTAGGGAAAGGACTTACATTGCTATGAAGGCACAAAAGATATGACAAAGCCCTTATGCAATCAAATAGACCCAAAATGCAAGCTCTAACATAAAAACCCTTGAGCCAAAATGATCAAAACCCTTGCTTTATGATGCAAAGATAGAAACTTGACTTGAATGCAAGCTAATGACACTCATACAAGCTTGAAAACACTTGTATGCATGGAAAATCTCTCATAGAAACCATTTAGAAATTTTATGAAGAGAGTGGAGGCCATAAGAGGTAAAATTTTGCCATAGTTTAGTTGCATGAATGAATAATGAGGATTTAGGATAGGTTAGGGTCTTATTTATAGATTAGGCAAGTGTTTTAGGCCATAGGATTAAACCTAGATTCAATCCAAGCCATCAAAGCATGTCTTGGGGAAGAAGTCAAGTGTAGGAACCATCTAGGGCCTTTAGATTAAAGATGAACCATGAGAACCATCCAAATGCAAAATCTGCATTTGAGCAAATCGGCCCATGGGTTGACAGCCAAACACCCTGGATTAACCCCTAGTCGACCCAGTGGGCTCGGGTCGACCTCAAAAATCGGCCGGTTCGGTTATTCCCCTCTCCCAATTCGCTGTTTTGAACATTTTTGCATATTTATTTATTTAATTTTCAATTATATATATATATATATATATCAATATATATATATTTCTCTGCACAACCCATTTCACTTAATTAAGTATACTTTAATTTGGGAATTTTTCGTGAAACTTCGCGAGGCCATATCTTGGTCATACGGACTCCGATTTTCGAAAACTCGGACTCTATTTCGCGTATTTTTCCGAGACGAACGCAATGGCATAGCCCGTTTCCCTTGATTCAGATTTTACAGTTTAATTCTGCCTCCATTTATGTTATAACAGGTTATTGAAAATACGTGTTGTTACATTCTCCCCACCTTTTAGGATTTCGTCCCCGAAATCTCCAAGTTAGGAAGAACATATCCTACCATCCATCATCCATCTACTCAAAACATCATCCACAAGCAACCATTGTCCTTAGATGATTTCTAATGCTGTATGAATATATGCAAAACGTGTGTGTACATGTTCCTTAGCTAATGCTAATGATCAGGCCTGAATAATCTTTCTAATGCAAAATATGTATAGTGCCATGAATCCAACATGTATGCAAATAGTCCTAGTCATATAGATACTATATGCGTGCACAATCATTCATTCATATGCAACAACCGCATGATAATACATTCGATTTCATCCATAAACAAGTATAAATACTCGTGCATATGCAATATGAAATGTGACCGAGTCGAGCTAGTATCTAATGTGTATTCGCGCATCCACGAGCAACCACTTGCAACCACTTGCAACCATATCAATCATAACATGTTTCAAATACATGTTTACATCCATAGGGTTCTACCTAGAATTCCCTGAAACAGGGTCGAGAAGATAAACAAGACAAACTCCTTACAGGGTTTGTAACGGAGAATAGGACCGAGAGGATGTCCACAAAAGATAGCCTACAAGTAAGTTCTATAGAAAACAGGGATCAAGGATATACTCCCAAAAAGAGATATCATGCGCGTATCTAGTCTTTGACCATCAAAGTCGTCTTTTAACTTCGCGATTTTGTAGCTTCTTATTCCTGTTTCCATAACATGAGCTGGAACTCATTTCTTCGTCGCCTCTCGTTCCACTTGCACTTATCCTTTTCCTAGAATACTTGACGCAAACATGACTGCGTACTCATGATCTCATGCAAGCTTTCCAAAATTCACTAGTGAATCTTGGATCTCGTTTATATACCATAAGGCATTCCATGTAGAAGAACTTTCTCTTGAAAGTAAACAGATGTCAATCAGGTTATCATGCGCACTTACTAGGGTGATCTCTATAACCCATGCATAAATGAAGTAAACCATCCGTCTTATTGGCGAACACCACTCGATCGGGCTTCAAATTTCCAATAAAGGCATCAAGGGATTCTAAGTAACTAGTCATGACAGAACCTCAAAAAGGTTACCTGATACTTCGAGGGCATTACCAAGGCTAGTCAAAAGGTCTAACTACCCTCCTATCAAAACCGAGAGTGGCACCCCCTACTGGATAACCACTTCATCCCTAGAATCCATCCATAGCTTATAAACATAAGCATTATTTCCAAACTCAACACTTGGCATAGACATTCCCAAATCCAAACAAGTCATGTATAAATGGACTGATTCTCCAATAGGACTTTGAGACAAAAATGGGATTCTCTATTACGCTAGTACTTAAGGTGCAGAGACTCAACTATCGAAGCAGACTTAAATGATACAAACAACGAAGTCCTAACGGGATGATAGAGAAGAAAAGCTAAACCTTTAACAAGATCGTTACCCTCCTTCCGAGGTACTCTAGAAATGAGAGCATACTACTGCCCTCCCGATGATCTTGTCCTTGTCCCATAATACTTAACTATCCGCCCCGTTTTACCATGCCAAAGGTACTCTCTCGTCATGGGTTTCATTGTTCATCTTTCTCCCTCCTTTGAGGACTAACCCATACCAACAAGTTGCTCATCCTTAAGCTCGTATCCTTTGTCCTTCTTTCTCACGATCCTTTCTTATAACGCGGCCACTGGTCTCTCGAGAACCACCTCCATCGTATGGAAAGCACTTTCGTAGGTAGAAAAGACTAGTCGCAGTTAAAACTACTGTGACTACAGATGGAGGAAAGAAAGGAAAAGAGACTCAATTAAGGAAACAAGGATAGTGCTAATGGCCTTTGGGGAATAGCCTTTTTCTTTTAAAAGAAAATTTTCTTGAAAAATGCTTCTTTGTAAACGGTTTTTTTTCAAATAGTTTTCAGAAGGTCTTTAAAAACTTTTGCCCAGTCTGGTAACCTTCTGCTCTGATACCACGTGTAACACCCCGCCTCCGCTAGGGTCACTCGCAAAGGAATGCACTAGCTTTAGAGGGGCATTATTGGTAAACATGCACAGAAATATCACAAGACAGAACATATAAAATAGCGGAAGTAAAATCAAACTTTCATAACATGAATAAATAAGGTCTAAAGCCTTTTACATCAGAGTACATCAAAACCTGTCTTGCAATAGTAAAGAAGCATAAAGACATTTTCATAAATTATTCCCCAAGTAAAAACAGTAAAGTAGCCATTAGCCATGAAAAGTCCAAGCCATCCATGATGACCTTCAAGCAGAAGAAGTCTGAACTAAACAACAGTATTTCCTCCCTGTAACCTGGGGGGGAAACGGAAGAAAAGAGGCGAAACAAAACGGGTCAGTCAAAAAGACTGAGTAAGCCCTATCTACTATTAGCATAAAAACTAGTAAAGTTAACTGACATGAGAAACTGAGATGAACATAAGCATGATGACAAGATAGATAAGCTAAATCAAAATAACAGGGTGAACTACTGAACTCAGATAAACTAAGGTGTCATGATAAATTACGATGTCAAGATAAAACAAGGTATCCCATCGTCAGGTTCCTATCAAGTATAATATCCCCAAGATATCTATCACGTATAACATCCCATGGTATCTATCCTGTCTTTTAGCTCTGCACCTACCGTACTAGTATCCCCACCGTATCATGTGTTAACCATGAATGACCCTTACTCAAAAGTCGTGTAATGGTCTATGTCAACCTAATATATCGCATATATAGGTTACTCAACTCGTATGTTTTATTCCATGTAAATGTTCAGTCCCTTGCCGTAGACCATACGGGCTTTCCCATGAGATTCTATATTACTTTAACATAGTTCCATGATCCTTAAGATCGGTTTGGACTGTTACCCTAAACCTAGCTAGGGTCTTCCAACATGAATTATTGTTTTTACAACTAGGACTTATGCTACCTAGGGCTGCTAGGGATTATGCTTACCTATTGCACGTTTTCGTATCTCGGTTTGGGTTCAACCACCTAGGGCCACTAGGGATTATGCTAACCGCCAACCGCGCCCTTTTTCCCACGCATTCATCGTGAATCGCTTTTCCATGACTGTATGCACATGTATCACATCGTGCCATCCGAGTCCTATCACAGGGCAAATCAAGAAGTACAGGACTCGGTCGGGAGCTTTAGATTTATCTGCCGATGCAGATGCTAAGGTCTGCTTTTTTCCTATACGTGGCTATGGTCCCACGAGACCACTCCCTCAACTAGTGAAAGACAAGACAGGATAAATCCTGTATGAGAACACAACACTGGCCAACCCACATCCAAGCCTTACCGCAACCATAATTAGATAGCAATTATGGTCTTTTGGGTGTTCTCTGCCTTTCCGTACGTACACGCTTGACCAAAGATGGTAGGTAGCCTGACGAAATGCTATCTAGGGTACGACCGTGTATCGTCGACTATACCCTATCCATCCCCGTCTTTAGGTCGCTCGTATAGCAACCAAGGCATACTCTTGGTTCTTCTAACGCAGACCTTAACCTCTCATGAGCCTAGTATAATCACCTGGCAGCTCATAGAGGGATACCAAGAATATCCTCACGTTCCCCGAAGCCGCTGCTTCGTTACCCAGTTCGCTGGAGCCTTTATCTAAATCAGATACTTGCTCCTACTCGTATACTTAAACGATGACCTACCGTATCAGGTTACTCATCTATCTATGAACTGGTCTAAATTTCCTTGACTAAGAATCATTACTTAGTTATTCTTCAACTAAGGTTTACCACTTAGCATTGTTCCCGTTATCCTTGTTAACTACGGTTATCCACCTAATCCTCAGAACTAGGGTTTACATAATGGATTAAGTGTCACTTAAGTTCATGACTTAACCCGTCTACAAATCCTGTCAAAATTGGCTAAGTATCCAAGTTCAAGGCTTAACCCTACAAACCATGCTCAAGTTGGTTAAGTATATTAAGCAATTCACGACTTAACCTCGTCCAATTATCATTCTAGATTGGTTAAGTATATATTAACTTGACCCTATCAATTTACTTAGTCAAATCGGTCGAGTGTATTCAAGCGATTCGTGACTTAGCCTTATCATGTTTTCACGTTATATTGGTTAAGTATTGGTTAACTTAACCACAATAAATTAACGAGTTAGATTGGATAAGTATAGGTCACTTAACCGCATCAATTCATCATGTTTAGATTAGTTAAGTGTTTAACTTAACCCCATTAAACTACCAAGTGGGATTAATTAAGTCTAGGCTAACTTAACCCCATCCGATTTCCATGTTTAGACTAGTTGAGTCTAATCTTAACCCCATTCGTTAACCGTATTTTTCGGTTAAGCGTCATTAAGAAAACTTACTTAACCTTACCAGGTTATCGCGTTGGATTGATTAAGTGTTGGTTAACTTAACCCCATCCACTAGTCATATAAAAATGGTTAAGTGTCATTAGGCAAATCAAGTTACTTAACCTACCCAACCTTGTCATGTTTTGTTAAGTATCATTAGCCTAATCAAATTACTTAACCCATTTGTCCATGTCATATTTGGTTAAGAGTCATTAATCAAATTAACTTAACCCTATCATGTGGCATTAATTACTTAATGCACCTTCACCTCTCACATTAGACTTTGTTGTGGTTACTAGTTAAGCCGGTCGGTTCCCGGTAGCTTTACACCACAACTTGGTCTAACCTCGGGTTCAAGCACAACATGACCAACTTCTCACATTGGGTCCTATTGTTTGCAACTACTAGTTAGGCCGGTCGGTTCCGGGTAGTTTTACGTTGCAAACTCAACCCAACCTCGAGTTGGCCACACTTATATTATCTAAGTGTCATGTCCATCATGTTTCCCAAAACATGTTACGAGTTTTCAAGCATTTGGGTAGACCTAACTTAATAGGTAAATTCCCAAAGGGTAGACCTAACTTAATAGGTAAATTCCCAAGCTTATGTTTTTATGCATACTTACATGTCAACTTCCATGTTATATTTCAAGTCATGTTTTCAAGTTGTATTCTCATGTCATTAGAAATTACCCATAACATAACCCAACGCTTTTAAACTCGCATATACGTTCGCGACAACGTAATGGATTAAAAGAAGAGACTTGGCAAAGGCATGACAAAAATGGATATTAAGCCACAAGTTAATCATGGTGGCAAATGAGGCACAAATGTGTTCATTAACTTGCATGTTACATTCTTAAGCCTCAAAACATGCATAAACCCAAACTTGGCACATAAGCGAATCATGGTGACAAAAGATATGGAATGATGACTAGTAACTCGCATATATCATCATATAAGGGTTATGACTTCATATGCAAGTTGACATAAAGGTTATGAGGGTTCTCATGTTGCCTAATGCAACATTTCAACATAAAGGTTGTAGCTTTTAGCTCACAAGATCAAGATAATGACTTCATAAACTTGCATGACATGATAGCATGTATCATACTCAATTATCAAACCCAAACTTGCAACATGAACATTTAACTTCATAGTTAATATCTAAGAGTAGGGAAAGGACTTACATTGCTATGAAGGCACAAAAGATATGACAAAGCCCTTATGCAATCAAATAGACCCAAAATGCAAGCTCTAACATAAAAACCCTTGAGCCAAAATGATCAAAACCCTTGCTTTATGATGCAAAGATAGAAACTTGACTTGAATGCAAGCTAATGACACTCATACAAGCTTGAAAACACTTGTATGCATGGAAAATCTCTCATAGAAACCATTTAGAAATTTTATGAAGAGAGTGGAGGCCATGAGAGGTAAAATTTTGCCATAGTTTAGTTGCATGAATGAATAATGAGGATTTAGGATAGGTTAGGGTCTTATTTATAGATTAGGCAAGTGTTTTAGGCCATAGGATTAAACCTAGATTCAATCCAAGCCATCAAAGCATGTCTTGGGGAAGAAGTCAAGTGTAGGAACCATCTAGGGCCTTTAGATTAAAGATGAACCATGAGAACCATCCAAATGCAAAATCTGCATTTGAGCGAATCGGCCCACGGGTTGACAGCCAAACACCCTGGATTAACCCCTAGTCGACCCAGCGAGCTCGGGTCGACCTCAAAAATCGGCCGGTTCGGTTATTCCCCTCTCCCAATTCGCTGTTTTGAACATTTTTGCATATTTATTTATTTAATTTTCAATTATATATATATATATATATATCAATATATATATATTTCTCTGCGCAACCCATTTCACTTAATTAAGTATACTTTAATTTGGGAATTTTTCGTGAAACTTCGCGAGGCCATATCTTAATCATACGGACTCCGATTTTCGAAAACTCGGACTCTATTTCGCTTATTTTTCCGAGACGAACGCAATGGCATAGCCCGTTTCCCTTGATTCAGATTTTACAGTTTAATTCTGCCTCCATTTATGTTATAACAGGTTATTGAAAATACGTGTTGTTACAGATTTCGCGAAAACTGAAAACCTAGATTCGAACACATGTTGAAGGTATACGGTTTGGTATATTCTAAACTGATTTTAACACCATTAAAGTGTTGCAAACTTTGAAAAATCATATCTTTTTCGTTTGTGGTTGAAATTCAGTGAAACAAGAGACATCAGGACCGTGTCGACGCTCTCTATATTCTAGAAGAGACCAGATATTTTTCTGAGCCTTCTGCAATTTTTGGAGGAGTGGAACCCAATGTGAGATTTCTATGTTATAAACGATATGGAAAACAACGATGTATAAATTATATAGTCGATGTATGAGTTATATAAGCGTTGTACACCTCATGTATAAGCGTTGTATAAGTTGTATGTTTGATGTATAAGTTATACATGCGTTGTAAAAATTATATATGCAATGAAATGACATTGATGAATTGAAGTGAATTGAAATATATTTATATACGAATATATATATATATATACACACACACTCCCCTCGTCCACAGACCATGGACGATATTTATTGGTTGTGTTGTTATTTGGATTATTTGGTTGATGTGAAATTTGGTGAATAATGTGAATGGTTGATATGATTGATTTTGGTTGAAAAATACCCATTTGTGGTTGAAAAAAAAATAGAATAGGTTGTGGAAATGAAAATAAAACATGCCACCTGCGTGCGAACTAGATGCATGAATCCCCACTATCAAAAATCGCAAGGTTTTAAGGTAGAGCGAGGAGCCGTACATCGATACGGTCCCGGTTTTAACTACCCTGCCGTTATGCTGCCGAAATTTCCTGAAATATTTCTGTGTTTGATTTATTTTCATTTGTTGAAACTATATTCATTTGTTGAATAGAAATTCATGTATTGAAAAATAATCGTGTTTTGAAATAAATTGTTTTATATTAAAAATCACATTTTTATCACCTGTTTGACCTGTATAAAATAATCGTGTTTTGAAATAAATTGTTTTATATTAAAAATCACATTTTTATCACCTGATTGAACTATATAAAATAATCGTGTTTTGAAATAAATTGTTTTATACTAAAAATCACATTTTTATCATCTGTTTGAACTACATAAAGTAATCAGGTTTTGAAATAAATTGTTTTATAATAAAATTATCATTTTAATCAAATGTATAAAATGAATATGGTTTTGAAATCGAAGAATGAATTATATATATATATATATATATATAATTATAATATATCGAATAACGAAGCTGCAGTTCGTATTTTGAAACCGTGATTTCAAACGATTATTGTGGACGATCCGACCATCGGATTTTCCTGAAACTGCAACCGTTGGGTTCGCCTTGGAAATATCTTTCCAATGACACCAACTTTGTAAAGATCCAACGGTTGGATTGTCTGGAATGTTTAATTCAAATCTAAAGAAAAACAGCGCCAGAATCGATTATAATTATATATATATAATTATAATTAAATTAAATCGAATAACGATGCCGTAGTTCGATATTTGAAATCGAAACTTCAAATGATTATTTCGGGAGATCCGACCGTCGGATTTCTCCAAAACTGAAACCGTTGGATTCGTTTTAAAAAGATATGTTTAATGATGTAAAATTTGTGAAGATCCAACGGTTATATTTTCAGATATGTGTAAATCAAATCTGAAGAAAAACAGCGCCACAGCCGCGTTATGGCCCGAAACGTTGTTTGAATGAATTGGCTATTTTTAAATAAATAAAAATAGCAATAAATTGTGATAAAATATTATAAATGATATGGAATGAAAATAAAATGAATTTGCTCGGTTTATTAGATATTTGATGGCTGAGTGTGTTTGGCGTGAAAATTACATTAAAGGACAAACTAATTAATGTCGAATAATTTAACCATCGAAATGAATTGATTTGAAATATTAAATATAAGAGAATTATTTGAAAAGGCCGAGTTAATTCTCATTTCAAATAATTGATCGACGATTAAAAGTCGAAGATATGAAGACGGTGCAAGACCGATGATCTTCACGTTGAATGGAGGGATGCTGCTGACGTTCATGATAAGAGTTGCTACCTTGAAGGGACTGATGTAGTAGCCGTCCGGACGTACATTTTGATTGTACGGATGAGCGAGGAATAAAGACCCTTCGGTTTCGTTCAGACCTAGAACGAACTTGTAAATAGACGTGTGTCTGATGTTGTATATTGACAACGTGGCATACAGAGATGATGTGATCAAAGCTTTTGTTGAAAAGCAGAGCTTTGTTGTTGATGATAAAAGCACCACCTGTGTGGCATAGCTTTGTGTTTTATCATTGTTTCGCGAGCGTCACACCCGGTATGGACCAGAAACGGGATAGGACATCGGGGAGGGCATGCGTTTCCTTCTAGCTAGGGTGGTGTTAGTGACCTACCAGCCCTGACATTTATATTACTTTCACCTATGTGGTTGTTGTTGTTGCGAGGTACCTCAGTTATATTGGTCGATCCGGGACCGATGGAGTCATTCGATGACTCATTTACGCCCCAAAGTGCGGGGAAACGTAGTGTTCAGGTCTAATAATCCACATCGGTGGACCGACCCTGACGATCCAAGGCTAGCCTGCGCGCTTGCCTGAGGGGCGGGCTAGAGCGTCTCGAAGCGGTGAGGACGATCCCTTGCCTCGGTTCATGATGGAAATTCAATTTCCAAATACGACATCGTGCGGTTTTGATTGTATATATATATATATATATGGCGACATGATATATGGTACCCATGCCCTCTATGATTGATAGTTATGATTCAAATTATTTTTGAAACATATAAACAATAGTAATAATATCAAATGATTTGTTTTGCTCGTATCAAGCATATTTTGGCCAATATAAGGTAAAACTCTATCCTCCGGTTTGTGTTGCATTGTGTGATGGGACCTGAGTCTTATAATGGCTTCATTTTTATAAAAAACATTACGATGTTAAAAAGATTTACTTGTTTTAAAGCACTGGCAATCACTGGAGTAAACCAGTTCCGCGAAAGTGGCGTGGTCCTATGATTTGCTATATTCTAAAATGTGTTAAGTAGATTTCTCATACCAGTCCCATGACTGACCCGTAGTTTGTTTCACTTGCAAACTCGGGTGACCCTATTTCTACACGGGCATCCTTGTATTCAGGTTTTAGCAGGCTCTTTCTGGATAGCTGGAGCTGAAGATGGATTCTATCATTTATTTCTTTTTATGCTGTTCAGCTCCTATTGTACATTTATGTTTTATTTCCGCTGTGGACATTCATGTATAGCTGAACTATATTCGTACTAAGTATGATCATGTATACTGTGTAACTCTGATGTTTTTATTTATCCAGTATATTCTGTTGTACATTATCTGGTGTATTTATTTATTTCTGTTCTGCTGTTCTCTGTTTATGTGTTATATTCCCAAAGATTACCCTTGCCGCCGTGTTACGGGGTTTGGGTCGTCACAAACGTGGTATCAGAGCTTTGGTTAAGCCTGGAATATAACATATGAACGAGCTCGTCAGAAATAGAACCAGTAGTGTTCTAGAACGAGTAACTCGTTAAAGATAGGATCAGTAATATCCTAGTATGACACAGCAGAATGAAATACACCTCGATAGACACATTTACATTCAGGTATATGTTTCTATGCTATATAATATCTTTTCTGTGACCTAACACTTGATCTGCTATTTGCAGAAGTACTAGAAAATGAGTGTTAGAAACAAAAGGAATGCAGAACCAGAGCTAGAAGCTCTATTAAAGAAATATCGAAATCTGGGTGAGTACCATTTTCGGGAAATGAATCCATTAGTCAAACCCAGGATTGGATGCGTTCTGCTGAAAGAATTCTTGAGCGTCTCCAGATAAGGGATGACCAAAAAAGATTAGTGGCCTCTTGGGCACTCAAAGATGAAGCCTTGTTCTGGTGGGATTCGATTATTAAAGATAATCCAGAAGGTGATATCACCTGGGATAGATTCAAAGAAACTTTTCAAGAAAAATTTACTCCTCCAGAAGTAACTGAGCGGTTATGTGATGAATTCTACTATCTGATCCAAGGGGATATGGATATTCCAGAATATCATAAGAAATTCAATGAACTTTCTCGTTTTGCCTCTCATCTAATTGAGAATCCAAAGAGGAAGAATCTGAGGTTTATTCATGGCCTTCGAAGAAAGTATCAGAATTGTGTAATAAGACATGTGAGGCTTCCTTTTTCTGAAATGATATACATGGCTTACAAATATGAAGATCTTGATAAGAAGGGTATGTTGCGAGACGAAGACGAATGTAGTTCTGGCAACAAAAGAAAATTCGAAACTGATAGCCCAGAGACAAGTACGACGTCTGGGGTCAGAAAGAAGCCTAAAGCCAAGAGGAAAAAGGTTAAGTCTGAGAAAGGACCAGCAACAATTGCCACATGCTCGAGCTGCAATAAGCAAGGGCATTTGGCGATAAATTGCAAATCCTGGAACAAACGAAAGAAGGATAAATCTAGACCCAAGATTAAGTTTCAGAAAAATAGGAAATGCAATCTTTGTCCTCAGGCAAGTCATATAAAATGAGACTGCTGGTTGTTGAAAACGTCCAAAGTGGCTCAAGTAAATGAAGTGGCTGAAACTTCAGAACCCTCCACTAGTTAGAGAAAGTCAGATGATTTAGAAGGCACGCTTACTGTCAAAGATATTCCAGTTAAAGTACTGTTTGATACGGGCGCGTCGCAAAGCTTTATTGCAAAGAATGCGGTTAAGAAATGGGATTCGAATTTGAGAAAGCTCAAAACACGAATGACTGTACATAATCCGGTTAGGGGTTCCCTCAATCTTAGTTGGGTTTGTGGAGTGCCTGTTTCTTTTTCCTGTTATCGATTCCCTACTATCGCGATCGTCATGAATTTTACAGAATTTGATCTTATTCTGGGGATGGATTGGTTAATCAAATATGAAGCTGAGGTTAAATGCGCCGACAGAGTCGTAAGGGCGAAGATTAAATCCGGCAATTATATAACCATTCCGTGTGAAGGACCGAATTCAGATAGAAAAGATTTTTGGTCAGCTTTGGATGTTTCTCCTGCTCAAATAGAACCTGTTCCTGTCGTTGCGGAGGATATTCCGGTCGACATTGAAAATATACCAGTTGTCAAGAACTATGCGGATGTGTTCGAAGAAGTTGTTAGCTTACCTCCGTAGAGATAAATTGATGTCAAGATCGCTTTAGTCCCCAATGCAAGGCCAGTGGTTCACGCTATTCGAAGAATGGCATTGAAAGAGAAAGATGAGTTAGATAATCAAACTCGACAGCTTGTATGGAAAGGTCTGATCAGACCGAGTTTCTCTGATTGGGGGGCAGCAGTGGTATTTGTCCCGAAGTCAGACGGTACTCTCAGTCTATGTGTAGATTATCGTGACTTGAATAAGTAGACATTGAAAAATAAATATCCATTGCCGTAGATTGATGATTTTTTGGATCGATTGAATGGCGCACAAGTGTTTTCACGAATGGACCTAGCTACAGGTTTCCATCAGCTTCGTATTGCCGAAGAGTGTGTTCCTTTGATAGCATTTAGAGGTCCAGACTTATTCTATGAGTGGTTGGTAATGCCGTTTGGCTTATGTAACGCTCCAGCTTGTTTCGTTGATATGATGAATAGAGTATTCAGAGTAGTTTTGAACAAATTCGTTCTGGTTTTCATTGATCATATCCTGATCTTCTCTAAGTCAGAAAGCGAACATGAAAAACTTTTGGAACAAGTGTTAGAAATTTTGCGAAGGAATGTTTTAAAAGCAAAGTTTTCCAAATGTATATTCTGGCAAGAAGAAGTTAAATTTCTTGGCCACGTTGTGTCAAAACAAGGAATTTCAGTGGATCCCAGTAAAATCACTGCTATTCAGAATTGGAAACAGCCTCGTACACCCATAGAAGTCAGAAGTTTTCTCAGGTTGGCCAGTTATTATAGGAAATTCATTAAGGATTTTGCGAAGACATCCAGTTCCTTAACGAAACTGACTAAGAAACATTCGAGATTCAATAGGACTCCGGTATGTGAGGAAGCTTTCCAAGAGCTGAAGCTGAAACTGACGACTGCTCTAGTGTAAACAATAATTGATGGCAATGAGGACTTGAAAGTCTGGACTAACGCTTCTAGAGAAGGCCTTGGTGCAGTGTTAATGCAAAGAGGTCAAGTGATTGCTTATGCCAGCCGTCAGCTGAAACCGCATGAGAAGAATTATGTTACTCATGATCTTGAGCTTTTAGCCATCATATTTTCTTTGAAAATCTGGAGACACTACCTTTTGGGTGAGAAATTCGAATTGTATACAGACCATCAGTCATTGAAATATTTGTTCACTCAGAAAGACTTGAATCTGAGGCAACAGCGTTGGCTGGAATTTCTTGCGGCGTACGATTTTGAGATTTTGTACACTCCAGGGAAAGCCAATGTTGTGGCTGATGCGCTGAGTAGAAAGAACGTAATAATCGCCAACATTATTATTACGACCTCATTGATTGATAAAATATCTGATCTTCAGAGAGATGACCCCTTCATTCAAAGGATCAAAGAAAGAATACAGAAAGGCGAGACCTTCAGTTTTCAGATAGATAACTATGGGATTCTAAGGTTGAAAGATAGATAACTATGGGATTCTAAGGTTGAAAGGCCGAATCTGTGTGCCAAACATTGCAGAACTCCGGAGAGAAGTATTGGATGAATGTCACAAAGCCAAGCTTAGTATCCATTCGGGAGTGAGCAAGATGTATAACGATATCAAACGCACTTTCTGGTGGAGGTCTATGAAACGAGACATCTCCTTATATGTAAGCCGGTGTTCCACCTGTCAGCAAGTCAAAAGCGATCAGCAGAAACTCGCTGGATTGTTGCAACCTTTAGAAGTGCCAGGTGGAAAATGGGAACAGATTTCTATGGATTTCATAGATGGTTTGCCCAGAACCAGGAAAGGAAATGACAGTATTTGGGTGATCGTAGATCGTTTCACGAAGATCGCCCATTTCATACCTGTCAGATCGAATAGAACTGCTCAGAGTCTGGCGCAGATATATTTCAAGGAAATTGTTAGACTGCATGGAGTTACCATGAGCATCGTTAGTGATCGTGACCTGATTTTTGCTAGTAAATTCTGGGAAGCATTCCAAGCAGAATTGGGAACGAAACTGAACTTGAGCACCGCATATCATCCTCAAACAGATGGTCAAACTGAGTGGGTGAATCATATTCTAGAAGATTTATTGCGGGCTTGTATTTTAGATTTTGGCGGATCATGGGAAGACCATTTGCATTTGGGCGAGTTCTCATACAACAACAGCTACCAAGCGAGCCTGACCATGTCACCGTTCGAAGTTTTGTATGGTAGACCGTGTCGATCCCCTGCTTTTTGGGTAGAACCTGGAAATAGACTTGTATTGGGGCCAGATATGATTCGCGAGGCTGCGGACAAAGTCAACTTCGTTAAGAAACGATTACTAGCCGCTCAAAGCCGACAAAAGAGCTATGCAGATAATAGAAGAAGAGATATATCATTCGCTGTTGGCGACCATGTTTATTTGAAGGTATCTCCGATGAGAGGAGTGATCCGATTCGGTAAAACAGGGAAATTGGCACCTAAATTCATTGGCCCGTTTCCTATTCTAGAACGGATTGGAACTCTCGCTTATAGGGTTCAGTTACCAGATTGGTTGCTTGGAGTACATGATGTATTTCACGTATCTCAACTTCGAAAGCATGTACATGATCCCGATTTGATCGTGGAAGAAGCAGCTCAATGGGATATAGATATTACTCCCGAATTGGCTGCGAGAAAAGTGCCGCTCAAGATAATTGGCAAAGAAACCAGAGAGTTGAGGAACAAGAAGGTTCACTTAGTCAAAGTGCAATGGAGTGGAGATCCGCGAGACTGTACTTGGGAAGCAGAGGAAAGCATTAAGAAAGCCTATCCTAAGTGCAGAGTGGATATCTCTGATTGACTCTGGTGCAAGGTACATTTACCATATTTTGCAATTTCCATTGTGTCCTCTATTTTGTTGTTGTTTTCTTTTCATGGATGTAGAATTTTAATTATGTATAGTCTGAATGATTTTAAAAGAATATATGAATTAACTAATATATTTGTGAAAAGTTAACAATAAATTCATTGATGTTTGTGGTGTGATTGTGGATTTGATTAATTAAATTATTAGAATGATAGTTAATTAAAACAATAAGAGGATGAATGGCAGAATTTATTCGAATAAATCACAAATTGAACTGATTATAGAATATATAGAAATATATACATGTGCATTATATATGTTTGAACAGGTAAATGGATTAGCTGTTGAGTAAAGATTTTATTTGCGTGGTCGACAAATAGGTAAACCTTAATGAGTTGGATGCGCAATTTTATTATTATATCAACTCCTGTGAATGCCATTGGATGCGGAGTGCTGGTTATTCTGTGTGTAATTAATAAATGTCGCCATAGGATAGTAACGATTAATTTTGAACTACACTACATGGCATACTACTTGAAGATAGGCATACTTCATCATATACCACATAAGCATTTGGAGCTTGTGTGAGGAGGTTGAAGATTTACCATACGAGAGAGAGGCTTGTATGGAGATGACTATATTTTATAGGTTGAACTGATGACTGATATGGACTATTTAAATTGTAACGGTAAAATTGCCAGATTAATTAAAAAACACCCACATGGGTCTGGAGTTGACAATAATCACGTCTCTCTAGTCATTAGATACGGCACATGGATTATTTATTTCCCACACGGGACGAGGTGACGAGAATTTATTCTCTGGAGCAATTAAAAAATACACACTCCCTCAGGCTTAGACAGGGTGACGAGAATTTATTCTCTCGAGTTATTATCTATACACGCTCCCCTGTAAACACCAGAATATATCACTATAAATATGTGTATGCTTTATAGGATTTATTGGGTACCTAATACGACCCAATAAATTTCCAAACCCCTCATCGTACAAAGGAGGTTATGGAGAAATTTTTCTAAAATTTAGGGTGTTAGCCAAATTTTTTGAAGAATTTGAAAATTTTTAGAAACTGAAAATTTGAAGAATGGAAGCCAGATTGAAAGTAGAGTTGGTTAATCAAACCACTTTCAACTTTGTTCCTTTTCTGGGACGAAAAGTTTGAAGTTAATATGTGAGTGTGGCGAAGGAAAATATGTTTTGGTCAATTACAGTTAAATTGGATCGACCAGAAAATGGCCATCTTTCAAACGGTCTCAGAATTCGATGGAACTAGTTTTGTTGGGACCGTATCGTCAAAACATAGCTAGATTTATTTTTCTGGAATTTTTGGGATCAGTATGTGGCCCCGACAAATTGAAATGTATGTTCAAATTAAATATTGAATGTTTTATATTTTAATTTGAAGGAAAACTGACTCAAACAGTTGAATGGGCCTACGAAACATATCCCATTGTGTTCGGAATGGGGGTAATTAGCTAGGGACGACAGTCGTTGGGTTTGATTTCGAGTTCGTTTGAGAAAACCCCAATTTTCGAAATTATAAAACCATCGGCCAATCAGAATTTTATATTCATTAATTAAAAAAAAACCACGGCTTCTCTCTCCCTGTCGCAATTAATGGCGGAACCCTCCTCAGAACATCCTGTCCATTTTCCGGCCGCCTCGCTCCACGATAGACCGTGCCACCACCAGATCTCGAAAGCCCCCTCTCCCCTCTTCACATCCATACCCCATTTCACCCCGTCTCGTGACACCGTCGTCGAGTTTGAAGCCTCCAAAGTCGGAGACTTTCCGCCGCCGCCACGTCCACCTGGGACCGTCGAACTGGCCCTACCTCCCGGCGCAGGTGCGCCTCTCGAGGCCCGACGTCGTGGTGCAATCGGATTTCAACATCGAGCTATGGATTTCGCGAAAACTGAAAACCTAGATTCGAACACATGTTGAAGGTATACGGTTTCGTATATTCTGAACTGATTTTAACACCATTAAAGTGTTGCAAACTTTGAAAAATCATATCTTTTTCGTTTGTGGTTGAAATTCAGTGAAACATGAGACATCGGGACCGTGTCGACTCTCTCTACATTCTAGAAGAGACCGGATATTTTTCTGAGCCTTCTGCAATTTTTGGAGGAGTGGAACCCAATGTGAGATTTCTATGTTATAAACGATATGGAAAACAATGATGTATAAATTATATAGTCGATGTATGAGTTATATAAGCATTGTACACCTCATGTATAAGCGTTGTATAAGTTGTATGGTCGATGTATAAGTTATACATGTGTTGTAAAAATTATTTATGCAATGAAATGACATTGAAATGAATTGAAGTGAATTGAAATATATTTATATACGAATATATATATATATATATATATATATATATACTCACCTCGTCCATGGACCATGGACGATATATATATATATATATATACTCACCTTTTCCACTTGGCATCTTTCTTTTGTTTGTTCCATTAGGCTATACGAGCATACGTATATTATTATTGGTAAAAAGATATCCCATCATTAGTGCATAAGCGATCAATCATGATAATATAGAAGATGAACAGTGAAATATTTGGCCTAATCAGTTTTGAAAATGACTAACCCTTGATTTAAAAAGTGCTAGTTAGACTAATTATATTACAAAGTAAAGCACTGACTGTTTTGGTTTACCAGTGGGTTTCGGGCCATATGAAAACAGTAATAATAATACTATTTGTTATGAAGAGCGCTTATAAACCTGTAGTCGTTGATTACATTACCTCGGAAACATAATTTTAAATCATCTGCAATGGTAGTAGAGTGTAATTTACAAGGACATGCATCGTTGGTAATACCACTTTTCGTTGTTTTGTATTTTGTGGACATATAAAAATGTAAAGTAGGTCTAGGCTTACTAATCTAAGATTAGATATAAAGAAATTGTTACACTACGGTCAATACCTCATGTCAAGGGTAAAATAAAATAAAATTTGCAATAGGACCCTTGAATCTAACATAGGACAAGACGTAAAATTTACTAGAACAGTAATACGTGAATCGTAACATGCCTTGTGTTAACAGATCTGGCAAAACAGAGGACATCAGAATCATCGTGACGAGCGCTTCATTCTGGAACCGATTTGAACGCGTTTAGATGCAGCTGGAGTTTTCAGTTAAATTAAGCATGTATTTAATTTAACTGAAATCAGTCGTTATTTCGACGAACGGAAATCAAGGTGAGTTAAACTCACTCAGTTTTTCCCTACTTATATTTTATATAAGTTCGGGTTTTTAAATTGTGTGCTATGGTTGTTTGTTTGTTTGTTCGTTGTTGATTTCATATGTGGACGGAAACGGTTAAATTAAACGTTCGTTTAATTTAATTGAAAACTAATCGTTATTTTTAACGATTAAATCCAATTGAGGTAATTTACCTCAGTGGTTACGTTTATAGTGATATAAACGTTAATTTGTTGTATGCTTGCATTGCTGTTGTTAGCCAATTATTGACTGTTACAGTTGTTATTGACAGTTATTATTAAACTATTCATGTCATCTGTTTAGATGAAAACCCAATATTTATTGGCCATCATGAATTGATTGAATGGAACTGTGTTAACCCATTGTTTTGCAAGGAATAACTGTCCTTACTGATATTGATAACGTTTATCAATATGATTACATTGTTGTTATGAAATGTGAAATTGGTTTATATTTCACGATGTGGTACTATAGTACTCATTGCCTCTTTAGTACCGTCAATCAAAAGAAATGATTTGTCGAAATCAATGTTAAATGAATTTCGAAGGGTTTCAAAGATATGAATATATTTTTATATATAAATTCGAAATACGATTTTTGTGGTAAAGATAATAGTCAAAGTGGCGTTTGCAAATTTTATAAATGTGTAAAATATAACTAATAGAAATGTAAGAGAGTATTAAACAAATGTTTAAACGAGATAAATTTGTCGTAGCGGCTTTTAAATGTTAAAATGATTTTGTAATGGAAATTTGAAGTTTTGGAAATGAATTCGAGTTAGTGAATGAAGTTAGTAGATTTTAAATGTGTTTTGTAGCATGGGTTACAAAATGAGGTGAACCATTTTTAGACATAAGATTTACAAAGGATTTTTATATGTTTTCTAGACAACAAATGAGTAGTCGAGCACATTTTGAAGGGAGTGTGATAAATATAAGTTGAATTGTTTAACAAATACAAATATAAGGTTTTGAAAAGATATCAACATAATAATGGTATAAGATGTTAATATAAGATTTATAAAGGCTTTGTTTTTTTTTAAACAAATGAATTTGAGTTGTCGAAATGATTTGCAATATAGTAATAAAGAGATACTAAGGAATCAACATAAAGATTCTATTTATAATAGAATCAAAGTTCGTATAAAATATTGTAAATGATTATTAGCATAGACCGAAAGAGTTTAATCAGAGTTTACTTAATAATTAATTAAGTAAACTTGGTCGAGATTTAAATAAGGTTTTCAAAGGAAACCGTGTGGTTAATAAACTTCTATTTATTCTGAAGATATGAATGTTGTTGGTCAAGGTCTGAGAGGTAAATAAAATACCCCAACTTGAACGACTCCATGATTATCCAAGAATGATATTAGTTTATAAACAAGAGTAGTTGAGGGAATATAAGTTGTGATTTCCAGAAATGATATTATAAACTAGTTTGAAAGTTTATAAGTTGGATAAAATGAATTTAAAGAATATTCTTATTTTAAGATAAGAAGTAAAAGCGATGTTGGAAAATTTGAAGAATATAAATAACGAACGGTTCGTTAAAGAGGCTAAATGATACTGAGTATTGAATCAGTGAATCCATTTTTCTTTTATGGATGAATGATTGTTTGATTTGATAGTTAAATAACCGACTATCAAATATTGGCCCATACGATTGTTGGTACGGAAAGACCGGGATCGAATTTATATTCGAAATCCATTCCGTCCAGCAAATACGAATACGATGAAGATGCTGATTCGAGATGGAGCTATTGAAGACCGTGGATCTTCATAAGCGGAAGGATTACTAAAATTCTCTGACTTGCAACCAGAGATAAACTGTGATTCAGTCGTGGTTGGAATCTACGGATTGCAAGGACTTTTCGCTACTGATCCTTGGGGTGATTCCTATATGAGATGCAGTAGGAGAGTGCCTTCGGTTCATCCTGTTCCTGGGTGACTTGTATGGATGGATGTCTGACAGAGTATTTCCAGAAAGGTCACGTACATTGATTTCTTCAACCGTACCAAGAGTGGAAGCGAAGAAGGAAACTTCTTTTAGCTAACACGTAATGTATTGTTGAGGATGTAAATTAGTGACGGTTGATGGATCTGACGATGTGGCATTCGAAGTGAATGTGATGTGCTGATTATGAAGGTAAAGCGTAGCCTCAAGCCTCATCAACCGGGAGATGACAGAAATCGGGCAGGCAGCATGGCTATGTGGGTCGCTCCCATTAGGGTGTATAATCACCTATCTAGAGAAATTCCTTTTGTTTCTTATTCTATCGATTCTGCCCATTCGGGAACGGTGGTTTGAGCCCAACCGTTGGTGATATACATTCGATACACTCAAGCGAAATGAGTGGTCGGTCATGTGAGGGCCGGGTTGCAAGACGTTCTTGTTGAACCCAGTGTATTCGCCTCTAGAGATACACTATCGGCAGGTGGTCCCATACCTTGTCAAGGTCGGAATCCAATCTCCAATAAGCACCTGCGGTTTTGTTTGTATACTAAATATGTGGAGCGTGAGATGCAAGCGTTCTACTAGATTCTATTTACTTGTATTTAGACATTATGATAATATCAGACAAGATATTGACTTCAAAACTGTTTTGGGTTATCGTAAGGTAAAACCGTCCGTATTTATGTGTGGATTCGGTCTTACGATTATCCTTTTCTTTCGAAAAGATTTTTACTTTAAAATCAAGTTGTGTGATACCTTAATACTGTGCGAGTTTATCTCACTCTGGTTCACCAGACTGACCCGGTGTTTTGTAAATGCTCGGGTTAGGCCGGGGTGTACAGGTCCAGGTTATGGGACGCTGCGAAGTCCAGAGACAAGCTAGAAGAGTTCAAACGTATGGTTATATATATAGCTACTGTTCCGCTGTGTGATTGTATATGAGGACATGTTATATAACTGTCCAGATATGTTGATGTACCCTGATACTGTAAGTAATTTTGAAAGCTCTCAATAAAGTTCTATTTCTGTATTATATTTTGTTCCGCTGCGATGTGAGACTCTGATTCTGTGTTGTCTTTGTTCTTCTTCTACTTCTTCTATTCTAATATTTCTATCTTATCTTTCTCATCCTCCAACTTCTTCCTTCTAGCTTTCTGGAGATTCGATACTCGAATGGGACACAGTTTGTGTAAATGTCGAAAATTCGAGTGTCAAATTTTCCGGGTCGCTACAGTGTTTGGCGTGAAAATTACATTAAAGGACAAAATAATTAATGTCGAATAATTTAACCATTGAAATGAATTGATTTGAAATATTAAATATACGAGAATTATTTGAAAAGGCCGAGTTAATTCTCATTTCAAATAATGTATCGACGATTAAAAGTTGAAGATAAGAAGACGGTGCAAGACCGATGATCTTCACGTCGAATGGAGGGATGCTGCTGACGTTCATGATAGGAGTTGCTACCTTGAAGGGACTGATGTAGTAGCCGTCCGGACGTACATGTTGATTGTACGGATTAGCGAGTAATAAAGACCCTCTGGTTTCGTTCAGACCCAGAACAGACTTGTAAATGGACGTGTGTCTGACGTTGTATATTGACAACGTGGCATACAGAGATGCTGTGATCAAAGCTTTTGTTGAAAAGAAGAGCTTTGTGGTTGATGATCAAAGCACCGCCTGTGTGGCATAGCTTTGTGTTTTATCGTTGTTTCGCGAGCCTCACACCCCGGTATGGACCAGAAAAGGGATGGGACATCAGGGAGGGCATGCGGTTCCTTCTAGCTAGGGTGGTGTCAGTGACCTACCAGCCCTGACATTTATATTACTTCCACCTGTGTGGTTGTTGCTGTTGCGAGGTACATCGGATATATCGGTCGATCCGGGACCGATGGAGTCATTCGTTGACTCATTTACGCCCCAAAGGGCGGGGAAACGTAGTGTTCAGGTATAATAATCCACATCGGTGGAGCGGCCCTGATGATCCAAGGCTTACCTGCACGTTTGCCCGAGGGCCGGGTTAGAGCGTCTCGAAGCGGTGAGGACGATCCCTTGCCTCGGTTCAAGACGGAAATCCAATTTCCAAATACGACATCGTGCGGTTTTGATTGTGTGTGTATATATATATATATGGCGACATGATATATGGTACCCATGCCGTCTATGATTGATAGTTATGATTCAAATTGTTTTTGAAACATATAAACACTAGTAATAATATCAAATGATTTGTTTTGCTCGTATCAAGCATATTTTGGCCATTATAAGGTAAAACACTATCCTCCGGTTTGTGTTACATTATGTGATGGGACCTGAGTCTTATAACGGCTTCATTTTTATAAAAAGCTTTGCGATGTTAAAAAGATTTACTTGTTTTAAAGCACTGGCAATCACTGGAGTAAACCCGTTCCGCAAAAGTGGCGTGGTCCTATGATTTGCCATATTGTAAAATGTGTTAAGTAGATTTCTCATACTAGTCCCATGACTGACTCGTAGTTTGTTTCACTTGCAAACTTGGGTGCCCCTATTTCTACACAGGCAGCCTTGTATTCAGGTTTTAGCAGGCTCTTTCTGGATAGTTGGAGCTGAAGATGGATTCTATCATTTATTTCTTTTTATGTTGTTCAGCTCCTATTGTACATTTATGTTTTGTTTCCGCTGTGGACATTCATGTATAGCTGAACTGTATTTGTACTAAGTATGATCCTGTATACTGTGTAACTCTGATGTTTTTATTTATCCAGTATATTCTGTTGTACATTATCTAGTGTATTTATTTATTTCTGTTCTTTTTATGTGTTATATTCCCAAAGATTACCCTTGCCGCCGTGTTACGGGGTTTGGGTCGTCACAACATACCCCCAAAATCAATCAAAGGTGCCAATCAATCACAAAGTACATATATGGTATCGAAGAAGTATGCCTGCTCAGAGTAGTTAACTCAATTAACCTGGGTATCGCTCCTGTTTTAGTCATCTCAATTATGACCCGATGATCAAGGCTATCCATCATCGTTCTCTTTCTTCAAATCCAGTAATCGCCTCCAAATCCATCCAATGCCATTTCTTGAACTTCACCGCGTACACTGTTGTTAAAGTGGTTTTCGATATTGGCAGAGAGTATGACAATATCCGATTCCGGTCTCTTTAACAACCCAACGTCTACATTTTTCACACCGGTCAGTTCTTTTACATTTCAAAGGGGTTCATACTTCATATTAAAATATCAGATTTCCAAAATCAATCAACATTCAAGATAGAATATTTTTCATACTAAAATCTCCATTTAAACCAATTAAAATCTTGGAAAAATTCCAACTTTAATAATTTGAATATTAAAATAGTTAACAATATACTTAAAATAGTTTAGATATATAATTGAAATAGTTTGAAAGTAAATAACTTGTAATTAAAATAGAATTTATCAAATTTATTAAAATGTATAGTTAAAACATTGAGTAATTTATAAAATAAATAGTTAATTATAAAATGATTTATTTAAAATAATTTATAAAATAAAATAGTAATAAAGTAAAATAGTTTATAAAGAAAAAATATAATAATTATTAAAATAGTTTATAAAATGATTTGAAATAATATAGCTGGAATTAGAATCGTTTCTCTAACATTTTCAATTAAACTTGAAGTCGTATTTCAACTTCAATTCAACCAACTCAGTTTTCAATAATTCCATCGATTAAACTTCCAATTTACATTCATTTCTATTCGATCAAATTAATTCAAATAGTTACACTCCAAATTGGATTCTCATTTTCAATGATTTCAATTTTAACAAATATCGAGTCCACAATTCATATATAATCCAAATCAATGTTGATTCATTATGAATTTCAAAGGTGGGTGAAACTATTCAACTTCAATAAATTCGATTTACATTATATTTCACTTTATTTAGCTTCAGTTACAATACTACTTTATTTCCCTTTTTTGTTTATATCTCAAAATTCAATGTACAAGTTAAAAGGAAATAAATTATAGAACATCGCTTATATTGTCTTTAAAACAATATTTCAAAATTCGTGGTTAAAACAGATTTTATTTAACCTACCGGTGTTCGTATATAATTTTCTATCCTATGGCCAAGTGATACTTAAATTTTAATTTTAGTATTTTGGGAAAGGATATATATCATTTCAATCCAAATCAGGGTCATAGAAATCTATCATTTCAACCTACGTTCTTAATTCATTTTAATGATTAATCCCGGGTTTAATCGATGCCCATAACATCTGTCAACATATCAAATTCAAGCCACCCATCACATCAATACATACAGAATAGTCCAATATCATATTAATTTGCAAATTTTAGATGTCAGGTTTTAAATAGTAACGATATGTCAATTTTTAACTTAACTGTAAAATTATATTTAACAGTCAAATTAAACTACACTATCGATGCAAATCAATATAAAAATGCAATTTAAACTGTTAAACATCAATCCATAAAATCATATCATGACATGATATTAATTTAACTAATATTAGAATACTTTAGTTACGCGTGAGTGGGTTTAATCACTCACCACTGGTTTCGAATGCGATTGAACTCCAAAATAGGTCCAAAATCAAGCGTCTTAGAATCAGTTCAAACCGTAGCATCGCGAAGAGCTCATCGTTACGATTCCAATGCAACAAACCGCGTGTCATTCTGAAGTCATATGCAAAAGTTATACGATTTTTACTATTGGAAATTTTAAATTAAAACAAACAATCTCTTACCAAACAAAACATGCCACGTCACCTATCTCATCTCCTTCTCCTCCCCTTATTTAAACATATGTCTAGGAAAAAACGCAGCAAAGAAACCCATGTCTATCCCTCCTTCTCTCTTCGACTTCTCCTCATTCCTTCAACGAAACATCAAACTGATTTAACCATCGAATTTCTCTTCTCGGGTGCTTCTTCCCCGACACCATCAACCCACTCTTGGACTCACCATCACAACCGCGTTTCAATCCCTATACGAACAGCCCTAGCACAAGTATCAACACTTTTTGTCGTGAAAAATACCCAAATTTTGTCACTTGTTGCTATTTGATGCCATGGATTCAAATACGATAACCAAATTGGAAATCAATCACTAATTAAGACACAAAACTCAACCCAAATTTCATGCCTTTACTGTACATGTCTAACCTCAAACCAAATTATACCGCACTCTCTGACAAAGGTATAGGATTGAAGAGAATATTTATCTAGTTGAATGGAACTTGTTTTAGCATTTTTTTTTTTTGAAATGAGGAGCCGTCTTGGGTTTTATCTCAGAAAAATGGCGATTAATTTATGTTTTTCTACAGGAGAAACAGTCGATTAGGTTTAAGTAGAGAATTAAGTTAGAATTTCAATGGTTTAATTACCAATTAAAGCAATCAAATCTTTCTGTTTTCATCTTTAATTCAATACCCAATATGTCTAATTTATTCCAAATTCGAAATACGATTAGAGTAGTTATAGGAATAAATTACGTATATTATAAATATCAAACTCAATTATTGAACAATCTCAATTGAATTTATTTTTTAAGTTATCAATTAATTTTCATTAATCATTCCTCTCAAATATAACTATTCTTCCAATCCATGCAGATAATTACATTTATATGCAGTTGACATTCATCGTACAAACAACGTATCTATATTATTATCATATTCAATACATAAAAAAAACTGAATATATAAGAAATTCCAAAATGAGCTAATCTATTTTATATATTTTTAATTAAATATTAATTAAAATTTCTATATAAGTAACTTACCATGACAAGTTATTATCGTATATTGTTATTGTAATTCATTGTTTAACTAATCAAGTAAAATTTATAACTTAATAATTTAAGACACAAATCATTAAATTCTATATTTATCCAACTATGGTTCAAAAATCACATTAACTTTAACATTATATTTCAAATTTTAGAATTAATTTGTTAGTTCTATTGTATTAATTCAACATTCATTAAAATTCCGTTACTTCCATTTGTTTCCTACATTACATTAAATGTCAACAACAATTTTGCCATCGTAAAAGGAAGTATAAAATTCGTTGACCTAAGAATATGAATGCTCCACTTTTAGATCTATTTATTATATCATTGAAATTTATAATAAAAATGTACATGACCATTCGAGCATGTACAACAATTAATAATGTCAAAATATTACAAAACTATGTATATATGAAAACGTAAGTAAATAGACATGTCTTTAAATTTTGTTATTTTAACCATACTGATAATCAAAGATCATATTTAATTGTATATTTCCATTTCCAAATAATGATCTTTATCCAAATCAAAATATAATTCAAATTAATTTCGTAAATTAACTTTGTTTTTGTTTATATTCCAATATTGATTATTTACCACTTCAATTTTTGTATTTCTATTATAAATTACATAAAGCAAAATATTTCAATATTAAGTTTCAACTTTCATTATTTATCAATATAAAAAAAATATAAAAAATTAACATTTAAAATAACTTTGTTCAAAAACACAAATAAATTTAATATTCTAAATTATCGCAAAATATCGGGATGTTACATATCAATAACAAATTCAATCATCAAAGTGAAATTCATACAGCAAGTGTCAGCCCTTGAAATAAAGGATTGAAAATTTTCATGTGTTTAGTTCTGTTTTGTGGAACAATTCGGGAAGTGTTAAAATTACCGCATATTGTGTTATGCAAGATGAAGTTAATAGCCTAAATAGTTCGTCTCAAACATGACTGAAATACACATCAGTTAGCATCAGTCATGTATATGATGCAATTCCAAACAAGCTGTAATAATGATGTCAATATAACGAATAAAATCATTGCACTACTTAGTACATAAATCATATATTTGGTAGTTCAGGACAGTCTGATAACGTAACTTTGATCATGTCGATGTTATTTGATGCCGTGGCATTTTTAGTTGAATACATACTTGGGTCATTACGGATAAAATGTTGTGATTAAGAGACAATACAAACATATTCATTAAAGATAATTAAATTTAAGACATAAAAAGTTTGATGGTGCATCTAATTGATTAATTTGAAGCTTCCTTATTGCATATATCTGTTCAATCTTAATAGTGGTGCAAGCATAGATGGTTCTTCACCCTCGTGATAAAAATAATACATTTTATATATTTGAGAAGATAATAAATTCACCATGCACAACTTTGTTAGTACGCTTTTGGTTAACATATATAAATCGTTTACTCTCGCATCATCCAATTATATGACATGTCACCTAAAAGGTTATAGATTGTTGTTTTAGATGATAGTTGAATTTCCATTGTCAGATTCCAATCCCGATAAACAAAAACCAAGTTAAAATTGTTTGTCGTCCATCTTATAATATCAATATTTTGCCAACAACCAAACTTTGCTTCTACCTAACATTGATTAAATACATTTTAGTTGACAACTTTTTAAAGCGTACTACCTAACATTCAGTAAATACATTTATGGTGACAAATTTTGAAAGTTTACTTGTAAGTTATAATCTTGGACTTGCACTATTGACCCATAACCAAGAAATTCAAATGAAGGTTGTATCACTTTCAAAAAATTATTCTAGCTTATATCAACAGTTAATTGTCATGCCTGTATTTTACCGAGGGAGAAGAATAAAATTAGAATGCACGAGATTAGTTTGTTTGAACTAACATAGTAGTTATAAAAAAGCCACTAATCACTTCAATTTTCCAGAAGAAACCAATACTAAACCAAACACTATGTGACTACATTTCAACTCGAGTATTTTTTTCAGTTGGATATAAGAATGCACACGAAGATAATGACGTCATATCATGACAAACAAATACACGAATGTTATACACTTGTGGAATTATTGTATAATAGATTTGACATTTAAAACAATCAAAATTGTTATTTAACATGACACTGAAATAAGAATATCGTTCAAAATTGTTGAGGCCATAAACTTTATCGAAAGAGTGAACGGACTCAAATTTACGGAAGAAGGTCCATGAGATCATGAAATTGAATGTGAGATGTACCAATCGTTTAAAGTATTTGCTCAAAATCTCATCAAAAACTTTTGACAATAAAGTACCACCATTTTTCTTTAATGCTGCGAACTCCTCCAAAACGGCTGCAAATTTTGACAAAAATGCCGCCACTAAACTTTAATGTATGTAACTTCAATTATGATGATGCAATTTTGACCTGCTAAAGTACACAACTTCGGATGCAGACACTCTATAGTTTGCGTGTCCAACACTTTATATCTATATTTTTGGCATACCTTATATTTAGATGTGTAATATTCAAAAAAAGGAAGTGAAAAATCCATAATCTCGTGATTTGATTAGTTTAATCGTCAAAAATTTAAACTTAGTTCATCGTGATCCGATTGAAAACCATGGTTGGAATTATCATATTTCAAACCAAGTTAGATAATCAAATCCATAAATTATTTAACTCAAGCTGGACTGCCCATTGATCTTCCAATAAGCATGACTTAATCTTAAGGAAAAAAATTGTTTAGGAAGGTTCCAGCCCAACCCAAATGGCTTGATTGGCGCTGGCAACCTAAATTTTTAATTTAGAACATAAAGAATTAAAAAAAATGATGCAAAAAGGATGATAGTTATCATTTAGGATCCAGAGCAAATCAATATTAGAAGACGGGTCTTGCGTCAGATCCGAATAATAAAAGATACCTTAAACATTCGATCAAATCTGATCTAAATCAAAACAACTCAAATTGCATATAAGGTACCGTCCGCCATACGTACAACCCTATGCCCACTATATTTCATTTATAAAGAATGCAAGAGTAGAATAGTTTAAAAAAAAATTAGATGTTACAACCCAAGATCCAATTGATAATGAACATGATAACATATTACACGTAGTATTTGATAAAATAAAGTGGAATGTCGATTACGAATACCTTTACCAGCGATTCATTTGTAAACTCTTCACGAATTGTACAAAAGTATTATTTAATTTTTCTATAAGAAGACGTATTGGGAGAGAGGAGGAAGAAATCACCAGCGTGCACAAGCAGGATGGCAGTCGGGAAGCGGTAAACAACAGAAGGTAGATTGGGTTTTGCAATAATCATGTTCGATATGGGAATTTTGGTGGGTTGGATTTAG
Organism: Allium sativum; assembly: GCA_030737875.1. Lineage (NCBI taxonomy): Eukaryota > Viridiplantae > Streptophyta > Magnoliopsida > Asparagales > Amaryllidaceae > Allium > Allium sativum. The sequence continues at coordinate 1,055,242,471 of CM060918.1, forward strand.
GGAAGGAGGAGACAGAATTGCATATGCAAATCGAGATAGCAGTTCTTTTTCCTTAATTTAAGTTGAAGGCGGTGCTTTTTTATGTAGTGGGAACGTAGAAAGAAGACTGCATACTGAGGCAGTATATTTATGCCACGTTGGATTTAAAAGAAAATTAGGCATGCCACAGTAGCAATTCATCTATTCTACTTTCTAATATAGGTTATAAATAGATTAATAAAATATTTAGAATTGTCTTAAACAGACTTTACATTTTCGTTTGTTACAAAATCCTAATTCAGAAAGACTCTTGGTTTTCGTTAATCGGACTAAGTATGTAGAAGTTATGGACTAAAGAAGTTTGAACTAAATCTTCTACTATCTATAATAGAAAGTAGAATAAGCATAATAACATGTGGCAAAGCATATTTTCATTCTTATCTGACGTGTCTGTTTGTTAAGCCCTTTCTCGCTTGCTGAGCGCTATCAATTTATATTTTTTCCCCTGTTCTCTCTTTCATAACCGCATTCATTTCCATCGGATCTTGCTAACTACATTCAATAATTTCTTCTTTCCATAATCACACTTTTTAACTCTTCTTTCTCCCGGAAAACAAATCTTTTACAATTTCCTTCTACATCCACTTATTCGCGATCCATACAGGAGTTCTATTCACCCCAATTAATTTATTGTTGGAAACGCTTATAGCAAGGATCATAAAACTAGGTTTACATCTATGCAAAGACCAGAAATTGCTAGCGTTGAAACAAGAAGCAATGAAGGTATGACTTATTTTTCTTTAACCAGTCGCGATCTTTCCACGTTTTCTGAGTTTATTTCCTTTCGCTCAACATATTTTTAATGAGGCTTTCTGCAATATTAATGTCGTTTGAAATTGATGATCCAAATTTAGATCTCATTTTTAATTTACTGGAAACCAGTAAATTTATTATGTATCTGGTACTTCTGTCTTTTTTAAATAGTAGATGAGTTCAATAAAAATAATATAGTCATAAACTATTATAGCATCCTATTTCTCCCTATTTACATATGTTGGACTACTACTAATTTGAAGTGTTGACCTTATGTTAGGTAAATAGATAAATGCTACTAAAATGTTTGTAGAAAATAGACATATGGTAGTTTTGTAGCTCTGTAATTCATGTTTAAAGAAAGACGATGATATTTATTTATTCATATCATTCTAGGTTTTAGGTTGCAATATTTTTGTGGCACTTTTATACTGAAGCATGTAGACTTTTGTTTTTTCTTAGCGTGATATGAATTGTTATATTGAGGGAACTAAGCATTATAGATAGTTTTGCTCAGGTGGATACGGCTGCTGAATAGACGCTTAACTTTCTATATATACATTATTTCATGAAAATTTTGTACAAATACATGTAACAAATAGGAACACAAATTATGTAGCATGAATTAATCATATCAACTTTTTTAAATGATAAGTTTTTGCTTATATTGGTTTAAGATTAACCAACAAAGGAAACATTTCTTAAAGGCATTTTGGGGTTAACATTTGCCGAAATAAAATCAATAGCAATATATACAAATAACTAAATAGTTGGATTAGTCAATTCTGTTATTCAAACAAGTTTAGGCCACTTCATAATATAGTATTTGATCAACACATTTATTAATTAGCATTTGATCAACACATTTATTAATTTACCGTATCGGTTTTAAATTCTACAATTTTTTTTAAGTGAGACATTCAAGTCTCCACCAAATGAGTTACATGCATGCTTTATAAATGAATTGTATTGGAAGAGAATATTTTTCTTTGATGCCAAAATCAGTATTTTCAAAGAAATCAACGATAGCTATATTAGTTTCGTATTTATTGCATCTGTTCTCAACAAAAAAATAAGCATCCCATCATAAAATATCAAAATAAAAAACCCGCAAGTGATGTAAATAATCGATGATGTATATTGTGTTACATGACTCAGTTTTTTTGTGCAAAAAATTCTACGTATAACACTGTAGTTGAAGTGTATAACAAAATGAATTGTAATGTTGATTAAATTGGTTATGTCGACAGGCTTATTATTGCAACTCCTTTTTGTAATGAGGTAATTGATGGAAGAATATTGTTCAGTGTGTTGCATAATTTTACAAAATTTGCTAATGATGTTAATTAATATATGAACTTATATTGTAACGACCCGGGGAATTTGTGTCCTTGGTTATCGACATAAACTCAATGTCGACAATCCAAGCATCGGAAATATCGGAACGTTAATAGAAAGAAGATAGAGGGTGAGAAATAGAAAGAAAGTTAGAATATAAGAGGAAGAAGAATATACAACATCATCAGAGTAACATGAATCTCACAGTGGAACGAATAAAATATATTATATAACATAACTTTAGAATAAAACAGTATCGGTATGCAATACTATTATCAGAAAACAACACTTACAACACAGCAGAAATAACAATAGCTATATAATCCTAAAGCCTACTCCTCTAGCTCTCCAAGTATCTGTAAAATCCCGACTACTTGACTGCCCGTACAAAATTGGGCACCCAAGAGTTTAGGGAAAACAAAACAAAATAAACTCTGGGTTAGTCATGTGACTGGTGTGAGTAAACACCAAACACTTGGTTTGACTTTTCCAAATCCTTTTCAAAAGCAATGATAATCATAAGACCGATCCACACATAAATACAGATGGTTTTACCTTACGATAACCCAAAATATTTCTTAAGATCAATATTTTCTGATATTATAATAATGTCTAAATCAAGTAGATAGCAATCTAGTAGAACGCTTTCGTCTCACACTCTACATATATAATATACAATCAAAAACCGCGGGTCCTTATTGGGTAATGGATTCCAACTATGACAAGGTATGGAACCACCTTACAGTCTGTGTACTCCAGAAGTGATACACTGGAGTTCAACAAGAACATCTTGTAACTCGGCCACACATGGTCGGCCATTCATTTTGCCTGAATGTTCCGAATATATTATCACCTTACGTTTGGTATACCAGCATAACCATTCCCGGGAGATACATAAGCGAAAGAAGTAAAAAATATGAATATTCTCTAGATGGTGACAATTTACCCTAATTGGGTGCGACCCACTTAGCCATGCTGTCTGCCCGATTTCTGTCATTTCCTAGTCAATGAGGCTTGAGGTCATAACGTACTATTAAACAGATCACATCTATATTTGCTTTGAATGACACATCGTCATACCCGTCAAATCACAAATTGATTTGCCCAAAATACCATGGGTATAAGCTAAGGGAAACGAATTCCTCCACCACCAACGTAAATACGTTTGAAATGATCAACTTACGCGATCTACCAGATATACTTTGTTAGACACTCGTCCATTCAAGTTGTCCTGGGACAGAACAACCCGAAGGCACTATTCTGTAAATCCATCTTAGGCAGTTTCTACCTAGGATTTATTGAACAGCCCTTGCATAACTCCATCTTCAATTATCTTCATCATATTTGATTCGCAACGCTGATGCCATACGTAGTGGTTTTCAGATAATATATCTGATCCCGGTCTCTCCGTATTAACAACGGATATGGTCAAAATATTTGATAGTCGGTGATTTAACTATCAAAGGAAAACATGTGTACAAACAACAGAAATGGTCAAAATATTTGATAGTCAGTGATTTAACTATCAAAGGAAAACATGTGTACAATCAACGGTCGTATTGCCAAATTGAAATCTTACCGATCAATCATCATTTCATTTCCCAATTTTCCATTTATCATTTCTATATATTCATAAATTCCTTATTTTCTAAAATTAGAAAATATACATTCTTAACTTTGTTAAATGTTTCCATATTTGACTCACGCATCAATATCTTCCCACCTCTATCAGTCTCTAACTGTAAACTAGTAAGAGAACAACTTCCCAAGTATAAACCCCGAAGGTCAAAACCAACATCAGATCGATACTCAGAAAGCCATTCAACTCAACTAATTTCCAGTCAGTTTCTAATTTCAGTAATTCCATTTAAATTCCTAATTGAAACCCTAAATTCCTTTATAATATTTTATTTGCAAAATATTTACTTTAATCTAATTTTTCACATAGAATGTGAAAAATATTTCATTATATAATCAAAACAGTTTGATTTCGTATTTAAAAACAATATCTCAAACCCAAATTCTATTTATATTTTTATTTGCAGAATTATTCATACAAATCTTATTTCATTTCCAACATTTATAATCTCATTGCAAATTCCTTTATAACTACTACGTTCACATTCCATTTCAATTATCGGTGTTAAAACCGATTTTACTTCTCTATATAAATTCTGATTTATATATTTAATTTATCAAATGATAAATATTTCCTTAATTTATAAACATCGTTTTTAAATTATTCTCCTCAATTTGTCTGTTAAAACAGATTTCTATTAAATATTTACTTTTGATCCTTAACATGTTATACCCGTGTGCGAAGCACAGGTCTAAACCTTCCTAATGTAAAATTCTCTTTTTATAAAATTCTATTCATTTCCCAAATATTTCCTTTTATAAAAACTTTCTCATTTTATAATTATTTCCTTTTATAAGACCTTTTTCATTTTATAATTATTTCCTTTTTATATTTATTTTCCAAATACTACACTTTTTATATATTCAAATATTTGTTTTCCAAATATTACCCTTTTAATATATTCCAATATTTGTTTTCCAAATATTACCCTTTTTATAAAATCCTATTCATTTAATAAATATTTCTTTTTACAATTCTATTTTTTTTCCAAATAGATATTTCATTTTCAAAATACACTTTGAAAATTCCCTTTTTACATTCCAGTATATCTTATGGTATTTAAAATACCAAATATCTAGACCAGTGTCATCATAATCAATTATAGATTATATATCACATCATATATCACAATATATGAATAAAATAGTATAATAAATATTGAGGAATCCAGTTGGATCCCTCCAACCTGTTTCCCTGCATCACAGATGTTAAACAATATAAATAACATCGATTTCATTTCAATATGAAATATTCTGATAAACAGAATCAATATTTGGTAAACGATTTTTATATATATCGTTATCTATAATTTCAACCAATAGATTAGCAGTTCATCCAAACAAACAACACATAGCAATCAACCATCTTTTATCAATTCTAAAAATACGTTATAAAAATATAAATGGGTAGAGTTAGAGAGATTTACTCACATTGGTCGTTAATCGTTGAATAACAATTAACGTCCATTGATTTGATTCAGATGTTTAATTGTGCCATAATTCTTCACGAGCACCAAATCGTTCAAAACCAGTTCTAACATGTAGTCTGTGTTTATACGATCATAACAGATCCTGTTTTGTCAAATTTCGATAACGTGTGATCAAGTTATGACGATTAAAAGTTAACACATGATTTAAAATTAAACTAACTAAATTTTATTAATATAAGTAGGTCTCACTTAACTGGCCCAACACCCCACCAAAATAGACCGGCCTCTTCTAATGCCTGATGTCAGCGTTTCTTCTTCTCCGTTATCCAAAATCGCATCCTCTTGTAACCAATATTTCAAAATCCATGGCCGAACAACCACTACCCTTAGCACCCCATTTCTCCATCGTCCACAAAACAGATACTCCCATTCGAATATATCCAACTCCAAAACAAATAAAACTTTGTAAGCTCCATTTTGTATTTCACCCCTCCAAACAGCTTGCGTCCACCATACACACAGTATCATCCCCCTCTTCCAATTTAAAACACAAGCTACATAAAGTGACATTCTCCCCATCACAATAATTCACCACCTTCGCTCCTCATTTCCTGACCTCTTACTCCACCGTTCTTCACCAGTTTCAACCGTAACCGTCTTCACAAATTTACACCTGCTCCCTGTACTGCAAAAGGCACTTCCCAACGTTAAAACTTGTGTTCTTAAGTATTTCTTCCTGCTCATATACACTTCGTGACTCCCTACTCACAATTCCCTCGCCGTGTTCTTCAGGAAAATGATCCCATTCTCTCATTGAAGAATGTCTCATTGCAATGACTTTCCTGACAATGAAATGCACCACTACTTCGCTAAAATGGATGTCACCTACCCACGAACATAACTCATCGTCACAATCCCATTCCATCCCGGTTCCACCGCTCATCCATCGCCAACACTACACTGGGCTCCGTGACATATAGAGCTGGACTTCTTCTATCCTTTCGTTGTTGAAATAACAACCGCCCCATACGTCACCAACTTCGCGAACTCAACCTTTCACATCTCAAACCAAATTCTCCTCTTTTTGCTGCCTGTGACCACAAACTCAATTTCCCCAAACCATGTATGAACGTGGAACTCCTCTTGCTTTTGCACAGTAAATCCATGAAGCTTTTAAGCTTCCCATCCTTGCCTTTTCACATAGCGCCATTCTCTAGTACACAGAAGCACTATGTCGTGACTCCTTGGCCAAATGCACAGTAATCAACGTTGAATTTACTTCCTTCTTTTTCAGCTTTCAGAAAGGTGCATCACTGGCTAAAAATTGTATTGGAAGGAGCACAAGCACATAAAGCCATAAAACTTTGTTTTAGAAATAATAGTGGAGAATTTTATTTTGAATTTAGTAGCCATTATTTTCATTATCTGAAGCTTGCCAAAATAAAGGGGAAGGCTTTGCATCCTATATTTATAGTATAATGGTACTTCGTTGTTAAGCAATAGATGTAGAGCACGCATCATTGGAATGTACTACTTTTAGTCCACGTGAAATGCTTAGAGTTGGGTAGCGCCGAGATTGGATTATATACTTAGCCATAAAGTTTTCTTTGCTATAAAGATTACTTTATCTTGAAGTTTAGTCTGGCAGTGCATTTATGTTCGCTTGACAATAGCTGTTTTCGTGATGTCTTCATCTGTAAAGTTTTAGTTTTAGACTAGCTGTACATGTTATAGCTTAAAGTAGCTGTACAAGTTGGTACACTTTTAATTAATGGTTAAACAAGCTTTGCTCTCATGCGTGTAAAAATGGTAGCATCTTACGCGTTACAGGGGGTTTGTTACCATGAGTTAAACCCTACTGTCAACTTACAGTATTAACCGGTGTTCAGTTTTAAATTTGTTTAGGACACTTCGACTATAGTTGGTTTTAACGCAAATCGGCATATAGAAGACGGTATATTTAATTGTTGCTAATAATACCAAATAAACGTGCTAAAGATTGTATTTTCCATGTTTGGTTTAGCTTGGAATGACCGCGCTTACTTGTTGAAGACGCTAGTGAAGATTACACAAGACTGTTTTTCAAATATTATAATTAATATATTCAACTGTCGTTTAAATAATATATTCGTTGTTCTGATTCAATTCTAAACTGAATTAAATATCTTATACTATCCAATTTACACAATATTACCAATTCAACTTATTTCCGACCATTTCAGAAATAAAATTTATTACTCCACTATTTATTTTAATTAAATATTCCACTTAATTTAATTGAAATCATTAAATTACCAAATTACTATACAAATAATTTAATTATTTAAATCATTCAAAATACGGGTCATTACATTCTTTCCCCCTTAAAAGAATTTCGTCCCCAAAATTATCAAGCCAGAAAAATGTTTCAACTCTATTAGCTACTAGGTAAAAATCTTTTATTTTGTTTCTAACTTTCAGTTTCAGCTAAACCGAATTTATTTTAATTAAAATATTAATTTATTCCTATTAATGAATATTTTCAAAAATTCCGAAAATTTTTTAACACCTTAAATTTCCGAAAAATTTCACCAGCGTCTCCTTTGCACGGCTCAATTGGTACAACTACAATTTGCCTCTCTGGGCCTTTTCCAATCCAAAAGAAAATCAATCAGCCAAGTGGCTTGCCAAAATAGCTCATAAAAATCTCATACTTATAATAAATCTAACTTGTACCTTTTTTTGACGGCATTCAATTTTATCTCTTCCGTTTGTTATCCACTCTGCATATACTCATGCATTTCCAATCCATCTCCACTCAGTTTATCCTCAATCCAAATCAGCTTATACCCTAGCCAAATTCCACGTCAAATCCAGTTCCAATCTCAATTCCAAATTCAACAATTTCAATTCATTTCACCTTATCTCTAATCCAATCCTATTCTATTTAACTTAGTATAAGTTAAATTCAAATTTATTTGTTCACTCTTATATGTTCAATTTATTTAACTTCATAAGTTAAATTTAAATTTTAGAATTTAAATTCTTGGGTTCTATTTCAAATCTGTTTGAAATCATATATAATAATAACAATCCAAAACATTTGAATTTCTAAATAACTATTTTTCTCAAAACAATTCAAAAACATCTTTGGTAGTAATCTATCACTTAGAAATTCAAAAATGACACTGATGATGCAGCCGTCATCATCAGAGTTATTTCCCAGTGGTCGAAGTTCAATACTATATCTCTTTTCAAAACTTGTTTTCAAACATTTCCGTTTTGAAGATTACTTCAAAAATATATTTCATACTGCTTGGAAAACATTTTAAAAAAAATTCCCCAGGATCTTAAAATTTCCATATATATAATCAAAACTTCATTTTCAAACCTTTTGTAATTTTCCCATGGTTTTAATTCCAAATATATTTTAAATTTAGATTTAATTCATCTGAGTTTACATATTATTCGAATCTTTAATTGGTTATTTATAACCTCTCTGATTATAATCTTATTTGATTATAAACACATCAAATATACATAATATTCCAATATAAATTTATACATCTTTTATATCAAAATATATTTTTGGTAAAATTATTTCATTTACCTCTTTTCAAAACGTATTGTGTTGGTTTATCGTATTCGAGTGTTTAGGAACCCCTATCGATTTCTGGTGCCCCACCATCAATCCAGAATTCATAATCCACTCAACCAATTAATCTCCACAATATAAAATCATTTTTGAACAATCGACAAATATGTTCACTCATATATGTACACTCAACTCAATCTTTGATATTACTAATCCAATCTCTACTGAGTTACGCCACAGAGCCAAGATAATTACTTAACCTTCAGCTCTAATACCACTGTAACGACCCGAGGAATTTATGACCTTACTTATCGACATAAACTCAATGTCGACTATCCAAGCATCGGAAATATCGGAATGTTAATAGAAAGAAGATAGAGGGTGAGAAATAGAAAGAAGGTTAGAATAGAAGAGGAAGAAGAATATACAACATCATCAGAGTAACATGAATGTCACAGCGGAACGAATAAAATATATTACATATTTAATATAATTATTATCGTATGTATTCACATAGAATTTAATACATCTCCAAAATATTCCTTTATAATTTATAATGATTTATTTATATTATAAAAGGATTTTTTTATATAAAATGGGTATCGAATTAATCTGGATTTGAAATGTCAAGTTATAAATTTAGATAGGAATACTTTGGAGCTGTATTATATTCTATGTGAATATATACGATAATTTGCGACCTTGTTTATCGACATAAACTCAATGTCGAATTACCAAGCATTGGAAATATCGGAACGTTAATCGAAAGAAGATAGAAGGTGACAAAATAGAAAGAAAGTTAGAATAGAAGAGGAATAAGAATATACAACATCATCAGAGTAACATGAATCTCACAGCGGAACGAATAAATTATATTATATAACATAACTTTAGAATAAAACAGTATCGGTATGCAATACTATTATCAGAGTACGACACTTACAACACAACGAAAATAACAATAGCTATATAATCTTGAAGCCTCCTGCTCCAGCTCTCCAAGTATCTGTAAAATCCCGACTACTTGACTTCCCGTACAAAATTGGGCACCCAAGAGTTTAGGGAAAACAAAATAGAATAAACTCTGGGTCAGTCATGTGACTGGTGTGAGTAAACCCCAAACACTTGGGTTAACTTTTCCAAATCCTTTTCAAAAGCAATGATAATCATAAGATCAATCCACACATAAATACGGATGGTTTTACCTTGCGATAACCCAAAATATTTCTTAAGATCAATATTTTATGATATTACAATAATGCCGAAATCAATTAGATAGCAATCTAGTAGAACACTTTCATCTCACGCTCTACATATGTAATATACAATCAAAAACCGTGGGCTCTTATTTGGTAATGTATCCCAACTATGACAAGGTATGGAACCACCTTCCGATCAGTGTACTCTAGAAGCGATACACTGGAGTTCAATAAGAACGTCTTGTAACTCGGCCACACGTGACCGACCATTCATTTCGCTTGAATGTTCCAAATATATTATCACCTTACGGTTGGTATACAAACATAACCGTTCCCGGGAGATACATAAGCGAAAGAAGTAACAAATATGAATATTCTCTAGATGGTGACAATATACCCTAATTGGATGCGACCCACATAGCCATGCTGCCAGCCCGATTTTTGTCATTTCCCGGTCGATGAGGCTTGAGGTCATAACGTACTATTATACATATCACATCTATATTTACTTTGAATGCCACATCGTCATACCAGTCAAATCATAAATTGATTTCCCCAAAAATACCATGGGTATAAGATAAGAGAAACAAATTCCTCCGCCACCAACGTAAATACGTTTGAAATGATCAACTTGCGCAATCTACCAGATATACTCTTTCAGATATTCGTCCATTCAAGTTGTCCTGGGATTGGACAACCCGAAGGCACTATTCTATAAATCCATCTTAGGCAATTTCTACCTAGGATTTATTAAACAGCCCTTGCATAACTCCGTCTTCAGTTATCTTCATCATATTTGATTCGCAACGTTGATGCCATATGGAGTGGTTTTTAGATAATATATCTGATCCCGATCTCTCCGTATTGACAACGGAAATGGTCAAAATATTTGATAGACGGTGATTTAACTATTAAAGGAAAACATATGTACAAACAACAGTCGTATTCCCAAATGGAAATCTTACCGATCAATCATCATTTCATTTCCCAATTTCCTATTTATCATTTCCATATATTCATAAATTCCTTATTTTCTAAAATTAGAAAATATACTTTATTCGCTTTTGAAAACGTTTCCATTTCTAATTCACATCAATACCTTCCCACCTCTATCAGTCTCTAACTGTAAACTAGTAAGAGAACAACTTCCCAAGTATAAACCTCGAAGGCCGAAACCAACATCAGATCGATACTCAGAAAGCCATTCAACTCAACTAATTTCCAGTCAGTTTCTAATTTCAGTAATTCCATTTAAATTACTAATTCAAACCCCAAATTCCTTTATAATATTTTTTTTGCAAAATATTTACTTTAAACAAAATTTTCACATAGAATGTGAAAAATATTTCTTTATATAATAAAAACAGTTTGATTTCGTACTCAAAAACAATATCTTAAACCCAAATTCTATTTATATTTTTTTTGCAGAATTATTCATATAAACTTATTTCATTTTTCCAACATATATAATCTCATTGCAAATTCCTTTATAACTACTACGTTCACATTCCATTTCAATTATCGGTGTTAAAACCGATTTTACTTCTCTATATAATTCAGATTTATATATTCAATTTATCAAATGATAAATATTTCCTCAATATATAAACATCATTTATAAATTATTCTCCTCGATTTATCTGTTAAAAAGACTTTTATTAAATATTTACTTTAGATCCTTATCATGTTATACCCGCGTGCGAAGCACGGGTCTAAACCTTCCTAATGTAAAATTCTCTTTTTATAAAATTCTATTCATTTTCCAAATATTTCCTTTTATAAAACCATACACATTTTATAATTATTTCCTTTTATAAGACCTTTTCCATTTTATAATTATTTCCTTTTTATATTTATGTTCCAAATATTACCCTTTTTATATATTCAAATATCTTTTTTTCGAATATTACCCTTTTTATATATTCCAATATTTTTTTTCCAAATATTACCCTTTTTATAAAATTCTATCCATTTTATAAATATTTCTTTTTATAATTCTATTTGTTATCCAAATAGATATTTCATTTTCAAAATACACTTTGAAAATTCCCTTTTTACATTCCAGTGTTTCTAATGGTATTTAAAATACCAAATAACTAGACCAGTGTTGTAACAACCCAGAAAATCAGAACTAATTTAAAAAATTTATTTTGGCAATTTTAATGAATTTTGAATATTTAAAATGATTTATTTCTAGTAATAACGACGAGAAATTTATTTTGAATAGAATTAGAACGTATATATTTATTTGAATCGACGTTAGAATATAAATATTTATTTTAATTATAAAATAAATTGGAAATGGCGCGGTAGTTTGAAATTTCGATTTCAAATTTCAAATGAATGTACAGGATTTAAAATAAACCGGATTTTAGCGAAACTAAAAATATTAGAATCTATTCGAGAATATCTTTCCAACGAATCTGAAAAATTGAAATTTCATAGCGGGAATAAAAAGTTATTCCCAGTTGAAAATTCCGAATAGTCGATATGGAAATATAGCCCTTAAAAATAGCCATTTTGCAAACGACCTCCCTTTTCGATGAAACTACTTTTGTTGGATCCGGGATGTCAAGTTATTGAAAGGTTCTAAAATTCATAATTTTTGGGATTAATATGTGAGCGTGGCAAAAGAAAACGTGTTTTGTCAATTTCAGTCAATTTGGATCGACCAGAAAATGGCCATTTTTCAAACTGTCTCCAAATTCGATGAAATTAGTTTTGTTAGGACCTTATCGTCAAAACATAGCTAGATTTGTTTTTCTGGAATTTTTGGGGTCCATATGTTGCCCCGGTAAATTGAAATGTGCGATCAAATTCAGTATATAGATTTATATTTTAATTTTGACTGAAACTGATCGTAACTGACAAATTGGCTTACGAAACATATCCCATTGTGTTCGGAATGGGGGTAATACGATAGGGGTGACAGTTGGTTGACTTCGTTTGGTGTTCGAATCGTAAAGCAACATTTTGGATTAAATTAAATAATTAAATATATTATAAATTTCACTAAACCCCCCAACCTTTCTCTTTCCCCGATCCACAGAAGAGAAAAAAAAAAGGGAAAGGGCGTCGTGCCCTAACCCAGTCGTCGCGTCGCCAGGGGGGGCACCGCCGCCGCCGGAGCAGGCGCGCCCACCCCCTTCTCCACCAACGTACCCCTCCTCTCCCCGTTGACATCGCTCTCCCTCTCTCCTTTCAGAAACCGCCCAAACCCATTAAACCACGCCGCCAGCGCCATCACCAGAGACAACCCTACGACCCTCCACCAAGCTTCGGCGCTGCGTTCTTTCCCCTCCCTCCCCTTCCGTCGCAATCGGTGCCCAGACCAAAGCCGTGAGTTTTTTATTATTCTTTTTCCTTTATTTTTTGATTTTATTTAAATTAATATGCATTGTTTTTCAAAACTGATTTTATTTATATTAAAAACATATTTTAAAATCAGTTTTATTTGTATAAAACATAGTTTAAAATCAATTTATATATATAGTAGCGTTATGTAAAGATTTGGTTTTTAACACGGTAAAGATTTGATTTTTAACACATTAAAAATATGATTTTCTACACTATAAAATTCTGATTTTTATTTAGATGAAGCTAGGATTTTTATCAATATAAAGTTATGATTTTTAAACAAGAAAAGTTATGATTTTTATTGTTCAAGTGGTAAAATAAAAATATGAGTTTTATGTTATAGAGATAATAAAAATATGTTTTTTATCATATATGTAGCAAAGTAAAAATACAATTTTTATTGTTTGAATGGTTAAATAAAAATATGATTTTTATTTTGAAGAGAGCGATATAAAGAAAAGATTTGATTTTTTTAATAGAAAAGATGAAGTTTTTATGAATTAAAAATTAGATTTTTAGAAATGTAAAGATACGATTTTTGTTTATGAAAAGATAGGATTTTATCATGAAGAAAGTGATTTAAAAATATGACTTTCATATGTATAGCAATTTAAAAATGTGATTTTATTTATATGAATACCATATAAAAATTTGATTTTTATATATGTAGAGGATATAAAAATATGATTTTTATATATGTAGAGAATGTAAAAATACGATTTTTATATATGTAGAGAATGTAAAAATATGATTTTTATATATGTAGCGATATAAAAATATGATTTTTATATATGTAGAGAATGTAAAAATATGATTTTTATATATGTAGAGGATATAAAAATATGATTTTTATATATGTAGAGAATGTAAAAATATGATTTTTATATATGTAGAGGATATAAAAATATGATCTTTAATGTATACATACCACTGTAAAAATATGATTATTAATATATGAAGCATTATTAAAAATGTGATTTTTAATATAACTGCGTGAAACAGATTGCTTGGAATCAGAACAACGAATCTGAGCGACAATAAAGCATGGAGTAGTGGATCCCAAAGGTGAGAACTTCTCAGCTTAATTTACTTTCTAGTTAGAAATATATACTAGGATGCAGACGGTGCTTAGCAGCACCCGACACCCGTCGTCCACAGACCATAGACGACTTGTTTGTTTGTTTGATTGTATTGCGAAAATTGGTTGTGTGATGTGGAATGGAATAAATATTTTATAGTTAAAAATATAATTTTTAACGTGTATATGAATAAAATAAATATTCATAAACAAATCAGACGATATATTTATGTACACACATTTGACTGATATTGATTGGGACGATAAATTTTACACATCGCCCAACTGCACAAATAAAGATTCATTATTTGTTGATTGAAACTCCACACGGGTATTGGGATGATATTGGACATACACTAATCCCAATATTTAGTTGTATGTCAACCGATTGGTTGACAAGCCGTGTAAGCATTGAATATTTATATTTAATGCTTATGCAGTGTAGAATGCACTCTGGATAATGGTTGACTATGTTTGATTGTTGTTGTGTACATGTGTGTATGATCCATATAAATCAAATTATATGGTAATGGACTGTGTCTGATTCCTTTTTAGAAAGAATGAATATTTTAAAATAACGATTATTTTAAAATAACGAATGTTTTAAAATAATATTCAGTAAAAGATCAAAATCTGATTTTGATGTCCGATTTGGGATGGACACGAATATATTTAAATATATAAAGCCGTGTTGGTTAGATTAACGCCATTTTGACGTGAACGATATTTATAGCGATTTTATTCATTTATATAATGAATATAGAAAAGGAATTGATTTCAAAATCTAATGTTTTGAAAATACTAACATTTATATATCTATGATATGGAATATTCAATTTTGATTTGAAATTGAATATATAGTTGAAATCATTTTGAAAACTAACTTAAAACGATTTATAAAATACGTTTTAAATGGAATTCGATGATATATATATATATATATATGTGTGAAAATTAGGGTCACATCCTTAAAACTAAACTTAATTAGGCTCACATCCTCCCCTTTTGAAAAGTATAAATTTCATCCCTATTTTTGAATTGCGTCTCTCTTATTTCCAGAACTGCCCTTCTTCCTTAATTAACGCCTTATTAATCTAATACGTAACACGTATTAGGATTTACGTATTACAGGTCCCATTTATTCCAGAATTTTTTTTTTACGATCAATGGCGGCGGCGGCTCCAAACCAAAACTCAACCGTTTACAAAAAATCCCATTAAATTCTCTAAAACCAAAACGCAATCGACCACGACGAGCGATTTCATCTAGGGTTTTCTTTCGACATCTGATCACTATGAAAGATGTCGGCGGCGAATTGCAAACTCCAGACTCAGCAATCGAATGGTTCATCTGATCTACCTAGGGCACATAGACTGCAGCGACTCAATAGATCTATGTTAGATTGACTATCTGTGTTTCGCATTGAGGTGGTTGAATTGAAACTTGCTACTTCCAGGTAATATATACGTTTTAATAGTTTTTTTTTTCGGTTATCAAATTTTACTCCATCTTTGTTGATTGATTAATCCGATCATCTATAATTTTATAGTTTTTTCGATTGATTAATTATTGTATCAAGTTTTAATTTTGTTGTAGATCGTACAGTTTATTTAGAACAAAATACTTGCATACTGGTACGATATTTTTATGAACGATTGTAAGATATTGTTATGAATATTTGGAAACATGTTTGAATGTGGTCAGAATGCTCAAACACATGTGGAAAACAGTTCATAACAGATGAGCACTAGTGTGCATTTATTCCAAATAGTTCCACTATTCTGTGCAATTTTTATGTTTTTTTGCATAATTATGTGATGTTATTACGAATTTTAGTACAATTGTGAGCTTATGTTCTATTCAGTTGTGATGTTATTCCGAATAGTTGCACTATTCTGTGCAATTTTTATGTTTTTTTCCACAATTATGTGATGTTAAGTAAATATCTTCTTAATTTTAGAATATGTGTGCATTTATTCCGAATAGTTGCACTATTCTGTGCAATTTTTATGTTTTTTTGCACAATTATGTGATGTTATTACGAATTTTAGTACAATTGTGAGCTTATGTTCTATTCAGTTGTGATGTTATTCCGAATAGTTGCACTATTCTGTGCAATTTTTATGTTTTTTATATTTTATAGCCTGCAACCATCAACAAATATGTTCTTAATTTTGTGCAGTAAATCAAAATTTTAGAATGCAAGTGTGCATCTATATAATGATTGTTGCATGATTTTGTTGGCGTAGTAATAACTGCTGCATACAAATGTGTATATATCCAATATTTGTTTCATAGTTATATGCATTTAAACATGGTTATTTAAAAATGTTTTTCTTGTTATGCAGACACCTAATAAAGAAGATAATAATGCAGACGACAATGAGCAGGAGAAAGCCTTAGTTACAAATGACCAACCGACGACATCTCGACATGTTTGAAAAAAGAAAGAAAGTTGAAGAGTACCCACAGATTTCCAGAAAAAGAAGCATATAGAAACAACCTGAAATCATGTGTAGATATGGTCAAGAAAGTGAAATCTTAAATGCTGAACTACTATGACATGATTATGAAGTTTCTTTGTTGAATTACGGTTGAACTTTATGTACTGATATTAATTCTTCTGATATTAAATGATATTACGAATTGTTGCTACCTTGTATGCAGTTATTTGTAATACTGGCATACTTAAATGCAAATATTGCTTAATGTTAAGCGTATTTGTATTGTCAAAATAAGCAAGATAATTTCATAGTTATCTGAAAGTATTGTTAATGGTGGCAAGCGTAAATGGAAGTTCTTTAAATTTTTTGTATTACGAACATAGTTTGAATACTTGCATACATTTATGCATTATTTCCGTATAACTGTTTACAAAAATTTATTCATATATGTATGCATATATGTAAAATACTTGCATATACTTATGCAGAAATATTATTATTTTCCTGAATTGTAAGCATGTATATACTTATGCAGAAACAATTATGTGATGTAATAATATCAGTTCAATATTTTGTTGTAAATTTGTTTTTGATTGCCAGTTTTTGTTTTAAGCTGAAATGTATTCAAATATTCATTATATTTGAATAAATGTATGCAGTATTTTTGAACATTCCTTTACCTCATTTGTACAAAAAAAAATTGGTATGTTTATACTGTAAAAAAGAAGAAGTAGTTCCTTCAAACAACTAAACTGCGAATCCACTTACTAGCATACTACTGTTGATCATTTGTTGCATATAAGTATGCAGTTATATAGAAAAAATACATAGAAGTATGGACTTATTGCGTTGCCTACGACTTTCAACGTATTCTTGTATACAAGTATGCAGTTATTCTGAGTACCTGCATACTTGTATGCAATTATTCAGTATGCACGCACATATTTTTTGCATGCGTATGCAGATAGTTGCATACATGTATGCAACAATTGGCAAAACTTGCATACATGTATGCAAAAAATTGCACTGCCATGACGAAATCTCTGAATTCAATTTTGAAGTGTTGATTGAAAGTTTGCAAATGCCAGCAGATAGTTGCATATTTATATGCAGATAATCAGAATTGTTGTTTACTAGTATGCAATTATTTGTTCAGAAAATTTTTAATTCTTGCATAAACAAATAAATTTAGTAATAACAGTTGCATGTTTATGTGCATTTATTACATGATTTTTTTTGAATATTCGTACTGGTATTTAGATTTCAAACAATGGTCTGTTGTTTATTAATTGCAATAATGACTCGCTGAGGTTTATTTTGTACGGTTTCAAGTTAGTTTGGTTCTAGATAATAACATGGAATTTTAACATCCTGGTGTGCAGTTGTTCTAAATATTAGCATCATTGTATGCAATTATTTTGAAAATTTGCAAATTGGAATTGCAGAAGTTAAATACTAGCATACTTTTATGAAAATGTTATTATTACTTGCATACGAATATGCAGACAATACAAATAATAATTGCGTACATATAACTAATGTACAACAAAATACATATTTGAATTGCATAATTACAATAATAGTATAATACTGAACTGATGTACAACAAAATACTTGCATAAATATATGCACCTTTTCTTTAAACCTGCACAAAATTGTGCAAAAATCACTCAAATAAACAATCAAGCATTTTTTTGGTTAAAACTACAACTGTGCGATATCTTTTAATCTACATTTACACAAATTTGCATATCTGCATGTTTCTCTGTATCAAGCAATCAAAAAAACATAATATATAACATATGCATATATGTATGCATATATCTAGAATATATGCATATAAATATGCATATTTTACTGAAATTTTGCTTAATAGCATATAAATGCATTCAAATATTTAATTCTTAAACGTTCTCGCTTACAATCATACAGAACGAAACAAACAATTATATTAATAACTTTTTTCGCTAATTTTTGTACTTTAATATGTCGACATCACAGCAACACAGGATGAATTTGGTTTTTATTTCTCCAGAGTCTTTCAAAACCGTGGAATTTGGTTTTTGCGCGAGATTGAAGAAGCGATCGGACTAAGAACTATCGAGGAATCGATGTAGGATTGATCGACGGTTTTGCAGAATTTTAGGTTTAGGGTTTTGAGCGATTTGATAGGAGCGATATACTGAGTACTTTTGATTTTTTGAGATTTTTTGAGCGAGATGATTTCAGCAAGATGATAGGAGCGATAGCTGCGTAAGGGTACAGCAGTAATTTTTTTAATGGAAATTCGAAAACAGGGATGTATTCTTTATTTTTTTTATCACCGGGTTTTTTTTATATTTTGAAACTTAATAGGGACCTGTAAAAAACGCACCCTATATATGTATGTATGTATATATATACATATATATATATATATATAATGGCCTGAATAGAACGCGCTGCGGCAGTTCGTGAATTTTGACCATTGACTACAAATAGACATTACGGGAGATCCGACTGTCGGATTCTCCTAAAACCGGAACTGTTGGGTTCGTATCGAAAAGGGCTTTCTAACGAATATTAGAGATTTGAAATCTAATGGTTGGATTTGGAATTATGTCCAAATCAAATTTGGAAAAGGTCGTTGTAAGTAGTTCGATGACCGTTTATGGAAATCGACTATACGGGCCTTGATAAAATTATTAAAAATATCAATAATTAGTGTAAATTCATAAGAAATGTTTTGGAAAGAATTGGGATGAAAAATTTCATATTTGAAAAGATAAAAATAGATTTTTATCGAAATGAACTAGTTATTAACTAGATATATAATCCAATAATTTTTAAATAAAATAAATTGGATTTAAAATGGTTTTAAAAATAACTAGAATTTCCAATATATGAATTGGAATGGATTTGAATCAAAATTATTTTCGGAATATTCTGATATTGGATTCCGTGATTATACATGCATTGTGGAGGAATTTGAAAGATATATTTATATCATTATTTTCAATACGATGTTTGTTGGTTGCAGTATTTGATATTGAATATAAGATGATATATTTTCTATTCAGAGCCTTGTATTTAATATCAAATGGTATTTTGGGTTTGTCGTGAATGGTGTTTTCATTAACACTGTTCTTGAACCCCATGTGAAGAGAATAAATCATTTAATTAAGACTGTTAGAGTTTCCAATTATATTTAATAATTGGAATAAAATGGAAAGTGAATTGGGTTTATCGTGAGCTATGTGTTCAACGACATTCGTACTTTAACCCGATTTACAGTGAAATGTGATTTGGAATTTATAAATCTTTTGTTAAGATTTAAAGGAGATTTTCCAAAGTTAAGTTTTCCGATTTAACATATTAAATTTGAATTGAATGGAATTCGATTTGGTAATAACCGAAGTGAGCTTCTGTAGAGGAAGACTGTTAATATATATGGAATTTAAAAGGCTTGGCCGTTATTCCATCTATATTATCGGTTGGATATGGAAGTTCATATCGATTATATATATATATATATATGTTGATCTGTATTCCGTGAAGTTTCCATTGTTAATGGAATGAGATTTTGGGTTTATCGTGAGCTGTGTTTTAAAAGACATTAGTTCTTCTACCCAGTTAAAGATAAGATTAATTTCTTAACTTTGAATAATCATTAAGTAATGATTTTGGAAATTAAAACTGAATTAGAGTTTTAATGAATCTTTAAATAGATTGAAAGGTGAATTTGATAACTAAAATTATCAAATTCCAGAAATGATCGAGAATGGAGTATCACCAGTTTTTCTCCAAGGGATAGTTAAATCTTTAATTAGATTTGAACATGAAATAGTAATTGAATTTACCGATAACACCGTGGTGTTAGATATGAAGTATTACCAGTTTTGCTTCATAGGATTAATAGGTTCGGAATGGGAAATTAAACCGATGATTACTTCGGTAAGGTTCGCTAATCCCGACTAGTTTGGATAAACCATAATTTGGTTTTAATTGAAATCCAAAAGAAGATTAAAGAATAAATTTAAAAGAATTTATCTTTGATAAAATTAACTGGAACTGTGATGGCCCGCCCCGCACCAACCGACATTTACTCCAAAAGTGCGCTGTACACATGTCCAGTTAGCACAGAACGGGTCGCCAGAAGGGAAAAAGGAAGAAGGAAATGAACATACGAAGAACCTGTAGAATGTCTCACATCGCATAGAACAAAATATAATAATAATATACTTGACATAAAACAGGAGAGACAGTGCATAAGCTGAAAATCAGAACTAAACATCATAGCAGCGGAGATTCAAAACACAGCTTATTACAACTTCCAAACTGTCTCAAACAAAAGCAAGATAAAAGAGGTACACTACTAATGCCCAAGTAGCGACAACCAACGACACAGGGAAAATGTGTATATATATATATCATACGCGGAAGCCTCCTGCCCGCCTCCGAATCAGCTACTCGCACACCACCAGCTAACCTGTCTCTAGCCTGCTCGTGTGAGCACCCAGAGTAATAAGAGGAGACATAAAACTCTGGGTCAGACATAAAGCCTGGTATGAGCGATAAGCATCTAAAGTGAACAATAACAGGTAGACTAAAACATACCTGAACTTGGACCTGCAACCAAAGAGTTAGCACTACATACTGTACAACACTCTAAGGTATCATATCAAACAGTATAAAGATACAGAGGTGGGGGAGGTGTGCATGTCATAATAATGGCAAACGATCAAGCATAGCATCCATCCTCACATCTCTCACTCAATGCGTAAAGCATACGATATTCACCACTTCGATCACCCAACATTCCTTGCTACGATCACTTTGCCCCATGAAGTCATAAATGGCTTCACTGCACTGATAACGTAGCCACTAATTCCTCGCTATGTCCACTTGCCCCATGGAGTTATTCACCCCATCTGCGCTGGCTCATAGCGTTACTAATCCTTACTATGTCCACTTGCCCCATGGAGTTATTCACCCCATCTGCGCTGGCTCATAGTCTTACTACGCATCACCTTGCCCCTCAGGTCACAATGACCCTACTGCACTGATAACGTAGTCTTGCTACCATCACTTTGCCTCTCAGGTCATAATGACCCTACTGCACTGATAAGTAGCCCATCATTCTTAGCGGTGAATCGAAGTTATGAACGTCGACAACTCCTTAGCACACGTCCCGCAGCAAAGTCCAACCATGAAGTGAACTCGTTGGTTCCCAACTGGTTCCGGGATCCTGAGCTCTAACTTCCCTTTGGACTACCTTTGCATCTCGGGTTATTGGTCATCACAATCGAATCGGATCGGATCATCCTTCACATTCTTCATCGGATCGGGTCGCGCCTTGTAAAGACCCGCAAACTCCCGCCCCTTGAATCGACCATAAACCACACAGGTCTGACCCAAAAGGTGAAAATCTACGAATACTTTAACTTTGGGCATACAACACATCAGAACAAAAACACAGACTTTTATAACATCAATAATAAATGTTACATCAGAGTACAGAATATACATATCAGAGTACATTGGAAAATAATTACAGCGGAAGAATAAATTATAATAAATGAATACATTGCAGCGGAACTAATCTCGGTGGAAGGCTATCAACACTATGGCCACAGCTTCAATCTTCAATCCAGGATCTTGTTTTATCTATCTGTCAAATAAGCTACTCGACTGCCCGTGTGGAAAGAGGGCACCCGAGTTTGCAAAGTGAAACAAACTACAGGTCAGTCGTGGGACTGGTGTGAGAATTCTACTTAACCTATATAATATAATAAGGCTAATCACAGGACCACGCCACTTTCGCGGAACGGGTTTTCTCCTATGGATTGCCAGTGCATGACTAAAGTAAATCGTCAAAATAACGCAATGCTTTTTAGAAAAATGAAACCATTATAAGACCCAAGTCCCATCACACAATGCAACGCAAACTGGAGGATAGGGTTTTACCTTATAATGATCAAAAGATGCTTGATACGATAAACACGGTATTATATAATAATAGTGTGCAACCAATTTGAAATACATCCAAAGTAAATATATCAATCCTAGACGGCATGAGTGCCCCATCCCACTATGTCGCCATATATAGGTATACAATCAAAACCGCGTGATGTCGTATTGGAAATTTGGGTTTCCATCTGAGTCAAGGCTAGGGAGGAGATCCTTACCGATTCGAGACACTCTAGCAATGCCCCAGGATTGGTACTCTGTCCAACCCTTGGATCCTGCAGGGCCGGTCCACACTTGCTTTTGTGGATTGGCAATTCCTGAACACACGCTTCCCGGTCCTTTTGGACCTATAATACGGCCAGTGGCGACCGCATAAACCGAGGCCTCGAAAAATCCAACAACCACAATGAATAAATGCCAGCGCTGGTAGGTCCCTGGCACCACTCTAGCTAGAAAGAAACGTGTGCACTCCCTGCGTTCCCTTCTCCCGTTTTAGACTCTACCGGGCTGTGAGGCTCGCGAAGTCACGATATACACAAAGCTATGCCTAAATAGACTGTGCTTTGATCATCAACCACAAGGCCTGCTTTTCAACAAAGCCTTGATCAATTGCATCTTAGCATGCCACATTGTCAGACTCTACCATATCATTGATCATCTACCAATATATATATAACCTCCAAGCTCATACGTCTTAGAGAAGGGTGTTAAACACCAAACAGAAATATATAATTAGTAGCGTTCAACAAATACAGTAGAAAAGAATACAATGTCAGACACGCAATCCATTTACAAGTCCGCTCTGGGTCTGAGCGAAACATCGTGTCCGTCGATCTCCAAATGCGTTTGGACGATCATTACCAAATACCTTGCCTTGGAAGGCCAATCCCAATTCAAGATACCAGTCATCATCATCCCAACGATGTGAAAACCTTCGGTCTTCAATCACCGTCTTCGTCTTCGACTCTTGATCGTCGTGTTGATTATTCAGAATGGGTTAAACCCGGTCTTTCTGAATAACTTGCGTAATTTGGGATTAAAAAAAAATTATTGGAAAACCACACATTTCGTCACATCCCAACTCAGAATATTCTTTTAATAAGATATTCGTTTTAGAAGATTCTCATTAATTTTATCAAAGATAAATATTTAAAATAAAATCTATAAATCAATTTCTAAAAATATGGAATTCCACAGAAATCCAATCAGTACATATCCGATATAAATTTCTGTATCAGACTAATAGTATAAATGGAATAACGGCAAAGCCTCTTAAATTCCATATATAATATCGGTCTTCTTTTACAGAAGCCCATCTCAATTATTACCAATAGAATTTCCACTTAATTCCTATTTAATATATTAGTTGAAAATTTTGATTTATAGAAAATGTCTTTTTAATTCTATAAAATAGATTTATAAGTTCCAAATAATAATTTCAATGCAAATTGGATTAAAGGATAGATGTCGTTTAAAACATCGTCCACAGTAAACCCACTTCACATCTCAATTTATTTCATATCACAAAATATAATTGCAAATGCTAGTAATCTTTTAAAAACATATTTTAAAATAATCATAAAAATATTCTTTATATAAAAGATTCTAAATGAGAAGTATTCTTTATTTTACAAATCTTTATCTCCTACAAATATTCCTTGTTTTAACATATACTTAATTAAAAATCTATATTTTTAAAATATATATACTTTATATAAAAAGGATTTCTAATGTAAAAATAGTCTTATTTAAAAGAACACTTGAATCGAAATGCGACTCAAACATTTACCATATAATTTGGATTATATGGATTTCACACACATCATATATATGGCAATAACAGTATAATCATCAAGTCATCTATTACATCCAAAGTGTAATTTCCACTGTGTAAGCGTTAAAATTAATTAATAATGCTCATCACAGCCTGTCGATCTAACGATCAACATACAACTAAATATTGGGATTAGTGTATGTGAATTTTCATCCCAACACCCGTGTGGGGTTTTCAACCAATCAAGCAATTGATAAACTAATTTGTGCACTTGGGCGATGTGTGAAAATTATCGTCCCAATCACATACACAAGTCGGGTAACTTGTGAATGGCAGTGTAATACACAATATATAACACGACGATAAAAATGTCTCTTTTAATTATATTCCTTTTATTGCCTATAAACGGTTAATAAAAATGTGATCTTTATTTCTATACTTTTTATTGTAATTTACATTTTTACTTAACAAAATGTCCTTTTTATTCTAACTTACATTTTGAATGTAATTTTTCTTTTTATTGTTTATTTACATCAAAATGTAAATGTTCCCTTTTTCATTGTTTATTATTAACAACAAAAATCTCGTCTTCTATATTTATTCTTTTCAATGAAAGCAATTTTACATAAAATTGTAATTCTTTAATTTTATTCTTCTTATTGTCTCTAGAAAGACAATAAAATGTAACACAAAAATATATTCTTTTTATCGCATCTAAAATGATGATAAAAATGTAACATTATCGTTGCTATTTTTATCGCATCAAAAATGCCGATAAAAATGAATCACTAACATTGTCTATTTTTATCGCACCAAAAATGTCGATAAAAAATGAATCACTAACATTGTCTATTTTTATCGCACCAAAAATGTCGATAAAAATGAATCACTAACATTGTCTATTTTTATCGCACCAAAAATGTCGATAAAAATGAATCACTAACAATTCTATTTTCACCGCATTCAAAATGACGATAAAATATTCAACATTAACAATTCTATTTTTACCGCATTCAAAATGACGATAAAATATTCAACATTAACAATTCTAATTTTACCGCATTCAAAATGACGATAAAATATTCAACATTAACAATTCTATTTTTACCGCATTCAAAATGACGATAAAATATTCAACATTAACGATTCTATTTTTACCGCATTCAAAATGACGATAAAATATTATCATAAGAAATGAAAGCAAAATGTTCTTTTTATTACTAAAAGGAAAAACAACAAAGATGCTTCTTTTAATGCTAAAAAGAAACATGACATAAAAATGTTCTTTTAATGTTAAAAAGAAGAAGCGACAAAATGACCCTTTTTATGTTAAAAAGAAAAGGTGACAAAATATGTTTTTAATTCTAAAAGAAAAAGCGACAAAAATTATCTTTTTATTCAAATGCGATATCTTTACAAAAGTGTTATTTTAATATCAATGCGAATTTTCAATTTCTTACTACATATAAAAATGTAAACTTTATTTTACAATTATATATCCCATCATAAATTACATATAAAAATGTAAGTTTATTTTTATTGCAAATCCCCTTTCTAATTACATAAAAAAAAATGTACTTTTTATTTTACATTGTAAATTGCATAAAAAAAAAGTAGGTTCTATCCTTATGTTGTATTTGCATTATAAAATGCAAATGAAAAGGTAAGTTTTATTTTCAATGTTATATTCGTATTATAAAGTGCAAATAAAAATGTAAATTTTATTTTCAAGTTTTATTTTCATTATAGTATGCAAATAATAAAAATAGCTTTATCATCAAGTTATATTCACATCATGAAATGTTAACAAAAATGTAAGTTTTGTTTTCAAGTCTCATTTGCATTACAATATGCAAATAATAAAACAAGTTTGAGTTTTCAGGTAATATTTACATTATAAAATAAAAATAAAAAGGTAAGTTTTATTTTCAAGTGATATTTACATTATGAAATGTAAATAAATAAAATAAAAATAAAAAGTAAGTTTCAAGTTCATTTGTGTCTTGAAAACACAAATAAAAATATAAATTTTAATGTAAATCTTTATTTCAATACTTTGTTCGCGTCAAGGGATGCAAAACAAAATATAATTCTCTTTTTATTTAAACATTTTGTTTGCATCGAGAAATGCAAGAAAAATAAAATTCTTTTTATTCTAAATGTAAATCTATATTTTGTCATTTTGTTCGCATCGAGGGATGCAAACAAAATACAATCTTTTTGTTCCTTCGTACATTTCTGTTTGAGAAATGCAAACAAAACACAATCCTCTTTTTTTTTAATATTGAATTGATATTTCACATCAATTCAAATAAAAGGAAAATTTCTTTTTTTCTTTTATTTTCATTTTCTTTTTTTCCAATGACAAAAGTATGGATTTTTGTTTCATCTTTATTCAATGACAAAAATATGAATTCTTGTTTCATTTTTATTCAATGACAAAAATATGAATTTTTGTTTGTTAACTTTTAATGCAACAAAATTAAGAGTTTTTGTTTTCTTTTTATGCAACCAAAAATGAGAACTTTGTTAGTTAACCTTTAAGGCGAACAAAAGAAATATATTTTATTCGTTGTTCATAGTCTATTGTAAACAAAACAAATAAAAATAATATTCTATTTGTCGTTCAAATTTCATTGTAACATCAACAAATAAAATAAAGTTTTATTTGTCGTTCCATTTCTTTGTTCATTTCAGAAGAATGAAAATGACATTAAAATAAAATAAATTAGAACGTCTAGATCTGAATAAAATATGTTTTAAATCTAAAGTTAGATTTAATTTTCCAACTGCAATTTAAACTCAATAACATATACAATATAAAGACGGATTTAAGCATAACATGAACAATAAGCACACCACAAGCAACAATCGATAATTCATACACCCAAAACATTTCAGAACTAAATCATCATCATCATACAATTATTTTCATGTGGGAAAATAAATTAATAATTAAATAAATAATAGAATTTGAACTCTCACCCCAAATTTTGGCTGAAAATCAACTGTCTCATAAACAGGTGTGGTCTGCGCCATCGCGAAGAGCTCGGAAAGACGAGTCCATCGCAATTTACGGTTTGTCAAACGGACCTCGTATGAGAGAGTTATGAATCTTTAAACATCGGATAATTTAAATATTTAAATAATAAAATAATATTAAAAAATGAAATCGGGACCTTTCTTCCTCAACCCGACGCTACTTCGGCCGAACCCAAAACCGCCGTTCATCCTCCTGTGCGCACCACCCCACGGACCACCAACCGCCGATCAGACACCGCCACACGAACCACCATGCCAAGAGCCGCCTACGCCACCCACCGCCTGAAGCTCGGCCTCCCCAATCACCCGCAAATCACTGAAAACCGCAGCGACTTCTCGGCCAAAATTCGCGAAATCCGAGCACCAAAATCCGATCTTAGCCGTATAGATTTGTAGCCCTCTGAATTCTCTTCGATTTGGTAAGTCATACGTCAAATTTCGTCGAACGGATTGGGAGATATTAGCGTTTGAAGTTGGAGCAATTCTGGCCTTCCATTTTCTGGGCGGCGGCCGCCATGAACAGTGTTAGGGTTAGGGTTTTCGGATTTTTTATATTATTTTAATATTAAATTCCGAATTTCGTGAAATAAAGTGGATTTTTGAACTTTCTCGGATTTGGGCCTGCTTACTGTCGATCTTAATGTTTTGAGGCCTTCTGAACGCGATGGGCTATGTCCCAATGTCCAATTCTGATGTCTACACGTTTTTTTTTCGGTTTTAATTGAAAATACAATATTAAATTAATTATTTAATTCCTACCGTACATTTAAATGTGTCGGGGTCACATACGACCTCAGAAAATTCTAAAAAAAATATTTTTAGCTTTCTTATGACGATACGAATCCAACAAAATTATTTTCGTCGAATTCTGAGACTGTTTGAAAAATGGCTATTTTTAAGGCGTTCAAATTTAACTGTAATTGTCAAAACACATTTTATTTCGCCACGCTCACATATTAATTCGAAAAAATCTGAAAATTGAAACCTAGCAATAATTTGACATTCCGGTTCCAACAAAAGTGGTTTCGTCGAAAACGGTGGTCGTTTGAAAAATGACTATTTTTAAGGCCAATATATTTAATATAAAAAAAATACATTTTTAAACAAATAATTTTCGAAACTCAAAATATATAAGTGTTTACTGTTTTTCAATGCAGAAACGTCATTCCGAACTCAATGGAAGTGGTTTCGAGTCGAAATTCCTACATATGTGAAAAGTAGCCTTTCGGGCCCTATATATTCTACAGCGACCTTTCTAAAAATTGAATTGGCCATAACTTTTGATTTCCGTTATGAAATTTCGATTTTTCAGATTCGTTAGAAAGATATTTTTAAATAGATTCTAATATTTTTGGTTTCACTAAAATCCGTTAAATTTTGCATCCTGTACGGTCAGTCAAAGTTCAAGTTTGACTTTTCAAACTACCGCGTTATTTCTAACTCTTTTGTTAATTAAAATTAAATCATTCATTCTAACTTCGATTTAAATCAAATTTGTGATCATTATTATTTAAATAAATTATTTTATATTGTCAAAATTCATTAAAATTTTCTAAAATAAAATTTTTAAATTGGTTCTGATTTTGCGGGTTGTTACAATCGCCCCCACTTAAAAACTTTTCGTCCCCGAAAAGGAACGTAGCTAAAAATTGTAAAATTAACTATCTCAATTTTAATTTTTAATGGTTAATTATCTTTTCAAAATATATATAAAAATCATATTTCAAAGAATAGATTATAAATATCAAAAATACGTCAATTATAAATTCGTAACTCTTAACTCGTCCTAAGGCATTACTAACCCCATCTCTAACGAGTTTACTCATTCTAGGATACTGCTGATCCTATCTCTAATGAGTATTCATATTGGACATTACTAATCCAATCTCTGATGAGTCTTCCGTTCAGTTCTAACTAGTTGTACCCCAAAGATTTGAGCTAACCTGAGCTCTGATACCAACTGTAAAGACCCGCAAACTCCCGCCCCTTGAATCGACCATAAACCACACAGGTCTGACCCAAAAGGTGAAAATCTACGAATACTTTAACTTTGGGCATACAACACATCAGAACAAAAACACAGACTTTTATAACATCAATAATAAATGTTACATCAGAGTACAGAATATACATATCAGAGTACATTGGAAAATAATTACAGCGGAAGAATAAATTATAATAAATGAATACATTGCAGCGGAACTAATCTCGGTGGAAGGCTATCAACACTATGGCCACAGCTTCAATCTTCAATCCAGGATCTTGTTTTATCTATCTGTCAAATAAGCTACTCGACTGCCCGTGTGGAAAGAGGGCACCCGAGTTTGCAAAGTGAAACAAACTACAGGTCAGTCGTGGAACTGGTGTGAGAATTCTACTTAACCTATATAATATAATAAGGCTAATCACAGGACCACGCCACTTTCGCGGAACGGGTTTTCTCCTATGGATTGCCAGTGCATGACTAAAGTAAATCGTCAAAATAACGCAATGCTTTTTAGAAAAATGAAACCATTATAAGACCCAAGTCCCATCACACAATGCAACGCAAACTGGAGGATAGGGTTTTACCTTATAATGATCAAAAGATGCTTGATACGATAAACACGGTATTATATAATAATAGTGTGCAACCAATTTGAAATACATCCAAAGTAAATATATCAATCCTAGACGGCATGAGTGCCCCATCCCACTATGTCGCCATATATAGGTATACAATCAAAACCGCGTGATGTCGTATTGGAAATTTGGGTTTCCATCTGAGTCAAGGCTAGGGAGGAGATCCTTACCGATTCGAGACACTCTAGCAATGCCCCAGGATTGGTACTCTGTCCAACCCTTGGATCCTGCAGGGCCGGTCCACACTTGCTTTTGTGGATTGGCAATTCCTGAACACACGCTTCCCGGTCCTTTTGGACCTATAATACGGCCAGTGGCGACCGCATAAACCGAGGCCTCGAAAAATCCAACAACCACAATGAATAAATGCCAGCGCTGGTAGGTCCCTGGCACCACTCTAGCTAGAAAGAAACGTGTGCACTCCCTGCGTTCCCTTCTCCCGTTTTAGACTCTACCGGGCTGTGAGGCTCGCGAAGTCACGATATACACAAAGCTATGCCTAAATAGACTGTGCTTTGATCATCAACCACAAGGCCTGCTTTTCAACAAAGCCTTGATCAATTGCATCTTAGCATGCCACATTGTCAGACTCTACCATATCATTGATCATCTACCAATATATATATAACCTCCAAGCTCATACGTCTTAGAGAAGGGTGTTAAACACCAAACAGAAATATATAATTAGTAGCGTTCAACAAATACAGTAGAAAAGAATACAATGTCAGACACGCAATCCATTTACAAGTCCGCTCTGGGTCTGAGCGAAACATCGTGTCCGTCGATCTCCAAATGCGTTTGGACGATCATTACCAAATACCTTGCCTTGGAAGGCCAATCCCAATTCAAGATACCAGTCATCATCATCCCAACGATGTGAAAACCTTCGGTCTTCAATCACCGTCTTCGTCTTCGACTCTTGATCGTCGTGTTGATTATTCAGAATGGGTTAAACCCGGTCTTTCTGAATAACTTGCGTAATTTGGGATTAAAAAAAAATTATTGGAAAACCACACATTTCGTCACATCCCAACTCAGAATATTCTTTTAATAAGATATTCGTTTTAGAAGATTCTCATTAATTTTATCAAAGATAAATATTTAAAATAAAATCTATAAATCAATTTCTAAAAATATGGAATTCCACAGAAATCCAATCAGTACATATCCGATATAAATTTCTGTATCAGACTAATAGTATAAATGGAATAACGGCAAAGCCTCTTAAATTCCATATATAATATCGGTCTTCTTTTACAGAAGCCCATCTCAATTATTACCAATAGAATTTCCACTTAATTCCTATTTAATATATTAGTTGAAAAATTTGATTTATAGAAAATGTCTTTTTAATTCTATAAAATAGATTTATAAGTTCCAAATAATAATTTCAATGCAAATTGGATTAAAGGATAGATGTCGTTTAAAACATCGTCCACGGTAAACCCACTTCACATCTCAATTTATTTCATATCACAAAATATAATTGCAAATGCTAGTAATCTTTTAAAAACATATTTTAAAATAATCATAAAAATATTCTTTATATAAAAGATTCTAAATGAGAAGTATTCTTTATTTTACAAATCTTTATCTCCTACAAATATTCCTTGTTTTAACATATACTTAATTAAAAATCTATATTTTTAAAATATATATACTTTATATAAAAAGGATTTCTAATGTAAAAATAGTCTTATTTAAAAGAACACTTGAATCGAAATGCGACTCAAACATTTACCATATAATTTGGATTATATGGATTTCACACACATCATATATATGGCAATAACAGTATAATCATCAAGTCATCTATTACATCCAAAGTGTAATTTCCACTGTGTAAGCGTTAAAATTAATTAATAATGCTCATCACAGCCTGTCGATCTAACGATCAACATACAACTAAATATTGGGATTAGTGTATGTGAATTTTCATCCCAACACCCGTGTGGGGTTTTCAACCAATCAAGCAATTGATAAACTAATTTGTGCACTTGGGCGATGTGTGAAAATTATCGTCCCAATCACATACACAAGTCGGGTAACTTGTGAATGGCAGTGTAATACACAATATATAACACGACGATAAAAATGTCTCTTTTAATTATATTCCTTTTATTGCCTATAAACGGTTAATAAAAATGTGATCTTTATTTCTATACTTTTTATTGTAATTTACATTTTTACTTAACAAAATGTCCTTTTTATTCTAACTTACATTTTGAATGTAATTTTTCTTTTTATTGTTTATTTACATCAAAATGTAAATGTTCCCTTTTTCATTGTTTATTATTAACAACAAAAATCTCGTCTTCTATATTTATTCTTTTCAATGAAAGCAATTTTACATAAAATTGTAATTCTTTAATTTTATTCTTCTTATTGTCTCTAGAAAGACAATAAAATGTAACACAAAAATATATTCTTTTTATCGCATCTAAAATGATGATAAAAATGTAACATTATCGTTGCTATTTTTATCGCATCAAAAATGCCGATAAAAATGAATCACTAACATTGTCTATTTTTATCGCACCAAAAATGTCGATAAAAAATGAATCACTAACATTGTCTATTTTTATCGCACCAAAAATGTCGATAAAAATGAATCACTAACATTGTCTATTTTTATCGCACCAAAAATGTCGATAAAAATGAATCACTAACAATTCTATTTTCACCGCATTCAAAATGACGATAAAATATTCAACATTAACAATTCTATTTTTACCGCATTCAAAATGACGATAAAATATTCAACATTAACAATTCTAATTTTACCGCATTCAAAATGACGATAAAATATTCAACATTAACAATTCTATTTTTACCGCATTCAAAATGACGATAAAATATTCAACATTAACGATTCTATTTTTACCGCATTCAAAATGACGATAAAATATTATCATAAGAAATGAAAGCAAAATGTTCTTTTTATTACTAAAAGGAAAAACAACAAAGATGCTTCTTTTAATGCTAAAAAGAAACATGACATAAAAATGTTCTTTTAATGTTAAAAAGAAGAAGCGACAAAATGACCCTTTTTATGTTAAAAAGAAAAGGTGACAAAATATGTTTTTAATTCTAAAAGAAAAAGCGACAAAAATTATCTTTTTATTCAAATGCGATATCTTTACAAAAGTGTTATTTTAATATCAATGCGAATTTTCAATTTCTTACTACATATAAAAATGTAAACTTTATTTTACAATTATATATCCCATCATAAATTACATATAAAAATGTAAGTTTATTTTTATTGCAAATCCCCTTTCTAATTACATAAAAAAAAATGTACTTTTTATTTTACATTGTAAATTGCATAAAAAAAAAGTAGGTTCTATCCTTATGTTGTATTTGCATTATAAAATGCAAATGAAAAGGTAAGTTTTATTTTCAATGTTATATTCGTATTATAAAGTGCAAATAAAAATGTAAATTTTATTTTCAAGTTTTATTTTCATTATAGTATGCAAATAATAAAAATAGCTTTATCATCAAGTTATATTCACATCATGAAATGTTAACAAAAATGTAAGTTTTGTTTTCAAGTCTCATTTGCATTACAATATGCAAATAATAAAACAAGTTTGAGTTTTCAGGTAATATTTACATTATAAAATAAAAATAAAAAGGTAAGTTTTATTTTCAAGTGATATTTACATTATGAAATGTAAATAAATAAAATAAAAATAAAAAGTAAGTTTCAAGTTCATTTGTGTCTTGAAAACACAAATAAAAATATAAATTTTAATGTAAATCTTTATTTCAATACTTTGTTCGCGTCAAGGGATGCAAAACAAAATATAATTCTCTTTTTATTTAAACATTTTGTTTGCATCGAGAAATGCAAGAAAAATAAAATTCTTTTTATTCTAAATGTAAATCTATATTTTGTCATTTTGTTCGCATCGAGGGATGCAAACAAAATACAATCTTTTTGTTCCTTCGTACATTTCTGTTTGAGAAATGCAAACAAAACACAATCCTCTTTTTTTTTTAATATTGAATTGATATTTCACATCAATTCAAATAAAAGGAAAATTTCTTTTTTTCTTTTATTTTCATTTTCTTTTTTTCCAATGACAAAAGTATGGATTTTTGTTTCATCTTTATTCAATGACAAAAATATGAATTCTTGTTTCATTTTTATTCAATGACAAAAATATGAATTTTTGTTTGTTAACTTTTAATGCAACAAAATTAAGAGTTTTTGTTTTCTTTTTATGCAACCAAAAATGAGAACTTTGTTAGTTAACCTTTAAGGCGAACAAAAGAAATATATTTTATTCGTTGTTCATAGTCTATTGTAAACAAAACAAATAAAAATAATATTCTATTTGTCGTTCAAATTTCATTGTAACATCAACAAATAAAATAAAGTTTTATTTGTCGTTCCATTTCTTTGTTCATTTCAGAAGAATGAAAATGACATTAAAATAAAATAAATTAGAACGTCTAGATCTGAATAAAATATGTTTTAAATCTAAAGTTAGATTTAATTTTCCAACTGCAATTTAAACTCAATAACATATACAATATAAAGACGGATTTAAGCATAACATGAACAATAAGCACACCACAAGCAACAATCGATAATTCATACACCCAAAACATTTCAGAACTAAATCATCATCATCATACAATTATTTTCATGTGGGAAAATAAATTAATAATTAAATAAATAATAGAATTTGAACTCTCACCCCAAATTTTGGCTGAAAATCAACTGTCTCAGAAACAGGTGTGGTCTGCGCCATCGCGAAGAGCTCGGAAAGACGAGTCCAGCGCAATTTACGGTTTGTCAAACGGACCTCGTATAAGAGAGTTATGAATCTTTAAACATCGGATAATTTAAATATTTAAATAATAAAATAATATTAAAAAATGAAATCGGGACCTTTCTTCCTCAACCCGACGCTACTTCGGCCGAACCCAAAACCGCCGTTCATCCTCCTGTGCGCACCACCCCACGGACCACCAACCGCCGATCAGACACCGCCACACGAACCACCATGCCAAGAGCCGCCTACGCCACCCACCGCCTGAAGCTCGGCCTCCCCAATCACCCGCAAATCACTGAAAACCGCAGCGACTTCTCGGCCAAAATTCGCGAAATCCGAGCACCAAAATCCGATCTTAGCCGTATAGATTTGTAGCCCTCTGAATTCTCTTCGATTTGGTAGGTCATACGTCAAATTTCGTCGAACGGATTGGGAGATATTAGCGTTTGAAGTTGGAGCAATTCTGGCCTTCCATTTTCTGGGCGGCGGCCGCCATGAACAGTGTTAGGGTTAGGGTTTTCGGATTTTTTATATTATTTTAATATTAAATTCCGAATTTCGTGAAATAAAGTGGATTTTTGAACTTTCTCGGATTTGGGCCTGCTTACTGTCGATCTTAATGTTTTGAGGCCTTCTGAACGCGATGGGCTATGTCCCAATGTCCAATTCTGATGTCTACACGTTTTTTTTTCGGTTTTAATTGAAAATACAATATTAAATTAATTATTTAATTCCTACCGTACATTTAAATGTGTCGGGGTCACATACGACCTCAGAAAATTCTAAAAAAAATATTTTTAGCTTTCTTATGACGATACGAATCCAACAAAATTATTTTCGTCGAATTCTGAGACTGTTTGAAAAATGGCTATTTTTAAGGCGTTCAAATTTAACTGTAATTGTCAAAACACATTTTATTTCGCCACGCTCACATATTAATTCGAAAAAATCTGAAAATTGAAACCTAGCAATAATTTGACATTCCGGTTCCAACAAAAGTGGTTTCGTCGAAAACGGTGGTCGTTTGAAAAATGACTATTTTTAAGGCCAATATATTTAATATAAAAAAAATACATTTTTAAACAAATAATTTTCGAAACTCAAAATATATAAGTGTTTACTGTTTTTCAATGCAGAAACGTCATTCCGAACTCAATGGAAGTGGTTTCGAGTCGAAATTCCTACATATGTGAAAAGTAGCCTTTCGGGCCCTATAGATTCTACAGCGACCTTTCTAAAAATTGAATTGGCCATAACTTTTGATTTCCGTTATGAAATTTCGATTTTTCAGATTCGTTAGAAAGATATTTTTAAATAGATTCTAATATTTTTGGTTTCACTAAAATCCGTTAAATTTTGCATCCTGTACGGTCAGTCAAAGTTCAAGTTTGACTTTTCAAACTACCGCGTTATTTCTAACTCTTTTGTTAATTAAAATTAAATCATTCATTCTAACTTCGATTTAAATCAAATTTGTGATCATTATTATTTAAATAAATTATTTTATATTGTCAAAATTCATTAAAATTTTCTAAAATAAAATTTTTAAATTGGTTCTGATTTTGCGGGTTGTTACACGCCTCCTACGTCGGATCGGGTCGTGGTCCTCCTTTTCTTTGCTTCGGATCGTGCTCCCCTTCTTGGTTCGGATCGGGACACCCCATACGGATCGGATCGTGGTTCTTCAAGCGGTTCGGATCGGATGTCCTTCTCCAGGTCAACGGATCGTGCTCACCCTTCTTGGATGGATCGGGTCGTAACGCTTATTCGCGATCCGGATCGGAGTACTTCAGTTTGACACGACGCTGCATCGATTCGCTTCGTGGGCCTTGCACAGACGGTTCGGTTCGGAGGAGGTGACTCGACTCGTGGTGATGTCCCACGATCCCATAGGGCGATCCGACCGTCCCTCAACCCCCTATGCGATCCGAACCCTGCACCTTGCCCAGCGAGCTGTTTACGCCCCTCGACGGCGTTTTCGACCATTCCAACTATTCTAAACAGTCACAAAACATTTCATACAGTCATAGCAACATACATAATCAACCACAAACATCAAAACATCAATATGATAGGTAAAAAGGGATCAAACATACCCAAAATCCCAAACTTCCCCTTAAGCATATTTAGGTGAAACTAATGATAGGGTTATCAAAACTTAACCAAATTAACCCAAATTCATATCAGAGGTCTAAAACATCATTCTGAATTTTATAGACATTTTCCCAGAATTTTATCATGTTTAAATTCGCTAATTAACACTAATCACCCCTAATTAGCCATAATTAGTGCAAAACTAAGCAAATCACTCACCTTAGCCACAAAATAATCTAAGATCTGAAATGATTCTCTGATTTGATGCGAATTTCAATACCAACCAGCAGCTCCTTTGTTGATTTGGTGAAGATCCTTCTTGATTAGGGGTTGCTAAGCCAAATCCTTAACCTAAAGGTGATTTGGAGGTGATTTAGAGGTTAGAGGCCATTTTTAGGGATCCTTGGTGATAAGTGGAGGCTAGAAAACTGAAATGGAATGATTCTCCATCTCATTTCAGCCCTCCCATAACCCTAATCCCGAAATGGGTTATGGGCCTACTCACTAATCACCCAATTTG
The DNA here is from genome assembly GCA_030737875.1 of Allium sativum. Taxonomy (NCBI): domain Eukaryota; kingdom Viridiplantae; phylum Streptophyta; class Magnoliopsida; order Asparagales; family Amaryllidaceae; genus Allium; species Allium sativum. The sequence continues at coordinate 1,055,280,112 of CM060918.1, forward strand.
GCCCGGTTAAGCAGTTTTTCACCCTCCAAACCTTGTTTCAGCAATATCTCCCAAACGGTAAGTCCGTTTGGCCATTATGACCACTCTACGGAAAGAGAAACTATCAAACGAATCAAATTGAAGTGGTTTCAGGTCAAAATTCCTTTCCAATCAAAAGTTATGGCCGAAACAGTACCAACTAGGGGCAAAATGGTCATTTAAAAATCGACAAAAATCATGAACATGGGAAATGACTCTAATAGATGTTTCCCAAAGTTACATGACCATACGACTTCACATGGGAAAGAAATAAATATTCTACGATCCTATGATGTGTAGAATACGGGTCATTACACTCTCCCCCCCTTAAGAAATTTCGCCCCCGAAATTCCCTAATCCAAACACACACAAAGGTCCCGCATGCCTATCAATCATAAAACAACCATCAAACATGCAAAACAAGCAAAACAAGTCTATCCTAGCATGCGGAATAACTAAATCGTAAAGTAAATCTTACCAGGCAAAGAGTTCTGGATATGCCTTCCTAATGCTTTCTTCTGTCTCCCAAGTACAATCATTCTCGTCCTCGCCCCACTGAACCTTGACTAGCTTCACCGACTTCCTTCGAAGTTGCTTCGTATCGTGCCCCACAATACGGATCGGCTTGCGGTTCCCAACCGCCTCAGATTCTACCTCGAAGTCCTCTAGCTGATCAGGTGAAATAGTCACATTTGAGTCGTGAACGAACTTCCTCAACTGGGAAACATGAAACACATTGTGAACTCCTGCCATCTTCTCTGGTAAGCCAACTCTATACACCAAATTCCCGACTAATTCAAGAACAGGGAACGGGCCAACAAATCTTAGTGCCAACTTGCCTCTCCTACCAAATCGTATCACGCTCTTCAACGGAGAGATCTTGACAAACACCAAGTCACCAACGGAGAATTTCAATTCTCTTCTCCTCTTATCAGCATAACTCTTCTGCCTATCTTGGGCAGCTTTCACTCGTTGCTGAATGACCTTAATCTTATCTGAAGTTTCTCTCACCACATCTGGTCCAAGCACAAACTTCTCGCCAGTCTCTATCCAACATGATGGTGAGTTACACGGTCTTCCGTACAAAGCTTCATATGGAGCCATACCGATACTGGATTGGTAGCTATTATTATATGCAAACTCTACTAGATGCAAATGATCATCCCATGATCCACCAAAATCCAATATACACGCTCTCAAGAGATCTTCCAATATACGATTCACCCTCTCCGTCTGACCGTCGGTCTGAGGATGATATGCGGTACTGAGATGTAATCCTGACCCTAGAGCCTCTTGTAAGCTCTTCCAAAACCCACTAGTGAACAACGGGTCTCGGTCACTCACAATGCTTTTGGGTACTCCATGAAATCTCACTACCCACTTCATATACAATTCTGCCAACTTGGTTGCCGTTCTGGTCGATTTGACTGGTATAAATCTTGCGCTCTTAGTCAATCGATCCACAATTACCCAAATGCTATCATATCCCGATCTAGTCCTTGGTAGGCCATTGATGAAATCCATCGAGACTTGCTCCCATTTCCATTCGGGAATTTCCAATGGTTGCAACAACCCACTAGGCTTCTTTTGCTCGGCTTTAACTAGCTGGCAATTCATGCATTTGGATATAAACTTCCCAACGTCTCTTTTCATCCCTTCCCAGTAGTAAGTCTGTCTCATGTCTCGATACATCTTATTACCACCAGGATGTATAGTCAGTTTTGAGTGATGACATTCTCGAAGCACTTCATCCCTCAAACCATTTACGTTGGGCACAACTAGTCTTCCATTCTTTCGAAGCCATCCATCTCGATCAAGCCCATACACATTCATCTCTCCATCAATACCCATCTCTAACTTGGAGATGATTTCTAATAGATTAGGATCGTCCCTCTGGCTAGAACCAATCCTCTCTATCAAAGTGGGTCTGATCGTCAAACTAGCTAGCATAACTGGATCTAATTCGCACCTTGGTCTGAAATCAAACCCCGCGATATACTCCAGTTGCTTCCATTCAAGAAACATTGCCCCTAAGCTGGCATGTCTCCTACTCAAGGCATCGGCTACCGCATTACCCTTCCCAGGTGTATACGCGATATCAAAATCATACGAAGCCAAGAACTCTAACCATCTCTGCTGACGGAGATTCAGATCTTTCTGAGAGAAGAGATATTTTAACGATTTATGATCGGTAAACAACTCAAATCTTTCTCCCAAGAGATAGTGTCTCCACATCTTCAGCGCAAATGCAATCGCTGCCAATTTCAAATCATGGGTAGGGTACTTCTTCTCATGCGGCTTTAGTTGCCGACTAGCATAAGCTACAACCCTACCTCCTTGCATCAATACTGCACCTAGTCCGGTACCACAAGCATCCGTGTATACCGTCTTCTCTTCGTTCCCTTTAGGAATGACTAACACTGGCGCACGCGTCAACTTCTCTTTTAGACTCTTGAAGGCATCCTCACACACTCCGTCCCAGACGAAGGACTGATTCTTCTTAGTCAACTGAGTCAATGGTGCTGCTATCTTGGAGAAGTCCTGGATAAACTTACGATAATATCCAGCTAATCCCAAGAAACTTCTTACATCAGTTGCATTCTTGGGCGTAGGCCAATCCTGTACCGTAGCCACCTTCGCAGGGTCCACGGCAATACCACACTCTGAAACAACATTACCCAAGAATCTTACTTCCCTTCTCCAAAAATGACACTTAGAGAATTTCGCTTTCAATTGGTGTTTCCTCAACACCTCCATCACTATCCTCAAGTGCCCCTTGTGTTCCTCCTCTGTCCTTGAATAAACAAGGATATCATCCACGAACACAAGAACAAACTTATTCAACTGATCTCTGAATACTCGATTCATAAGATCCACAAAGTAGGCTGGTGCATTGGTCAACCCAAACGGCATGACCAACCACTCATAAAATCCTGACGGCGTCCTAAATGCCGTTTTCGGAACACTCTCATCCGCTACTCGAAGCTGATGGAATCCTGTCGCGAGGTCCAACTGGGAGAACACTCTTGCTCCTTCCAGCTGATCAAACAAATCATCTATACGCGGTAGAGGATACTTATTCTTCCTCGTCACCTTATTCAACTCGCGATAGTCCACACACAAACGAAGGGAACCATCTGCCTTAGTGGCAAATACAACTGGTGCTCCCCACTCGGAGACACTCCTTCTAATCAATCCCTTCTTCATAAGATTGCTGACTTGCACCCCGAGCTCTCTCTGCTCCCTTGGTGCCATACGACGAAGTGGCATCACTATAGGTCTGGCATCTTTTACTAAATCAATACGGAACTCAATCTCTCGGTGTGGTGGAAGCCCGGTCACCTCCTCGAAGACGTCCGGATACTGGCCAACCACGGGCACATCTGACAACTCATCCTGCGGGATGTCGAGGGAATTTACAAAACTAGCCATAACCCCATCACTAGGTAGACTACCAAACACTACCCTCCGCCCATCATCCGCCCTCACTGTCACCAAAAAGCCCTCACAATCTACCACCACCCCGTATCTTTGGAGCCAATCGACTCCCAATATAATGCCATACCCAGTAAAGCCCAAAACAAAGCAATCACATACAAACATACATCCATGACTCGATAAGACCAAATTCCTGCAAATCATACTAAGGCTAGTCGAACCACCAATCGGGTTCGTCACTATCAATGGTCGACTATCTCGGGTTCCAGTCCCAACCTATCTACCAGGTCACTAGATATGAAGGAACGGGAAGCCCCAGTATCAAACAAAACTCGAACTGGTACATCATAAATAGAAAGCATACCTTGAATAACAACATTCTTCCCTTTCTCCGCCGCAGTTGGGGCATTTGACGAAGAAGGAATAACATCAAGAGCATACGCTTTCACAATCTGCTTCTCCTTAAGAGGTTGCAGACACTTATCCTTCTGATGTCCCACGTGACCACAGTTGTAGCACTTCCTTTCCGCTGGCTTGGCCCGACATTCCTTAGCATAATGGCCTTTCTTTCCACATCTGAAGCACTCAACATCCTTCTTGCTCTTTTTCTGGCCACCTTTAGATTGGTCCTGCTTCCTCTTATTCTGAGAGTTATTCTTGCCTCCACCGCCTGCTTGCGGCTTTGGCCCTTCTACAGATGCAGCCTCGGTCTTTGACTTAGGGTAAAGGCTCTCTGATCTCAAAGCTTTCCCCACGATCGATTCAAAAGTCTCATCGATGTGGTTGATAAGCCTTTCCCCCAAGTACCCATCCAAACCAGTAATGAACTTCTCATTCTTCTTTTCAGGAGTATCGATAAGAGACAGTCCATACTTCGACAAAGTGTCGAACTCAGCAATATAATCAGAAACTGCCCTCCCATCCTGCTTCAGTTCCAAGAACCTCTTGAACAATACTGACTTCTGGGCAGCTGGAATGAACTTCTCGCTAAAGCGAGCCTTGAACTGAACCCAAGTAACCTGGTCCTCTGGAGTGGCTGTTCTTATAGCATTCCACCAATTCATCGCCCGCCCTTGCAGCTGACGAGACGCTAGCTTTCTCTTCATCGCATCCTCAAGACCCAAGTCATCAAAGATACGATCACAGCTATCCATCCAATCTTGAACATCTGTGGCCGACTCCGTTCCGTGGAACGGCTTCCCACCAAGATTAGTGTAATCTTTGCATAACTTGGCGAAATCGACCCTAGGCGCCTGCACTACTGGGCCATTGCCAACTCCGGGATTGGGAACTGCCCCTTGCACTTCTCTAAGCATGTCTCTCATGAGGTTGGTAAACATCGCCCTCATGTCAGCGGCATTCCCATTATTGGCCCCTCTACCAGTACCTCTAACATGTCGGCTCATCGTCAATCTGAAAAAGGGAAACGGTTAACGACCCCATAGTGGTACTAGTGCAGTGCAACTTCATTCTTATACTACTAATAGTATATACATACATAGCTTTTGAAAACCAAAGTAATCACAAATACGCACTCTCATATACGTACTAACTCTCCCTAGTGTCTTTCCCTAGGTTAATTACGCAACCTAGAGCTCTGATACCAAGTGTGACGGCCCGCCCCGCACCAACCGACATTTACTCCAAAAGTGCGCTGTACACATGTCCAGTTAGCACAGAACGGGTCGCCAGAAGGGAAAAAGGAAGAAGGAAATGAACATACGAAGAACCTGTAGAATGTCTCACAGCGCATAGAACAAAATATAATAATAATATACTTGACATAAAACAGGAGAGACAGTGCATAAGCTGAAAATCAGAACTAAACATCATAGCAGCGGAGATTCCAAACACAGCTTATTACAACTTCCAAACTGTCTCAAACAAAAGCAAGATAAAAGAGGTACACTACTAATGCCCAAGTAGCGACCACCAACGACACAGGGAGAATGTGTATATATATATATCATACGCGGAAGCCTCCTGCCCGCCTCCGAATCAGCTACTCGCACACCACCAGCTAACCTGTCTCTAGTCTGCTCGTGTGAGCACCCAGAGTAATAAGAGGAGACATAAAACTCTGGGTCAGACATAAAGCCTGGTATGAGCGATAAGCATCTAAAGTGAACAATAACAGGTAGACTAAAACATACCTGAACCTGGACCTGCAACCAAAGAGTTAGCACTACATACTGTACAACACTCTAAGGTATCATATCAAACAGTATAAAGATACGGAGGTGGGGGAGGTGTGCATGTCATAATAATGGCAAACGATCAAGCATATCATCCATCCTCACATCTCTCACTCAGTGCGTAAAGCATACGATATTCACCACTTCGATCACCCAACATTCCTTGCTACGATCACTTTGCCCCATGAAGTCATAAATGGCTTCACTGCACTGATAACGTAGCCACTAATTCCTCGCTATGTCCACTTGCCCTATGGAGTTATTCACCCCATCTGCGCTGGCTCATAGCCTTACTAATCCTTACTATGTCCACTTGCCCCATGGAGTTATTCACCCCATCTGCGCTGGCTCATAGTCTTACTACGCATCACCTTGCCCCTCAGGTCACAATGACCCTACTGCACTGATAACGTAGTCTTGCTACCATCACTTTGCCCCTCAGGTCATAATGACCCTACTGCACTGATAAGTAGCCCATCATTCTTAGCGGTGAATCGAAGTTATGAACGTCGACAACTCCTTAGCACACGTCCCGCAGCAAAGTCCAACCATGAAGTGAACTCGTTGGTTCCCAACTGGTTCTGGGATCCTGAGCTCTCACTTCCCTTTGGACTACCTTTGCATCTCGGGTTATTGGTCATCACAATCGAATCGGATCGGATCATCCTTCACATTCTTCATCGGATCGGGTCACGCCTCCTACGTCGGATCGGGTCGTGGTCCTCCTTTTCTTTGCTTCGGATCGTGCTCCCCTTCTTGGTTCGGATCGGGACACCCCATACGGATCGGATCGTGGTTCTTCAAGCGGTTCGGATCGGATGCCCTTCTCCAGGTCAACGGATCGTGCTCACCCTTCTTGGATGGATCGGGTCGTAACGCTTATTCGCGATCCGGATCGGAGTACTTCAGTTTGACACGACGCTGCATCGATTCGCTTCGTGGGCCTTGCACAGACGGTTCGGTTCGGAGGAGGTGACTCGACTCGTGGTGATGTCCCACGATCCCATAGGGCGATCTGACCGTCCCTCAACCCCCTATGCTATCCGAACCCTGCACCTTGCCTAGCGAGCTGTTTACGCCCCTCGACGGCGTTTTCGACCATTCCAACTATTCTAAACAGTCACAAAACATTTCATACAGTCATAGCAACATACATAATCAACCACAAACATCAAAACATCAATATGATAGGTAAAAAGGGATCAAACATACCCAAAATCCCAAACTTCCCCTTAAGCATATTTAGGTGAAACTAATGATAGGGTTATCAAAACTTAACCAAATTAACCCAAATTCATATCAGAGGTCTAAAACATCATTCCGAATTTTATAGACATTTTTCCAGAATTTTATCATGTTTAAATTCGTTAATTAACACTAATCACCCCTAATTAGCCATAATTAGTGCAAAACTAAGCAAATCACTCACCTTAGCCACAAAATAATCTAAGATCTGAAATGATTCTCTGATTTGATGCGAATTTCAATACCAACCAGCACCTCCTTTGTTGATTTGGTGAAGATCCTTCTTGATTAGGGGTTGCTAAGCCAAATCCTTAACCTAAAGGTGATTTGGAGGTGATTTAGAGGTTAGAGGCCATTTTTAGGGATCCTTGGTGATAAGTGGAGGCTAGAAAACTGAAATGGAATGATTCTCCATCTCATTTCAGCCCTCCCATAACCCTAATCCCGAAATGGGTTATGGGCCTACTCACTAATCACCCAATTTGGCCCGGTTAAGCAGTTTTTCACCCTCCAAACCTTGTTTCAGCCATATCTCCCAAACGGTAAGTCCGTTTGGTCATTATGACCACTCTACGGAAAGAGAAACTATCAAACGAATCAAATGGAAGTGGTTTCAGGTCAATATTCCTTTCCAATCAAAAGTTATGGCCGAAACAGTACCAACTAGGGGCAAAATGGTCATTTAAAAATCGACAAAAATCATGAACATGGGAAATGACTCTAATAGATGTTTCCCAAAGTTACATGACCATACGACTTCACATGGGAAAGAAATAAATATTCTACGATCCTATGATGTGTAGAATACGGGTCATTACAGGAACCTTTCCCAAAGGATATGAATAATTAAATAAAAGAATATTCAGAATTGGAATTAGGCGTATGTTGTGTTTTTATAACACTTGTTTATTATATACGCGAGTTATTCGAAAAGACCGAGTTTATCCCATTCTGAATAACTGAATCGGCAATGAGTCGACGATGAAGACGGTGGTTGAAGACCGGAGGTCTTCACATCGTTTGGATGATTACTGATGTCTTGATTGGGTTGTACACCCAAGACAAGGTAATAAGTGGTGATCGTTCCAGATGTACTTGGAGATCGACCGGATATGCGAGGACCTCTCTCTTGTATTGGACGTACTGGACGAGGAATAAGGTGCCTCCGGTTTCGTTCAGACCTAGAACGAACTCGTAAATGGATGGGTGTCTGACAACGGATTTCATTCTGTGTAATTGATAGACATCGGTTGTATAGTGTGAATTGCCTGTGTGGCATGCTGAGACGCAAATGATCAAGGCTTCTGTTGAAAAGCAGAGTCTTGTGGTTGATGATCAAAGCACGACTTTAATATAGCATAGCTTTGTGTAGCGATAATTCGCGAGCCTCACACCCCAGTGTGAACCAGAAACGGGAGTGGAAATCGGGGAGGGCATGTGTTTCCTTTTAGCTAGGAGTGGTGTCAGCGTTTTGCAAGCCCTGACGTTTTACTTCTGTGGATGATGGATAGCGAGGCGCCTTGGTTATTTCGGTCTCTGCGGAGCCGATGGATGGTCTTTATACAGACCAGATTTACACCCCATAGGGCAGGGAAACGCAGTGTTCAGGCATTTTAATCCACTCCGTGTGGACCGGCCCGGACGATCCAAAGGCTTGACTGAGTACTTGCCTAAGGCTCGTGCTAGACAATCTCGAAGCGGTAAGGACGATCCCTTGCCTTGGTTCACAGACAGAAATACAACTTCCAATACGTGACATTTCGGTTTTGATTGTAGAGCCTAGTATTGCCGAAATGATATATGACACCCATGCCGTTTAGGATTGATACATTTATATTTGAAGTTGTTTTATACACTATGCACTTATAATAGTATCAAATGATTTGTTTTAAACATACCAAGCATGTTTGGCTATTATAAGGGAAAACCATAGTAATAACCCGGAAATCCGAGCCAATTTAATAATTTTATTTTGGCAACTTTAATGAACTTTGAATATTTAAAATGAATTATTTTAAATAATAACAACGAAAAAATTATTTTTGAATAGAATTAGAACATATATATTTATTTGAATCGTCGTTAGAATATAAATATTTATTTTAAATTATAAAAGGAATTGAAAATGGTGCGGTAGTTCGAAAATTCGATTTCAAAGTTCAAATGAATGTACAGGATTCAAAATAAACCGGATTTTAGCGAAAACCAAAAATATTCGAATCTATTTGAAAATATATTTCCAACGAATCCAAAAAATTGAAATTTCATAGCGGGAATCAAAAGATATGCCCAGTTGAAGATTCAGAAAAGTCGCTAAGGAATTCTGGCCCTTAAAAATGGAAATTTTGCAAACGACCTCGGATTTCGACGAAACCACTTCTGTTGGATCTGTGATGTCAAGTTATTGCTAGTTTCAAAATTCATAATTTTCTGAATCAATATGTGAGCGTGGCAAAGTTAAACGTGTTTTAACAGTTTTAGTCAATTTCGATCGACCAGAAAATGGCCATTTTTCAAACGGTCTCAAAATTCGACAAAATTAGTTTTGTTAGGACCGTATCGTCAATACGAAGCTATAAATAATTTTTCTGGAATTTTTACAGACTGTATGTGGCCCCGGTAAATTGAAATGTACGTTCAAATTGAATATATACTTATTTATATTTTAATTTTAGTGAAAACTGATCGTAATAGCTGAACTGGCTTACGATACATATCCCATTGTGTTCAGAATGGGGGTAATTAGCTATGGACGACAGTCGTTGGGTTTGAATTCGAGTTCGTATCAACATAAGGGTATTTTCGAAAATTAAAATAATTAATATAATATATTTACTCACACACCCCCATTCTTTCTCTCTTACTCAGTCAACTCCCTCCCTCCCCTTCATACCCGATCTGAAAAAAAAAGAAAAAAAACCGCATCAAAGGAACCGCCATCCTCCCTCAGCCTCACCATCGCCGTCGACCACCGCATCTCGTCCCACTCCGGCCACCCCGTCGCACCTCCCCTCTCTCTCCTCTCTTCCCCTTCCTCTCTCCATCTCGCAACCGTAACCCCATAAACCCGATACCCTTCAGCAAATCGTGCCGTCCAGCCCACCATGGCCCCACCGTCGGCCGACAACGCCTCCCCCTTGGCCTGCGAACGCTAGCAGCCCCCCCCATTACCTGAAACCGCCTGTAAGTTTCCTTTTTATCATTTCGTTATTTATTTTTCTTTATTCAAAGTAAATAGGTTTTAAAAAAAAGAATAGAGAAAAAAAATCAGTTTTTATATATATTATAGCATTGACTGAAATGTGATTTTATTTATATGATTATAGAATAAAAATGAGATTTTTATCGTGTAAAAAAGATTAGATTTTTTTCATTAGAAAGTTTTGATATTTAATAGTAGAAAAATTAGTTTTTTCATTGTAGAAAAATATAATTTTTATATATAGGAAGAAAGGTAGAGATTTTTATATAAAAGAAAGGAGAGATTTTCATATATGTTGTAGCGATGTAAAAATTCGATTTTTGCATATATAAAGTAACGATAAAAAAATACGATTTTTATCATCTTGAAAATAAAGTAAAGATACGATTTTTATCGTCTTGAAAACAAAGTAAAGATATGATTTTTATTATCTAGAAAGAGAGATAAAAATATGATTTTTATCTATATAGAAGTGTATAAAAATATAATTTATATATATATATAGAGTCACAGTATAAAAATATGATTTTTATGTAATAGAGAATATAAAAATGTGATTTTTATATATGTAGTGAACACGGACGACGAAAGTAACAAAAGGCGAGCACGACGAAGATTTCCTGCATATGAAGAGTCGTGGCGTCTGGTTTAGCTTCTGTAACAACCCGAGTTTTTAATAACATGTTAAAACAAGAAATCAGGGCAAAATTAAATTATAAGTTAAGAATCAATGGGAACGGGTTATGCCATTGCGTTCGTCTAGAAATTCTGCTTGAAAACGAGTCCGAAATTTCGTAAATCGGAGTCCGTATGACCAAGATATTGGCCCATAGAAGATTTCAGAAAATTCAAAATTCAGCCCGAAATTCAAATCTAGCCAGAAACAGATTGGGCGGGAAATTTTCCTGCCCTACCCCAGGTCGACTGGGGGTTCGACTGGGGAGTCGACCTGCCCCCCCGCTCAGGTCGACTGGGGTGTCGACCTGGGTGTCGACCTGGGGGTCGACCTCCCTGGTCGGCCAGGTTTTCCCTAGTGCACCTGTTTGCTCCTTTTGTCTGCTCAGCTAGCCTGTGACGGGATTTGATGGTTCAGATCTAAATTAGGGTTAATCCTATGGCCTAAACTAGTCTCTACACCTATAAAAACACCCTAATACCTAGCCTAAACCATCAAAAATCATCCTAACAACTAAATTCTGCCAAAAATGCTCCCTAATCATGGCCTCCATCTTCATCTTGAGAGCTTCTAAGGCGAAAAGGAGCCATCTTTCTTCTTTCTATCACAGGAGCTACTTATTCTCAAGGCTTCTAGTGTTTCTACATCATTCCTAGAGCTTCTACAACGTCTCTATCTTGTTCTATTTGATTTCAAGTTCACATAGCCACGCTTTGTAAGCCCTACTCTACTCTTAGATTTAAACTATGAAGTTAATATGAACATGTAGCAAGTTGAAATGGGATTTTTTGGTGTAATACTTGTCTTGGGGCTATATTTGTATGCATAGATCCATTTATGACACTTTTGATCTATGATTGTGGAACTATCATGAACCTAGTACCGTTCACTTTGATTTTTGGGTAGAAAGCTATGAGCTTTATTTGGGGATTATGCATAATGCAACGTAGAACCCCTCATAACCTTGATGTTAACTTGCATATGATGTTGAACTACATGTTACCCACAAGTTTATCACCCTATGTCAACTATTATCATGTTATCACCTTTGCCTATGATGTTGAACTACATGCTACCCACAAGTTCATTTGCTAAGTTTGATGTCATGCATGTTTTTGAGGCCAATAATCCTATATGCTAGTTGTGATGAACACCTTTGCCTCAAATATCCTCATGTTTAACTTATGACCAACTTTACCACCTTATGCCCCATCTTGGTCATATTGTTATGTTCCTTGATTCACTTGTGTTGATGCGAGTTTACGTGCGAATGGGAATACGTTATGGGTAACTAGGCAAACTTGAAATAACATGAAAAACATGACTTGAAAATATGACATGAAACTTGATTATGCTTGAAAACGTGAATGTGGTCATGACATGTAGAAAACCATAAAGTGGCCAACTCGAGGTTGGGTTGAGTTTGTAGCGTAAATCTGCCCGGAACCACCCGGCAAATCCAGTGGCTACAAACCATAGGAACCAATGTGAGAAGTTGGTCACATCGCGCTTGAAACCTGAGGTTAGACTAGGTTGGGGTGTAAAGCTGCCCGGACCCGCCCGGCATATCCAGTAACCACAACAAAGTCTAATGCGAGAGGTTGGGTGCATTAAATTAATTAATGCCACATGTTGGGGTTAAGTCATGAGCCACTTGGATACACTTAACCAACTTGAAACATGATTGGATAGGGTTAACCACACTTAACCCGTTAGAAACCCTAGTTACGTGGTCCTTTTCAGCAGTAACCCTCTTGGATGTATCACGATACCCAAGGGACTAGGCTAGGGTGGGGCACGATTACAGGGCTGATTGTCAGCGACCAGAACGACGGCTGAGTAGGTGCGCCGGTGTAGGTTCAAGCGGACTATGGTCGTGCACATAGTCCGGAGTTGAAAAAGTAGACACGGGCACCAGTAGGTTTAGACTGTGCGTGCTTGATTCGTGTCAGTGTTTGGCACCCTAGGACTTGATACACACTAGGGTGGACCTAGCACAGTTTGACTACATTCCGTGATTGGGCCGTATGACACCGACACTCGACGATTTAGGCTTATAGGGAGCCGATCGACTAGACCGTGTAGTTGGACCCCGACTTGGGTCATCTCATGATATTGGGCCAAGGGATCATTTTCTTGTTTATACTTGACATGGGTTGGATTACTAGTACTTTTGGTGCAAAACTAAACCTTGTATATGCGATGCCACACTTGATCTACCTTGTTATCTATTTATCATGCCAGTTAGTTACCATCTTTATGTTTCATCTCAGTTTCTCATGTTTAGTTAACTTTATTAGTTTTTATACTAATAGTAGGTAGGACTTACCAGTCTTTATGACTGACCCTTTTTCTTTCGCCTCTTTTCTTCCGTTTCCCCCCAGGTTCTCAGGGAGGGAATACTAGTGCTTAGCTTGGACATTTGGCTTGCTTTCTTGACAGCTCATGTACGGTTTGGACTTGAGCTTGCTATGGCTTCATCACATCTATCTTGGGGATAGTTTACTTTATGTTATTTTCAGTTTATGTTTCCTAGACTTGTGGTAGTTGGAAAATAATGACTAAGTACTTTGATGTAAGTTGACTATTTGGTTTTGAAATGATGGTTTTTAAACTTCTACCGCTGCTTTACTTATTTATTTATCTATGTTCTGTCTTGTGATATCTCTGTGCATGTTTACCTAGACAACACCTCTCCAAAGCTAGTGCATTCTCTTGTGAATGGCCCTGGCGGAGGTGGGGTGTTACATTTGGTAACAGAGCATGAGGTTTTACTAGACCGGACAAAAGTTTTAAAAACCCTTTTGAAAAACTATTTTCAAAACCAATTAAGTATTTTTCCAAGAAAAGTCTAGTTTATTTTAAAAGGCTATTCCCTAAAAGCCATTAGCACTATCCTTCGTTTCCTCGTTCTAAATCTATCTTTTCCTTTTTCAGCATGGGCGATCTGAATCTTCCCGAGGGAGTACCCATACCCGGATGGTTCCGAAGGTACTTGGAAGCTAGGGCCAACGATGCAGGCCCAGCAAATACTCCCACTCCTCCTCCCGTACCTGAGGTTCCTCCTCCTCCTCCTCAGCGTCCACAAGTGGATTTCGCAAAGATTTGCAAGGACTTTAAGGCGATGGGTGGCAAGAATTTTGTTGGGACAGAGACTTATGTTGAGGCAAGAGACTGGTTAAAGGAAACTGAAGACCTTTTTGCTATCTTTGATGTAGAAGACCGTAGGAAAGTTCTGTTGGCAGTATGGCTATTGAAAGAGGAAGCTGCTTATTGGTGGGAGGTCACCAACGCTACTAGGCCTATAGAGATTTGGGCCGACTTTAGGATGAGGTTTAGGCTTAAGTTATTATCATCTACTGAGGGGAATACTAGCATATGGGTCATAGTGGATAGACTCACGAAGAGCGCTCATTTCATTCCAGCAAAGAGCAAGAGGACCGCATCATGGCTAGCATCTGTTTATCTTCGAGAGATAGTGCGATTGCATGGAGTTCCTTTTAGCATAGTTAGCGATCGTGACCCAATCTTCACTAGCCAATTCCGGAATAGTTTGTAGGAAGCGATGGGTACGCGATTGAATCTAAGTACAGCCTATCACCCACAGACGGATGGTCAGACCGAAAGGGTGAATAAGGTACTAGAAGATCTATTGAGGCTATGCATTCTTGACTTTGGTGGCACTTGGGAAGACCACCTTCCTCTCGTAGAGTTTGCTTATAACAATAGCTACCAAGCAAGCATAGGGATGGCACCATTCGAAGCTTTGTATGAGAGGCCGTGCAAGTCACCAACATGTTGGTGGGAGACGACGGATAAGCTTATACTTGGGCCCGACATGATAAGGGACACATCCGTGAAGGTTGAGTTGATTCGAAGGTGGATGAAAATGGCCCAAGACAGACAGAAATCCTATGCAGACAAGCGAAGGACAGACTTAGAGTTTTAAGTTGGAGATATGGTCTTTGTGAAGGTTTCTCCTTTGCGAAATGTGGTTCGTTTTGGAGCAGTTTGAAAGCTAGCATCAAGGTTCGTAGGACCCTTCCCTATCATCGAGAGGATTGGGCAAATGGCTTATATAGTGGAATTGCCCGAGAAGCTGGCTGGAGTTCACAATGTCTTTCATGTCTCGCATCTCCGAAAATGCCTACATGAATCGGCCGAAGTTGTTGAGCCTAGCACTCTTAAAGACGTGGAGGTAGAGAAAGAGGCAACCTTGAGGCGAGTTCCGATTCGAATCTTGGGAATGGAGATCAAGAAGCTGAGGAATCGAGAAGTCAAATTAGTAAAGGTTCAGTGGAGTGAAGCCGATGAAGATGCAACTTGGAAAACCGAGGAGAAGATGCATGGGCTTCATCCATTCCTTTTTTAGGGTACATTCTCAATCTCCTTTCCTAGTTAGCATATCTTTCTTTTGCTATCCATGTTTATCTTATTATCTCGTTAATCTTGTCATGAGAACCTTAGGTAGTAACCCTTTGGATGAAACATGTATTTGAAACATGTTACGCTTGATGGTTGCAAATGGTTTCAAGTGTTTACAAGTGGTTACTCGTGGATGCATGATACACGTTAGGCACTAAGATCGGCTCACACACTTTCATATTGCATATGCATGAGTGTTTATGCTTATTCATGGATGAAACTTGTTATGCTATCACATGGATGTTGCATATGGATGAATGTTATGTGCACTCATGTAGAGATTATAAATTATATTAGGAATTTGCATACATTTGGACTCATTGCACTAACATATTCTGCATTAAGGAGGATTACCGAATCAGTAACCGCCTGATTTTCGCACTAGTTAGGTGCATATACACACACTTTTGCATATGTTCATATAGCATTAGAAATCTTTTAAGAACAATGATTACTTGTGGATGATGTTTGAGTAGATGGATGATGGATGGTAGGATTCGTTCTTCCTAACTTGGGGATTTCGGGGACGAAATCCTTTAAGGTGGGGAGAATGTAACAACCCGAATTTTTAATAACATGTTTAAACAAAAAATCAGGGAAGAATTAAATTATAAGTTAAGAATCAATGGGAACGGGTTACGCCATTGCGTTCGTCTCGAAATTCTGCTTGAAAACGAGTCCGAAATTTCGTAAATCGGAGTCCGTATGACCAAGATATGGCCCATAGAATATTTCATAAAATTCAAAATTCAGCCCGAAATTCAAATCCAGCCAGAAACAGATTGGGCGGGAAATTTTCCCGCCCTACCCCAGTTCGACTGGGGGTCGACTGGGGAGTCGACCTGCCCTCCTCCCCCCCCCGGTCGACTGGGGTGTCGACCTAGGTGTCGACCTGGGGGTCGACCTCCGTGGTCGGCGAGGTTTTCCCTAGTGCACCTGTTTGCTCCTTTGGTCTGCTCAGCTAGCCTGTGACGGGATTTGATGGTTCATATCTAAATTAGGGTTAATCCTATGGCCTAAACTAGTCTCTACACCTATAAAAACACCCTAATACCTAGCCTAAACCATCACAAATCATCCTAACAACTAAATTCTGCCAAAAATGCTCCCTAATCATGGCCTCCATCTTCATCTTGAGAGCTTCTAAGGCAAAAAGGAGCCATCTTTCTTCTTTCTATCAAAGGAGCTACTTATTCTCAAGCCTTCTAGTGTTGCTACATCATTCCTAGAGCTTCTACAACGTCTCTATCTTGTTCTATTTGGTTTCTAGTTCTCATAGCCACGCTTTGTAAGCCTCACTCTACTCTTAGATTTAAACTATGAAGTTAATATGAACATGTAGCAAGTTGAAATGGGATTTTTTGGTGTAATACTTGTCTTGGGGCTATATTTGTATGCATAGATCCATTTATGACACTTTTGATCTATGATTGTGGAACTATCTTGAACCTAGTACCGTTCACTTTGATTTTTGGGTAGAAAGCTATGAGCTTTATTTGGGGATTATGCATAATGCAACATAAAACCCCTCATACCTTGATGTTAACTTGCATATGATGTTGAACTACATGCTACTCACAAGTTTATCACCCTATGTCAATTATTATCATGTTATCACCTTTGCCTATGATGTTGAACTACATGCTACCCACAAGTTCATTTGCTAAGTTTGATGTCATGCATGTTTTTGAGGCCAATAATCCTATACGCTAGTTGTGATGAACAACTTTGCCTCAAATATCCTCATGTTTAACTTATGACCAACTTTACCACCTTATGCCCCATCTTGGTCATATTGTTATGTTCCTTGATTCACTTGTTTTGATGCGAGTTTACGTGCGAATGGGAATACGTTATGGGTAGTTAGGCAAACTTGAAATAACATGAAAAACATGACTTGAAAATATGACATGAAACTTGATTATGCTTGAAAACGTGAATGTGGTCATGACATGTAGAAAACCATAAAGTGGCCAACTCGAGGTTGGGTTGAGTTTGTAGCGTAAATCTGCACGGAACTTCCCGGCAAATCCAGTGGCTACAAACAATAGGATCCAATGTGAGAAGTTGGTCACATCGCGCTTGAAACCCGAGGTTAGACTAAGTTGTGGTGTAAAGCTGCCCGGACCCGCCCGGCATATCCAGTAACCACAACAAAGTCTAATGTGAGAGGTTGGGTGCATTAAATTAATTAATGCCACATGTTAGGGTTAAGTCATGAGCCACTTGGATACACTTAACCAACTTGAAACATGATTGGATAGGGTTAACCACACTTAACCCGTTAGAAACCCTAGTTACGTGGTCCTTTTCAGCAGTAACCCTCTTGGATGTGTCACGATACCCTAGGGACTAGGCTAGGGTTGGGCACGATTACTGGGCTGATTGTAAGCGACCAGAACGACGGCTGAGTAGGTGCGCCGGTGTAGGTTCAGGCGGACTATGGTCGTGCACATAGTCCGGAGTTGAAAAAGCAGACACGGGCACCAGTAGGTTTAGACTGTGCGTGCTTGATTCGTGTCAGTGGTTGGCACCCTAGAACTTGATACACCCTAGGGTGGACCTAGCACAGTTTGACTACATTCCGTGATTGGGCCGTATGACACCGACACTCGACGAGTTAGGCTTATAGGGAGTCGATCGACTAGACCGTGTAGTTGGACCCCGACTTGGGTCATCTCATGATATTGGGCCAAGGGATCATTTTCTTGTTTATACTTGGCATGGGTTGGATTACTAGTACTTTTGGTGCAAAACTAAACCTTGTATATGCGATGCCACACTTGATCTACCTTGTTATCTATTTATCATGCCAGTTAGTTACCATCTTTATGTTTCATCTCAGTTTCTCATGTTTAGTTAACTTCATTAGTTTTTATACTAATAGTAGGTAGGACTTACCAGTCTTTATGACTGACCCTTTTTCTTTCGCCTCTTTTCTTCCGTTTCCCCCCAGGTTCTCAGGGAGGGAATACTAGTGCTTAGCTTGGACATTTGGCTTGCTTTCTTGACAGCTCATGTACGGTTTGGACTTGAGCTTGCTATAGCTCCATCACATCTATCTTGGGGATAGTTTACTTTATGTTATTTTCAGTTTATGTTTCCTAGACTTGTGGTAGTTGGAAAATAATGACTAAGTACTTTGATGTAAGTTGACTATTTGGTTTTGAAATGATGGTTTTTAAACTTCTATCGCTGCTTTACTTATTTATTTATCTATGTTCTGTCTTGTGATATCTCTGTGCATGTTTACCTAGACAACACCTCTCCAAAGCTAGTGCATTCTCTTGTGAATGGCCCTAGCGGAGGTGGGGTGTTACAGCTTCTCGGTGAGAACTACTCACTTTTATTTTAATTTCTAGTTTGTAATATATACTAGGATGCAGACGGTGCTTAGCAGCACCCGACACCCGTCGTCCACAGATCATGGATGGCTTGTTTGATTGATGTGTTGTGAAAATTGATTGTGTGATGGAATAAATATTTTATAGTTAAAAATAGAATTTTTAACGTGTATACAAAATAAAGATTATAAACAAATCGAACGATTTGTTTATATACACACATTTGACGGATATTGATTGGGACGATAAATTTTACACATCGCCCAACTACACAAATAAAAACTGTGTTTGATTGATTGAAACCGTACACGGGTATTGGGATGATATTGGGCATACACTAATCCCAATAATTAGTTGTATGTCGATCGATTGATTGACAGGCTGTGTAAGCGTTGAATATTTATATTCAATGCTTATACAGTGTAGAATGCACTCTGGATGATGGATTGTTGTTTTCAGTGTTGTTATACACATTTGTTGTGTGAAAACCCATATAATCACATTATTTGGTAATTGACTGTGTTTGATTCCAGTTCAGAATTATCGAATATTTTAAAATAATATTCAGTGAATATTGAAATGTGAAGCCGTGTTAAATAGTTAAACGCGAATTTAACACGAACGGGAATTTTGTCGATTTTATTCATTTTACAATGAATATCAAAAGTGATTTCAAAATCTGATATTTTGAAATGAATTGAAATTCGAATTAAATTGAAATGACTTGAAATTCGAATTAAATTGAATAGAATTGAAATTCGAATTAAATTGAATAGATTTGAAGTTCGAATTAAATTGAAATCGTTTTGAATTGAATTTAAAACGGATTGGAATTGAATTGAAATCGATTTAAATGAATTTAAAACGAAATTATATTGAAAAATTCAATTTTGATTTGAATTTGATATGGAAGTTGAAATCGTTTTGAAAATAAATTTAAAACGATTTATAAAATACGTTTTAAAAGGAAATCGATGAAATATATATTATATATATATAATATAATGGCCTGAAAAGAACGCGCCGCGCTGCGGCAGTTCGCGAATTTCGACCATTGACTTCGAGTGGATATTACGGGAGATCCGACCGTCGGATTCTCCTAAAACCGGAACCTTTGGGTTCGTGTCGAAAAGAGCTTTCTAACGAATATTAGAGATTTGAAATCTAACTGTTGGATTTGGAATTATGTCCAAATCAAATTTGGAAAAGGTTGTTGTAAGTGCAGTTCGATAGCAGTTGATGGAAATCGACTGTACGGGCCTTGATAAAATTATTAAAAATATCAATAATTAGTGTAAAATCATAAGAAATGATTCGGAAAGAATTGGGATGAAAAACTCCATATTTGAAAAGATAAAAATGGATTTTTATCGAAGTAAACTAGTTTCGAATATGAATTAAAATCCATTTATTTTTAAAATAAATAAATTGGATTTGAAATGGTTTTAAAGATAAACAGAATTTCCAATATATATATTGGAAATGGATTCGAATTGAAATTGTCTTCGGAATATTTCGATATGGGATTTCGTGATTATACAGATATTGTTAGGGAAATTTGAAAGATATACTTATATCGTTATTTCCAATACGATATTGGTTGGTCGTAGAATTTGATATTGAATATAAGCCGATATATTTTCTATTCAGAGCCTTGTATTTAATATCAAATGGGATTTGGGTTTGTCGTGAATGGTGTCTTCATTAACACTGTTCTTAAACCCAGTTGAGAAAAAGATTAAATCTTTTTATTTAGATTTAATGAAGTATACCAATTAAATAATATTTAATTGGAATTGAAATAGAATGTGATTTTGGGTTTATCGTGAACCGTGTTTTAAATGACATTGGTTCATCAACCCAGTTAAAGATAGGATTTATTTCCTGAATTTAAATAATCATTAATTAATAATTATTGGAAATTAAAATTGAATTAGAGTTTTAGTGAATCTTTAATTAGATTGAAAAGTGAATTTGATAATTAAAATTATCAGATTCAAGAAATGATCGAGAATGGAGTACCACTAGTTTTACTCCAGGCGGTAGTTAAATCTTTAATTAGATTTGAATGTGAAATGGTAATTGAATTTACCGATAACACCGTGGTGTTAGATATGAAGTATTACTAGTTTTACTTCATGGGATGAATAGGTTGGGATTGGGAAATTTAAAACAAATGATTACTTCGGTAAGGTTCGTTAATCTCGACTAGTTTGGATAAACCATAATTTGGTTTGAATTGAAATCCAAAAGAAGATTGAAGAATAAATTTAAAGAATTTATCTTTGATAAAATTAATGGAAACCTTTCCCAAAGTATAAGAATATTTGATTAAAAGAATATTCTGAATTGGAATGAGGCGTATGTTGTGTTTGTGTCACACTTGTTTATTATATACGCGAGTTATTCAGAAAGACCGGGTTTATCCCATTCTGAATAACTGATTCGACGTGGTGTCGAGGATGAAGACGGTGGTCGAAGACCGGAGGTCTTCACATCGTTTGGACAATTACTGATGATCTTGATTGGGTTGTACACCTAAGAGGAGGGAACCAGTTGGTGATCGTCCAGACGTACTTGGAGATCGATGGATATGCGAGGTACAAGGTGCCTCCGGTTTCGTTCAGACCCAAAACGAACTTGTATGGACTGTGTGTCTGACATTGGATTTTTCTCTATGTTGACTGATATCTATTAAATATACATCTGCCTGGAGAAGGGGAATTCATTCCCTTACTTCACCCTTCTCTGAGACGTACGGGATCAGAGGGCGTATATCGATAGACATCAGTCGCATGATGTGAATTTCCTGTGTGGCATGCCTAAGTAGAAAATGATCAAGGCTTCTGTTGAAAAGCAAAGTCTTGTGGTGGATGATCAAAGTACGGCCTTTGTGGCGTAGCTTTGTGTAGCGTTAATTCGCAAGCCTCACACCCCGGTTGTGAACCAGAAACGGGAGAAGGACATCAGGGAGGGCATGCGTTTCCTTCTAGCTTGGAGTGGTGTCAGTGTTTTACACGGCCTGACATTTTACTTATGTGGATGATGGATTGCGAGGCGCCTCGGTTAGATCGGACGATCCGGGTCCGATGGAGTCATTTGGCTCATTGACACCCCATAGGGTGGGGAAACGCTGTGCTCAGGGTTTAAGTTTAATCCACATCTAGTTCTCACACCAGTCACATGACTGGCCTGGAGTTTATTGTTTTAACCTAAACTCTGGGTGCCCTTATTTTTGACACAGGCAGCTAGTAGTTTTGGTTTTGCAGATATATATTCACAGGATCCGGATTTACAGCTGGGATGATACTCGGAAAGATTTGTATCTGTATATCTCCTGCAGTTGTGTTTTGTATTATTTTCCGCTGCTATGTAATGTATTGTAATCTCTGATATTTTATGATGTGTAATATTGATTCTTACTCTGTATATTCTTGTAATCTAATGAAATTGTTGTAATTAACAATGAAATGTTCTTCTGTATGTGTTCTGATTCGTCTTGTCCTCAAAGCAATCCGCTCTTTCCTTCATGGGGAAGTTCGGGTCGTTTCATTTTGGTATCAGAGCTTTGGTTTACAAAGCTTGGAGAACAAGACACATTAGAACCATACGAAAGAATTCATCAGAGATTGGATTAGTAATATCCAATGAGAATGACTCGTTAGAGATAGGATCAGTAGTATCTAGAACGAGTGTGAAGAGTAAATTTTTAAAAGTGAAAAACAAGTTTTTTTTTGAAAAATAAAATTCAATTATACGTATTTGAATATTTATTTTATATGAGTTGGACAATCCAGTATATAAAGATTTTGCGTATACGTCTGATCCGCATGTATTTGAAGTTTTAATATACTAGATAGATATGGAGTCACACTCCAGTCGCCCGGAGATGATTCTGATGATTGTAGCTACAACATCAGAATTGGTATTCGAGTTTCAAAAGTGGGATTTCTATATATTTCCAATTGACTGGTGTGAGAACCAAAACTAGATAGGGCTTATTGTTGTGATTTGGCATCAAAAATGTGAATTTTTGACTATATATCAAAGTTATGAATTTGAAAGATAATCAACTAATTGATTGCTGGTTGTGTTGTTTGATTATTGTTTGATTAATTAAATGTTGAACCTTTAGCCAAATTGAACCAAATAGTGAATTGTATTGAAAATTTATTTCATTTGCATGCATATACACGTACTTACATTGAACAGGTCATTGCAAAGAGGCTAGAGCAGAAGAATAAAATTGTTTGCCCGACAAATAGGTACATGTTTACAAATTTATTGGGTTTGGATGATTTTATGAGCCGATTGGCTATTTCTTTTTCTTTGTGGATTGATGAGGGCCATGGGAGGCTGTTTAAAATATCCCGAAGCTCCCGGTGCAGGGGAGGTTATGGCGAAATTTTTCAAAAATTTAGGGTGTTAGCCAAATTTTTGAAAAATTTGAAAAGTTCTTAGAAACATAAAAGTTGAAGAACTTTAGCCGTAATGAAAATAAGGAAAGTTGAGTTGATTTGTTAAACAACTTTCGGTTTCGTTCCTTTTCGGGGATGAAAAGTTTTAAGTGGGGAAGATTGTAATAACCCGGAAATCCAAGCCAATTTAAAAAATTTATTTTGGAAATTTTATTGAATTTCAAATATTTAAAATGAATTATTTTAAATAACAACGACGAGAAATTTAATTTTGAATAGAATTAGAACATATATATTTATTTGAATCATCGTTAGAATATAAATATTTATTTTAAATTATAAAAGGAATTGAAAATGGCGTGGTAGTTCGAAAATTCGGTTTCAAAGTCCAAATGAATGTACAGGATTCAAACTAAACCGGATTTTAGCGAAACCAAAAATATTTGAATCTATTTGAAAATATCTTTCCAACGAATTCGAAAAACAGAAATTTCATAGCGGGAATCAAAATATATGCCCAGTTGAAGATTCAGAATAGTCGCTATGGAATTCTAGCCTTTAAAATGGAAATTTTGCAAACGACCTCGGATTTCGACGAAACCACTTCTATTAGATCCGTGAGGTCAAGTTATTGCTAGGTTTCAAAATTCGTAATTTTCTGAATCAATATGGGAGCGTGGCGAAGTTAAACGTGTTTTAACAGTTTCAGTCAATTTCGATCGACCAAAAAATGGCCATTTTTCAAACGGTCTCAAAATTCAACGAAATTAGTTTTGTGAGGACCGTATCGTCAATACGAAGCTAGAAATGATTTTTCTGGAATTTTTACAGACTATATGTGGCCCCGGTAAATTGAAATGTACGTTCAAATTGAATATATACTAATTTATATTTTAATTTTAGCGAAAACTGATCGTAACAGCCGAACTGGCTTACGATACATATCACATTGTGTTCAGAATGGGGGTAATTAGCTATGGACGACAGTCGTTGGGTTTGAATTCGAGTTTGTATCAACATAATGGTATTTTTGGAAATTAAAATAATATATTTACTCACACACCCCCATCCTTTCTCTCTTACTCAGTCAACTCCCTCCCTCCCCTTCATACCCGATCTGGAAAAAAAAGAAAAAAAAACCGCATCAAAGGAACCGCGATCCTCCCTCAGCCTCACCATCGCCGTCGACCACCGCATCTCATCCCACTCCGGCCACCCCGTCGCACCTCCCCTCTCTCTCCTCTCTTCCCCATCCTCTCTCCATCTCACAACCGTAACCCCCCAAAACCCGATACCCTTCAGCAGATCGCGCCGCCCAGCCCACCATAGCCCCACCGCCAGCCAACAATGCCTCCCCCTTGGCCTGCGAACGCTAGCAGCCCCCCCATTACCTGAAACCGCCTGTAAGTTTCCTATTTATCATTTCGTTATTTATTTTTCTTTATTCAAAGGAAATAGGTTTAAAAAAAGGATAGAGAAAAAAACAGTTTTTATATATATTATAGAATTGATTGAAATGTGATTTCATTTATATGATTATAGAATAAAAATGAGATTTTTATTGTGTAAAAAAGATTAGATTTTGTTCATTAGAAAGATTTGATCTTTAATAGTATAAAAATTAGATTTTTCATTGTAGAAAAATAAATTTTTTTATATAGGAAGAATGGTAGAGATTTTTATATAAAAGAAAGGATAGATTTTCATATATGTTGTAGCGAAATAAAAATTCGATTTTTGCATATATGAAGTAACATAAAAAAATACGATTTTTATCGTCTTGAAAACAAAGTAAAGATACGATTTTTATCGTCTTGAAAACAAAGTAAAGATATGATTTTTATTATCTAGAAAGAGAGATAAAAATATGATTTTTATCTGTATAGAAGTGTATAAAAATATAATTTATATATATATATAGAGTCACAGTATAAAAATATGATTTTTATATAATAGAGAATATAAAAATGTGATTTTTATATATGTAGGGAATACGGACGACGAAAGTAACAAAAGGCGAGCACGGCGAAGATTTCCTGCAGATGAAGAGTCGTGGCGTCTGGTTTAGCTTCTCGGTGAGAACTCCTCACTTTTATTTTGATTTCTAGTTTGAAATATATACTAGGATGCAGACGGTGCTTAGCAGCACCCGACACCCGTCGTCCACAGACCATGGATGGCTTGTTTGATTGATGTGATGTGAAAATTGATTGTGTGATGGAATAAATATTTTATAGTTAAAAATAGAATTTTTAACATGTATATAAAATAAAGATTTATAAAAAAATCAAACGATTTGTTTATATACACACATTTGACGGATATTGATTGGGACGATAAATTTTACACATCGCCCAACTACACAAATAAAAACTGTGTTTGATTGATTGAAACCCCACACGGGTATTGAGATGATATTGGGCATACACTAATCCAAATAATTAGTTGTATGTCGATCGATTGATTGACAGACTGTGTAAGCGTTGAATATTTGTATTTAATGCTTATACAGTGTAGAATGCACTTTGGATGATGGATTACTGTTTTCAGTGTTGTTATACACATTTGTTGTGTGAAAACCCATATAATCACATTATATGGTAATTGACTGTGTCTGATTCCAGTTCAGAATTATCGAATATTTTAAGATAATATTCAGTGAATATTGAAATGTGAAGTCGTGTTAAGTAGTTAAACGCCATTTTAACACGAACGGCAATTTTGTCGATTTTATTCATTTTATAATGAATATCGAAAGTGATTTCAAAATCTGATATTTTGAAATGAATTGAAATTCGAATTAAATTGAAATGATTTGAAATTCGAATTAAATTGAATAGAATTGAAATTCGAATCAAATTGAATAGATTTGAAGTTCGAATTAAACTGAAATAGAATTGAAATCGTTTTGAATTGAATTTAAAACGGATTGGAATTGAATTGAAATCGATTTGAAATGAATTTAAAACGAAATTATATTGAAAAATTCAATTTTGATTTGAATTTGATATGGAAGTTGAAATCGTTTTGAAAATAAATTTAAAACAATTTATAAAATATGTTTTAAAAGGAAATCGACGAAATATATATTATATATTTTATATATATAATATAATGGCCTGGATAGAACACGCCGCGCTGCGGCAGTTCGCGAATTTCGACCATTGACTTCGAGTGGATATTACGGGAGATCCGACCGTCGGATTCTCCTAAAACTGGAACCGTTGGGTTCATGTCGAAAAGAGCTTTCTAACGAATATTAGAGATTTGAAATCTAATGGTTGGATTTGTAATTATGTCCAAATCAAATTTGGAAAAGGTCGTTGTAAGTGCAGTTCGATGGCTGTTGATGGAAATCGACTGTACGGGCCTTGATAAAATTATTAAAAATATCAATAATTAGTGTAAAATCATAAGAAATGATTTGGAAAGAATTGGGATGAAAAACTCCATATTTGAAAAGATAAAAATGGATTTTTATCGAAATAAACTAGTTTTGAACTAGAATTAAAATCCATTTATTTTTAAAATAAATAAATTGGATTTGAAATGGTTTTAAAGATAAACAGAATTTCCAATATATATTGGAAATGGATTTGAATCGAATTTTTCTTCGGAATATTTCGATATGGGATTTCGTGATTATACAGATATTGTTATGGAAATTTGAAAGATATACTTATATCGTTATTTCCAATACGATATTGGTTGGTCGTAGAATTTGATATTGAATATAAGCTGATATATTTTCTATTCAGAGCCTTGTATTTAATATCAAATGGGATTTGGGTTTGTCGTGAATGGTGTCTTCATTAACACTGTTCTTAAACCCAGTTGAGAAAAAAATTAAATCTTTTTATTTAGATTTAATGAAGTATACCAATTAAATAATATTTAATTGGAATTGAAATTGAATGTGATTTTGGGTTTATCGTGAACCGTGTTATAAATGACATTGGTTCTTTAACCCAGTTAAAGATAGGATTTATTTCCTGAATTTAAATAATCATTAAGTAATGATTATTGGAAATTAAAACTGAATTAGAGTTTTAATGAATCATTAATTAGATTGAAAAGTGAATTTGATAATTAAAATTATCAGATTCAAGAAATGATCGAGAATGGAGTACCACCAGTTTTACTCCAGGCGATAGTAAAATCTTTAATTAGATTTGAACGTGAAATGGTAATTGAATTTACCGATAACACCGTGGTGTTAGATATGAAGTATTACCTGTTTTACTTCATGGGATGAATAGGTTGGGATTGGGAAATTTAAAACAAATGATTACTTCGGTAAGGTTCGTTAATCTCGACTAGTTTGGATAAACCATAATTTGGTTTGAATTGAAATCCAAAAGAAGACTGAAGAATAAATTTAAAGAATTTATCGTTGATAAAATTAACGGGAACCTTTCCCCAAGTCTAAGAATATTTGAATAAAAGAATATTCTAAACTGGAATGAGGCGTACGTTGTGTTTATGTCACACTTGTTTATTATATACGCGAGTTATTCAGAAAGACCGGATTTATCCCATTCTGAATAACTGATTCGACGTGGTGTCGAGGATGAAGACGGTGGTCGAAGACCGGGAACAGTGCTACAGAGCCCGAAATTATGGGGTGCGAATATGAGCGGGTTTGGCGTAATTCACGGAGGACTGTTGATCTTTGAGTTTCCAGACAATACAAGACGTTAGATCTGTTTCTGGCAGAAATTCGTACAAGTCTTTCGGGCCTTATAGGATTTGCGTCTTCACATCATTTGGATAATTACTGATGATCTTGATTGGGTTGTACACCCAAGAGGAGGGAACCAGTTGGTGATCGTCCAGACGTACTTGGAGATCGATGGATATGCGAGGTACAAGGTGCCTCCGGTTTCGTTCAGACCCAGAACGAACTTGTATGGACTGTGTGTATGACATTGGATTTTTCTATGTGTTGATTGATCCCTATTAAATATACATCTGCCTGGAGAAGGGGAATTCATTCCCTTACTTCACCCTTCTCTGAGACCTACGGAATCAGAGGGCGTATATCGATAGACATCAGTTGCATGGTGTGAATTGCCTGTGTGGCATGCCTAAGTGGAAAATGAACAAGGCTTCTATTGAAAAGCAAAGTCTTATGTGTTAGATCATAGGTTTTTGATTCATGACAAGGAAGAAGAGAAGATCAAAGGAAAGTGATATAGGTTATGATTATCTATTTAATTGTGTCTTAGATGTGTTATATATTGTTAAAATCTGTCCTCAAATATATAGCATACAAAAATGCACTTACGAAAAGACACTTCACGAAAAGACACTTCGTGAAAAGACACTTCGCGAAAAGACACTTCGTCACTTCATGAAAAGACACTTCATGAAAAGACACTTCGTGAAAAGACACTTCGTGAAAAGACACTTCACGAAAAGACACTTCGTGAAAAGACACTTCGCGAAAAGACATTTCGCGAAAAGACAATTCACCACTTCTCGAAAAGACACTTCACGAAAAGACACTTCATGAAAGGACACTTCACGAAAAGACACTTCATCACTTCGCGAAAAGACACTTCGAAAAGACAATTCACGAAAAGACACTTCACGAAAAGACACTTCACGAAGAGACACTTCATATTTCCAACGGTCATATTTTACAACGGTCATATTTTACAACGGCCATATTTTCTAACGGTCATATTTTCTAAGGGTCATATTTCTAACGGTCATATTTTACAATGGCCATATTTTCTAAAAGGCATCATATTTCATGAAGAGATTCCTTTTCATTTCTGAATGGAAATGGGTGCATCTCTTTGATAAAACTCTTCATGGAAGTTGACAACTCTTCAACGATTATATATACATCACTAGCATTTTTTTCACATCATAGAATCTTCTCATATTTTCTGATCTTAAACTCTATACATTCTTGCATACTATAAGCTCTCCATTATTCAAATTACTTGTTGAATCATGGAAATTATTTCATATCTCTTGATTCAATAAGTAATATACTTCCTTCAATCTTCACATACACGTTATATTCCAATTGAAAAGTCGAAGAGGAGCTTCGGAACTGGACGTAGGACGGGAGGTCCGAACCAGTATAAAAATCTGGTGTCATTACTCTACTTTATTTATTGCATTTATAGTTATCTGTGATATATATTGTTATCATATCATATTCCGCATAGCCATACTAAAGATCCTACACAAGTCGTGCACAACCGACTTTTCATTTGGTATCAGTGCTTGGTGTTCTAGAGATCGTAACAACATCCTAGAATAAATGGCAATAAAGAAATCTAGTTAAGGAATTAAAAACTGGAAGAGCAACAAAGAGGAATCAAGAGAGCAAGGAAGCAAATGTCTCATGGCTAAAGTCAGATCACAATCGGTATGTGTAGATTCATTATATAAAGATCTTTTATTAGACCATGAAAAATTGTTAAAAGATTTTAAAAGTTTAGGTAAACTTAATGCAGTTATTTTAGCCAAGTATAAAGATTGTGAGCAAGAAAATTCCAAACTAAAAGAGGAAATCAATTTTTTAGTTAAACAAGACAAATATTTTGATAATTTCTTAGAAGAGCTTGTTTTTCAAAAAGATTTTCTTCAAAAAGAAAATGAGCGACTAGAAAATAAAAACAATGTTCTTTTAAAGGAAATCGATCTTTTGCAAAATAGAAATAAATCATTAGAAGATTCTTTAAATAATTCTAGTTCTTTAATTTCGTCTCTTGAAAAAGAGAATGGAGCTCTAACTGAAAAGAATTTGGAATTATCTAAAGAATATGAGACTTTAAAAGTTAATAATAATATTTTGCAAAAAGCAATTTCTGAATCAAAAGAAAATGTTGAAAAATTACACTCATCTCTATATAATTCAGAATCTCAAATTAGTTGTCTCGAAAATGAGAATAGAACTTTAAAAAGGAAGAATTCTGAATTAAATAAGGATATTAATAACAAAGTTTCTTTTGAAAATATCAATCGTGACTGTGGAATCAAATGTACAAATAAGTTCGCGAAATTTAATAAAGGTCAAAATGATTTAAACATGATTTTATCTAGATCTCGACCTTTACATGACAAAAGTGGTTTAGGATATAATAAAACCAATCATAGAAATAGTACTAGATACGCTTTTATATACAATAAGAGTAGCATTGCTAGTACTAATACACATCCAAGATCCAATTATTATTCGAATAATTCTATGACATCTAGAAGTACGAAAAGAAATATCAATAGAAACCACTTAAGTATTTGGGTTCCTGTAAATTGGAAAAATAGAGAAAAATATATAGATGATTATTTTGATTCAGTAGTTAATAATGAAAATTTTATCTTTAAAGGTTCCATTAAACCCACTTGGGTATGGTTACCTTTCGGCTAACCCCCGGACCCAAACGAAACAAGTGGGTACCAAAGTATATACATCATATTTTATGCAGGTACACCACAACAAAGAGAAGGATATTTCGGTATCTCTATGGACGTATAATAAATAGTCTCGTATGCTCTTTGAAAATTATCTATGCTTGTTTCTCTTGTTTGTTCTCGACTACCGCTTTATCATGTTACATATTCTTTTTAATCGATGACAAAGGGGGAGAAAAATTATGGAACATATATGCATTATACACTAACATTTTGTTACAGGGTAACGAATGGTAACTATTTTACGTATGCACTAACAAAATGTTGTAAAGAAGGTTTATATCCAGGAGGAGATAAATATATGCGAGCATACATTCAGGGGGAGAAAATAAATAACTCTATAAGATTGCAAGAAGTTGTCATCAATCAAAAAAGGGGGAGAATGTTAGATCATAGGTTTTTGATTCATGACAAGGAAGAAGAGAAGATCAAAGGAAAAGTGATATAGGTTATGATTATCTATTTAATTGTGTCTTAGATGTGTTATATATTGTTTAAATCTGTCCTCAAATATATAGCATACAAAAATGCACTTACGAAAAGACACTTCACGAAAAGACACTTCGTGAAAAGACACTTCACGAAAAGACACTTCGTGAAAAGACACTTCGCGAAAAGACACTTCGTCACTTCATGAAAAGACACTTCATGAAAAGACACTTCGTGAAAAGACACTTCGTGAAAAGACACTTCACGAAAAGACACTTCGTGAAAAGACACTTCGCGAAAAGACACTTCGCGTAAAGACATTTTGCGAAAAGACACTTCACCACTTCGCGAAAAGACACTTCACGAAAAGACACTTCATGAAAGGACACTTCACGAAAAGACACTTCATCATTTCGCGAAAAGACACTTCAAAAAGACAATTCACGAAAAGACACTTCATGAAAAGACACTTCACGAAGAGACACTTCATATTTCCAATGGTCATATTTTACAACGGTCATATTTTACAACGGCCATATTTTCTAACGGTCATATTTTCTAAGGGTCATATTTCTAACGGTCATATTTTACAATGGCCATATTTTCTAAAAGGCATCATATTTCATGAAGAGATTCCTTTTCATTTCTGAAAGGAAATGGGTGCATCTCTTTGATAAAACTTTTCATGGAAGTTGACTACTCTTCAACGATTATATATACATCACAAGCATTTTTTTCACATCATAGAATCTTCTCATATTTTCTGATCTTAAACTCTATACATTCTTGCATACTATAAGCTCTCCATTATTCAAATTACTTGTTGAATCATTGAAATTATTTTATATCTCTTGATTCAATAAGTAATATACTTCCTTCAATCTTCACATACACGTTATATACTTGAGGATAAGATTATAGGAAGGTTGTACTCAATCATTGACTAATCAGTGTTGAAGAAATAACACATTCAAGGTCAAACTCTTGTAATTGTCTTGTGGGTAAGCTTGTAGCCCGTGAAATCAAGTGGGTAAGCTTGTAGCCCGTGAAATCAAGTGGGTAAGCTTGTAGCCCGTGAAATCAAGTGGGTAAACTTGTAGCCCGTAAATCAAGTAGTTATGAACCTGTTCCTCCTGGTGAACCGAGGGTGTTGTTTAGTGAAAAGCCAAAGAGGAGCTTCGGGACTGGACGTAGGACGGGAGGTCCGAACCAGTATAAAAGTCCTGGTGTCGTTACTTTACTTTACTTTAGTTTACTGCGAATTTTTATCTATGATATATATATTGTTATCATATCATATTCCGCATAGCCATATTATAAATCCTGCATAAGTCGTGCACACTCCGATTTTTCATTGTGGTGGATGATCAAAGCATGGCTTTGGTGGCGTAGCTTTGTGTAGCGTTAATTCACGAGCCTCATACCCCGGTTGTGAACCAGAAACGAGAGAAGGACATCAGGGAGGGCATGCGTTTCCTTCTAGCTAGGAATGGTGTCAATATTTTACATGGCCTGACATTTTACTTATGTGGATGATGGATTGCGAGGTGCCTCGGTTAGATCGGATGATCCGGGTCCGATGGAGTCATTAGGCTCATTGACACCCCATAGGGTGGGGAAACGCAGTCCTCAGGGTTTAAGTTTAATCCACATCGTGTTCTCACACCAGTCACATGACTGGCCTGGAGTTTATTGTTTTAACCTAAACTCTGGGTGCCCTTTTTTTGACACGGACAGCTAGTAGTTTTGGTTTTGCAGATATATATTCACAGGATCCTGATTTACAGCTGGGATGATACTCGGAAAGATTTGTATCTTTATATCTCCTGCAGTTGTGTTTTGTATTATTTTCCGCTGCTATGTAATGTATTGTAATCTCTGATATTTAATGATGTGCAATATTGATTCTTACTCTGTATATTCTTGTAATCTAATGAAATTGTTGTAATTAACAATGAAATGTTCTTCTGTTTGTGTTCTGATTTGTCTTGTCCTCAAAGCAATCCGCTCTTTCCTTCACGTGGAAGTACGGGTCGTTTCAACCCTATCCTCCGGCATGCGTTGCATTGTGTTATGGGACCTGGGTCTTATAATAACCTCATTTTTCCAAAAAGCGTTGCGCTGTTTTGTTATATGCACTGGTATTCTTGGGAGGAAACTCGTTTCGTGTTGTACGGCGTGGTCCCTTGATATATCTGATTTAAAGTAAAGTTTTAAATAACTGTTTTAGTTCTCACACCAGTCACATGACTGACCTGGAGTTTATTGTTTTAACCTAAACTCTGAGTGCCCCTATTTTCCACATGGGCAGCTAGTAATTTTGGTTTTGCAGATTTATATTCACAGGATCCTGGTTTACAGCTGGAATGAAATTCGGAAAGCTCTGTATCCGTATATTCCTTTCAGTTGTGTTTTGTATTATTTTTCCGTTGCATTGTAATTTGTAAATCTCTGATAATTGTCGAATGTATACTATTTATTCATACACTGTATATTCTTGTATTCTGTTGGAATTGTTGTAATAGACAATGAAATGTGTTGTCGTTTGTGTTCTGATTTGTCTTGTCCTCAAAGCAATCTGTTCTTTCCTTCACGGGGAAGTTTAGGTCATTATAAGTGTCATCATAATCAATCACAGATTATATATCATATCATATATCACAATATATGAATAAAAAAGTATAATAAATATTGAGGAATCCTATTAGATCCCTTCAACCTTTTTCCCTGCATCATAGATATTAAACAATATAAACAACATCGATTTCATTTCAGTATGAAATATTCTGATAAACAAAATCAATATTTGATTAACGATATATATATATATATATATATATGTATGTATGTATGTATATCCTTATCTATAATTTCAACCAATCAATTAACAGTTCATCCAAACAAACAACACATAACAATCAACCATCATTTATCAATTCTAAAATTACGTTGTAAAAATACAACAGGGTAGAGTTAGTGAGATTTACTCACATTGGTCATTAATCGTCGAATAACAATTAACCTTCGTTGATTTGATTCAATCGTTTAATTATTCCATAATTCTTCACGAGTTCCAAATCGTTCCAAACCAGTTCTAATATGTAGTCTGTGTTCATACGATCCTAGCGGATCCTGTTTTGTCAAATTTCGATAACGTGTGATCAAGTTATGACGATTAGAAGTTAATACATGATTTAAAATTAAACTAACTAAATTTTATTAATATACGTGGGTCTCACCTTAATTTAACTGGCCCAACACCCCACCAAAATAGACCCGCCTCTTCTAATGCCTCACGTCAGCGTTTTTTCTTCTCTGTTATCCAAAATCGCGTCCTCTTGTAACCAATATTTCAAAATCCATGGCCGAACAATACCACTACCCTTAACACCCCATTTCTCCATCGTCCACAACATTGATACTCCCATTCGAATATATCCAACTCCAGAACAAATAAAACTCTACAAGCTCCTTTTTGTATTTCACCCCTCCAAACAGCTCGCATCCACCATACACAGAGTATCATCCCCTCTTCCAATTTAAAACACAAGCTACGTAAAGTGACATTCTCCACATCACAATAATTCACCACCTTCGCTCCTCATTTCCCGACCTCTTACTCCACCGTTCTTCACCAGTTTCAACAGTAACCGTCTTCACAAATTTACACCTGCTCCCCATACTGCAAAATCCGCTTCCCAACTTTAAAACTCATGTTCTTAAGTATGTCTTCCCGCTTATAGACACTTCGTGACTCCCTGCCCATAATTCCCTCACTGTGTTCTTCGGGAAAATGATCCCATTCTCTCATTGAAGAATGTCTCACCGCAAAGACTTTCCTAACATTGGAATGCTCCACCACTTCGCTAAAATGGACGTCACCAACCCACGAACACAGCTCATCGTCGGACTCCCCTTCCATCCCAGTTCCACCGCTCATTCGTCGCCAACACTACACCGGGATCCATGACATATATGGTTTGACTTCTTCTATCCCTTCGCTGTTGAAACAACAACCACCCCCATACATCACCAACTTCGCGAACTCAGCCTTTCACATCTCAAACCACATTCTCTCTCTTCGCTCCCTGTCACCAGAAATTCAAGTTCCCCAAACCATGCACGAAGCTTTTAAGCTTCCCATCATTGCCTTTTCACATAACACCATTCTCTAGTACACAGAAGCTCAATGCCGTGACTCCTTGGCCAAACGCACAGTAGTCAACATCGAATTTACTTCCTTCTTTTTCGCCTTTCAGAAAGGTGCATCAC
Organism: Allium sativum; assembly: GCA_030737875.1. Classification (NCBI taxonomy): domain Eukaryota; kingdom Viridiplantae; phylum Streptophyta; class Magnoliopsida; order Asparagales; family Amaryllidaceae; genus Allium; species Allium sativum. The sequence goes on from CM060918.1 coordinate 1,055,315,208, forward strand.
TAGCTACAAATTGTATTGGAAGGAGCACAAGCTCATGAGGCCATAAAACTTTGTTTTAGAAATAATAGTGGAGAATTTTATTTTGAATTTAGTAGCCATTATTTTCATTATCTGAAGCTTGCCAATACAAAGGGGAAGGCTTTGCGTCCTATATTTATAGTATAAAGTTACTTCATTGTTGAGCAGTAGATGTGGAGTACGCATCATAAGATTGTACTACTTTTAGTCCACGTGAAATTCTTAGAGTAGGGTAGCACTGAGATTGGATTATATACTTTGCCATAAAGTTTGCTTTGCTATGAAGTTTACTTTATCTTGAAGTTTAGTCTTGCAGTGTATTTATTTCACTTGACAGTACACTGCTGTTTTCGTGATGTCTTCATTTGTGAGGATTTTGTTTTAAACTAGCTGTACATGTTATAGCTTAAAGTAGCTATACAAGTTGGTACACTTTTTCATTAATGGTTAAACAAGCTTTGCTCTAATGCGTGTAAAAATGGTAGCATCTTACGCGTTATAGGGGGTTTGTTACCATGAGTTAAACCCTACTGTTAACTTACAGTATTAACCGGTGTTCAGTTTTTAATTTGTTTAAGACACTTCGGCTATAGTTGGTTTTAACGCAAATCGGCATATAGAAGACGATATATTTAATTGTTGGTTATAATACCAAATAAACTTACTAAAGATTGTATTTTCCATGTTTGGTTTCGCATAGAATGACCGCGCTTACTCATTGGGGACGCTAGTGAAGATTACACAAGACTGTTTTGCAAATATTATAATTAATATATTCAACCGTCGTTTAAATAATATATTCGTTGTTCTGATTCAATTTTAAACTGAATTAAATATCTTATACTATCCAATTTACACAATGTTACCAATTCAACTTATTTCCGACCATTTCGAAAATAAAATTTATTACTCCACTATTTATTTTAATTAAATATTCCACTTAGTTTGATTGAAATCATTAAATTGCCAAATTACTATTCAAACAATTTAATAAATTAATTATTTAAATCATTAAAAATATGGGACATTACATATATTAGCTGAATCGAGATACCGAACTTCAAAAAACTGATGAACCTTTTCCTAAAACATAAAAAAATTTAAATGGATCTCCTTTTTTTGCGCCCATCATTCACAATGTAATTTGTGTCATTTATTTGTTTAAGAACAATAGGATTGACTCTCTTGAGCCTGTCTTATGTAATGGAATTTGATTGTTATGCTTGCAGATTGAGTGCAAGTGCATCCTCTTTTCAAGCTACTTCTGTTCCATGTATAACAACCCAGAAAATCAGAACCAATTTAAAATTTTTATTTTGGCAATTTTAATGAATAATGAACAATTAAAATGATTTATTTTAAATAATAACGACTAGAAATTTATTTTGAATAGAATTAGAATGTATATACTTATTTGAATCGAAGTTATAATTTAAATATTTATTCTAATTATAAAAGGAATTGGAAATGGCGCGGTAGTTTTAAAATTCAATTTCAAATTTCAAATGAATGTACAGGATTCAAAATAAACCGGATTTTAGTGAAACCAGAAATATTTGAATCTGTTTGAAAATATCTTTCCAACGAATCTGAAAAATTGAAATTTCATAACGGGAATAAAAAGTTATGCCCAGTTGAAAATTCAGAATAGTCGCTATGGAAATATAGCCATTAAAAATGGAGATTTTGCAAATGGCCTCTGTTTTCAACATTATTGCTTAACTCCAATTGTAACGTCCCAGATTTTTGAACGTTGATTACGAATATTCAAATCTGTTTAAATATTAATTTGGCGATATTAGCAGATTTTATATCGAATTTATTTTACAAAATCGAGTTCAAAAATATATAATTTATAATATTAAAACGAGCTCGAAAACGATGCGGCAGTTCGTAATTTTCGATCTGAATTTTAATTGATTATACAGAATCCGTTTTAAGTCGAAATTCTGTGAAACAAGAAACATTTAAATCGATTTGATTATGTTTTTCTAATAAAAGAGTAAAATCATGATTTCATCGTGTAGATGGTAAGATATGCCTAGATTAAAATTTCTAATAGTCGCTATAGAATCGTTCATCGACCGTAACGGTTTATTTGATATATCTGCATACTGTATTCGAATCTGGACAGGATTCTTTTGAGACGTGGTTATAATTTAATTTTTAGAATTTTACTGTAATTTTTAATAAATTAAATATGCAGCTTTTTATTTGAAGTATTTTGCACCCTGTATCAGTATTTCGGGGTTTCACAATATAAGTTAACCTACTGATATTATTATATTTCTGGGATAGTGACACCTCGCTGGACACGACTATATTTTTATTTCTGTCCATAGGGGTCTGTATGTAAACAGAGTATTATATGACGGGGTACGCAAAACTTCATATACTCTACAAATATGAACTACCCTTTTCTCTGCGAATTTGAAACATGAACGTAAAATGAAACAAGAGGCCATCGTTAACATGGGTACTATATTTGTATTTAATCAATAAATATTTCCCCTATTTTTAGTGATGCCTTGCATCCCAATCTGTCTATAAACCGTGCTGCTCAAGCCATGTTCTTTCCGTGCCTGTCAAGAAGCTACTTCCTTGCTTTTCAAGGTACCAAATAAATATTATTTTCTAGTTGCGTGGTCTCCACACCTTCTCCTCTTATATATACGCTGCTACTCCTTTTCTTCCAAAAAACAAAACTCTTCTCTTCCATTCTTGTTTCAGTAAAAAGAAAACAAACCAAATGTCTTTATAATAACGCAAGCCCTGTTTATATTTACTAAAAAAAATATACTACGTTTACATATCGAGGCATTAGACACAGATGCAGTCGTTAGTGGGAAGAAGTCGGGGGTCGAGGAGGGTCCGTATGGGTTTCGTCGAAGATTCGCAGTCGAGGTTCATCACGTAATGGTAGTACATGAGCCCTTGGATTCTAAAACAAAGGCAGCAGCTCGTGGGGGTACTTGTGTACGGTGCAGTTCAGCGGTGAAGTGGCGCTGGGATGGCGAACGTTGCAGGCACGGCTTGGTTGGAAGCAGGGGATGAAGTAGTGTTGCGGTTTTTTTTTGGATGAGGCACGTATAATATTTGGATGGAGATGCGGAAGTATTTGAAGCTGGGGTCTAAGGAGCATGAAGGGGGAGTCTTGCATGCAGTATGAAGGAGAGAGTAATTGTACGTGGTGAAAAGGTTCAGAAAGTATACCGTTTGGTGGGGGAAAGAACTTGAAGGAGGAGGATGTGAAAACGTAGAAGAAAGTAAATAAAAGAAGGGAAGAATGGAAGGGGATGAACGGTTTGGTATGGGAAGAAGTGTGGGAGGGCTGCTAGCTAGAACGAAGGGGCGGTATTGGTACTGGACGTGAGGGAAACGCTGGGCTCAAAAGGGTAGGAAGAAATATAGAAGAAGGGATCTTAACAGTGGAAGTAAACAGGAGCGGTGAAGAAGACAATGAACAGTGGGAAGGAAGTGAACAGAGCAATGGTAATATTTATATTGCATCTAATGAATAAGCGTTAAGTTAATAAGATATAAATAATTAGTTAACGGTAGTAGCGTGTGTCTCGAATGAGCCTAAACTGCTTAACCGTGACTTTGCCCAGTATAACCATTTTTAAATATGCCAAAATTTTGATTTGAAGATGCCTAAGTATGTTTTGGATAGGTCCTAATACCAGCTATATATATATATATATATATATATATATTATAAAGAAAGGAAGGGTTAATTTATATAATGCGCCAGACCATATATAACATGCAACTGGTAGTTAAAACTGTTAAGAACACAAGTTACTATATTATATACTTTAATTAATCATAACAATGCAAAATTTGTCTGGACAGACGTAAAAAAATAATAATGGTTTAGTTTAACGTTTAGATGTGCCTCTACACTTCCAGTGTAACTAATCAACATTGAATGTAACCTAAGTAAGAATTAAAGTAATACAATTTTTTTTTAATAACACTATTTGTGTAGGTATATAGCAATTAAATTTATGACAGTGTCATACTGCACAGAATCATATCAAATTAGGAGCGTTGGACCCATATCAAAGGGCGTATGACTTTGAAATTGAAACGGACGAAGTTGAACGCAGTTGGAAGCTGGTAGAACAAACCGTTTTGATGCAGAGTAGAATCAAGGTGAGTTCAACTCACTCAGTTTACCCCGTTTATATTTTATATAAACCGGGTTCTCTTTTATTTGTGTGTGCTAATGGTTGATATTTGATGACGGTTGTATGTATGCTGAATATTGTAATATTCATTGATTAAATTAAGCGTTTGTTTAATTTAATCAAATTAAATCGTTATTTTAGACGATCAAATCCCAAACAAGGTAACTTACCTTGCTGGTTACGTTTATAATAATAAAAACGTACTAAATAAATAATTGAATGCTTGATTGAATGTTATAAATTTTTTGTTGATTGTTATTGGTTGAACTGTATTGTTGTGTTAAAAATTGAGGTAATCCATTTTGATGCAGGGAAGGACAGGTTGGATGGATCCAACCGGATTCCTCAAATATATTGTGTATTTATATAAACTGTTAATCTGATTGATTGTTGATTGCTGAAACCAAATTCAACACTTTTTTGATATAAGCCAATGGGTGATATTGGTTGGGAAATTATCGGCAGATGGCCTGTAAATAAATCGTTTTATAGAAATTGATTTATCGTCACATAAATCAATAGGAAGGAAGTTATAAATTTGTTTTATAACAAAAGTTAGTTTTGAAATATATTTTATATAGATTATTTTAAATAAAGTTATGAAAGTAAATAAATAATTATTATTTTCTTGTAATTATAAAACGAGTATATAAAGCGAGATTTGTCGGTTAAGAAGTTTTGTAAACCAGTGAGCAGTGATTAGCGAAATAGTTAAGAGTTGAATTAATTGTTTTCAATAAACAATTAAATGAGATTGACTAATTTAATTAGATTGTTAATGGAATCAAATGTAATTTATTTAAAATAATTTTATTTATTTATTTAAAAGAAATGACTAAGTGAAAATGGTTAATAGAGTAATTTTGTTTGGGATAACCAAGTCGACGACTTGCACGATGATTAATTTTTATAAACCATTATTGGATTATTAATTATTATTTAAGTAAGGTATCATTTTAAATAACCTTTATAAGAAAGATTAATAATTTTATTGAAGTAAACTAGTTGACATAAAGAATGTTAGACCACTAACAAGGAGTTGAAACATAAACGGTATTTTAAAAGTATAGTATGAATATGAATTCACAAAGTGTCTCGATAGATGAGAATTAAAAATATAATAGTGGTTTCTAATGAAACCCAGTTGTTTTGATATATCGAACTCAAATTTCTACAAAAAGAACAATATTAACTTCTACAGTGAAAAATGTTTAAGAGAAACCGAGTTGAAAGAAATGGTAATAAAGGGGTTTAGCTGAGCAAGACCTTGTTTTGAATTAAAAAGGTTTCTTTTAAAAAGTTTAACTCATATCTTTTTGAGTTAGAATTTTGACTTATTCCCTGAAAGGAATTTTATAAAAGGAAAGTTTTAAAACGAGATTAACTAAGTTGGAATCGAATAGAAACCTTGGTGGATTGAACTGGGTTATAAAATGAGAATCTAACGATAAAAACATAAAGATGAATATTTTTAATATGAAAGGAGTTTATTGGAATAAAACTAAGATATATAATTATTTAAAAGAAGGATTCTGAAAATAGATAGAAGTGTTGAAATATTTTTTGAATAAGATTTCGTTTATAATCTGATATATTTTCCGAAGATAGGAGTGGTATCGACTTAAGGTCTGAGAGGTAAATAAAATACCACAACTTGTAACGACTTCATGATTATCCAAGGATGATGTTAGTCTATAAAAAAATGGTGAAGGATATTATAAATTAAATTCGAAAAGCTATAAGACTTAATTTCGAAATAAGAATTAAAAAGCGGGATTCCAAGTATTGGATGATGTAGAAGTTTTTAATTAACAACTGATTGATTAAATGCCCAAATGATGCTGTATACTGAACTAGTAAATCCATTTTATTTTCATGGACGTATGGATGTTTATTTTGATAGTTAAATCACCAACTATCAAAATCTGTCTAAAAGCGTTGTTGGTACGGAAAGACTGGAATCAAATTTATATTCGAAAACCATTCCGACCAGCTAATTCGTAAATCATTGAAGTTATCAAAAGAAGGGAGAGATGGAGCTTTGAAGACCGTGGATCATCATAAGCAGAAGGATTACTTGTCGAATATTCTTTGGCTAGCTACCAGAGGTATCCTGACATGATTCGGTCGTGGTTGGGATGTTGCGGGTTACAAGGACTTCTCGCTACTGATCCTTTGGACGTAGTAGGAGGGTGCCTTCGGTTCATCCTGTTCCTGGATGACTTCTATGGACGACGTGAATGGTGGCCAAATGTTTCAAAAGTCGATTATAACCTCAAGCCTCATCAACCGGGAAATGACAAAAATCGGGCAGGCAGCATGGCTTTGTGGGTCGCTCCAATTAGGGTGTATAATCACCTATCTAGAGAACTTCCTTTTACTTCTTTAATCTATCGATGCTGTCCCTTTTCGGGAAACAGTTGCCGATCCCAACCGTCGGTGATATACATTGGATACACTCAAGCGAAATGAGTGGTCGGTCATGTGTGGGCCAGGTTGCAAGACGTTCTTGTTGAATCTAGTGTATTCGCCTCTAGAGATACACTATCGGCAGGTAGTCCCATACCTTGTCATAGTCGGAATCCAATCTCCAATAAGCGCCTGCGGTTTTGATTGTATACTATATATGTGGAGCATGAGATGCAAGCGTTCCACTAGATTGTTATTTAATTGTATTTAGACACTATTATAATACCAGAATAAGATATTATTTCAAAACTGTTTTGGGTTATAGTAAGGAAAAAACCGTCCGTGTTTATGTGTGGGTTGGTCTTACTATTATCCTTTTCTTTCAAATGATTTTGGACTTTAAAATCAATATGGATGTTATACAAACTTAGTGGGTTTCTCACTCTGGTTCACCAGATTGACCCGGTGTTTGTAATGCTCGGGTTAGCCCGGGTTACAGGTTCAGGTCATTGGATAATACAGAGTTTAGAAGACGTGCTGGAGGAGTTCAGACATATGGTTTTTATCTAGTATATTCCGCTGTATGATGTATATGAGGACAGGTTGTTATAACTGTCCAAGTGTGTTGATGTACTCTGATATTGTAAGTATTTTACAAGCTCTCAATAAAAGTTATTTCTATATTATATTTTGTTCCGCTGCGATATGAGACTCTGTATGGTATTGTTTCTTTTTCTTCTTCTTCTATTCTAATATTTCTTTCTTTCTTATCTCGTCCTCTAAATTCTTTCTATTGGTATTTGGGTTTCCAGTACAATTTGGGTTGGATTGGTGTGATTTCATCAGCTCAAAAGGTACCGGAAATCCAGGTCACTACAGTTGGTATCAGAGCTATTCGTTTAGTAATAACCTTGGCTCTGTGGCGTAACTCAATAATGATGGGGTTAGTAATACCCTAGATTGAGTTTGAGTGTATATCTGAGAGCACGTATTTGTAATTTATTATAAAATTATTTTTATATAGTTTTACTCGGATTATATTTTTGTATAAATACATTTTTCTCAAATGATTATAATATGGATTTGTTTGAATAACTTGAATTAGAATTCAAATTTGAATATTGAACTGCAATAGATTTATATAATAAAAAGATTTCACTTGTGAAATCAAGTAAATGATAATAAAATGGAAATTAATCCAATATTAATCAATTGATATTGATAGATGTTAAACCAAAGAAAACGCAGACCAGTAAGTATCAGTGTTAAACTTAAGCAAATGATTTGGTTGCTTGTTGTTTGGATTTTGGATTGGTTGAATAAAATTCATCAAACAGTTTGAATGAAGTGGAATTGAGTTCAAGTATAGTGAATTAGGAAAAACCTCGTTTATGAAATGAACAGGATTATTTTACCTTGTATTGGTCACTGGCATTGTGAGTTAAGATAAGTGCAGATATCATACGGCTATGGAGATTGGCTTGATTTCTGAGATTGGAAGTTCATACGAAGAGCAGTTGGTTGGTTTGTTGTGAAATTGAAATTGAGTTGCCCGACAAAAAGGTAAACCTTAAAATAATGATTGGAGTTATTGATTTATACCCCTGAGTTGGGTAGCCATTTGGCTTTTGGTTTTCTTTTGGGGAAGTTGAGCCCAGAGTGGCATTTGTAGTTGTTGTGATCGAGCCGTGCAGTGGAGGTGCTGGCGAATTTTTTTGGAACATTTAAAGAGTTTGAATTTGTTTTGGTAATAATTATTTTAAAATAATCGTGTTCGGAACATTCTTCTTACCTTGTAATTTCGGGGACGAAATTCTTTTAGAGGGGGAAGAATGCAACGTCCCAGATTTTTGAACGTTGATTACAAATATTTAAATCTGTTTAAATATTAATTTGGCGATATTAGCAGATTTTATATCGAATTTATTTTATAAAATCGAGTTCAAAAATATATAATTTATAATATAATTAAAACGAGCTCGAAAGCGACGCGGTATTTCGTAATTTTCGTTCTGAACTTTAATTGATTATACATAATCCGTTTAAAGTCGGAATTCTGTGAAACAAGAAACATTTGAACCGATTTGATTATATTTTTCTAATAAAAGAGTAAAATCGTGATTTCATCGTCTAGATGGTAAGATATGCCTAGATTAAAATTTCCAATAGTCGCTATAGAATAGTTCATCGACCATAACGGTTTATTTGATATATCTGCATACTGGATTCGAATCTGGACAAGATTATTTTGAGACGTAGTTATAATTTAATTTTTAGAATTTTACTGTAATTTTTAATAAATTAAATATGCAGCTTTTTATTTGAAGTATTTTGCACACTGTATCAGTATTTCGAGGTTTCACAATATAAGTTAACCTACCGATATTATTATATTTCTGGGATAGTGACACCTCGCTGGACACGACTATATTTTTATTTCTGTCCATAGGGGTATGTATGTAAACAGAGTATTATATGACGGGGTACGCAAAACTTCATATACTATACAAATATGAACTACCCTTTTCTCTGCGAATTTGAAGCATGAACGTAAAATGAAACAAGAGGCCATCGTTAACATGGGTACTATATTTGTGTTTAATCAATAAATATTTCCCCCATTTTTAGTGATGCCTTGCGTCCCAATCTGTCTATAAACCGTGCTGCTCAAGCCATGTTCTTTCCGTGCCTGTCAAGCAGCTACTTCCTTGCTTTTCAAGGTACCAAATAAATATTATTTTCTAGTTGCGTGGTCTCCACACCTTCTCCTCTTATATACACACTGCTACTCCATTTCTTCCAAAAAAACAAAACTCTTCTCTTCCATTCTCGTTTCAGTAAAAAGAAAACAAACCAAATGTCTTTATAATAACGCAAGCCCTGTTTATATTTACTAAAAAAAATACTACGTTTACATATCGAGGCATCAGACACGGATGCAGTCGTTAGTGGGAAGAAGTCGGAGGTCGAGGAGGGTCTGTATGGGTTTTGTCGGAGATTCGGAGTCGAGGTTCATCACGTAATGGTAGTACGTGAGCCCTTGGATTCCGAAACAAAGGCAGTAGCTCGTGGGGGTACTCATGTACAGTGCAGTTCAGCGGTGAAGTGGCGCTGGGATGGTGAACGTTGCAGGCACGACTTGGTAAGAAGCAGGGGATGAAGTAGTATTGCAGTTTTTTTTTATTTGGATGAAGCACGTAAAATATTTGGATGGAGATGCGAAGTATTTGAAGCTGGGGTCTAAGGAGCGTGAAGGGGGAGTCTTGCATGCAGTATGAAGGAGAGAGTAATTGTTCGTGGTGAAAAGGTTCAGAAAGTATACCGTTTGGTGGGGGAAAGAACATGAAGGAGGAGGATGTGAAAACGTAGAAGAAAGTAAATGAAAGAAGGGAAGAATGGAAGGGGATAGACGGTTTGGTATGGGAAGAAGTGTGGGAGGGCTGCTAGCTAGAACGAAGGGGCGGTATTGGTACTGGACGTAAGGGAAACGCTGGGCTCAAAAGGGTAGGAAGAAATATAGAAGAAGGGATCTTAACAGTGGAAGTAAACAGGAGCGGTGCTGAAGACAATGAACAGTGGGAAGGAAGTGAACAGAGCAATGGTAATATTTATATTGGATCTAATGAATAAGTGTTAAGTTAATAAGATATAAATAATTAGTTAACGGTAGTAGCGTGTGTCTCGAATGAGCCTAAACTGCTTAACCGTGACTTTGCCCAGCATAACCATTTTTAAATATGCCAAAATTTTGATTTGAAGATGCCGAAGTATGTTTTGGATAGGTCCTAATACCAGCTATATATATATTATAAAGAAAGGAAGGGTTAATTTATATAATGCGCCAGACCATATATAACATGCAACTGGTAGTTAAAACTGTTAAGAACACAAGTTACTATATTATATATTTTAATTAATCATAACAATGCAAAATTTGTCTGGACAGATGTAAAAAAAAATAACGGTTTAGTTTAACGTTTAGATGTACCTCTACACTTCCAGTGTAACTAATCAACATTGAATGTAACCTAAGTAAGAATTAAAGTAATACAATATTTTTTTATAACACTATTTGTATAGGTATATAGCAATTAAATTTATGACAGTGTCATACTGCACAGAATCATATCAAATTAGAAGCGTTGGACCCATATCAAAGGGCGTATGACTTTGAAATTGAAACGGACGAAGTTGAACACAGTTGGAAGCTAGTAGAACAAACCGTTTTGATGCAGAGTAGATTCAAGGTGAGTTCAACTCACTCAGTTTACCCCGTTTATATTTTATATAAACCGGATTCTCTTTTATTTTTGTGTGCTAATGGTTGATATTTGATGACGGTTGTATGTATGCTGAATATTTTAATATTCATTGATTAAATTAAGCGTTTGTTTAATTTAATCAAATTAAATCGTTATTTTAGACAATTAAATCCCAAAAAAGGTAACTTACCTTACTGGTTACGTTTATAATAATAAAAACATACTAAATAAATAATTGAATGCTTGATTGAATGTTATAAATTTTTTGTTGACTGTTATTGGTTGAACTGTATTGTTGTGTTAAAAATTGAGGTAATCCATTTTGATGCAGGGAAGGACAGGTTGGAGGGATCCAACCGGATTCCTCAAATATATTGTGTATTTATATAAACTGTTAATCTGATTGATTGTTGATTGCTGAAACCAAATTCAACACTTGTTTGATATAAGCCAATGGGTGATATTGGTTGGGAAATTATCGGCAGATGGCCTGTAAATAAATCGTTTTATAGAAATTGATTTATCGTCACGTAAATCAATAGGAAGGAAGTTATAAATTTGTTTTATAACAAAAGTTAGTTTTGAAATCTATTTTATATAGATTATTTTTAATAAAGTTATGAAAGTAAATAAATAATTATTATTTTCTTGTAATTATAAAACGAGTATATAAAGCGAGATTTGTCGGTTAAGAAGTTTTGTAAACCAGTGAGCAGTGATTAGCGAAATAATTAAGAGTTGAATTAATTGTTTTCAATAAACAATTAAATGAGATTAACTAATTTAATTAGATTGTTAATGAAATCAAATGTAATTTATTTAAAATAATTTTATTTATTTATTTAAAAGAAATGACTAAGTGAAAATGGTTAATAGAGTAATTTTGTTTGGGATAACCAAGTCGACGACTTGCACGAGGATTAATTTTTATAAACCATTATTGGACTGTTAATTATTATTTAAGTAAGGTATCATTTTAAATAACCTTTATAAGAAAGATTAATTATTTTATTGAAGTAAACTAGTTGACATAAAGAATGTTAGACCACTAACAATGAGTTGAAACATAAACGGTATTTTAAAAGTATAGTATGAATATGAATTCCGAAAGTGTCTCGATAGATGAGAATTAAAAATATAATAGTGGTTTCTAATGAAACCCAGTTGTTTTGATATATCGAACTCAAATTTCTATAAAAAGAACAATATTAACTTCTACAATGAAAATGTTTAAGAGAATCTGAGTTGAAAGAAATGGTAATAAAGGGGTTTAGCTGAGCAAGACCTTGTTTTGAATTAAAAAGGTTTCTTTTGAAAAGTTTAACTCATATCTTTTTGAGTTAGAATTTTGACTTATTCCCTGAAAGGAATTTTATAAAAGGAAAGTTTTAAAACGAGATTAACTAAGTTGGAATCGAATAGAAACCTTGGTGGATTGAACTTGGTTATAAAATGAGAATCTAACGATAAAAACCTAAAGATGAATATTTTTAATATGAAAGGAGTTTATTGGAATAAAACTAAGATATACAGTTATTTAAAAGAAGGATTCTGAAAATAGATAGAAGTGTTGAAATATTATTTGAATAAGATTTCGTTTATAAACTGATATATTTTCCGAAGATAGGAGTGGTATCGACTTAAGGTCTGAGAGGTAAATAAAATACCACAACTTTTAACGACTTCATGATTATCCAAGGATGATGTTAGTCTATAAAAAAAATGGTGAAGGATATTATAAATTAAATTCGAAAAGCTATAAGACTTAATTTCGAAATAAGAATTAAAAAGCGGGATTCCAAGTATTAGAAGATGTAGAAGTTTTTATTTAACAACTGATTAATTAAATGCCCAAATGATGCTGTATACTGAACTAGTAAATCCATTTTATTTTCATGGATGTATGGATGTTTATTTTGCTAGTTAAATCACCAACTATCAAAATCTATCTAAAAGCGTTGTTGGTACGGAAAGACTGGAATCAAATTTATATTCGAAAACCATTCCGACCAGCAAATTCGTAAATCGTTGAAGATATCAAAAGATGGGCGAGATGGAGCTTTGAAGACCGTGGATCTTCATAAGCAGAAGGATTACTTGTCGAATATTCTCTGGCTAGCTACCAGAGGTATCCTGATGTGATTCGGTCGTGGTTGGGATGTTGCGGGTTACAAGGACTTCTCGCTACTGATCCTTTGGATGTAGTAGGAGGGTTCCTTCGGTACATCCTGTTCCTGGATATCTTGTATGGACAACGTGAATGGTGGCCAGATGTTTCAAAAGTCGATTATAACCTCAAGCCTCATCAACCGGGAAATGACAAAAATCGGGCAGGCGGCATGGCTATGTGGGTCGCTCCCATTAGGTTGTATAATCACCTATCTAGAGAACTTCCTTTTACTTCTGTAATCTATCGATGTTGCCCCTTTTCGGGAAACGGTTGCTGATCCCAACCGTTGGTGATATACATTCGATACACTCAAGCGAAATGAGTGGTCGGTCATGTGTGGGCCGGGTTGCAAGACATTCTTGTTGAATCCAGTTTATTCGCCTTTAGAGATACACTATCGGCAGGTGGTCCCATACCTTGTCAAAGTCGGAATCCAATCTCCAATAAGTGCCTGCGATTTTGATTGTATACTATATATATGGAGCGTGAGATGCAAGCGTTCCACTAGATTGTTATTTAATTGTATTTAGACACTATTATAATATCAGAATAGATATGATTTCAAAACTGTTTTGGGTTATAGTAGGTAAAAACCGTGCGTGTTTATGTGTGGGCTGGTCTTACTATTATACTTTTCTTTCAAATGATTTTGGACTTTAAAATCGTTATGGATGTTATACCAACTTAGTGGGTTTCTCACTCTGTTTCACCAGACTAACCCTGTGTTTGTAATGCTCGGGTTAGCCCGAGTTACAGGTTCAGGTCATTGGATAATACAGAGTTTAGAAGACGTGCTGGAGGAGTTCAGACGTATGGTTTTTATCTAGTATATTCCGCTATATGATGTATATGAGGACAGGTTGTTATAACTGTCCAAGTGTGTTGATGTACTCTGATATTGTAAGTATTTTACAAGCTCTCAATAAAAGTTATTTCTATATTATATTTTGTTCCGCTGCGATATGAGACTCTGTATGGTATTGTTTCTTCTTCTTCTTCTTCTATTCTAATATTTCTTTCTTTCTTATTTCATCCTCTAAATTCTTTCTATTGGCATTTGGTTTTCCAGTACAATTTGGGTTGGATTGGTGTGATTTGATCAGCTCAAAAGGTACCGGAAATCCAGGTCGCTAAAGTTGGTATCAGAGCTATTGGTTCAGTAATAACCTTGGCTCTATGGCGTAACTCAATAGAGATGGGGTTAGTAATACCCTAGATTGAGTTTGAGTGCATATCTGAGAGCGCGTATTTGTAATTTATTATAAAATTATTTTTATATAGTTTTACTCGGATTATATTTTTGTATAAATACATTTTTCTCAAATGATTATAATATGGATTTGTTTGAATAACTTGAATTAGAATTCAAATTTGAATATTGAACTGCAATAGATTTATATAATAAAAAGATTTCACTTGTGAAATCAAGTAAATGATAATTGAATGGAAATTAATCCAACATTAATCAATTGATATTGATAGATGTTAAACCAAAGAAAACGCAGACCAGTAAGTATCAGTGTTAAACATAAGCAAATGATTTGGTTGCTTGTTGTTTGGATTTTGGATTGGTTGAATAAAATTCATCAAACAGTTTGAATGAAGTAGAATTGAGTTCAAGTATTGTGAATTAGGAAAAACCTCGTTTATGAAATGAACAGGATTGTTTTACCTTGTATTTGTCACTGGCATTGTGAGTTGAGATAAGTGCAGATATCATACGGCTATGGAGATTGGCTTGATTTCTGAGATTGGAAGTTCATACGAAGAGCAGTTAGTTGGTTTGTTGCGAAATTGAAATTGAGTTGCCCAACAAAAAGGTAAACCTTAAAATATTGATTGGAGTTATTGATTTATACCCCTGAGTTGGGTAGCCATTTGGCTTTTGGTTTTCTTTTGGGGAAGTTGAGCCCGTAGTGGCATTTGTAGTTGTTGTGATCGAGCCGTGCAGTGGAGGTGCTGGCGAATTTTTTTGGAACATTTAAAGAGTTTGAATATGTTTTGGTAATAATTATTTTAAAATAATCGTGTTCGGAACATTCTTCTTACCTTGTAATTTCGGGGACGAAATTCTTTTAAGGGGGGAAGAATGTAATGTCCCAGATTTTAGAACATTGATTACGAATATTTAAATCTGTTTAAATATTAATTTGGTGATATTAGCAGATTTTATATCGAATTTATTTTATAAAATCGAGTTCAAAAATATATAATTTATAATATAATTAAAACGAGCTCGAAAGCGACGCGGTAGTTCGTAATTTTCGATCTGAACTTTAATTGATTATACAGAATCCGTTTTAAGTCGGAATTCTGTGAAACAAGAAACATTTGAACCGGTTTGATTATATTTTTCTAATAAAAGTGTAAAATCGTAATTTCATCGTGTAGATGGTAAGATATGCATAGATTAAAATTTCCAATAGTCGCTATAGAATCGTTCATCGACCGTAACGGTTTATTTGATATATCTGCATACTGGATTCGAATCTGGACAAGATTCCTTTGAGACGTAGTTATAATTTAATTTTTAGAATTTTACTGTAATTTTTAATAAATTAAATATGCATCTTTTTATTTGTAGTATTTTGCACCCTGTATCAGTATTTCGGGGTTTCACAATATAAGTTAACCTACCGATATTATTATATTTCTGGGATAGTGACACCTCGCTGGACACGACTATATTTTTATTTCTGTCCATAGGGGTCTGTATGTAAAAAAAATATTATATGATGGGGTACACTAAACTTCATATACTATAAAAATATGAACTACCCTTTTCTCTGCGAATTTGAAACATGAACGTAAAATGAAACAAGAGGCCATCGTTAACATGGGTATTATATTTGTATTTAATCAATAAATATTTCCCCCATTTTTTATGATGCCATGCGTCCCAATCTGTCTATAAACCATGCTGCTCAAGCCATGTTCTTTCCGTGCCTGTCAAGCAGCTACTTCCGTGCTTTTCAAGGTACCAAATAAATATTATTTCCCAGTTGCGTGGTCTCCACACCTTCTCCTCTTATATATACGCTGCTACTCCTTTTCTTCCAAAAAACAAAACTCTTCTCTTCCATTCTCGTTTCAGTAAAAAGAAAACAAACCAAATGTCTTCATAATAACGCAAGCCCTGTTTATATTTACTAAAAAAAAATATACTGCGTTTACATATCGAGGCATCGGACACGGATGCAGTCGTTAGTGGGAAGAAGTCGGAGGTCAAGGAGGGTCTGTATGGGGTTCGTCAGTGATTCGGAGTCGAGGTTCATCACGTAATGGTAGTACGTGAGCCCTTGGAATCCGAAACAAAGGCAGCAACTCGTGGGGGTACTCGTGTACGGTGCAGTTCAGCGGTGAAGTGGTGCTGGGATGGCGAACGTTGCAGGCACGGCTTGGTTGGAAGCAGGGGATGAAGTAGTGTTGCGGTTTTTTTTTATTTGGATGAAGAACATATAATATTTGGATGGAGATGCGGAAGTATTTGAAGATGGGGTCTAAGGAGCGTGAAGGGGGAGTCTTGCATGCAGTGTGAAGGAGAGAGTAATTGTACGTGGTGAAAAGGTTCAAAAAGTATACCGTTCGGTGGGGGAAAGAACTTGAAGGAGGAGGACGTGAAAACGAAGAAGAAAGTAAATAATAGAAGGAAGAATGGAAGGGGATGGACGGTTTGATATGGGAAGAAGTGTGGGAGGGCTGCTAGCTAGAACGAAGGGGCGGTATTGGTACTGGACGTGAGGGAAACGCTGGGCTCAAAAGGGTAAGAAGAAATATAGAAGAAGGGATCTTAACAGTGGAAGTAAACAGGAGCGGTGTTGAAGACAATGAACAGTGGGAAGGAAGTGAACAGAGCAATGGTAATATTTATATTGGATCTAATGAATAAGCGTTAGGTTAGTGAGATATAAATATTTAGTTAACGGTAGTAGCGTGTGTCTCGAATGAGCCTAAACTGCTTAACCGTGACTTTGCCCAGCATAACCATTTTTAAATATGCCAATATTTTGATTTGAAGATGCCTAAGTATGTTTTGGATAAGTCATAATACCAGCTATATATATTATAAACAAAGGAAGGGTTGATTTATATAATGCGCCAGACCATATATAACATGCAACTGGTTGTTAAAATTGTTAAGAACACAAGTTACTATATTATATACTTTAATTAATCATAACAATGCAAAATTAGTCTGGACAGACGTAAAGAAAAGAAAAATAACGGTTTAGTTTAACGTTTAGATGTGCCTATACACTTCCAGTGTAACTAATCAACATTGAATGTAACCTAAGTAAGAATTAAAGTAATACAATATTTTTTTTATAACACTATTTGTATAGGTATATAGCAATTAAATTTATGACAGTGTCATACTGCACAGAATCATATCAAATTAGAAGCGTTGGACCCATATCAAAGGGCGTATGACTTTGAAATTGAAACAGACAAAGTTGAACGTAGTTGGAAGCTGGTAGAACAAACCGTTTTGATGCAGAGTAGATTCAAGGTGAGTTCAACTCACTCAGTTTACCCCGTTTATATTTTATATAAACCGGATTCTCTTTTATTTTTGTGTGCTAATGGTTGATATTTGATGACGGTTGTATGTATGCTGAATATTTTAGTATTCATTGATTAAATTAAGCGTTTGTTTAATTTAATCAAATTAAATCGTTATTTTAGACGATTAAATCCCAAAAAAGGTAACTTACCTTACTGGTTACGCTTATAATAATAAAAACATACTAAATAAATAATTGAATGCTTGATTGAATGTTATAAGTTTTTTGTTGACTGTTATAAAAACATACTAAGTAATACATTTTTTTTAATAACACTATTTGTATAGGTATATAGCAATTAAATTTATGACAGTGTCATACTACACAGAATCATATCAAATCAGGAGCGTTGGACCCATATCAAAGGGCGTATGACTTTGAAATTGAAACGGACGAAGTTGAACGCAGTTGGAAGCTGGTAGAACAAACCATTTTGATGCAGAGTAGATTCAAGGTGAGTTCAACTCACTCAGTTTACTCCGTTTATAATTTATATAAACCAGGTTCTCTTTTATTTGTGTGGGCTAATGGTTGATATTTGGTGACGGTTGTACGTATGCTGAGTATTTTAATATTCATTGATTAAATTAAGCGTGTGTTTAATTTAATCAAATTAAATCGTTATTTTAGACGATTAAATCCCAAACAAGGTAACTTACCTTGCTGGTTACGTTTATAAAAATAAAAATGTATTAAATAAACAATTGAATGTTATAAATTATTTGTTGACTGTTATTGGTTGAACTGTATTGTTGTGTTAAAAATTGAGGTAATCCATTTTGATGCAGGGAAGGACAGGTTGGAGGGATCCAACCGGATTTCTCAAACATATTGTGTATTTATATAAACTGTTAATCTGATTGATTGTTGATTGCTGAAACCAAATTCAACACTTGTTTGATATAAGCCAATGGGTGATATTGGTTGGGAAATTATCGGCAGATGGCCTGTAAATAAATCGTTTTATAGAAATTGATTTATCGCCACGTAAATCAATAGGAAGGAAGTTATAAATTTGTTTTATAACAAAAGTTAGTTTTGAAATCTATTTTATATAGATTATTTTAAATAAAGTTATGAAAGTAAATAAATAATTATTTTTTTCTTGTAATTATAAAATGAGTATATAAAGCGAGATTTGTCGGTTAAGAAGTTTTGTAAACCAGTGAGCAGTGATTAGCGAAATAGTTAAGAGTTGAATTAATTGTTTTCAATAAATAATTAAATGAGATTGACTAATTTAATTAGATTGTTAATGGAATCAAATGAAATTATTTAAAATAATTTTATTTATTTATTTAAAAGAAATGACTAAGTGAAAATGGTTAATAGAGTAATTTTGTTTGGGATAACCAAGTCGACGACTTGCACGAGGATTAATTTTTATAAACCATTATTGGATCGTTAATTATTATTGGAGTAATGTATCATTTTAAATAACCTTTATAAGAAAGATTAATTATTTTATTGAAGCAAACTAATTGACATAAAGAATGTTAGACCATTGACGAGGAGTTGAAACGTAAATGGTATTTTAAAAGTATAGTATGAATATGAATTCCCAAAGTGTCTCGATAGATGAGATTTAGAAATATATTAGTGGTTTCTAATGAAACCCAGTTGTTTTGATATATCGAACTCAAATTTCTATAAAAAGAATAATATTAACTTCTACAGTGAAAAATGTTTAAGAGAAACCGAGTTGAAAGAAATGGTAATAAAGGTGTTTAGCTGAGCAAGACCTTGTTTTGAATTAAAAAAGGTTTCTTTTAATAAGTTTAACTCATATATTTATGAGTTAGAATTTTGACTTATTCCCTGAAAGGAATTTTACAAAAGGAAAGTTTTAAAACGAGATTAACTAAGTTGGAATCGAATAGAAACCTTGGTGGATTGAACTGGGTTATAAAATGAGAATCTAACGATAAAAACCTAAAGATGAATATTTTTAATATGAAAGGAGTTTATTGGAATAAAACTAAGATATACAGTTATTTAAAAGAAGGATTTTAAAAATAGATAGAAGTGTTGAAATATTATTTGAATAAGATTCCGTTTATAAACTGATATATTTTCCGAAGATAAGAGTGTTGTCGACTCAAGGTCTGAGAGCTAAATAAAATACCCCAACTTGTAACAACTTCATGATTATCCAAGGATGATGTTAGTCTATAAAAAAAATGGTGAAGGATATTATAAATTAAATTCGAAAAGCTATAAGACTTAATTTCGAAATAAGAATTAAAAAGCGGGATTCCAAGAATTGCAAGATGTAGAAGTTTTTAATTAACAACTGATTAATTAAATGCCCAAATGATGTTGTGTACTGAACTAGTAAATCCACTTTATTTTCATGGATGTATGGATGTTTATTTTGATAGTTAAATCACCGACTATCAAAATCTGTCTAAAAGCGTTGTTGGTACGGAAAGACCAGGATCGAATTTATATTCAAAAACCATTCCGACCAGCAAATTCGTATATCGTTGAAGATATCAAAAGACGGCCGAGATGGAGCTTTGAAAACCGTGGATCTTCATAAGCAGAAGGATTACTTGCCGAATATTCTCTGGCTAGCTACCAGAGGTATCCTGACGTGATTCGGTCGTGGTCGGGATGTTGCGGGTGACAAGGACTTCTCACTACTGATCGTTTGGATGCCGTAGGAGGGTGCCTTCGGTTCATCCTATTCTTGGATGACTTGTATGGACGACGTGAATGGTGTCCAGATGTTTCAAAAGTCGATTATAACCTCAAGCCTCATCAACCGAGAAATGACAAAAATCGGGCAGGCAGCATGGCTACGTGGGTCGCTCCCATTAGGGTGTATAATCACCTATCTAGAGAACTTCCTTTTACTTCTTTAATCTATCGATGCTGTCCCTTTTCGGGAAACGGTTGCTGATCCCAACCGTTGGTGATATACATTCGATACACTCAAGGGAAATGAGTGGTCGGTCATGTGTGGGCTGGGTTGCAAGACATTCTTGTTGAATCCAGTGTATTCGCCTCTAGAGATACACTATCGGCAGGTGGTCCCATACCTTGTCATAGTCGGAATCCAATCTCCAATAAGCGCCTACGATTTTGATTGTATACTATATATATGGAGCATGAGATGCAAGCGTTCCACTAGATTGTTATTTAATTGTATTTAGACACTATTATAATATCAGAATAAGATATGATTTCAAAACTGTTTTGGGTTATAATAAGGTAAAAACCGTCTGTGTTTATGTGTGGGCTGGTCTTACTATTATCCTTTTCTTTCAAATGATTTTGGACTTTAAAATCAATATGGATGTTATACAAACTTAGTGGGTTTCTCACTCTGGTTCACCAGACTGACCCGGTGTTTGTAATGCTCGGGTTATCCCGGGTTACAGGTTCAGGTCATTGGATAATACAGAGTTTAGAAGACGTGCTGGAGGAGTTCAGACGTATGGTTTTTATCTAGTATATTCCGATGTGTGATGTATATGAGGATAGGTTGTTATAACTGTCCAAGTGTGTTGATGTACTCTGATATTATAAGTATTTTACAAGATCTCAATAAAAGTTATTTCTATATTATATTTTGTTCCGCTGCGATATGAGACTCTGTATGGTATTGTTTCTTCTTCTTCTTCTTCTTCTATTCTAATATTTCTTTCTTATCTCATCCTCTAAATTCTTTCTATTGGCATATGGGTTTCCAGTACAATTTGGGTTAGATTGGTGTGATTTGATCAGCTCAAAAGGTACCGGAAATTCGGGTCGCTACACCAATTTTCATAATTATTGGAATCAATATGTGAGCATGGCAAAAGAAAACGTGTTTTGACAGTTTTAGTCAAATTGGATCGACCAGAAAATGGCCATTTTTCAAACTATCTCCAAATTTGACGAAATTAGTTTTGTTAGGACTGTATTGTCAATACGAAGCTAGAAATAAATTTTTTGGAATTTTTGGGGTCCGTATGTGGTCCCTGTAAATTGAAATGTGCGTTCAAATTCAATATATAGATTTATATTTTGATTTTAACGGAAACTGATCGACACAGTCAAATAGGCTTACAGGACATATCCCATTGTGTTCGGAATGAGGGTAATTAGTTAGGGGCGACAGTCATTGGGTCTCGTTTGGAGTTCAAAAGAAAAGTCAACCTTCTTGCAGAATTAAATAAAATAAATATATATAATTTCTTTTCACTTAAATCCCTCCTCTCTCTCTCTCTTCTGTTTCAAATTGAACAGCAAAAAAAAGAGAGAGAGAGAGAGAGAGAAACCGCGATGCCCCATCGGAACCCCGCCTCCATCCTCCTCCAGGCGCCACGCGCCGCCACAACCCCCTTCTTAACCTGTATAAAATAAAACTTATTAAATCTATCACTTATATTTTTTAAATAAATAACCCAGTTTTACCATTAAACATAAATCGCATACAACTTAACAACAAATTAAATACTCAGTGTTACAAACATAGCCAATATAAAGTGAATATGGAACCAAACAAAAACATTAACTCTAACAAGTTCAACTTGAAATCCAAAACCCATGCAATAATAATTCAAAAACACAAACTAGGTAGGATAGAACTTGAAACTTAGTCAACCTCTTCGATCTTAGGACTTGCACTACCACCAGAAGGAGCATGGACGTCCTTATCCATTCCTCCATGACACATCTTCACAATTAATGGATTACACAAGCTCTACAGCTCCTTCATCTTGTCATCAAGCTCATCATCCCCATCCAAATGGCTATCATCCAACCACTAAACCGCCTCATATATCGCCTCCTCTATCTTCTTCCTATCGTTAGCAGCCAACTGGTTGCGACTTATCTACAACAATATGACAAGTCAAAATATATTTGTGATTTATACTAGATATTTCACTGACAATCAGATGTTTCTCTCAATCATTACTCTTACATGAAGACTACCTTTTCGGAAGATCGATATATCATGAACATTCATATTTGAACGCCGGTGCAAAATAAAAGTTTCCAGCCACATTATTGGCATCTAAGAATCCAAATATATTGCATCCTTCACCATCTTAATCTTTCATTCTTTATAGAGAACCGTCCCTCGTGTAATGAATTTAATAAATAACTTTTTACTACGTTATATACCAAATAGGCAGTTAGTTGTTAACAATATTATTCTAAATTCATCTTTGTGGATGTCCAATAGACAGTATTATTACTGCCATTTTATCAAGTGTGAAAACTCCGATTGAAAGAACAGCGGTTTTTTTTTTTTTTACTGACATTTTCACACATAAAGAGTAATCTCTGTTGAAATTTATGTCTTATTTTAGACAAAATTTCATGGCTTTCCATTTCTGAGTTGCCATTTGATATTTTAGATATTATTAATTTTGGCATATCATAAGAACCTGGTCAATTAAGTCTGGGTTTGACATCCCCCAACTTTTTTAAAAGGAGCTATAACAAAAACTAGGGAGAATAGCCAACAAGACAAAATATGAGTAAACATCCATTTGTATCCTTGGTTAGACCCGTAGATTTCTTTTCCCCAAGTTGCATATATAGATGGAATAATTAAAGAACTCTGATTTCATAATCATAGAAGCGGAAGTGTGGAGGGGGTTGGAGTTTTCGGGAAATCTCTAAAAGAACAATTTCACAACAATAGATGCATAAGAACAATATACCAAGTAGTCAATGTCAGTCTACAAAAAACTGCATCGGGGGTACTAGAAGTACTATGGCTACTAGGATATATCCTGTGATTGAAACTTCCATAGTCAAATATAATTAGCAACTAAACGAAGCAGATATGTACAATGTGGAGATTCATGTACCTAAGTTCCACCAAGTCCATCTTGCCTGGGTTAAATAACGTTACCACCTGCATCTATGCATCTCTTAATTATATCATGCCACTGTGACAAAAAATGAAACTACTTTCATTGTACTTGTACATTTTCGTTATACATACGATTTGAATGGAGGGTTGATGGCCTATGTTGGCATATTGTATTCTACTCATGTGGTCAGTGCAGAGTACATATTATCTAGAAACTTGAGTATAGTTTGGACATAACACAAACCACATCTAGATGTTCTTCTCCATTAATATCCACGGCATCAAGACAGACCATGGAACAGGCAAGTGCAGGGGAGGTGGCGTTAAGCTGCAAGTTCATATGTACTATGCTATAAGAATCAAATTAACAATAATTTAGCAAACATTCATGACATATAATGAGAAACTTAAATGTACAAAATTTATATAACCAGTAAATGGAAGAAAAAAAACAATAACAAAAACCAACTTCAAAGAAATGTATTCATTCCCAAGTTTCCATTAAAAATGTGAACTTTTGAATAAACTGAACGGTCAAATTGTGATTACATTTGTATGAAGCCGCTCTACTCTAGAAGTATCAACAATGAGCTTTGTTTCTCGTATTACTAAGAAATCGAGATTAGATGGAAACGAGGGAAAATACAATCTAAAGAGGGAGAAGGCCGAGGGTGAAATCAAAAATTCAATCAATCCAGTATATAACCAATTTTCTATGAACAAGTTGCAGAAACAAGAGAAACGGGTCTGAATGATTAAATAAAATAAAAAATTAATGACTGACCTGTAATAATAAAAAAATCCATGCTTTTGAATGACAAATTTTGGTTCCATTGCCTCATTATCCAATATGTTTAGCTGTCGTGTAACTATATGGTAGGATTACTCTCCCCTACAACTTAGAAGACAAAGAAAACTGGGTTCTCAGTATAAAAAAGTGTGCATCAGTCTATAACATAAGCACATTCAAAGGAAATTATTCCACTATATATGGTCAATTCTATTATATGGAAATTATAACAATATTTTCCATGATCTTAGCTTCCAAAATTGAAGCGATTGTTCTATTAAATGATACAACATTTGTTTTGACAAATTCAAACAGATACAATGTACCATTGTTCAGAATATAACAGTTGCAGGTAGAGAAATATATTAAGTATAGTTCAACTGCTTATTGCATTCCGTAAACAATAACAAGTACTTGGGATGTAAAGATTATAAAAATCTAGTATAAGGAGATTTCAACTCACATGCAGTAAATTCTGCTGGTGCGTTCATGTCTTCTGAACTAGCATTACCTCTGTCTAAAATGAAAATAAGAGTATAAAACCGAGTGCAAAATACATAAGAGGAAGTTTTTGCTTTCAGTAATGAATAATGTTACATTCACTGCTAGCAGAAGCATATGCAGATCGATCTGATCTAGCTTGCTGATTTGAGAAGGGCTGGAAACAAAATCACATACTATGTAATATGAACAACATTTATATAAAAAACAGAGAAAGTAAACGACTAATGAATAATACAGGGGCTGTATATGCATGGAAGAATCTTACACACAACTTTAGTTATAAATATAATGATTAATAGAACACAAGGATGGGAGACAATGTTGATACATCATTTACTAATTATAATAGAATAAAAAGGGAACACGGTTGTCTTCTTTTTAATATAATATATGTTATTAGCTCTTAAAATATATGGAGATTAAAACTAATTAGGATCTTGGTTATATAAATTATGTCAGCAAATAGTAGGATCATTTAGAGGAAAGAAATATGCAAACCTCTTACTTTCGCATCTTATATAATTACAATTTTGTTAAATAAATTTCTACAAAAACTAAGAAATATGTTCAAGTACTACATATATATTGTATCCGTATCTTTATTGTAATAAGTCAAATGATATATGTGCATGCTATTTAGTATTCAATTTGTTTATTGTAATAAGTCAAATGATAAAACTAAGAGTAGATTTGTTTTTTAATAGTTACACATGTACCAATGCTGAAAATGTATATTTTCGTACTTCTAAGTCAAATGCTATTTAGGGGAACATGCTGATAGTGGACTATAATATTATTTTGTCATATAATTTGTTTTACATTAGAGAATTGGTATTCATCGAGCATGCTTTGAAAACACTTTCTTTTGTAATAAGCTTACATGACCTTTGTTAGTTTGACACATTTGTTTGATAATCTCAGTTTCTTTGCATTTGAACTATTAACCTATCATGTGCTTTTTACCTCATGCACGATGCTTTATCATTTTTTCGATGGTACAAAAGTAATTTGATTGTTTGTAAATATCTGAAAATAAATATTGTTGGCCTTAAGAGAAATATAGAAGTTTTACAACGAAATTTTGCTTGGGATCACTGATTGTAGAGGAAGAACATTCTTCATGTTATCATAATCCATAATGTAGACTTAACGCTGGTTCTAAAGCAACAGACTAAGAAAAAATGTGAACCACTTTCAACCTTGCAAAATAGTATAAGGGGAAATAGGTAGTTGACATGATATTATGTTTTTTATATTCTGAGTTCCTACGAAGCTTGCTCATTTCAAATAGAAAAAGAGATACAGAACCGTGCATGACATGAATGCTTTTTTAAAGCTTTTTCGGGAATTTCAAAATGAAGCCACTATGATATTAAATATAATATCATTGTATATGTCCACATATACAAGTCAATGAATGTGTGTATGTACATACTAAATTAACAACAATTGTATTTTGCTATTTCTAGAACAACGTCGGTGTTGAGTTTGAAAACAAATTGGCCCATATAAGCGTTTTTCAAAAATCTCACTGGTGTGAGATTCATGCTTCAAATTTTATTCTTTACTTTTACTCCCCGTTTTACATTTTCTTCCCTAATTCCTACGCCTGCATTTCCCACATTTCTTCTTCTAGGCGTACAAGGAGTGTATGATGTCGTATAAGCTATTTATTGTATGATTTTTTCTGGAACACATCATTTTTGCAGGTACGTACATGTTTTTCATGCATTATGTATTGTATATGCATCAAAACAATTTGATAATGGACAGTGCTAGGAAGCCTGAAAAAGAAAAATCAGAAATTTGCGGCTTCATCCGCAATTCACGGAGGAACATGCGTTTTATAATTTCCATTGTATTCGCACCATTCACTAATAAATCTGACAATTTGTCCGAAGTACTTTCGGGCCTTGTAGCATTTTTGTTTGACAATTGAGTTTGACTACTTTGTTCTCGAAATAATCCTCTATTCAACGCTGCACATATAGCCATTTTTTCTTATCAATCTGTGTTTTTTAACTCAAATGAAGTCACTTCAACTATAAAACTAACATTTCAACGCATATGGGAATACACGAAGAAATGTTGGTAATCTGTTAACTAGATTGAATATCTGAATGCCACATTTCCACACTTCCACAAGGTTAATAATGCTAAGATGTAATCACTACAATAATAAACAAGTTGAATTGTTGCTTCATTTACTAAATAAAACAAAGTGGAAGGGGTATTTATTTAGTTATCTCATGTTGTAAGTTTATTGCTGGGTTTGGGCATTATGTTGTATATTTATAATATATAACTTTGGAATAAAAATACAACTCAACATGCAAGAAGTTTTAAATAATGGTTATAAATTTAAAACTGATATTACACTGAAGGTTGGGCCATCATTCATATATTATATGCATTACAGTAATAAGAGAAATATCAGTACAGAGATTTCCTTAGTTTCTATATTGTTAAAATGTGAATTGTGTTCATTTTCATTTTCAGTTTGTACAGGAAATTAATATTCGTGCAAATTCCTAAATCAAGAACTGTGGACTGAAGTACTGAAAGAGTGTTGACAGAGAGATGTTTATTAATGATATCAAAAACATCATATATTCCAGGCATTATCCTCTATTATGTTTTCCCACTGTATTTGATTCTTTGTAGTATTCTTGTAAACTTATGGTAATTCACTCATAACATATTTCGCTAAATATCATGATTAATATTTGAAGTTTCTGGTCAAAGCTAAGCTAAGTTCTATAATTTTTCATTTTATGATTTGCATTGAAGGTTTGGTCATAGATTTGCAAGAAATATAAAAAATACTGTAGTATAGCCTCTTTCAAAAGATTATAGTTATATATACTTTTCGAGAACATATTGTTATGATTTTTTAATATATCCGCTCGTTATCATATAATGAAAATTTTCATACCATTGAGCAGAAAAATTCCTGCTTACATTAAGTAATAGATTTGCAATAATTTTAAGGTTCTTCTTTCTTAGAAGCGCAAACATATGAGGAGGCCCAAATTACCGCGAAAAATGCAAGGGCATGTTGCTTCCATTTCAAATATAAATTACTAAGTAAATCTATAAGTTTGTATTATATTTGTAAATGTAAGTCATATTCCCAGTTAGTATGACCGTCATTCCTTCGTTATCTTCTCATCGTGATTTATAGCATTCTATTTTTTAGCTTCTATTTCATGCTTTGACTGTGCAATCTCGCCTTCCGCTAGCTCTTTTTTCAATTAACTTTTGCTCACACTATCGAAACAACACTGACATCAATCGATTATGCACTCTGCCCGTGTGCGAAGCAGGAGCCACTCACTAGTATAATCATGATAAAACGATGAGCTGATATGTATTGTATAATACGTATCATTCGTATGGTTACCGAGTTGGGCACAAAAAAGAAGTCTGCTAAGACAGTCAGTATTTTGTATAATACGTATCATTCATATGGTTACCGAGCTGGGCACAAAAAAGAAGTCTACTAAGACAGTCAATATTTTCTCAAGGGAAAATTCCATGAAGAATATTATAGTATGTGAGTAGAGTATACAACCGAACCGAACAATTTAGTTTAAGTACAATGTAGTCAAGATTGTTTTAAATATACCCATAGACAGTGGTGGAGCTAGACTTCGATTTTAGATAGGGCGGGGAGTTGAATATTTCCAACAGACTAATTTAGATAGAGCAAAGCCTTTTGAAACTATAACTTTTATAAAGGAATTGCAAATTTTAAGCTAGGGCTTGTGCCCTAGCTGGCCACGCACTGGCTCCTGCCTGCCCGTAGAAAGATGAAGCTAAAGACTAATTTTTATACAAGGTCTCCCTAGGTGAATAGGAGTTCAAAATTTCCAAACTGGGCCCAAAATTTTAAAAATAACAGTTATCACTTTATGATGAAATTTAAGTCGTTGATCTCATCATGTTTAATGCATTTGGTTTTTTTCCTTTGTACCATACATTTTTACTATATTATCAATTTTGCAGCAAGGGTTTGAAGCTTTCAGCATTCGTCAGTAAAAAATATGCTCAGCTAATTAATTTAAACACTGCCAACACTTTGTCATATTTAAATGGTACATTTCAAGGATCCTTTATATCTATCGATTTGCACGTCTATATGTCACTGTGTGCTTTGGCGCATCCCATAATTTATTACTAAACCAATTGTCTGTCACAAATTAAAACTTCAAAGCTTTTCTTATTTTCTTAGAGGCTAACACATAACTTATGTTTTACTCCCACATATGTTCTACCATTTAATTTAAGTGGACCGTATCTCCATGCAAGAATTGGGTACATCTATAATCCAACGTAAAAATGCTAAAAAGCGAAGACTTATAAACGATTGTTTCTGTACAAGAAATGTTTTTGATTTCTTATTAAGTGGAGAACAACATGTTTTCCTGTGAAATGACCAATTATATTATACGGATAATTACTTTCAATAAAAACATTCATATAACAAAGCTCTTGAAACTTGAATTATATTCTAAAAGCTTTAGGCTTTATCACGGCAGAAGTTCAATTGCCATGCGGAAATAGAGCCCCCTAGTATTATCATCAAGGTAAACTCAATAACTTATACACAATATTGCATCATTAAAGCTGGCTACAGGTTCGGTTTGTGAACTCTAAATCCAAAAAAATTACGCTATTGGACACAGAATTAAACTGTCTTCATCTAAACAATGTCTAATTTCAAAAAAAAAATCCACATAGAAATATCAACAAACAGTTTATGCGCATCCAAAATTTACAAAGGGAAACCATATCAGAAACGATCCAGGTAACAACAACAAGTGAAAGAGAAGAAGGAAGATAAGGAAGAAGGATCTCAGTCTGACTCAAAGCGACCCATACAAATCCAGGCAGCTCCAATTTGTTGGTATGTATGTATGCGCTGCCATTTTGTCCCTCTCATCCTCATTCAAATTGAAGATTATAACTAATAAATTTGCGAAAAATATACAATAAAATTAGCAGTACCTCTCATTCTCATTCAAATTGAAGAGTAGCAAAATCGGTTGTTGATGGCAGGAGCGACTACGGTGATTTTGCTATTCTTGATTTAGCAGGATATGGATTTTTTCTGTTCAACGTTGAGATTAGGGATTTTGTGAACTAAAATTTTGTTTGCTGGGCGATGAAGGTATAAAAGAAGTTGTTTTGTGAAGAAGAGGGGAATCCTTATTTTTAGTTCCCGCACAAAGAATTTTATGTCCCGCCTTTTTCATTGAATAGAGTTTTGTTCACGGATTTATTTCTTAGCGTTGGAGACCATTTGCTTGAAAGCTTTCGGAGTGAATAGTGGAAAACGCTATTCAATATTGCTATCAAAACCCTATTTTGTTGTAGTGGAAGATCGCCGATCTTCAACCACCGTCTTCAATATCTTCGACTTTTAGTCGGCGTATCAGTTATTCAAAATGGGTTAAACACGTTCTTTCCGAATAACTCGCGTATCTTATAATCAAGTGCTATAAAAACACATCATACACATCATTCCATTCCAGAATATTCTTTTATTCAAATATTTACATCTTTAGGGAAAGATTCCCATTAATTTTATCAAAGATAAGTTCAGTTAAAATTATTCTTTAATCTTCCTTTGGATATCATTTTCAAAAGATTTTATTTTATTTTATACTTCCACAACTTACCCAAATTAAGGTTTGTTAACTAGTCGAGATATCGAGCCTTAACGAAGTAACCATTTATCTATTAATCCCAATCCCAACCTATTCATCTCATGGAGCAAAACTGGTAGAACACCATATCTAACACCCACGGTGTTATCAGTAAATTTAATTACCATTTCACGTTCAAATCTAATTAAAGATTTAACTATCGCTGGGAATAAAACTAGTGGTACTCCATTATGATGACCGC
The DNA here is from genome assembly GCA_030737875.1 of Allium sativum. Taxonomy (NCBI): domain Eukaryota; kingdom Viridiplantae; phylum Streptophyta; class Magnoliopsida; order Asparagales; family Amaryllidaceae; genus Allium; species Allium sativum. The sequence continues at coordinate 1,055,345,850 of CM060918.1, forward strand.
CCCAACCCCCGCACTATACAAGAGGAATAATGCACTGAAAGGTGTTCCAGGAAACTATGGGCGTTCATCAAGGTATGATACATAAGCGGAACCTGTCGTGAACTCACAGCGCAAGGATAAAATATAATAGAACATATACAAAAGGTAGTGATATTGAAGCGGATAACACTAAACTTTCATGACAAATAGAAAGTATTTCCCATACACGTGGATAACAACAATAATGTTTGTACAATTTGCCTCACTACAACACTCATAGAAATAGCACACAATGAAAACAAATACTAGACAGTAATAAAACTGGTATGTGAGCCTCCTTCTCGCCATCAATCAATATCATCGTCCTCACTAAAACATCACCTGTCACCTGGTACTCAGTCTTCCCATCCACAATCGGATGAACAACCCAAGGTAATAAGAGGGAAACATAAAACCATGTGTCAGACAATAGTCTTAGTGAGTGATAAAACAGCTAACAAACTTCATCAATAAAGTTTATGAAAATGGGTAAATAATCAACTAATCTACCCAGCTCCAGAGAAGAACTCTCAATTGCCTTCCCCACTACATGACAGTGATACCCTTTACAATCCATATACCGAAAGGAATAACAATTCGGTCATGGCAATTAAAGCATCCATCAATATATGGCAAAGCAACTCAGTCATGATCACAACATGCATTCAAACGTCCATGACTGACTATGGCTATCACCGCCAACCTTACTTTGGAAATTTCAATATCGTGTGACTGGCTAACCACTTGCCATCAACTGTCAAGGACCATACACGACGCCCCGGTTCTAACAAAACTGCACACGCTATCCTCAACACGTGTTACACGCTATACCCAACACGTGTCTAGGCCATACATGACACCCAGGGCCCTCGACCTACAATTGGTCTTCAATTGTACCCTTGCTTTGAGTTCTCTAGAACCTACGACAACGAAAATTCCTTGGCCTTCGCATCCTTAGTCGTTATCAATTACGACTATTAATCATCTCAGAACACTTTAGAGCAATTACTTCACACGAACTCAATACACCCTTGAGTTGTCATACCATTCGTTGTTCTACATCGATCAACAAACACTTTTCAACACTTCAAAACTTCCCAATTGAATTTAATTTGAAGTCACATCATCACCGGAAAATTCCGATCAGAAATGTCTGGCCAGAAATGGCCAAAATGGCTGATTAGAAATGGCTGACCAGAAATGGCTAACCCACTTTATGCCGACCCAACTTTAGGCCGACCCAACTTTATGCGGACCTAACTTAATGCCGACCCACTTTTTGCCGACCCAACTTTTAGCCTAACCCAACTTAGTGCTGACCCAACTTTAGCCCGAATGAACTTTATGCCGACCCAACTTAGTGTTGACCTAAGTTTGTGTCGACCCAACTGCATGCCTACCCAACTTTAGGCCGACCCAACTTTATGCTGACCCAACTTTATGCCGACCCAACTTGACTTGTTCCCCAAGACATGATTTGAGACCGATTGACCCAACTATAGCCGACCCAAAACCTGCATATTGTAATTCAACTTTGATTTCATCCAAAACTTCGCCAAACGACAAATCCGACGAAACCAACTCATCTAATTCATCAAATATGGACACAAACATGGTATGAAACCATCATCAACATGAATACAACGATTTTCACCAAAATTATGCAAATCACTCCAAATCATGGAAAAATGATCATAAGAACCAAACTATAGATCTATCTTGCATAAGCATATGAAATATCATGGAAATTACCTATCTAAACTTACTAAATCATATCATAAGGTGATTCATATGAAAAACAGACTTAATATGGCATAGATCTATGGGAAATGAATGAATATGATGAAAAAAATAATCAGATAGTCATACACTTCACTGAATCCATGTGAGTGACGTAAATCACTCACCGATTCTAAAATACAAGCTAAAATGATAGAGTTATGAATCCATACAGCGAGCAATTCGAACCAAACTCCTTCATCCGATGAATTTTCCCTTGAAATGGTATAGATATAGCCTCCAATGGTGTAGATCTATGATTTCCCTCCTCGGATTATGATTTTTAATGGTAGAAAGGTGTTAGAGGAAGAAGGAGCACAAGGTCACCAAATGAGGTAATCGAAAACTAAACCCTTTCCCATATCGCTCACCCCCTATTTATACCCTTCCACTAGCCCACTAATGGGTCTTCCCCAAATCAGCCCATTAGGCTACCAAAACCTGAACAGCCAACTGAAAACTTCAAAATAGCAATTTCTCCCAAACTGCTGAGCCAAATCTTTAATGTGACCACTCTATGGAAAGGCAAACATCAATTCCTTTCCAATGGCATAAGTCTCGCCCTCTGATTTGAACCGAGTCAAAAGTTATTCCCAGTACAAGACTAACAGGGGAAAAATGGTCACAGACAAAATCGGTAAAAATTATGGACATGTCTCACATCCCCATAAGAAACATCTTAAAAGATGAGAGTGATCCAACCCTTAGGGAATAAAATAAAAATATTTTACGATCCTCTGATACGTAAAATGCGGGCTCTTACATTTTCCCCCATTTAGAATTTCACCCCCAAAATTCCAAGAAATCACAATAGTTCTGCATGCCTATCATCCATGAGAAGCCAATTCTATCTTTCAAACTAGTAACCATCAAGCACTGCATTAGTAGCCTTATCCTAGCACGTGGAATTCTATCAAATAGCAATAAGATACAATGATATAACGATGACATGATATCAAAGGGTCCTACCAACGAAGAGTTTTGGATGATCTCTGAATACTCTATTCATAAGATCCACGAAATACGGTGGCGCGTTAGTCAACTCGAATAGCATCACCAACCATTCGAAGAAACCAGATAGTGTCCTAAAAGTAGTCTTTGGTACACTGTCCTTCACCACCCTCAACTGGTGAAACACTATTGCCAAATCCATCTGAGAAAACACTTTTTCTTTGTGAAACTGATCGAACAAGTCATCTATCCTCGGCAACGGATACTTGTTGTTCTTAGTCACCTTGTTCAGCTCACGATAGTCCACACACTATCTTAACGAGACATCTCGCTTGGTTGCAAACACGACCAGTGCACCCCATTCAGAAACACTTCTCCGAATGAACACCTTTCTTAGAAGGTCTCGAACTTCAACCTCCAATTCTCGTTGTTCTTTAGGTGCCATCCGCCTAGGAGGCTAACGATTGGTCTAACACCCTAGACCAAATCGATCCTAAACTCGATCTCTCGATGCGGAGGCAACCCTTTGACCTCGTCAAAGACAACCTCATACTCATTAGCGATCAGCACAGATGACAAGTCTTCTTGTGGAATCACAAGAAAATATAGATAGCTAACGAAGACACCCTCTTCGCGCTTACACCTTATCAACACCGTTCACCCTTCCACATCCCCGACTCTCACCTCTAGCTTCTCGCAATTCACCATTGCCACATACCTCATGAGCCAATCCATGCACAAGAAGATCTCAAACCCAGCGAAGTTAAGAACAAAGCAATCACACACAAAAGGGCAACCATGACTTGACAACACTAGACCACGGCACAACATGGACGAACCCCCAACTGGATTAGTCACGATCAATGGTCTATCACATATCTCGGGTTCCAAACCCAAGCGACACACAAGCTCATTGCAAACGAAAGAATGCGATGCTCCAGTATAAAAAAAAACTCGAACTGAAACACCATGAACAAAAAGATTACCTAGCACCATGTCACCCATTCCTTTCTCCTCCGCTGTAGGAGATCTCAAAGAAGACGGCACTACCCCTAAAACATAAGCCTTAACCACTTGGTTCCCTTGAGCTGATTTTGGACAATCTTTCTTCTCATGTCCCGGCCTCCCACACATGAAGCACTTCTTTTCAGCTTTATGATTCTTGCATTCACTAGCAAAATGGCCCTTCTCCCAATAATTGAAGCAAGTCACTTCTCCCTTCCGCTTCTTTTGGCCATCCTTTCCTTTCTGTTGTTGTTGCTTCCTTTTCTTGTTATTGCCACCGTGTTGTGGTCTCTACTCCTCTTTAGCTGCGACAATAGACATCTTCTTAGGAAAAAGACTTTCATGCCTCAAAGCTTTCTCGATGATCTTCTCAAAGCTGTCATCGAGGTGATCCACAAGCTGATTCCCAGGATATTCATCCAATCCCAAGACAAACTTCTATTTCTTTTGATAAGGAGTATCCACATTTGAACGAGCATACTTTGACAAAACCTCGAAGTCAGAAATATAGTCAAGAACTGGGCGACCATTCTGTTTAAGGTCCATGAATCCCTTGAATAGACAGACTTCTGCATGGTGAAAATAAATTTTTCTTCGAACTTAGCTTGGAACAATTCCCATGAAATATCCTCTTTTGGAGTCTCAAGTGTGATAGAGTTCCACCAGTCCATTGCTCTTCCCACTAACTGCCTTGATGCAAGTTTCCTCTTTGTTGCATCATCAATGCCCAAGTCCATGAAGATCCTAACACAAGTATCCAACCATCTTTGAACCTCTTCAACTGGTTCTATGCCTTTGAATTGTTTTCCTCCCAATAAAGAAAAATATTTGCATAGCTTTGCAAATTCTACAGCTCTGGGCACTGGAACTCCAACATCAACGTAGCCTCCACTAGAGCGGGAACCCTTTTCATGATCGCTGCCGCCATGGCCTCGAACATGGCTGGGTAGTCTGGTTCGCCACCATTTCCCCCTCTAGTATTTTCTCCCCTAAAAACGTGTCTTGATGGTCGTCTACTCATTCTAAATCAGCAATTTAGAATAATTAGCCACTTCCAAGAAAAATTGCTAAAGGAAAACAACCGTTACTACTATATATGGTATATATAGTAAGCATCCAACTGAAATCTACAAGTACGTCTCTCATACGTGATTACGTCTTAGAACTTTGGCTAAAATCGTTAACCTAAGCTCTGATACCAAATGTGAAGACCACCCACAGCACCCGCACTATACAAGAGGAATAATGCGCTGAAAGGTGTGCCAGGAAGCTATGGATGATCATCAAGGTATGATACATAAGCGGAACCTGTCGTGAACTCGCAGTGCAAGGATAAATTATAATAGAACATATGGAACAGGTAGTGATAGTGAAGCAGAAAACACTAAACTTTCATTACAACTGGAAAGTATTTCCCATACACGTGGATAACAACAATAGTGTTTGTAAAATTTGCCTCACTACAACACTCAGAGAAATAGCAAACAGCGGAAACAAATACTAGATAGTAATAAAACTTGTACGTGAGCCTCCTTCTCTCCATCGATCAACATCATCGTCCTCACTAAAACATCACCTATCACCTGCTACTCAATCTTCTCATCCACAACCGGATGAACAGCCCAAGGTAATAAGTGGGAAACATAAAACTTTGAGTCAGACAACGGTCTTAGTGAGCGTTAAAACAGCTAACAAACTTCATCAATAAAGTATATGAGAATGGGTAAATAATCAACTAATCTACCCAGCTCCAGAGAAGTACTCTCAACTGCCTTCCCCACTACATGACAGTGATAGCCTTTACAAACCATATACCCAAAGGAATAACAATTCAGTCCTGGCAATTAAAGCATCCGTTCACATATGGCAAAGCAACTCAATCATGATTACAACATGCATTCAAACGTCCATTACTGACTCTGACTATCACCGTCAACCTTGCTTTGGAAATTTCGTTATCGTATGATTGGCTAACCACATGCCGTCAACTGTCGAGGACCATACACGATGCCCTAGTTCTAGCAAAACAACACACATTATCCTCAACATGAGTTACACGCTATACCGAACACGCGGCTAGGCCATACACGACGCCCAGGGTACTCGACCTATAATTGGTCTTCAATTGTACCCCTGCTTTGAGTCCGCTAGAACCTACGACAACGAAAATTCATTGGCCTTGACATCTCTAGTCATTATCAATTATGACTATTAATCAGCTCAGAACACTTTAGAGCAATCACTTCACATGAACTCAATACACCCTTGAGTTGTCATACCATTCGTTGTTCTATGTCGATCAACGAACACTTTTCAACACTTCAAAACTTCCCAATTATTTTCACTTTGAAGTCACATCATCACCGTAAATGCCTGACCAGAAATGTCTGGCCAGAAATGGCCAAAATGGCTGATTAGAAATGGCTGACCAGAAATGGCCGACCCACTTTATGCCGACCCAACTTTAGGCCGACCCAACTTTATGCTGATCAACTTTAAGTCAACCCATTTTATACCGACCCAACTTTTAGCCCGACCCAACTTAGTGCTGCCCCAACTTTAGGCCGACCCAAATTATGCCGACCCAACTTAGTGCTGGCCGAAGTTTGTGCCGACCCAACTGTTTGTCGATCCAACTTTAGGCCGACCCAACTTGACTAGTTCCCCAAGACATGATTTGAGACTGACCGTCCAAACTATGGCCGACCAAAAACTTGCATATTGTAATTCAACTCCGATTTCATCCAAAACTTCACCAAACGACAAATCCGATGAAACCAACTCGCCCAATTCATCAAATATGGCCATAAGCATGGTATGAAACCATCATCAACATGAATACAACGATTTTCACCAAAATTATGCAAATCACCCCAAATCATGGAAAAATGATCATATGAACAAAACAATGGATCTAACTTGCATAAGCATATGAAATATCATGGAAATTACCTATCTAAAATTACTAAATCATATCATAGGGTCATTCATATGAAAAACGGACTTAATATGGCACAAATCTATGGGAAAATGATTGAATATGATGAAAAACATAATCAAACACTCATAGACTTCATTAAATCCATGTGAGAGATGTAAATCACTCGTCGATTCTCCAATACAAGCTAAAATGATAGAGTTATGAATCCGGACGGCGAGCAATTCGAACCAAACTCCTCGATCCGATGAATTCTCCCTTGAAATGATGTAGATCTAGTCTCCAATGGTGTAGATCTATGATTTCCCTCCTTGGATTATGATTTTTAATGGTGGAAAGGTGTTAGAGGAAGGAGCACAAAGCCACCAAATGAGGAAATGAAAAATTATACCTTTTCCCATATCCCTCACCCCCTATTTATACCCTTCCACTAGCCTACTAATGGGCCTTCCCCAAATCAGCCCATTAGGCTCCCAAAACCTGAACAACCAACAGTAAAACCTTAAAACATCGATTTCTCCCAAACCGCTAAGCCAAATCTTTAATGTAACCACTATACCGATAGGTAAACATCAATTTCTTTCCAATGGCACAGGTCTCACACTCTAATTCGACTTGAGTCAAAAGTTATGCCCTATACAAGACTGACAGGGGCAAAATGGTCACTGAAAAAATCGGTAAAAATTATGGACATGTCTCACATCCCCATAAGCAACATATTAAAAGATGAGATTGATCCATCCCTCAGGGAATAAAATAAAAATATTTTACGATCCTCCAATACATAAAATGCGGGCTGTTACATTCTCCCCGCCTTTAGAATTTCGCCCCCAAAATTTCAAGCAAACACAAGCAATCACAATAATTCTGCATGTCTATCATCCATGAGAAGCCAATTCTATCATTCAAACAAGTAACCATCAAGCCATGCAAACCATTTAAATATATATAATATATATTTCATCGATTTCCTTTTTTAAATGTATTTTATAAGTCGTTTATAAATTCATTTTAAAACGATTTCAACTTCATTTTCAATTCTAAATCAAAATTGAATATTCTATATCATTATAATATTAAAATGATAATATTTTCAAAATATCAGATTTTGAAATCAAAACTTTTCGATATTCATTATAAAATGAATAAAATCGATAGAAAATTCCATTCGAGTTAAAATGGCGTATATCTACTTAACTCGGCTTCATATATTTCAATATTTTCATGTCATTCCTAAATGGACATCAAAATCATACTTTGATTCATTACTGAATATTATTTTAAAATATTCGTTTATATTCTGAATTCGAATCAGACTCAATCAATTACCATATAATTTTATTTATATGGATTACATACATCGCATATGTTCAAAAATAGTGATAAACAACTATTAAACATTCAATTCACATCCAGAGTGCACTTTACATCTAAATAAGCATCAAATAATTAAATAATGCTTATAACAGTGTATCAATCAATCGGTTGACATACAGTCAAATCCAAGGGAGATGTGAATCAACTATCATCCCTTGACCCGTGTGGGGTTTCTACCAAGAACAATGAATTCAATTTATCACCGGTTAATAAATTTAACCAATTCTAAATATTTTTCTAATTAACCAATTTTCACTGTTTAAATTATAAATTGATATTTATAATTTAATTTCAACTACCACAATAATATTAACATTATTTTTTAATATGTTAATCATCACAATCACAACACAATGCAGTCAATTATATCATCCATGGTTTGCAAACAATAGTGAATGGGATCCTGTAGGCACCGTACAACATTTGTGATAATTAATACCAATAAAATTCAGTTCTGGCAATCACTACATTCAGTTATAAAATAAATATCTATACAAATATTTTAGTGAGAGAGTTCTCACATTGGTTTTCACTCCCTCGCTCTTTATTTGAGAATTATTTTAATAAAATTAAACGAGCATTCAATTTAAACAAAAACTACATTAGCTTCGTTTCCGTTCAGTCAGTTCCATGTTGTAGATCTCGTCTTCATGATTCCAACGAAACTAAAATCGTTCAGTTTTGTTTCTGTTTGGACAAGTTATGAAATTTTTTAAACATAAATTACATTATTAAACTAATTAATTACAATCAATTTAATTAATTCCTCTTAACCTTGATTAACCATTCTTCTTCCCCTATATTTCTGCTCCAAGCTCTGGTTTAAATCCATACCCTTGATGCCAACGACTCCAAATTGCCACCACGTTATTCCACCGTACCACGATCTGAGCGCACCCTCGCACCCCCTTCGCGCCACCTCCTATCGCCCAGAGTTCAGGGGAACTCGAAATCCTCACCACATCGGAGAACGGGTTCGAACGAGATAGGTTTAAGCACATAAATCGAGAGCTCCGTACCACAATTTCCGAACATAACCATTCAGGTTAGTGAGCTTGTTGAGTATAACAATTTTCACTTTGGAGATTTATCAATTCGATGATAGGATTGATCGGATTTCCAAAAGGAAATTTCAAAAATACTGGCCACTGATAGATTAGAGCCGGCACAGTCCTGAGGAGGTCTGAAGTTTAGTTATTTTAGGGTATTCGTTTATATATATACTATAATATACATTAATTATTTAATTCACAAATTGTTTGTTTATCGCTCCAAACTCCAAACGAATCCCAATCATTGTCACCCCTAGCCAAATACCCCCATTCTGGACACAATGGAATCTGTTTCATAAGGCAATTCGACTGTTTAGATCAGTTTTTATCAAAATTAAAATACAAATCAATATAACGTTCAATATTAAATTCCATCGTACATTTTAATTTACTGGGGCCACATACTAACTACAAAAATTATGAAAATTGAAATCTAGCTATGTTTTGATGATACGGTCCTAACAAAATTAATTTTATCGAATTTGAAGACAGTTTGAAAAATGGCCTTTTAACTTGCTTATTAATTTTACAACTGAAATTCAAAAGGTGTTTAAATTCATCACGCTCACATATTAATTCCAATTGACTTGAAATCTTAAACCTGGTAATAATTTGACATTCCAAATCCAGAAAAATTGGTTTCATTGAAAACGGAGGTCGTTTCTAAAATGTCTATTTTTAAGCGCTATATTGTTTGCGAACAAATTATGCAGTTGTAAACAACTGTAAAATCCGTTCGTCTTTCCTAAACAACAAGGATTGTTGTAGAGGGTGTCGAACTCTGGGACCAAATTATTTTATTAATAAATCCAATCAAGTTATCCCTAACTTTTGATTGGTGGAAAACAAAGAAAATAGCAGGAATTAAATAAAAGAGAGTTTTAACACTAAGTGAAAGCAATTAGGGGATAATGACATAGATCAGATTCATAATCATCAATAGCCAAAAGATTAACCAGATCTAATACATGTTTCTGTCACAAACATGAATCAACGATAATAGGTTTTTAGAAACAAATATGTAAATAACGACAAGCATAGCCTATGCAGGAGCTCAGCTCTACAACCATAGACTATCAGGACAGATTTACTAATTAATTTCTAAACCCCTAAAATTAGATCTAGATCTGATAAACGTTAGATCGAACACGAATATACCCTGTGAAGGAGCATAGCTCTTAAACGACACAGGATATTAAGGTTCAGATCTAACCCTTGGTTCAGCTCTAGATCTATATACATGAATTCCTCATCCTTTGGCTATGTGATTCATATTGAATCATACTATCAGCGTCATCACCCCCTAATCAAAGGGGATTAGCTAGACATAGCTAAAGAAGAAGAAAAACAGAAATTAAATAACAAGAACATAAATAAAACTAAAACTAAATAGAAAAGAGGAAGAAGAATGATTTTATTCCAAGAAGAGAATTACAGAATAAAACCCAATGTGTTTTTACATGAAGGAGATACAATCTATTTATAGTTGCATTGACAAAGACTATTAGGCAAATTCTACAATGTGGGACTAAAGAAATAGCCCAAATAACACTTAAGCCAGTGTGAACGCAGCTTTAGAGTGAGTGGTTTGGCGAATAGGCTAGTGTGAACGCAACATGAGTAAGAGGCCTTCCTAATGAGCTAATGTGAATGCAGTTTGAGTCTTTATTGAGCCAAATCTTCTTAACTGAAATATAATTGCAATCGTTCTTCAAGCTTCAAACTCTTCAAGCTTTAGCAATTTTAAATTTCACTCTTTTTAAGCAAATTCTTCATGCTTTATCCATCAAATGCTCTAAACCATGCTTCTTGTCAACAACTGAAAATACAGCTATAAATACAAAGTATCAATTATTTTAAAGGGAAAATAAGATAAATAAGCGGATAAAATATACACATTTATGTGTATATCAAATACCCCCACACTTATCTTTTTATTCGTCCTCGAATAAACTAAACTAAGATATGTCACACTTTCGTAGGAAACACGATTGCATTTAGCGTATGCAACAAGCCTTTAAACCCCTGGGTGTCCCCAGTAGGACGAGTGTTGTCTCGTGAGGGTTTTCAGCGGATACTACCCACAAAATCCAAAGCGTCTTATGTACGCAGATTAATCAAACAATATATTTAAAGTCTTTCACATTCCAAGGATTTCACTTAACTTCAATAATAACGGTTTAGTCCCAAATTGTCCGTCCCATTGTTGGTGCAAAAATGAATAAAAAATTTCAAGCTGAATCGTAATTCCTTGATAACACTGTAATTGTCTTGAAGGTTAAGAGCGTGGTGTCAACCAAAGTTCTACACATCGACAATGTGCACCCAATCATTTCTTTATTCTTTTTTTTTTTTTTGAGTAATTTTGCACCAATGTAACTGTAATGTATTGGATATGAGTTATGCATAGATGAAGGAAAATTTTGTAAGTTCTAAAAATATTCTAGATAAGAGGGCAAGTGTATTAGTTGAACTTCAAATTACAAAAGATAAAGTAATACTAAGGCACATATAGACATTTTGTTTCCTTTCATCTCCTCAACTACAATCCTTGCTTCTAAGTACGGTATGATGGATGTGGATGGAATGGAAATAGATGCTTCATGGTCAAGAATGATGAAGACTATTTTATTCAGAGAGACTCTCTCTTTATTTCATTTTTTTTTTCTTTTCCTTTTTTTTTCTATTCTCTTTTTTTTTTCTCTCTTTTTTTTTTCTTTTGCATGATGAATGATGAATGGAGATGGAATAGAATGATACCGTACATTATTTCATTTGATTGCTCCTCTACTAAACCAACACTTCATGAAAGGAAAGTTTTGTGCCCTAGTTACTCTACTTCTATAACCTTAATTCAACACACAAGTCTGGATTGTTGTTATACAAAAAGCTGAAAGGAATGATAAGCAAAGTTTCGTAAGATAGATAACCCATATAAAATAAGATGTGGTATATGGTTATCTTACCTTTAAACAAGTACGGAATGGGTAGTGTAATATTGGTATATAAAAAGTGACGTTTTTGACCTTTAAACATAAATCAGTGAAAAGGTTCTTGAGTATACCAATATAAGATAAACTTGTCGAAACATGGATGTAAATCGACTAAAACTTGGGTTTGAATAATGTGGGGTATCGAAGAAGAACGCTACATTGAGTCATTTCTCCTTAATTGGGCCAAGTGGATTTTAGAACTTACGATTTTGAAAATTTGAGTGGAAAAGAAAATATTATGCATGAAAACGAACTCAGAAAATCCAACAAATATAGGTGCAAAATCCTTTTATTTCATGCTTTTTTTTTTGATTATTTTTACTTGCACATTCTAACATGTATAACAAAGGTTGACACGCTTACTCCAGAACACGACTAACGTCTGCACAGTCTCAAGCTAGCATCTTAAAAAGACACATTACGACTCAATGAATAAATAATGTTCATTCTCATCACCCAACAATTCAACTTATCAAACAAGAACCAAGGTGTTATTTATGAATTTAAGTTAATCCTTGTTCAATGAATGACCTACTTCATAAAATTTGATTGCTGATGTAATGTAAATTCCCCCCACACTTGAGTGTGACTGTGTCCTCACAGTCGTTAATCAGACATATCTTAGTGAAATGAAAAATAAAATAAGAGACTATTTACATATGTACAAAAGAGGGTTAGTGCGTCTTACCGAATGTAATGTGGCTCATGGAGGACCATGAGCTCTTCCTCTTGGTTGGGTATTGGTTCCAAGTAAGGTTTAAGGCGTTGACCATTGACCTTAAAGGATGATCCATCAGTTGGATTCTCAATTTCTACCGCACCATACGGAAAAACAGTCCGTACAGTGTAAGGTCCTGTCCATCTAGATTTTAGCTTACCCGGAAATAGATGCAGTTTTGAGTCATACAACAGAACGTTTTGACCTGGCATGAAAGTTTTACGTAAAATTGATTTATCATGAAAAACTTTTGTTCTGTCCTTGTAAATTCGTTCATTTTCATAGGCATCATTTCGAATTTCATCAAGTTCATTAAGTTGAAGCTTCCTATGTTCTCCTGCTTGCTCTAAATCAAGATTCAAAGTTTTTATTGCCCATAACGCCCTATGTTCGAGTTCAACTGGCAAGTGACATGGTTTACCAAAAATCAACCGATAAGGGGACATACCTAAGTTTGTTTTAAAAGCAGTGCGGTAAGCCCAAAGAGCGTCGGTTAACTTTAGGGACCAATCTTTACGATTTCGATTCACAGTTTTCTCAAGGATTTGTTTAATCTGCCTATTCGATACCTCAACCTGCCCACAAGTTTGAGGATGGTAAGGAGTGGATAACTTGTGGGTTATCGAATACTTTCTCATGAGAGCTTCAAAAGAACGATTACAGAAATGTGTCCCGTTGTCGCTGATTATTGTGCGCGGTGTGCCAAACCTAGAAAAGATGTTTTCTTTTAAGAAGCGCACAACAACCTTATTGTCGTTTGTTTTGCATGGAATAGCTTCGACCCATTTAGAAACATAGTCAACAGCCAAGAGAATATAAATGTTCCCAAAAGAATTAGGGAAGGGTCCCATGAAGTCTATACCCCACACATCAAAAATTTCGACCTCTAGAATGGGGTTTAGGGGCATCATATTCCGTTTAGAAATTTTCCCTAAGAATTGACATCGATCACAAGTTTTGCAAAATTCGTATGCGTCTTTGAAAAGGGTGGGCCAGTAGAAACCCGATTGGAGAACCTTTTCGGCTGTCTTTTTGGGACCGAAGTGACCACCACAAGCTTGGTCATGACAGAAAGAGAGGACACTATGAGTTTCAGTGTCGGGAACACACCTTCGAATGATTTGATCGGGACAATACTTGAAAAGATAGGGGTCGTCCCAATAAAAATGTTTCACTTGGGAAAAGAATTTGTGTTTATCCTGCTTAGACCAAAAAGAAGGGGTCTGCTTAGTGACTAAGTAGTTGACAATGTCAGCAAACCAAGGATCAGTGGATAGAGAAAACAGCTGTTCATCAGGGAAATTTTCGTTGATTGGAAGAGAAGAAGACGGGGCATTTGGAAGACGAGACAAGTGGTCCGCAATAACGTTGTTAGATCCTTTTTTATCCTTAATGGTAAGGTCAAATTCTTGAAGTAGAAGGATCCAACGAATGAGACGAGCCTTAGCATCCTTTTTAGAGAAAAGGTACCTAAGTGCGGAATGATCGGTATAAACCGTGATGTGTGAGCCAACTAGATAAGGCCTGAATTTTTCTAGAGCAAAGACAACTGCCAAGAGTTCCTTTTCAGTGGTAGTATAATTAATTTGAGCGTCGTTCAGAGTTTTACTCGCGTAGTAAATGACATGAAGAATTTTATCAATTCGTTGTCCTAAGACAGCGCCTACAGCGAAGTTCGAGGCGTCACACATGATTTCAAAAGGCATCGTCCAGTTGGGAGAGCAAATGATAGGAGCAGAGACAAGTTCATTTTTAAGATGCTCAAAAGATGAAATGCACTCGGAATTGAAGTCGAAAGGAACATCCTTACCAAGAAGGTTAGTCAGAGGTCGAGTGATTTTGCTGAAATCCTTTATGAAGCGACGATAGAAGCCAGCATGACCTAAAAAGGATCGGATGTCCTTAACAGATTTGGGAATGGGAAGATTAGAGATAACTTCGATTTTGGCTTTGTCAACTTCAATTCCTTTGTTAGAGATGACATGTCCCAAAACAATGCCATGTTTAACCATGAAGTGACACTTTTCCCAATTAAGCGTTAAGTGTTTCTCTTTACAGCGATTAAGAACAAGATCGAGATGATGTAAACACTCAGAGTAAGAATCACCAAATATGGAAAAATCATCCATGAACACTTCCAAAAATCGCTCGATCATATCAGAAAAAATGCTAATCATGCACCTCTGAAAGGTTGCAGGTGCATTACAGAGACCAAAAGGCATACGTCGGTACGCAAATGTACCAAACGGACAAGTGAAAGTGGTTTTCTCTTGGTCCTCAGGAGCGATAGGGATTTGATTATAGCCCGAGTACCCATCAAGGAAACAGTAGTACTCATGACCCGCTAGTCGTTCTAACATTTGATCGATAAATGGCAGAGGGAAATGATCCTTACGTGTTGCAGCGTTAAGTTTCCTATAGTCAATGCAAACACGCCAACCAGTCTGGGTGCGGGTTGGGATAAGCTCGTTAGCTTCATTTTGGATCACGGTAATCCCTGATTTCTTAGGTACGACATGAATCGGACTAACCCATTGACTATCAGAAATCGGGTAGATGATTCCATTATCAAGGCATTTAAGGATTTCAGCACGAACTGCTTCTTTCATGATAGGGTTTAGTCGACGTTGGGGATCACGAGTGGGTTTGGCATCATCTATAAGGTGGATTCGATGTTGGACTATCGAAGGACTAATCCCCTTAATATCAGCCATGGACCAGCCAATTGCCTCCTTATTTTTCTTAAGGATGGGAAGGAGCAATTGTTCTTGCTCTAAATTAAGGTCAGAAGCGATAATGACTGGAAAAGTTTCATTTTCTCCTAAGTAAGCATATTTAAGATGACTGGGCAACACTTTGAGTTCAGATTTTGGGGATGACTCAACCGAAGAAATTTGTTGAGGAATAGGCTCAGTCATGAGCGGCTCGACAGGAATTGAGTCAGAGACATTTTCAGAGATATCTTGAAACAAATTTTCGTAATTAGACTCAATGTCAGTGTTCAAATGGTCGAGCTCAGGTTCATTATCGTGGACAGCATGGATTTCAGAAAATTGGTCCACATAAGAGGCAGGAGAGTTTTCGGTTCTAAAGATGTTTAGCTCGACGGTCATGTTACCGAAAGAAAGTTTCATAGACCCATTTCTACAGTTGATAAGAGCATTAGAGGTGGCTAAGAAGGGTCGTCCTAGAATCAAAGGGATTTGGTTTGCAGGATTGCTTACCTGTTGAGTTTCTAGGACAATGAAGTCAACTGGAAAGATGAATTCTCCTATTTTGATCAAAACATCCTCGATTTCACCCACAGGTTTCTTAATTGAACGATCGGCAAGCTGAAGAGTAACCTTGGTGGGTTTCAGTTCTCCTAGCCCTAATTGGCGATAGACGGAATATGGAAGCAAGTTAACACTAGCACCTAAGTCTAGCAAGCATCTATCGATTTTCTTGTCCCCAATAGTACATGATATTGTGGGGCAGCCAGGATCTTTGTATTTCACTGGCATAGATTGGGACAAGACTTCGCTTAGAGTCGCCGCTAGAAACACTTTCTTAGGTACATGTGTATGACGTTTCTGGGTGCACATATCTTTTAGAAATTTAGCGTACTGTGGAACTTGTTGTATAATATCTAAAAGAGGAATGTTCACTTTAACTTGCTTAAATATTTCAAGGATCTTTTCTACCTGGTCCGTCTTTTTTCTAGGTCGGAGTCTATGAGGAAATGGAGCAGACAACTCAGTAGGTTGGGCTACTTGAGTTTGAGGATGGGCCTGATTAGAATTGGGCTCGATGTTTTGATCCGAGATGGTCGAATTTTCTGTTGGGTTTTGAATACCGTCTGGTAAATCATTTGGGTCGACCACATGGTTGTCAATCTTCTTGCCAGATCTAAGAGTCGTGACAGCATTCAATTGACTAACGTTCGAGTCTTGAATGATGTGAATTTTGTTAGGGTTTGAAGTCTGTCCTCTAGGGTTTTGGATGGGTTGACTTGGAAACGTACCCTTTTCCCTTTCACTTAATCTAGTGTTAAGTTGAGACATTTGTTTTTGAAGTTCACTCATTTGTTGAGTCGTGGTTTGCATGTGTGAAGTCAGTAAGTTATGAAGATTGGTATTTGATTGGACATTTTGAATTGTTGCTTTACCCAATTCTTCGAGAGTTTTCTCAAGTGATGTCAATCGTTTATCATCTTGGGGAACAAAAGATTGTTGCGCTTGATTTTGAGGGGTTGGCGCAGGATTTTGGAATTGACTTTGTTGAAAGGGAGGATTCGAGATATTATTCGAAAATGGTTGAAAAGGAGGTCGAACCAAATTCGTAGTTGCATTGTTTTGGGCCCAAGAGAAGTTAGGATGGTTTCTCCAACCTGGATTGTAAGTTGGGGAGAATGGATCGTTCTTAACTTTATTAAATGCGTTGAGTTGTTCTAACGAATGTGGGCATTGGTCAGCAATGTGGTTAGGATCGTTACATTTGTAACATGAGGGCTGAGACGCTTGAGCTTGGTTTGCTTGAGTTGATGAAAGGACATTATCAAATTTGGTTAACATTGCGTCTATTTTCGCTTCTAAAGCCGTTGAGGATCCTACCGAATGAGCGTTTGATCGGGAATAAATTGATTTCTCATTAGATCTTTCCCATTGAGCTGATTTTTCGGCCAAATCTTCGAGAAATTTCCAAGCGGCATCGTGATGTTGGGCTAGAAAATTTCCTTGGCACATTGATTCGAGCATAGTTCGAGAGTTATTTTCTAGTCCATCGTATAAAATTTGACAAAGAGTCCATTTTTCGAAATTATGATGTGGACATTTGACTAGAAGCTCTTTGAATCTTTCAAAATATTTTGCAAAGGATTCACCCCCAAATTGACGAAAATTGACGATTTCATTTCGAATTTTAGATGTTTTTTCCAGAGGGTAAAATTTCTTTAAAAAAATGTTTACAAATTCACCCCAAGTTCCAATCGTATTTGAAGGCAAGCTATACAACCATTTCTCAGCATAATCGGTAAGTGCAAATGGAATTAACCTAAGTTTGATTCCATCGTCACTTAATTGTTGAAATTTCATGGTTGCACAAACTTGTTCAAATTTGGTCAAGAAAATATAAGGATCATCACGTTCAAGATTGCCAAATTTTGGAAGAGTATTTATGTGATTCGAATGAATTTCAAAATGGTTACCCGTTGGGGCGGGCAATATGATGCAGGAAGGGATAGAAACTCGCTCGGGAAAGTATCTATCCATAAGAGTTCGAGGGGGATTTTCTTCGGCCATGGTGAAAGGGGTGTTTGTTCGAACTAGACGATTATCTGAGGGATCACGAGTCCAATGACGCATGCACTAGCGAGAAGAATAAGGGAAGATGAGGAAAAAAAACAAATTTGAGAAGCGAAATTTTTTTTTTTTTTTTTTTTTAGAGAAAAAGAATTAGACACAAAAGATATTTTTTTTTAAAAAAAAATGAACCTAATGCAATTTACAATTTCTAGAATTATATAATGACGGTTTGATTTATTTCAACAAAAGATTTCTCAGCCAGTTAACGGACAGGAGTTATCAGTGCACCAGGAATCACCCTAGCAATGCAGCCGAAGGTTTAAGTACCTTCAGAGGAACAACTGATATAATATTTACGAATCACCGTAATACTTATAAACAGTTATTACTCTGCCGTAGTCTAGACACCGAGAAATAATCCGTTTGAACTAAACCAAATTGTCAAAATATAATGAAGTCCTTAGAAAGTAAAAAACAAAGCTAAGATGAATGCAATTTTTTTTTTTTAATCAATCACAGAATGAACAGTCTCAGAACAGTCACAGAACAGGCAATTGCAAAAATAAATAAAAGAAATTTTACAAGCAAGCCGATGCCCTGCAGAAGATTTTTACAAGCAATGTCTATATATATATTTTTATTTGCAGCAGCGGTCCCTGTAGAGATAGAAAATACTCACCTTGATCGGCAGTCCGTCCAGTGCAATTGGGTAGCGCTAGCGCGTTCACACCCCACTTGGTGTGCAACCGTTCGAACACTGAATAGTCCGCTGCTTTTTGTTGTTGTTGCTTTCTATTATTTGCTTGACTGCGCTGCGGCACGGGTTCGGGCTAGGAGCCCGAAAAAAATTTTTTTAATGCCTTTTTCAAATTGCCGCTGTACCTGCTTTTGAAAATTTTCGCCCCTTTTTTTTTGGAGGAGAAAAGAAAAGCAAAACTGGAATGGTAATAAAAAAAAACTAGACTAAACGAAAGTGGTAACTAAACTCAAGATAAGAAATTAACTAAACAAACACTAACATTAAGCTTGTGGGTAGAAAAGAAAATGTACAGAATAAATTAGGCTAAACAACTAGAAATTAAACACAACAAAATAAAAAGGGTCCACTTCTAGAAATTAAACCCACAGGCCCCAAACTAAACTAATCCCGACCCAATGAAAGAAATGTCTCCACAGATTTATACCCTAAATACAAAGCCAACCTTAAATAACCTCAAATCAACACTTTTAAAATCGAAAATCCCAGTCAAATAGTTCACGGCTAAAAATTTAGCTCTAAATTCACGGCTGAAATTGAAAACGGATTTTGAGTGGCTTTTCGCTTTGGTGTAGGGTGTGTAACCGGCGTCAGTTGCTAATTGGGATGCGGGCTCATGGATTTGGTCAGCAAATTGAAGTGAGCGGAGGGGTTTTGGGTCGAGTATTTTTAGATCGAGGCTGTTCGATCTTGTGTTCGCGGTTGAGGGCAGGGACGTGGATTTGGGGAGTACGGTTTGTGGTGGAGGAGCAGTGTTGAACTGGGCTGTTTTGACTTATTTGTGAAATGTGTCGGGCTATGGCAGTGTGGGTTTTGAAGGTTGTGAATCCGAGTTCGGGCGTTGCGGATTTTTTTTTTTTTTTTTTTTTTTTTTGGGTGTGTTGGCCGAAGCGCGATTTGGGGACAGGAGTGAGGAGTGGTGATTTGTGTTGTGGAAGGGTCTTTGGCTGTCTATTGGTGGTAGAATGATTGTATGAGGCGAGGAGAGTTGTAGTGCTGAAGAAGGGGTGTTGTGTGGCTTTTGTGATGGTTACTGGAGTAGTTCCTGTTGAACTGTCTAGGTAGTGACAGTTTGAGGGGTCGAAAGAAGTGGTGACAGTTTTAGTTTGTGGTGCTAGATGTTGTGGCTTTGTTGTAGTAGTTTGGCAGGGGACTATGGACAATGAAACAGGGAGGGAGGATTGGTGCAATTGCGACTGACTTGAAGTGGTGAAGCAGGTTGATGGACTGAATGTTGAAAGTGGTGCGCAGGGGTGAAGGAATGCTGCGGATTCGCTGTGAATTGAAGCAAGTGGAAGTGGTTTGAAGGGTGTTTGGTAGGTGATGGTATGGCTGTGAAGAAGGTTTCAGGTGAATTTTGTTTGGGAAGGTTGGCGTTTTGTGGGTAGATTGTTTGGCTTGTGGGGAAGAATTTTTGTCTGTATGGACTAGAATTGAGTTGTGATCGGACTGAGCAGAGAGGAAGTAGATGAAGGCCAAGGAGGAAGGAAATCAAATTGCAAAAGGAAATGTTTTTTTTTTATTGTTGTAAAAGGTAAGAAATTATAAAAGAAATCATAAAGGGAATTCGGGAAAGAAGATCACAAAAATAAAAATAAAAATTATTGTAAAATTGGAAGGCAATGAAAGGAAATAAATCAGACCGAAATTACATTTTTTTTCTAAATGGTGGAAAATAAAAGGAAATAAATAAAAACTAACAAAAATATTTTTGTGTTTTTTTTTTCTAAAGTAAATAAATAAAAGCAAAATCAATTAAAACTAAAACTATAACCCGAAGGATTTAAAAATAAAAATTATTTTGGTCCTCGGCAACGGCGCCAAAATTTGTTTGCGAACAAATTATGCAGTTGTAAACAACTGTAAAATCCGTTCGTCTTTCCTAAACAACAAGGATTGTTGTAGAGGGTGTCGAACTCTGGGACCAAATTATTTTATTAATAAATCCAATCAAGTTATCCCTAACTTTTGATTGGTGGAAAACAAAGAAAATAGCAGGAATTAAATAAAAGAGAGTTTTAACACTAAGTGAAAGCAATTAGGGGATAATGACATAGATCAGATTCATAATCATCAATAGCCAAAAGATTAACCAGATCTAATACATGTTTCTGTCACAAACATGAATCAACGATAATAGGTTTTTAGAAACAAATATGTAAATAACGACAAGCATAGCCTATGCAGGAGCTCAGCTCTACAACCATAGACTATCAGGACAGATTTACTAATTAATTTCTAAACCCCTAAAATTAGATCTAGATCTGATAAACGTTAGATCGAACACGAATATACCCTGTGAAGGAGCATAGCTCTTAAACGACACAGGATATTAAGGTTCAGATCTAACCCTTGGTTCAGCTCTAGATCTATATACATGAATTCCTCATCCTTTGGCTATGTGATTCATATTGAATCATACTATCAGCGTCATCACCCCCTAATCAAAGGGGATTAGCTAGACATAGCTAAAGAAGAAGAAAAACAGAAATTAAATAACAAGAACATAAATAAAACTAAAACTAAATAGAAAAGAGGAAGAAGAATGATTTTATTCCAAGAAGAGAATTACAGAATAAAACCCAATGTGTTTTTACATGAAGGAGATACAATCTATTTATAGTTGCATTGACAAAGACTATTAGGCAAATTCTACAATGTGGGACTAAAGAAATAGCCCAAATAACACTTAAGCCAGTGTGAACGCAGCTTTAGAGTGAGTGGTTTGGCGAATAGGCTAGTGTGAACGCAACATGAGTAAGAGGCCTTCCTAATGAGCTAATGTGAATGCAGTTTGAGTCTTTATTGAGCCAAATCTTCTTAACTGAAATATAATTGCAATCGTTCTTCAAGCTTCAAACTCTTCAAGCTTTAGCAATTTTAAATTTCACTCTTTTTAAGCAAATTCTTCATGCTTTATCCATCAAATGCTCTAAACCATGCTTCTTGTCAACAACTGAAAATACAGCTATAAATACAAAGTATCAATTATTTTAAAGGGAAAATAAGATAAATAAGCGGATAAAATATACACATTTATGTGTATATCATATATATAATATTAAAATCTATATAAATTCCATAGCGACTATTTTAAATTTTAATCTGGACATAACTTTCAATTTACAAAGTGAAATCTTAGTTTCTTACATTCGTTAGAAAATTACAGTTCAAGATATTCCAACGTTTCTTGTTTTATCAAATTCTGATTTATATTGAATTCTGTATATTCATTTGAAATTAAAAATCGAATTTTCAAACTACCACGCCATTTCAAGTTCGTTTTATAACTAAAATAAATTTATACATTCTATCTTCGATTTAAATAAATTTTTAATCATTAATTCTCTAAATAAATAATTTTAAATTCTTAAAATCCATTAAATCAATTAAGAATAAAATTTTAAACTAGTTCCAAAATCTGGGTTGTTACAATCTCCCCCACTTAAAATCATTTCGTCCTCGAAAAGGAAGATTAAATCAAAGGTTGTTTACTTAATCAACTCAACCTTGCTTGACTCAAGTTTTTCAACTTTTCAGTTTCTAAGAACTTTCTCATTTTTCAATATTTGGCTAACGCCTTAAAATTCCAGAAAAATTCACCATAACCTCCTTTGTACAGGATGATCGATAAAACCACAACTTTCTTCTCTGCGCCCTGATCAATCAAAAAGAAAAAGAAAAGGCCAAGCGGCTCATAAAATCATCAAACCCAATGAATATAGTAAACATGTGCCTATTTGTTGGGCATACAATTTTATTCCTCTCCTTAGCTTCCATGCTATGACCTGTTCAATATATATACATGTATATGTATGCAATTCCAATCAATTTTCAATTCAATTCAATTCAATATTTGACTCGATTTGGCTTAATTTACCTTTCATTTTCATATTGGTTTCATTATTCCAATATTTTATTAGTTAAATTAATAATCACACATCACAACCAGCAATCAATTAGTTGATTAACTTTTCAAATATATAACTTTTATAAACTAAAAAATCCAATTTCAAGGCCAAATCACAAACAATAAACTCTAACTAAATTCATGTGACGGCCGGGAATTTCGCTCGATCCGAATCAGTCGTCAAACCGATCTAGACCGTTCGAAACCCCTGATCGTTTTGAGAACAGGACAAATCAGAACACAAACAGAAGAACATTTCATTGCTATTACAACAATTCCATCAGATAAGAATATACAGAGTATAAATGAATAAATTACATTCGATAAATCTCAGAGATTACAATAAATGACATAGCAGCAGAAAAACAATATAAAACACAATTGAAAGTAATACACGGATACAGAGCTTTCCGAGCATCGTTCCAGCTGTAAATCAGGATCCTGTGAATATAAATCTGCAAAACCAAAACTACTAGCTGCCCGTGCGGAAAATAGGGGCACCCAGAGTTTAGGTTAAAACAATAAACTCCAGGTCAGTCATGTGACTGGTGTGAGAACTAAAACAGCTATTTAAAAACTTTACTCTAAAAGAGAGTAATTCAAGGGACCACGCCGTATAACACGGAACGGGTTTCCTCCCAAGAATACCAGTGCATATCAATAAACAACGCAATGCTTTTTCGAAAAATGAAGCTACTATAAGACCCAGGTCCCATCACACATTGCAACGCAAGCCGGAGGATAGGGTTTTCCCTTATAATAGCCAAACATGCTTGGTACGTTTAAAACAAATCATTCGATACTATAATAAGTGTATAGTGTCAAAACAATTTCAATCATAAATATAAATCATAGACGGCATGGGTACCATATATCATGTCGCCATACTAGTTCTACAATTAAAACCGCAATACACGTATTGGAAATTGGATTTCCGTCATGAGTCGAGGCAAGGGGCAAGCTCCTCTCCGCTTTCGAGACACTCTAGCAAATGTCTCAGGGCTATGCACTCTGGGCAACCCTGGATCTTCAAGGCCGGTCCTCACTTACGTTAGAGGATTGGCAATTCCTGAACACACGTTTCCCGGTCCTTACAGACCTAAAATCGAGGCGCCTCATCCAACAACCACATAGGTGAAAAGTATACAAATGTCAGGGCTGGTAAGTCACTGACACCACCAAAGCTAGAAAGAAACGTCGTGCTCTCCCTGCAGTCCGTATCCCGTTTTTGAATCATACCGAGGTGTGAGGCTCGCGAATTCACGTTATACACAAAGCTACGCCACAGGGGCCGTGCTTTGATCATCAACCTCAAGACTTTGCTTTTCAACAGAAGCCTTGATCATTGCATCTTAGCGTGCCACACAGGCAATTCATGCCATGCAACTGATGTCCATCGATATACAACCTCTGAGCTCATACGTCTCAGAGAAGGGCGTTAAGCAAAAGAATAAATTCTCCGCCGCCAAACAGATGTATATTTAATAGAAATCAATCAACATAGAATAAAATCCAATGTCAGACACACAATCCATTTACAAGTCCGTTCTGGGTCTGAACGAAACCGGAGGCACTTTCCTCGCATATCCATCCATCTCCAAGTACGTCTGGACGATCACCAACTGATTCCCTCATCTTGGGTGTACAGCCCAATCAAGATCATCAGTAATCACCCAAACGATGTGAAGACTTCCGGTCTTCAACCACCGTCTTCATCTTCGACATTTCGTCGAATCGGTTATTCAGAATGGGTATAAACCCGGACTTTCCGAACAACCCGTGTATATTAAAAACAAATGTTACACAAACACAACATACGCCTCATTCCAATTCATTAGTCACTAACCGTAAGTCAACAAGAGAACAATTTCCCAAACATTAACCCCGAAGGCCGAAACCAACATCAGATCAATACCCAGGAAACCATTCTTCTTAGCTAACCTACAGCTAGTTTCTAAATTCTACATTCTTAGGGAAAGGTTACCATTAATTTTATCCAAGATAAATTCTTTAAAATTTAACCTTTAATCTTCCTTTGGATGCCATTTCAAACCAAATTATGGTTTTCTAAACTAGTCGAGATTAGCGAACCACACCGAAGTAATTATTTATTTTATTTCCCAATCCCAACCTATTCATCCCATGAAGCAAAACTGGTAATACTCCATATCTAACACCGTGGTGTTATCGGTAAAATTAATTACCATCTCACGTTCAAATCTAATTAAAGATTTAACTATCGCTTTGGAGAAAAACTGGTAGTACTCCATTTTCGCTCATTTGCAAAATTTGATAATTTGAATTATCAATTCACATTTCAATCTAATTGCAGATTCATTAAAACTCCTTTTACTGGGTTAAAGAACTAGTCTCATTTAAAACACAGTTCACGACAAACCCAAATCACATTCGAATTATTATCGGGCTAAAGAACTAGTGTTATTTAAAACACCGTTCACGGTAAACCCATGAATCAACTCTATTTAAACCCATTTCAAATCCAATTTATTTATTTAAAAATAAATGGGTTTTAATTTCAGTTCAAAACTAGTTCAATTTGATAAAAATCTATTTTTATCTTTTCAAATGTGGAGTTTTTCATCCCAATTTTTCCCAAATCATTTCTTATGATTTTACGCCAATTATTACTATTTTAAATAATTTTATCAAGGCCCGTACAGTCGATTTCCAACAACGGCCATCGAACTGCACCTATAGCGACCTTTTTCAAATTTGATTTGGACGTATCTCCAAATCCAACCGTTCGATTTCAAATTTCCAATATTCGTTAGAAAGCTCTTTTCGATACGAACCCAACGGTTCCGGTTTTAGGAGAATCCGACGGTCGGATCTCCCGTAATGTCCGTTTGAAATAAATGGTCGAAATTCACGAACTACCACGGCGCGGCGCGTTCTATTCAGGCCATTATATTATATATATTATATATATAATATATATATTTCGTCGATTTCTATTTAAAACGAATTTTATAAATAGTTTTGAATTCGTCTCAAAAACAATTTCAACCTTTATTTCAAATTCAAATCAAAATTGAATTTCCTATTATAAATCCTTTTTACTTTCATTTCTATTTGATTTCAATTCAAATCGATTTTAATTCGATTCGAATTCATCTTCTTTTCAATTCAAGTCAAACTCGTTTTCTATTCAATTTAAATCAAATTCGTTTTCTATTCAAATCAAATCAAATTGGTTTTCTATTCGATTCAATTCAAATTGGTTTTTTATTCGATTCAATTCAAATTGGTTTTCTATTCGATTCAATTCAATTCGAATTCGTTATATATTCACTTCTAATTCAATTTCTATTCAAATCAAATTCATTTCAAATTCCATTCAAATCAAATTCATTTTCTATTTGAATCCAATTCATTTCGTTTTCTATTTGATCAAATTCATTTCGAAATCGTTTTATATTCAATTCATTTCGAAATCGTTTTATATTCAATTCATTTCGAAATCGTTTTATATTCAATTCATTTCGAAATCGTTTTATATTCAATTCATTTCGAAATCGTTTTATATTCAATTCATTTCGAAATCGTTTTATATTCAATTCATTTCGAAATCGTTTTATATTCAATTCATTTCGAAATCGTTTTATATTCAATTCATTTCGAAATCGTTTTATATTCAATTCATTTCAAATTGGTTTTCTATTCGATTCAATTCCAATTGGTTTTCTATTCGATTCAATTCAAATTGGTTTTCTATTCGATTCAATTCAAATTGGTTTTCTATTCAATTCAATTCAAATTGGTTTTTTATTCGATTCAATTCAAAATGGAAAAACGAATATAATTGATATAAATATCGTTCGCGTCAAAATAGCGCATCTCTAATCAATATGGCTTTATATATTTCAATAATTCCATTATTCTATTCAACAAATGAATATTTATCTTTTTTTTCTCAACACACGACTAATCTCAACGAATGAGTACTGTCCACGTGTGACTATTTTTGTTATTTAAAATATTTTATAAAATTTGGGTATCTATCGTTTGATTTTCAATTAGACTCCACCGTGAAGTAGTTCTAATTTTAAATATGATAAAGATGTATATTTTATTATTAAAATATTTCGTTCAACACATGACTAATCTCAACGAATGAGTAATGTCAACACATGAACCTTTATTTTATAATATTCTTTATTTTCTAAATTGGAATAAGGCCCAATCAATCACCATATAATGTTAATTATATGGATTTTCATACATCACACGTATATAATAACATTGAAAAATAATCAACCATCAACCAAAGTGCACTACACTGTATAAGCATCAAATATAGATATCTAATGCTTATAATAGCCTGTCAATCAATCGATCGACATATTTAATCAATCAGGATGAGTGAACTTCAAATTTCATCCCAACACCCGTGTGGGGTTTCAAACAATCAAACACAGATTTTATTTGTGCTGTTGGGCGATGTGTAAAATTTATCGACCCAATCAATATCCTTCAAATAGGTGTACATAAACAAGCCGTCCGGTTTGTAAATGAATATTTTATTTTATTTTATTTCCATGTTAAAAAATATATTTTTAACGATAAAATATTTTATTTCAACACATGAATTTCTATTCAGTTCATTTACAAAATAAAAATGATATTTTTATTTTTCTAACTTATTTTAGAAAATTTCGGCAGCATAACGGCACGATACTAGAAACGGGACGAGGCCTAGCCTTATCCCCGGTCTAGTGAAGGCCCACGCCATTCACACATCAATCAAATCAATTTCGTTTCACCAAATAGTTCAATTCAACTCAAATAATCTAACCAACTACACAACCAAACAATTAAACAAACAATCCATCCATGGTCTGTGGATGACGGGTGTCGGGTGCTACTAAACACCGTATGCATCCTAGTATATATATATATATATAACTAGAAAAAGAAATTGAAGAGTGAGAAGTTCTCACCAATAGCTATCCAATACCACGATTCTTCATTGATAGAAATCTTCAACGTTCTCGCCTTTTTATCCCCTACGTTTCCCGTATTCTCTACATATGTAAAAATCATATTTTTATCTCGCTATTCAATATATAAAAATCGAATTTTTACTTTGCTATTCAATATAGAAAAATCGAATTTTTACTTTGCTATTCAATATAGAAAAATCGAATTTTTACTTTGCTATTCAATATAGAAAAATCGAATTTTTACTATCACGCTATATGGATAAAAATTCTATTTTTACACCGCTACTATATAGATAGAAATTCTATTTTTACATCGTTATCATATATATAAAAATTCTATTTTTACATCGTTATCATATATATAAAGATCTCGCATTTTCAACTATAAAGATTTCTCCTTTTCAAATATAAAGACTTCACCTTTTCAATTCCATCACTATAAAAATCACATTTTTATTTCAACATATATATAATAAAAATCAGATTTTTATTTCTCTACATATACAAGGATGATATTTTTATATTCCCTATCACATAAAGATTATATTTTTAATCCACTACATAAGTAAAAATCATATTTTTACTTCACTACTTATATCAAAATATCGTCTTTTCACTTTTAAAATTAAAAATCCCTCCTTTCTCTACTATGTATATATATTTTAAAACAATACTAATCTCAGTTTTAAAATCACATTAATTTTAGTATTAAAATCATGTAAAAATCATTTTTAATGGCATTAAATAAAAAAAAGCTTACAGTGTTCGTTCGAGGCAAAAGGAGGGATCGGGGTGATGCGCGGCTTGCTGGTGGTTCGTCGGAGGTCGACTGGGCTGTCGGAGGTCGGGGTTTGGGCCGGGGGGGAGGGGGTGCGGTTTGCTGTCGACGCGGGGAGGACGTGGGTTGGGGGGGTATTATCGATCGAGCGTCGATCTGGGGGGGAAGGATCGCGCTCTAGCGCGAGAGGGGGGGTTTCGGAGGTGGCGCCCTCCTTTGAGGCGGTGGCGGCGATCATCGGGGGGGGGGGGGGGGGGGCGGGTTTCCCCCCCGTCTTCCTCTTTCCTTTTTATTTATTTATTTTGTTTTTCTGAAATCGGTTTTAACAGTGGAAAGGAGAAAAGGGATGTTGACCAATATATATTAATATATTTAATTCTATTTTTAATCCCAAAAAGTTGACTTTTTATTTGACCTCTAAACGAGGCCCACCGCCTGTCCTCCATAGCGTTTTACCCCCATCCCGAACACAATGGGATATGTATCGCAAGCTGATTCGATCGTTCCGATCAGTTTCCGTTGAAATCAACATATAACACTATATATTGAATTTAAACGTGCATTTCAATTTACTGGGGTCCCATACTAACTCGAAAAATTCCAGAAAAATATTTTCTAGCTTCGTATTGACGATACGGTCCTAACAAAACTAGTTTCGTCGAATTCGGAGACCGTTAGAAAAATGGCCATTTTCCAGTCGATTAAAATCAACTGAAACTGGTCAAACGCGTTTTCCTTTGCCACGCTCACATATTGATTCGTAAAATTATGAAATTTGGAATCCAGCAATAATTTGACATCACGGACCCAACAAAAGTGGTTTCGTCGAAATCCGAGGTCGTTTACAAAATGTCTATTTTTAAGGGCCTGAATTTCATAGCGACTATTCAGAATTTTCAGCTGGACATATCTTTTGATTCCCATTATGAAATTTCGATTATTCGGATTCGTTGGAAAGATATCATCAATTAGATCCTATTGTTTTTGGTTTCGCTAAAATCCGGATTGTTTTGCACCCGGTATGTTCAATTGAAGTTTGAAATCCAATTATCGAACTACCGCGCCATTTTCAATTCTATTTATAATTATATATAATTATTTATATTCTAACGACGACGTATATAATATATACGTTATAATTATATTCAAAATAAATTTCTCGTCGATATTATTTAAAATAATCTATTTTAAAAATTCAAAATTCGCTAAAATTGCTAAAAAAAATTAAAAATTTTAAACTGGCCCAGATTTTCCGGGTTATTACAATTCTGGTTCTCACACTAGTCAATTGGAAAAATATAGATATCCCACTTTCGAAACTCGAACATAAATATTGATGATGCGATTGCTATCATCAAAAACATCCTCGGGAGATTAGAGTGTGATTCTATATCTACCCAGTATATTTAAGACTTCGAATACACGTTAATTACGCGTATATTCATGATCTTCATATACCCAATAGTCCAAACTCAATATAAATAAAATATTTAAATCTTTTTAATAAGATAAAATTTTCAAAACTAAACTCGTTTTTAGTAAATAACAATCTTCCAACTCATTCTAGGTTATTACTAACTCCCTCTCTAACGAGTTATTCTTATAAGATATTACTAATCCAATCTCTGATGAATTCTTTCGTTCAATTCTAATGTGTCTTGTTCTCGAGCTTTGTAAACCAAAGCTCTGATACCAACTGAAATGACCTAAACTTCCCCGATCCTCGAAGAGACGGAGGAGCCCGGATTGTTTTAAGAACACGGCGCATCAGAACACAAACATGAGAACATTTCATTGCTATTACAACAATTTACAAGAATATATCAGAGTACGAAAAAATATTATATAGCGGAAAAATATAAGAGATTAAATTACATTTATTTAGAATGAGTAAATACAATGAACAGTGGAAATACATCAACTAACACAACTGAAGGGAATACACAGATAGAAAGCTTTATGAATATGGCTCCAGCCGTAATCCAAGATCCCGTGAAAAGAAATATCTACAAATCCAAAACTACTAGCTGCCCGTGTGGAAAATACGGACACCTAGAGTTTAGGTGGAAACAGTAAACTCCGAGTCAGTTATGGGACTGCTGCGAGAATTAAAATATTTATTAACTTTATCTTTATGTTGGGTAAATCAAGGGACCACGCCGTATAACACGGAAAGGGTTTCCTCCCATGAATACCGTAAAACAAACAGCACAATGCTAAAGGGGATAAATGAAGCTATTATAAGACTCAGGTCCTATCACACATTGCAACGCAAGCCGGAGGATAGAGTTTTACCTTATAATAGCCAAATATGATTGGTATGAAAAAATCATCTTTTATTATTATTATAAGTGTAGAGTGTATTAAACCAACTTCGAAAGTAAATGTATCAATCTTAGATGGCATAATACCCCATCCAATTATGTCGCCAAATGTATAGTTATTCAACAAAAACCGCAAAGTTCGTATTGGAAAGTCGGATTTCCATCATGATTGCTGATGATTCAAAAGATCGATCACGTAGTGCAGTACTCGATGGCTTACATCTAGGGCTTTTGGAAAACACCGTAATGCACATCCCCCTATATCCATGAAACAAGTATCACCGCCGCTTACGTCCAAGGCTTTGGAAAACACCACTTACTCTATCCATTTGGGAATCAGGTATAAGCCCTACCCCTACTTCGGTGGAGCAACCACACCCAGCATATCTCGGTCGACCGAATCCATGACAACCCTAAGGGTGTCTATCCTCATCTCAAAAGTATACTGACCTAACCATCAGTTTACCATCATACTGGTGTGTGAGGCTCGCGAATTAACAATACACATAGCTGCGCTACTTAAAGCTGTGCTTTGATCATCAACTAGAAGGCTCTGCTTTTCAAGAAAAGCCTTGATCCATGTATCTCTGCATGTCACATTGTCAATCCATACCATACCATTGATTTCTGCCAATATATAACCACTAAGCTCGTACGTCTCAAAGAAGGGTGTTTAACAAGCGAATAAATTCTCCGCTACAAAACAGATATATATTTAGCAGGGATCAATGAATACAGCATAAAGGAATACAACGTTAGACACAGCATCCATTTGCAAGTCCGTTCTGGGTCTGAACGAAACAGGATGCACCTTATTCCTCGTCTCTTATGTCTAATATAGGAGAGAGGCCCTCGCATATCCGAACAATCAACAAGTACGTCCGAACCACTGCCACTATATCCCTTTCATGGGAGCTACCCACATCCAGGGCATCACTAGTAACCCATTCAATGTGAAGATCGCCGATCTTCAACCACCGACTTCAATATCTTTGACTTTTAGTCGTCGTATCGGTTATTCAAAATGGGTTAAACCTGGTCTTTCCGAATAACTCGCGTAACTTATAATCAAGTGCTATAAAAACACATCATACGCCTCATTCCAATCCAGAATATTATTTTATTCAAATATTCACATATTTAGGGAAAGGTTCCCATTAATTTTATCAAAGATAAGTTCATTTAAACTTATTCTTTAATCTTCCTTTGGATATTAGTTTCAAAAGATTTTATTTTATTTTATCCTTCCACAACTTATCCCAATTAAGGTTTATTAACTAGTCGGGATTATCGAGCCTTACCGAAGTAACCATTTATTTATTAATCCCAATCCCAACCTATTCATCCCATGGAGCAAAACAGTTAGTACTCCATATCTAACACCCACGGTGTTATCGGTAATTTTAATTACCATTTCACGTTCAAATCTAATTAAAGATTTAACTATCGCCGGGAGTAAAACTGGTGGTACTCCATTCTCGATCATTTCATGAATTCGATATATTTATTTATCACATTCACATTTCAATCTAATTAACGATTAATTGAAACTTTATCTTATTTTTAATCTTCAAAAATCATTAGTTAATGATTATCCAAATTTTAGGAATTAAATCCTGCCTTTACTTGGGTTAAAGAACAAATGTTGTTTAAAACATTATTCATGGTAAACCCAAAATCCACTTCCGTAAAAATGGAACTTTAACGGAATCCATAACAGTATACAATCGATATAATTTCCGTATCATACTAATACTATAAACGGAATAGCGGCAAGGCCCTTTAAATTCCATAAATAATAATTGTGATAGCCCGTAACTTCCCCGTGAAGGAAAGCCCGGATTACCTTGAGAACAACACAAAAAAGAACGCAGACGGAAGAACATTTCATTGTTATTACAACAATTCCATCAGATACAAGAATATACAGAGTATAAATGAATACTATACATTCGATAAATATCAGAGATTACAATAGATTACATAGCAGCGGAAAATAATACAAAACACAACTGAAAGTAATACACGGATACAGAGCTTTCTGAGCATCGTTCCAGCTGTAAATCAGGATCCCGTGAATATAAATCTGCAAAACCAAAACTACTAGCTGCCCGTGTCGAAAATAAGGGCAACCAGAGTTTATGTTAAAACAATAAACTCCAGGTCAGTCATGTGACTGGTGTGAGAACTAAAACATTTATTTAAAACTTTACTTTAAAAGAGAGTAATTCAAGGGACCACGCCGTATAACACGGAACGGGTTTCCTCCCAAGAATACCAGTGCATAGGATAAACAACGCAATGCTTTTTCGAAAAATGCAGCTGTTATAAGACCCAGGTCCCATCACATAATGCAACGCAAGCCGGAGGATAGGGTTTTCCCTTATAATAGCCAAACATGCTTGGTACGATTAAAACAAATCATTTGATACTATAATAAGTGTATAGTGTCAAAACAATTTCAATCATAAATATAAATCATAGACGGCATGGGTACCATATATCATGTCGCCATACTAGTTCTACAATTAAAACCGCAATATCACGTATTGGAAATTGGATTTCCGTCATGAGTCGAGGCAAGGGGCAAGCTCCTCTCCGCTTTCGAGACAATCTAGCAAATGTCTCAGGGCTACGCACTCTGGGAAACTCTTGGATCTTTAGGGTCGGTCCTCTCTTATGTTTATGGATTGGCAATTCCTGAACATACGTTTCCCGGTCCTTATAGACCTAAAATCGAGGCTCCTCATCCAACAACCACATAGGTGAAAAGTATATAAATGTCAGGGCCGGTAAGTCACTGACACCACCAAAGCTAGAAAGAAACGTCGTGCTCTCCCTGCTGTCATTATCCCGTTTTTAACTCATACCGAGGTGTGAGGCTCGCGAATTCACGTTATACACAAAGCTACGCCACAAAGGCTGTGCTTTGATCATCAACCACAAGACTTTGCTTTTCAACAGAAGCCTTGATCCATGCAACTCAGCGTGCCACACAGGCAATTCATGCCATGCGATTGATATCTATCGATATATAACCTCTAAGCTCGTACGTCTCAGAGAAGGGCATTAAGCAAAAGAATAAATTCTCCGCCGCCAAACAGATATATATTTAACAGAAATCAATCAACACAGAATAAAATCCAATGTCGGACACACAATCCATTTACAAGTTCGTTCCGGGTCTGAACGAAACCGGAGGCACTTTCCTCGCATATCCATCGATCTCCAAGTACGTCTGGACGACCACCAACTATTTCCATCCTCTTGGGTGTACAGCCCAATCAGGATCGTCGGTAATTATCCAAACGATGTGAAGACTTCCGGTCTTCGACCACCGTCATCATCTTCAACTTATCGTCGAATCGGTTATTCAGAATGGGTATAAACCCGGCCTTTCCGAACAACCCGCGTATATTAAAAACAAATGTTACACAAACACAACATACGCCTCATTCCAATTCATTAGTCACTAACCGTAAATCAGTAAGAGAGCAATTCCCCAAATATTAACCCCGAAGGCCGAAACCAACATCAGATCAATACCCAGGAAACCATTCTTCTTAACTAACCTACAGCTAGTTTCTAAATCTCAATTCTTAGGGAAAGGTTCCCATTAATTTTATCCAAGATAAATTCTTTAAAATTTATTCTTTAATCTTCCATTGGATGTCGTAACAAACCAAATTATGGTTTTTCCAAACAAGTCGAGATTAGCGAACCACACCGAAGTAATTATTTTTTTTATTGCCCAATCCCAACCTATTCATCCCATGAAGCAAAACTGGTAATACTCCATATTTAACACCACAGTGTTGTCGGTAAAATTAATTACCATTCCACGTTCAAATCTAATTAAAGATTTAACTATCGCTTTGGAGCAAAACTGGTGATACTCCATTCTCGCTCATTTTCCAAATTTGATAATTTAAATTATCACACATTTCAATCTAATTGCAGATTCCTTAAAACTCCTTTTTCTGGGTTAAAGAACTAATGTCATTTAAAACACAGTTCACGATAAATCCAAATCACATTCTATTTATTATCAGGTTAAAGAACAAGTGTTATTTAAAACACCCTTCACGATAAACCCACTAATCAATTCTATTTAAAATCCATTTCAAATCCAATTTATTTATTTAAAAATAAATGGGTTTTAATTTTAGTTCAAAACTAGTTCATTTTGATAAAAATCAATTTTTATCTATTCAAACATGGAGTTTTTCATCCCAATTTTTCCCAAATCATTTCTTATGATTATACTCAAATTATTACTATTTTTAATAATTTTATCAAGGCCCGTACAGTCGATTTCCATCAATGGCCATCGAACTGCACTTACAACGACCTTTTCCAAATTTGATTCAGACGTATCTCCAAATCCAACCGTTAGATTTCAAATTTCTAATATTCTTTAGAAAGCTCTTTACGATACGAACCCAACGGTTCCGGTTTTAAAAGAATCCGACGGGCAGATCTCCCGTAATATCCGTTCGAAGTCAATGGTCGACATTCGCGAACTACCGCGGCGCGTCGCATTCTATTCAGGCCATTATATTATATATATAATATATATTTCATCGATTTCTGTTTAAAACAAACTTTATAAATAGTTTTAAATTCATTTTAAAAACAATTTCTACTTCCATTTCAAATTCAAATCAAAATTGAATCTTCCCTTATAAATTCGTTTTAAATTCAATTCAAATTTCAATTCAATTTGAATTCATTTCAAATAGATTTTTATTCTATTTCAGTTCCTTTTCAATTCAATTCGAATTCGTTTTATATTCAATTCAATTCGAATTCGTTATATATTCAATTCAATTCGAATTCGTTTTATATTCAATTCAATTCGAATTCGTTATATATTCAATTCAATTCGAATTCGTTATATATTCAATTCAATTCGAATTCGTTGTATATTCAATTCAATTTGAATTCGTTATATATTCAATTCAATTATATAAAAAACGAATATAATAGATATAAATATCGTTCGCGTCCAAATAGCGCATCTCTAATCAACACGGCTTTATATATTTTAATAATTCCGTTCTTCTATTCAACAAATGAATATTTATTCTATTCAATACATGAATCTATATTTTTGTCAACACATGACTAATCTCAACGGATGAGTACTGTCCACGTGTGACTATTTTTGTTAATTAATATATTTTATAAAAATTATGGTATCTATCGTTTGATTTAAATCAGACTCCAACCGCAAATTAGTAAGAGAACGATTCCCTAAATATTAACCCCGAAGGCCGAAACCAACATCAGATCAATATCCAGGAGACCACTCATCTCATCTATTTTCCAGTTAATTTCTAATTTCATATATGATAAAGATGTAAATTTTATTGTTAAAATATTTCGTTCAACACATGACTAATCTCAACGGATGAGTACGGTCAACACATGAACCTTTATTTTATAATGATAAAAATGTAAATTTTATTGTTAAAATATTTCGTTCAACACATGACTAATC
This sequence comes from Allium sativum, assembly GCA_030737875.1. NCBI lineage: Eukaryota > Viridiplantae > Streptophyta > Magnoliopsida > Asparagales > Amaryllidaceae > Allium > Allium sativum. Next base: position 1,055,382,199 of record CM060918.1, read on the forward strand.
TCAACGGATGAGTACGGTCAACACATGAACCTTTATTTTATAATGATAAAAATGTAAATTTTATTGTTAAAATATTTCGTTCAACACATGACTAATCTCAATGGATGAGTACGGTCAACACATGAACCTTTATTTTATAATGATAAAAATGTAAATTTTATTGTTAAAATATTTCGTTCAACACATGACTAATCTCAACGGATGAGTACGGTCAACACATGAACCTTTATTTTATAATGATAAAAATGTAAATTTTATTGTTAAAATATTTCGTTCAACACATGACCAATCTCAACGGATGAGTACGGTCAACACATGAACCTTTATTTTATAATGATAAAAATGTAAATTTTATTGTTAAAATATTTCGTTCAACACATGACTAATCTCAACGAATGAGTACGGTCAACCCATGAACCTTTATTTTATAATGATAAAAATGTAAATTTTATTGTTAAAATATTTCGTTCAACACATGACCAATCTCAACGGATGAGTACGATCAACACATGAACCTTTATTTTATAATGATAAAAATGCAAATTTTATTGTTAAAATATTTCGTTCAACACATGACTAATCTCAACGGATGAGTACTGTCAACACATGAACCTTTATTTTATAATATTCTTTATCTTCTAAATTGGAATGAGGCCCAATCAATTACCATATAAAGTTAATTATATGGATTCCATTCAACACATGTATATAATAGCAACGATACATAATCAACCATCATCCAAAGTGCACTACACTGTATAAGCATCAAATATAGATATCAAACGCTTATAACAGCCTGTCAATCAATAGATCGACATACAACTAATTATTGGGATTAGTGTATGCCGTATTTTATCCCAATACCCGTGTGGGGTTTCAAACAATCAAACACAGATTTTATTTGTGCAGTTATTTATCGTCCCAATCAATGTCCTTCAAATAGGTGTACATAAACAAACCGTCCGGTTTGTAAATGAATATTTATTTATTCACATTCACATTAAAAATTATATTTTTAACGACCAAACTATTTTATTCAACCTATGAATATTCTATTCGGTTCATTTGTTAAATAAAACGATATCTTTATTTTTCTAACTTATTTTAGAAAATTTCGGCGGCATAACGACACGATACTAGAAACGGGATAAGGCCTAGCCTTATCCCCGGTCTAATAATGGCCCACGCCATACACATATCAATCAAACCAATTTCAATTCACCAAACAACCAAATTTAGATCAAATAATCTAACCAACTACACAACCAAACAAACAAGTCCATGGTCTGTGGACAGTGGTGTCGGGTGCTACTAAACACCGTCTGCATCCTAGTATATATTTATAACTAGAAAAAGAAATTTAGAGTGAGAAGTTCTCACCAACTAGCTAAACCAAACGCCACGACTCTTCTTATGTAGAAATCTTCATCGTGCTCGCCTTTTTGCCAATTTCACTGCCCGTAGTCACTACATATATAAAAATCAAATTTTTATATTGTTGCTATATATATAAAAATCAGATTTTTATTCTACTACTATATAGATAAAAATTCTATTTTTATACCGTTGTTCATATAGTAAAGATCAAATCTTTACTATCTATATAATATAAAAATCGTATTTTTATTATCTCTACTATATAAAAATCATATTTTATTCTTCCTATAATATAAAAATCATATTTTTATTCTACTTCATTTGTCAAAAACCATAGAAGCTTTAAAGCGGAGAAAACTCACTTTTTTTCTACCGCCCGGATTCGCTGTTCGGGTCCTAGAATTTGCAAACGAGCTTCAATCTTCACACAATCTTTTTTCTAGCTTAAAAGCGCCATTCCGGACAACTTTCTAAGGGTCATTTTGCCGAAAATGCTGCAATTCGCCAGAATTCGCGAAAGTACACGAATTTTACCGCTTTCAGACAGCAGACTTTGAACGCATTTTCCGAGCAGCTCCGAACTCCAAAACATGACTTCCATATAGCCAAATCGAAGAGAATTTCGTGCTCTACAACTTCGGTTTAGAGAGACTTTGGCCAGAAACGCACCGTTTGGGAGTTATTGGCGAAATACGGTCAGGGGCTTATTTGCAAAACGGGCAATTAGTGTAAAATGAGTTTTCGGTGACCGGGGGGCCCACGGCCGAAATTGAGGAGGGGGAAGGGGGCGCCGGAACTGATTGGGCATGGGGAGGCGGGTAAGGGGCGGCGGTAGTGGTGGTGGGGCCCTTGGTGGTGGCGGTGATGACTTGGGGTTTAGGGATTTGAAATTGGAAGAGAGAAAGGAGGAGGAGGAAGAGGAGGAGGAGGGGGTGCGGCGGCTGACGGTGGTGGTGGAGGTGGGGGAGAGGGGTGGCAGCCAAGGGGAAGGAGGAGGAGGCCATTTTTGTGTTTTTGTGGAGGAAGGAGAAAAAGTGAATTTATGAAATAGAAAAGGAGGAAAAGTGATTATATGCTAGTTTCTCGCGTATCGCCTGAACGCTAACGATCTCCAATCGCCGCGGATTTCGGACACGAGATAGTAGACGTGAAGACAAGTCCAATGAAACAAGTTTCGTCGAATTCCGAGTTCGTTTGACCGTCCGTTAAAAATCACAAAAATGCTCAGATAAGCTCTAAAAATGCGATTTTGGCGCACCATTTCTTCTTGCACGCTCACAAGCTAACTTCAAAAATCATGTCCTTTTGGATTTAACCATTTTTAGACGATACGAATCCAGAAAAAAAACGAAATCGAATTCTGAGGTCGTGTCAATAATGTTCCTTTGTAAAATGACTGCTCGTTTTACCCTGTACTGTTTTAGCTCGCTCGGCCGCATACTAGCTCCGTTCGACGCGCCCTTTGGAACATAACAATAATTTGTCATTATGAATCCATAAAAATTTATCTCGTCGAATTCTGAGCTCGTATGCAAAATTTCACTTTTTAAGGGCTATGTATTGTTAACCGAACAACTCCAGCCCATAGCAACTATTCCGGATATCGGAATATATTGAAGCTTATGCTTTTCGGAGTTCTAAACGGCATTTTGAACTCAATGGAAGTGGTTTCGAGTCCAAATTCATCCGTATGCAAAATTTGACTTTTTCGGCCATGTATAATTTACATAGCGACTATTCTGAATTTTCAACTGGACATAACTTTTGATTCCCGCTATGAAATTTCGATTTTTCAGATTCATTGGAAAGATATTTTCAACTAGATTCTAATATTTTTGGTTTCGCTAAAATCCGGATTGTTTTGCACCCGGTACATTCAATTGAAGTTTGAAATCGAATTATCGAACTGTAGGGCCATTTTCAATTCCTTCTATAATTTAAAATAAATATTTATATTCTAACGATGATGTATGTAAATATATACGTTCGAATTATATTCAAAATAAATTTTTCGTTGATATGATTTAAAATAATCTATTTTTAATATTCAAAATTCGCTACAATTGCCAAAATAAAAATTTTAAACTGGCCCAGATTTCTGGGTTATTACAATAATGGTCTTCCTTCACAGAATCTCATCTCGATTATCACTAAATCGAATTCCATTCAATTCCAATTTAATGTATTAAATTGGAAAACCTTACTTCGGAAAAAATTCCATCAAATCTTAATAAAAGATTTATAAATTCCAAATCATATCTTCACTGTTAATTGGGTTTTAAGAACAAATGTTATTTAAAACATCATTCACAATGAACCCAAAAGCATCTTCCATTTAATTCCAATTATATTTATTAAATTGGAAAACTTCACTAATCTTAATTAATATATTTATTCTATTCTCAACTAGGTTTAAGAAAAGTGTTAATAAAGACACCATTCACGATAAACCCAAAATCCAATTTGATATTAAACACAAGGCTCTGAATAGAAATTATATCGAATTAAATTCAATATCAAATTCTGAAGCTAACGGATATCGTATGGGGAATAACGATATCTGTATCTTCCAAATTCGTCAACAATATCTGTATATTCACGCAATCCAATATCGAAATTTTCCGACGATTTTTTCCATTCAAATCCATTCTAATTCATACATTGGAAAATTCTTGTTAGATTAAAAACATTTCAATTCCTTTCAGTTCTAACTAGTTCATTTAGATAAAAATATCTTTTCAAATATGAAATATTTCATCCAAAAACCATTTCATATCATTTATTATGGTTTTATATAATTTATTCACATTTTTAATAAATTTTAATAAGGCCCTTACAGTCGGTTTCCTATATCGGCCACCGAACTGCATTTATAGCGACCGTTTCCAAAACTGATTTGGATATATTTTAAAATCTAACCGTTGGATTTCAATTCTCTTATTATCGTTCCATAGCTCTTTTCGACACGAACCCAACGGTTATGGTTTTAGGAGAATCCGACGGTCGGATCTTCCGTTACATCAATTTGAAGTCAATGGTTGAAATTCGCGAACGATCGCTGCGCGACACGTTCTATTCAAACCATTTAAATATTTATAATATATATTTCATCAATTTCCTTTTTAAAACGTATTTTATAATTTTTTTATAAATTCATTTTAAATGATTTCAACTTCGTTTTCAATTTAAAATCAAAATTGAATATTCTATATCATTATAATATTAAAATGATAATATTTTCAAAATACCGGATTTTGAAATCAAATCTTTTCGATATTCGTTATAAAATGAATAAAATCAATAGAAAATTCCGTTCGAGTTAAAATGGCATATATCTACTTAACTCGGCTTCATATATTTCAATATTTTCATGTCAATCCAAAATCGGACATCAAAATCATGTTTTGATTCATTACTTTATACTATTTTAAAATTTATATTCTGAACTGGAATTAGACCCAATCAATTACCATATAATTTTATTTATATGGATTACATACATCGCATCTATTCAAAAATAGTGATAAACAACTATTAAACATTCAATTCACATCCAGAGTGCACTTGACAACTGTATAAGCATTAAATAATTAAATAACGCTTATAACAGTTTGCCAATCAATCGGTTGACATACGGTCAAATCCAAGGGTGATGTGAATTAATTATCCTCTCTAAACCCATGTGGGGTTTCAACAACAACATTGAATTCAAATTAATCACTAGTTAATTAATTTAACTAATTCTTATTTGATTCGAATTATTTTTCTAATTAACCAATTTTCACTGTTTAAATTATAAATTGATATTTATAATTTAATTTCAACTACCACAATAATATTAACATTATTTTTTAATTTGTTAATCATCACAATCACAACACAATACAGTCAATTAAATCATCCATGGTTTTCAAACAACAGTGAATGTGAGCTAACGGGCACCGTACAACATTTGTGATATTTAAAACTAATAATAGTCAATACTGGCAATAACTACATTCAGCTATAAAATAAATAACTATACAATTATTTTAGTGAGAGAGTTCTCACATTGATTTCCACTCTATCAGTCTTTATTTGAGGGTTGTTTTAATAACATTAAACGAGCGTTTAATTTTATCAAAAACTGCAACAGCTTTCATTTCCATTCCGGTCAGTTCCATGTTGTAGATCTTGTCTTCACGATTCCAACGAAACTAAAATCGTTCAATTTCGTTTCTGTTAGGACAAGTTATGAAATTTTAAACATAAATTACATTATTAAAATAATTAATTATATTTAATTTAATTAATTCCTCTTAACCTTGGTTAACCGTTCTTCTTCCCTATAAGTTTCTGCTCCAGGCTTTCATTTAAACCCATACGCTCGATGCCTAGGGCTTCAAATTGCAACCAGTTATTCTACCGTACCACGATCCAAGCATCGCCCAAAGTTCAGGGGAACTCGAAATCCTCACCACGTCGGAGAACGAGTTCGAACGAGATAGGTTTATGCACATAAATCGAGAGCTCCGCACCACTATTTTTTATCATAACCGTTCAGGTTGGAGAGCTTGTTGAGTATAACAATTTTCACTTTGGAGATTTATCAATTCAACGATAGGATTGATCAGATTTGCAAGAGGAAATTTCGAAAATATTGGCCATTGATAGATTAGGGCCGGCGCCGTTCTGGGGAGGGCCGAAGTTTAGTTATTTTAGGGTATTGGTTTTTATATATATACTATAATATATATCAATTATTTAATTCAAAAATTGCTTGTTTATCGCTCCAAATTCCAAATGTACCCCAACGACTGTCTCCCCTAGCCAAATAACCCCCTTTCCGGACATAATGGAATATGTTTCGTAGGCCAATTCGACTGTTTCAATCAGTTCTTTTCAAAATTAAAATATAAATTAATATAACGTTCAATATTAAATTCCAATGTATATTTTAATTTATCGAGGCCACATACTGACTCCAAAAATTATGAAAATTGAAATCTAGCTATGTTTTGACGATTCAGTGCTAGCAAAATTAATTTTGTTGAATTTGTATACTGTTTGAGAAATGGACTTTTAACTAGCTTATTAATTTTACAACTAAAATTCAAAATGCGTTTAAATTAGCCACACTCACATATTAAATCCAGATGACTTGAAATTTTAAACCTGACAATAATTTGACATTCCAGATCCAACAAAAGTGGTTTCATCGAAAACGGAGGTCGTTTACAAAATGGCTGTTTTTAAGGGCTATATATAATATTAAAATATATATAAATTCCATAGCGACTATTATAAATTTTAATCTGGACATAACTTTCAATTTATAAAGTGAAATCTCAGTTACTTACATTCGAAAGAAAATTACTGTTTAAAATATTTCAACGTTTCTTGTTTTATCAAATTCTAATTTATATTGAATTCTGTATATTCGTTTGAAATTAAAAATCGAATTTTTAAACTACCGCGTCATTTCAAGTTCGTTTTATAATTAAAATAAATTTATACATTCTAACTTTGATTTAAATAAATTTTAAATCGTTAAATCTCAAAATAAATAATTTTAAATTCTTAAAATCCATTAAATCTGTTAAAAGAAATTTTTAAATTGGTTCCAAAAACAGGGTTGTTACATATGTGGAGCATGAGATGCAAGCATTCTGCTAGATTGTTACATATTTGTATTTAGACACTATTATAATATCAGAACAAGATATTGAATTCAAAATGTTTTGGGTAATCGTAAGGCAAAAAATCTATTTATTTGTGGATTTGGTCTTACGAATATCCTTTTCTTTTGATAATAAATGTTTTAACTATAAAATCAAGTTGGATGATATTTTAAGCTTAGAGAGTTTTCTCACTCTGGTTCACCAGACTGATCCAGCGTTTGTAATGCGCGGGTTAGCCCAGGTTTTACAGGTTCAAGTTATCGGATGCTGTGAAAAGATGAGCTGGAAGAGTTCAGATGTACAGTATTATCTAGTACTTATTCCGTTGTGTGTTGTATATCAGGACAAATATTTATAACTTTCCAGATGTATTGATGTACTCTGATAATTGTAAGTTTTTTTTTCAAAGCTCTCGATAAAGTTTTATTTCTGTTATATTTTGTTCCATTGCGATGTGAGACTCTATGTTACATTAGTTCTTCTTATTCTTCTATTCTTAACTTTCATTCTTTCTTATCTCGCCCTCTTGTTTCTTTATAATAATGTTCCAGTGTTTTCGATGCTTGATTATTAGACATGGTGTTTTTATGTCGATTTTCAGGGTCGAAAATCCATGTTCGTTACAATGAGGAAATTCCATATGACCCAATATGACTAACAAGTTGCACTATACGTCAACCCAAACTGCATCATCCTCTCCAGCACTCCGAAAAGGTTCTTTTGGAACACCAATGGGCATTAAATTAAAGAAAAAATTTAAGCACTATACTTCCCTTTAATATGGAAACATAAGAATGAGTTTATTGTCTTCTTCGAAGGTTTTCAGAGAAATATAGAATTAAGAACTAAAAATCTTAATTGAAGAGATAGATCGTTCGAATAATAAAAAGGATCCATACATTCATTCCCCTAAAATAGTGCTAATGCTCCCGTTGCGTATTGTTACTTATCGGGTATAGAACAGATCTTCTTCTCTTTGTTCTTACGAACAGAATTTAGCCGTTATTATCAACAGAATACAATAAAAAGTAACCTTATCTCATACAGAATTCGCTGAAAATATTAGGTAAATAAAGTCTATTGCAGTGCGATAAAGTTACATAGTGTTTATTTTTCTTTGAGAAAGGGGTATTTCCATGGGTTTGTGTAACGTCTCGTATTTTTAACGATGTAATAATTAATTTATTTAATTATTTAAAATAATGGTTGGGCAATTTAATTTGGCTTAAATTAACAAACTTGATTTATATTTATTAATATAAATAGTGGAATAATAGATTTAATTTCCGTTATAGTCGGAAATGAGTTGAATTCGCAATATTATGTAAATTGGACAATTCGATAAATTTAATTCAGTTTAGATTTGAGTTATAATAACGAATTTATTATATAAACGACTGTTGAACGTATTGATTATAATATAAATTATGATTGAGCTCGAAATGTCGCGATAGTTCGTAATATTTTGATTTGAACTTCAATTGAGTATACATGATTCGGTATAAGTCGGATTTCTTCGAAACAAGAAACGTTCGAATCTAATTAACTATATTTTTCTAATGGAAGTGAAAAATGGAGATTTCGTCTTATATATGGTGAGTTATGTCCAAAGCAAATATTCGGATAATCGCTATGAAATCGTTCATAAACCATAACGATATATTTAATTTTAATTAAATATTGGTTTTGAATTTGGACAAGATATTTGAGATGTAGTTATAATTTAATTTTTAGAATTTTACTATAATTTTTAATTCATAAAATAAGCAACTTTTTATTTGAAGTATTTTACACCCTAAATCAGCTCTATGGGGTTTCACAGAATGAATTAAATTGTCTATTTTATTAAATATTGGGACCGTGGCACATTGCTGGACACAACGGTATTTTTATTTGTGTCGATAGTAGTTCGTAAATGCATGGAATCTTGTGTAATGGGTACTTTTAATAAATATTTAATATTTGATTATACTTACTTTGAGTGGACTCATCCATTTTCATTCTTTTTCATCTTTAAAGCAGCACTTTTATAACGGTAACATATACCACACATAAACGTATAAGTGATAAAAAAATGTCAATCATAAAGGTCTTCATTTTAATAGTTATCATATATATAATGGAAGTGTATAAGGATCAAGTTATTTTAGCACTCACGGGTCCATCATGGAGCACGCATATAAAGAGCAGAGATTTATTTATATGAGAGCTTACAATATCAAGGGACCATACAAAGATGAAATCACATAATAAACCTATATATTAATATAGTCTGCCATCCCCTATCATAAAATGAACCTATATACATTTATATATACACTCTGTTGCATGTACGTTGCATACCTATCCGAACATGCAATGCTACACGAAGTGAAAACTCAGCGTCTATGCTTACAACATCCAATAGATTTTGAAATGAAATTTCATAACAGTCCGCAAACCTTCCGTGTGTTTTCAAATCTGTCACAACCTGTATGTGGAAACTTTAAGCTACTTTAAAATCTAAACTTCATGCCGAAGGTAACGCCAGCTGCCATGAAGTTTCAACTCACGTCTACTCTAAACAAGTACCACTCATTACGCCTAATACTTAACCATTAAGTCTCCTCCCTCTACAAAAATATCTCACAGCCTTCGCTCGAACGGTTTCCCAATGGCTTCAGGAAGCCACTGAAGCTTTTATTGGATTTATAAATCAAATACATCTTCAAAAGCTCAACAACAAAAATCCAAACAAGACCAAAATAAAATACCATAACCTGCCATATATATATATATATATATATATATATATATATATATATATATATATATATATATATATATACGACCCACTGCAGTTTTCTATCCAACCATGAGTAGGTTTCAACTGGTTCGAAGGGTTCTTTCCCTAGTTGGTTTTAACACAGCAAACATGCGGATTTGAACGCGTAAGGTCTTGGTGTAAATTTTGCGAGCTGGAGAGGAGATTTCCTTTCATCTTCTCCTGTACTAACATGCGCAGGTCAACTGGAAGGAGGAGGGGAGATCTAAGCATGTTGTCATGCGCTATAAAGGGGTAGTGCAAGTTTTAAATGGTTTGTATGGGAGGAAGTACTTGTTTCAGTGGCGGTTGTCTAAAGGGGAGGATTGTTCAACTGTGTATATGCTTGCGTCATTTCATACACTCACTAACCTGCTTGTGGAATTGATGTGCAAGAATGAAGGACGGCGGTTGCAGGCTTGTACATGCATGAGGGGTTTTGCAAACATGCGTGAGGGCTTAAGTTAGTAGTAATGTGATCAAGAAATGATTATGTAAGGGATTATAAAACTTTGGATTTTTGTAAATGTTGGGTGGATGGGTGTTTCACTACGACAGTTCATTTGGGAGGAGCATGGAGAACAGGGGATGAGCGAAGGTTGTTTTGCGATGAAGAAAGATTGGTTTCGGTTGAACGTGAGGATCTGATACACGGAATGACTGCGTGTGTGACTATTTTTGAACGGGTAAGGACATGCGGGTAGGAGGCTTTGTACAGTGGAGTGTTGGGCTGATTTTTAATGGTCATGGCCTACGAAAAAGAGAAAAAATATAAATATATAAACAAATCAAGTGGAAGTCGCATGTTCTAGTAATGGAAGGAAATACAACTAGGTTGAGCAGTATGAAGCGGGTGGAAATATTGGGCTAAGAAAGATTGGTAAGTCGGATATATATTTATATATAAATATAAGTTAATTTTGATTTTTAGAATTAATAATGCATATGAACTTGTTAATCTAATATTCCGTCCATACGTGGTCAGAATTTTGAAATGTTGATCACATTGGAATCTTATGGACGAGCGTGACGCAATAGAACTGATTCAAAGTGAACTGGAGCTCGTTACAATTTATAGCCAAATAATTTGCCATATACAAATCAATGATCATTATTCGTTATTTGACGATAACTGTCCAAAGTGAGTAAATCTCACTAACTCTGATCAATTTATATTTTTATAACGTATTTTTAGAATTGATAAATGTTGGTTGATTGATGTTTGTTGATTGTTTGGATGAACTACGAATTAGTTGATTGAAAATCTAGATATAATTATGTATGTAAATCGTTAATTTTATATTGATTCTGTTTATCAGAATATTTCATATATAAATGAAATTGATGTTAATTATATTGTTTAACATCTGTGAATGCAGGTAAAGAGGTTGGAGGGATCCAACTAGATTCCTCAATATTTATAATACTGTTTTTTCATATATTTTGATATATAATCTGTTGTTGATTATGTGTGTTTGGATGATATTGATCATGGTTATTTGTTATTTTAAATACCATAAGAAATACGAGAATGTAAAATGGAAATTTCAAAGTGTATATTGAAATAAAAATATTTATATTAAATCAAAGAATGTTATAAAAGGAATATTTATTTAGAAAATTAATAGAATTATAAAAGGAATATTTATTTAGAAAATAAATAGAATTATAACAGGAATATTTATTTGGAAAATTAATAGAATTATAAAAGGGATTTGGCGAGATATAAAAGAATTATAGGAAATTGATTTAAAGTAAATATTTAATAGAAATCTGTTTTAACAGATAAATTGAGGAGAATAATTTATAAACGATGTTTATAAATTAAGGAAATTTTATCATTTGATAAATTGAATTTATATAAATTTGAATTTATATAGAGAAGTAAAATCGATTTAAACACCGATAATTGAAATGGAATGTGAACGTAGTAGTTGTAAACGGGATTTGCAGTGAGATTATAAATGTTGGAAATGAAATAAGATTTGTATGAATAATTTTGCAAATAAAAATATAAATAGAATTTAGGTTTGAGATATTGTTTTAAAGTGCGAAATCAAACTATTTTGATTATATAAAGAACTATTATTCACATTCTATATGGAAAATTAGATTTAAAGTAAATATATTTTGCAAATAAAATATTATAAAGGAATTTGGGGTTTGAATTAGGAATTTAAATGGAATTACTGAAATTAGAAACGGACTGGAAATTAATTGAGTTGAACTGTTTTCTAGGTGTCGATCTGATGTTGGTTTCGGCCTTCGAGGTTTATACTTGAGAAGTTGTTCTCTTACTAGTTTACAGTTAGAGACTGATAGAGGTGGAAAGATATTGATGCGTGAATCAAAAATGTAAACGTTTTCCAAATTTAATAACGTATATTTTCTGATTTTAGAAAATAATAAATTTATGAATATATGGAAATGATAAATGGGAAATTGGGATATGAAATGATGATTGATTGGTAAGATTTCCATTTGGGAATACGACCATTGTTTGTACTCATGTTTTCCCTTGATTGTTAAATCACCGACTATCAAAGATTTTGACCATTTCCGTTGTTAGTACGGAGAGACCAGGATCAGATATATTATCTGAAAACCACTCCGTAAGGCATCAACGTTGCGAATCAAATATGATTAAGATAATTGAAGACGGAGTTATGCAAGGGTTGTTCAGTAAATCCTAGGTAGAAATTGCCTAAGATGGATTTACAGAATAGTGCCTTCAGGTTGTCCAATCCCAGGACGACTTGAATGGACGAATGTCTGAAAGTCTGGTAGACCGCGTAAGTTGATCGTTTCAAACATATTTACGTTGGTGGCGGAGGAATTCGTTTCTCTTAGGTTATTTCCGTGGTATTTTTGGGAAAATCAATTTATGATTTGACGGGTATGACGATGTGGCATTCAAAGTAAACAAAGGGGTAATCTGTTAAAAGATACATTATGACCTCAAGCCTCATCAACTGGGAAATGACAGAAATCAGGCAGGCAGCATGGCTAAGTGGGTCGCACCCAGTTAAGGTATATTGTCACCATCTAGATAATATTCATATTTGTCAGTACTTTCAATTCTGTATCTCCCATGAACGGTTATGTTGGTATACCAACTGTAAGGTGACAATATATTCGGAACATTCAAGCGAAATGAATGGCCGGTCATGTGTGGCCGAGTTACAAGATGTTATTGTTGAACTTCAGTGTATCGCTTCCAGAGTACACTGATCAGAAGGTGGTTTCATACATTGTCATAATTGGAAATCCATTACCCAATAAGAATCCGCAGTTTTTGATTGTATATTATATATGTGGAGCGTGAGATGAAAGCGTTCTACTAGATTGATATTTACTTATATTAGACATTATTATAATATCATAAGACTATAGATTTTATAAGAACTTTTTGGATTATCGTAACGTAAAAACCATCTGTGTTTATGTGTGGATTGGTCTTACGATTATTCTTTCCTTTAAAAGGATTTTAAAAGTTAAACAAATGGTTGGTGTTTACTCACACCAGTCACATGACTGACCCAGAGTTTATTTTGTTTTGTTTTCCTTAAACTCTTGGGTGCCCAATTTTATATGGGCAGTCAAGTAGTCGGGATTTTACAGATATACTGAGAGCTTGGAGCAGGAGGCTTCAAAATTTTATAGCAATTGTTTATTTCCGTTGTGTTGTAAGTCTTGTACTCTGATAAATGTTATTGTATACATATACTGGTTTTATTTCAAAGTTATGTTATATAGTATATGTTATTCGATCCGCTGTGAGGTTCGTGTTACTCTGATTCTGTTGTGATCTTCTTCTTCTTCTATTCTAATTTTCTATCTTAACTATTCTCACCCTCTGACTTCTTTCTATTAACAGTGGTATCTAAGCTGAAGGTTAAGTAATTACCTTGGCTCTGTGGCATAACTTAGTAGAGATAGAGTTAGTAATACCCTTGATTGAGTTTGAGCGTATATATATGAGCGCGTATCGATTATTTGATATAAAAACTGTTTTACATTTTAGAGATTTATTGGTTGAGTTGTATATGTGTTCTGGTCGATCAGCTTGATCCACTGTATCGGTAGTAGTTTTGAAACGACCCGAACTTACCCGTGAATGAAAGCACAGATTGAGTTGAGAACAAGCCACATCGGGACACAAACAGAAGAACATTTCATTGTTAATTACAACAACTCCATCAAAATATAAGAATATAAAGAGTATGAATAAAAATTATACATCAGAAAAATATCATAGATTTTAAATACATTACTGCAGCGAAAAATTAATACAATACACAACTGAAAGAGATATACGGATACAGAGCTTTCTGGATATCGTTCCAGCTGTAAACCAGGTTCCTATGAATATAAATCTGCAAAACCAAAACTACTAGCTTCCCGTGTGGAAAATAGGGGCACCCAGAGTTTAGGTTAAAACAATACTAAAACAGTTATTTAAAACTTTACTTTATAAGAGAGTAATTCAAGTGACCACGCCGTATAATACAGAATGGGTTTCCTCCCAAGAATACCAGTGCATAGAATAAACAACACAATGCTTTTTGGAAAAATGAAGCTATTATAAGACCCAAGCCCCATCACATAATGCAACGCAAGCCGGAGGATAGGGTTTTCCCTTATAATAGCCAAACATGCTCGGTACGTTTAAAACAAATCATTTGATACTAGTATAAGTATATAGTGTCAAAACAACTTCAAATATAAATGTATCAATCCTAGACGGCATGGGTACCATATATCATGTCGCCCATACTAGGCTCTGCAATCAAAACTGAAATGTCACGTATTGGAAATTGGATTTCCGTCATGAGTCGAGGCGAGGGGCAAGCTGCTCACCGCTTCGAGACACTCTACCAAATGTCTTAGGACTACACACTCTGGATAGCCCTTGGATCTTCAGGGACGGTCCACACTTACGTTAGTGGATTAGTTATTCCTAAACACATGTTTCCCGGTCCTATCGGACCTATCAATCGGCTGCGTAGAGACCGATATATTTGAGGCACCTCGCAGTCCAACATCCACAAAAGTATAATAAACAACGATGTCAGGGCTAGTAAAACGCTGACACCACCTATAGCTAGAAAGAAACGTCGTGCACTCACTGCAGTCACAATCCGATTTTTGACTCATACCGGTGTGTGAGGCTCGAGAATCAACGTTATACACAAAGCTACGCTGTATTAATGTCGTGCCTTGATCATCAACCAAAAGACTCTGCTTTTCAACAAAAGCCTTGATCACTGCATCTCAGCATGCCATATAGGCAATTCATGCCATGCGACTGACATCTATCGATATATAACCTCTGAACTCGTACATCTCAGAGAAGGGCGTTAAGCAAGAGAATAAATTCTCCGCCACCAAACAGATATATATTTAATAGAAATCAATCAACACAGAATAAAATCTAATGTCAGACACACAATCCATTTACAAGACCGTTCTGGGTCTGAACGAAACCGGAGGCACCTTATACCTCGCATATCCGTCGATCTCCAAATACGTCTGGACGATCACCACTTATTACCTCTGCTTGAGTGTACAGCCCAATCAATACATCAGTAATTATCCAAATGATGTAAATACCTCCGGTCTTCAACCACCGTCTTCATCATCGACTTATCGTCGAAACAGCTATTCAGAATGGGTATAAACCCGGCCTTTCCGAATAACTCGCATATATAATAAACAAGTGTTATAAAAACACAACATACGCCTCATTCCAATTCTGAATATTCTTTTATTTATATATTCACATCTTTTGGGAAAGGTTCCCATTAATTTTATCAAAGATAAATTCTTTTAAATAAATTCTTTAATCTTCCTTTGGATATCATTTCAAACCAAATTATGGTTTTCCAAACTAGTCGGGATTAGCGAACCACACCGAAGTAATCATTTATTTAATTTCCCAATCCCAACCTATTCATCCCATGGAGCAAAACTGTTATCACTCCATAACTAACACCACGGTGTTACCGGTAAATTTAATTACCATTTCACGTTCAAATATAATTAAAGATTTAACTATCGCTTGGAGCAAAACTAGTGATACTCCACTCTCGATCCTTTCCCACATTTGATAATTTAAATTATCAATTCACATTTCAATCTAATTAAAGATTCATTAAAACTCTAATTCAGTTTTAATCTTCCCCAAAATTCAATATTAATGATTATTTAACTTTGGAAAATCAAACATGTCGCATCGACAATCTACACCGTACTATTGATTTATGCCGATATATAACCTCTGAGCTTGTACACCTCAAAGAGGGGCGCTAAGAAAGAGAATAAATTCTCCACCGCCAAACAGATATATAATAAGCAGAGATCAACCATACGGTTCGAAATACAACGACAGACATGTAATCCTGTCTTTTACTGGGTTAAAGAACTAATGTCATTTAAAACACATTTCACGATAAACCCAAATCCATTCCATTATTTATGGAATCTTCAAGGAAAAAAAATCAATATATAATCGATATCAATTTCTATATCCAACTAATAATATAAATGGAATAACGGCAAAGCCTTTTAAATTCCATATGTATTAACAGTCTTCCTCCACGGACTTTCATTTCGATTATTATCAAATCGAATTCCATTCAATTCCAATTTAATATATTAAATTGGAAAACCGTTACTTTGCAAAATTCTTGTTAAATCTTAATAAAAAGATTTATAAATTCCAAATCACATTTCACTGTAAATCGGGTTAAAGAATGAATGTCATTAAAAACACAGTTCACAATAAACCCAATTCACATTCCATTAATTATAATCGAGTTAAAGAACAAGTGTTATTCAAAACACCGTTCATGATAAACCCAAAAATCAATTCTAATTCAATTCCAATTAAATATATTAATTAATTGGTATACTTTATTAAATCTAAATAAAAAGATTTAATATTTTCTCAACTGGGTTTAAGAACGGTGTTGATGAAGACACCATTCACGACAAACCCAAATCTCATTTGATATTAAATACAAGGCTCTGAATAGAAAATATATCGTCTTATATTCAATATCAAATTCTAAAACCAACAAATATTGCTTTGGAAATAACGATATAAAATATATCTTCCAAATTTCCATAACAATATCCGTTTAATCCCGAATCCAACATCGAAATATTCCGACAATAATTTCAATTCAAATCCATCCCAATTTATATATTGGAAATTCTGGTTATCTTTAAAACCATTTCATTTCCAATTTATTTATTTTTAAAAATAATTGAATTATAATTCTGGTTCAAAACTACTTCATTTCGATAAAAATATATTTTTATCTTTTTAATTATGGAATTTATCATCCCAATTCTTTTCAAATCACTTCTTATGATTTTACACAAATTATTGCTATTTTTAATAATTTTATCAAGGCCCGTACAGCCGATTTCCATAAACGGCCATCGAACTGCACTTACAGCGACCTTATACAAATTTGATTTGGATATAATTCCAAATCCAACCGTTAGATTTCTAATTTCTCATCTTCTTTAGAAAGCTCTTTTAGATACGAACCCAACGGTTCTTGTTTTAGGAGAATCCGACGGTCAGATCTCCCGTAATGTCCGTTCGAAGTCAATGGTCGAAATTCGTGAACTGCCGCGGCGCGGCGCTTTCTATTCAGGCCATTATATATATAATATATATATTATATACATTTCATCGATTTCCATTTAAAACGTATTTTATAAATCGTTTAAATTCGTTTTCAAAATGATTTCAACTTCGTATTCAATTTCAAATCAAAATTGAACATTCCATATCATCGATATATATAAATGATAGTATTTTCAAAACATTGTATTTTGAAATCAATTTCTTTTCGATATTCATTTATGAAAATGGATAAAATCGATATAAATATCATTCACAACAAAATGGCGTCGATTAAATCAACATGGCTTTGTATATTTAAATATATTCGTGTCCATCCCAAATCAGACATCAAAATCAAGTTTTGATCTTTTACTGAATATTATTTTAAAATTTTCGTTATTTTAAAATATTCATTCTTTCTGAACTGGAAACAGACACAGTCAATTACCATATAATTTGATTTATATGGATTTCACACACACACGTACACTACAACAATCAAACACAGCCAACCATCATCCACAGTGCATTCTACACTGCATTAGCATCAAATATAAATATTCAACGCTTATAACCGCCTATCAATCAACCGATCGACATACAACTAAATATCAGGATTAGTGTATGTCTAATATCATCCCAATACCCATGTGGGGTTTCAATTAACAAATAATGAATTTTATTTGTGCAGTTGGGCGATGTGTAAAATTTATCGTCCTAATCAATATCAGTGTACATAAACAAATAGTCCGATTTGTTTATAAATATTTATTTTATTTTATATACATGTTAAAAATTATATTTTTGACTATAAAATATTTTATTTCCATTCCACATCACACAATCAATTTTTACCACACAAACAAACAAGCATACAAGCCATCCATGGTCTGTGGACGATGGGTGTCGGGTGCTGCTAAGCACCGTCTGCATCCTAGTATGTATTTTTAATTAGAAAATAAATTACAGTGAGGAGTTCCCACATTTGGGTTCCACTCCGACATTCTTTCCTTCTGAATGGTATGGATTCCGTTTTGCTTTCAGTCAGTTTCATCGCACTCTTTTTCACGCTGTTCATAGTAAAAATCGCATTTTTATTATTCAGTTTTACATATAAAAATCGAATTTTTATCGCTACTTCATATATGTAAAAATCGAATTTTTATCACTACTTTGAAAATGAAAATCTAATTTTTCTTACAATGAAAAAATCTAATTTTTCTACAATGAAAATTTTCGTTTTTCTACAATGAAAAATCTAATTTTTCTATAATGAAAAATCTCATTTTTTTCTATTAAAAATCAAATCTTTTTTTTACTATAAAAAATCTAATCTTTACCAATTCACTTTCATTATAAAAATTCTATTTTCAATCCGCTACTCATATAAAAATCGAATTTTTATTTCGCTATAACATATATAAAAATCGTATTTTTATATTCTCTATCTTATAAAAATCATAGTTTTATTTCGTTAATCCATATATAAAGATCCAACCTTTCGTATATGATAAAAATTATAACTTCATATTTTAAAAATCCTATCTTTATTTTTATAAAAACAATATAAAAATCATGCATTTTTATTTCATGAAACATTGTGAAAATTACTCATTTTTATTTCATGAAAACATTACTTTAAAATCAAATCTTTATTCTAATGTCATGCATATAAAAATCGCATCTTGAAAATGATTTCATTCCTATAAAAATCGAATCTTAAATTCGATGACATTCATATAAGAATCCTATTTTTATTTTTATAAAAATCATATTATATGAAGAAAAAAACAAAGCTTTATATAAAAATAAAACACTTACAGTTTTTTTTCTAGCAGGAGAGAGGGGGGAGGTCGGAAGTGGGCGCTGGAGTCGGGGATGGCCGCGTCGGAGGTGTGCTGGCCTGTGGGGGTGCGGTTGGCCACTGGTCGGAGAAGCGGTGGTTTGTGGTCTGAGGGGGGTGCGGTTTAGGGCACTGGGCGATTTGGGGGAAGGATTAGAGGAGAGGGGTGTAAATTCTCGTATTTTTACATCGCTAATACGAATATTGATTGATCGTAAGTACGTGTTTACAAATACGATTTTAAAATCTAGATCTTTAAAATTTCAAAACATGTTGATAACAGCATTTACATATGCATATATCACAGCACTTACCAAAATTTCATTTTTAGACATTTATGTATGATAACATGTATTTGTTAGCGTTTGTTTGAATTGATTTTTCATAGGTATGGGTAATAACACTTTTACATGGCATGTATTTATGATGCCATTTTTAATTTACATGTTAGTTCATTATTAAAGTATTTAAGAATTTGAGTTTTTATAAAATTAGATTTGAAAACTTTTTATACTTGAATTAAAAATGCCAAGACCCTTTTTGATCAAAGCAAGTTCAAACGAATTCACATGTTTCGTAAACATAAACATGAAAGTACCAATTTCTTGTGCTAGCATGTTTCATAAACAAAATGCTTGAGGAGAACTCCTACACTATAAATTAGCTAGAAAAAGAGGATCTAGAGAGATATATGTTCACATGGCTGAATCTATTTAGATCAAGTATTTTCAGTTTTGAATCTTTCTCTTTCCTATCAAGATTTTCTGAAATTTGACATTTTCATTTGTATTTTCAAAAGCATGTTACTTTGTCATAAAAACATGTACATAAAGATTTGTAAAATCTTGCATATCAACCACAAACCTTACCTGCACAAGATTTGTACAAGCCTATAGATCATCTAGGATTTTTCATGTCCATTTCATTCACATGGCCGAGATCTTTATTGAACCACAACTTTCAGATTTTTGATTGCCTTGAAAGGCAAGTAAAAATATTTATATGTTTGTTGTTAAATCATGTTGTCATGAGGAGATTTTGTTTTGAAAACCTGAGGCAAAAACTGAAAATCTATGGTACACAAATAGATACCATAATTTGTGTAAACCAAGAAAAGATTGTGAAAAATCATAGTTGTACATAGGCATTTGTTGTGATAGAGACCTATAGGGAAAAGAGGCCATGTGCAAGGGGATGTTCATGGTGAAGTATGGCTGATAAGAGCCATGTGCATATGAGAAGATGGTACTTTGTTTTGATAAGAAAAAGATTTTTTTTTGAGCTGTCTTTCATTTGTCAAAAACATTGAGATCTGAAAACTGATTTTTGCCACCATTATTTAATAGTTTTCTCCACTATATAAAGGCATAAGCACATACACTTTCTCCACACACAACACAAGGCTCTAGAATTAGAATCAGTGAAAGAAAAGCTAAGAGTTTAAGGTGAGTAAACTTTTGTTTAAAAATTCTTCCTGCATTTTTCTTTTCCGTTTTGAACTGTCCATTGGTATGCCTTTGGTTTGCATTGTTTTGTTGAATGCAACCTTGGCTGAATTATCCTCTGTACTTAATCAAGAAGTAGGGGTATGTACTTTAATTTTGTTGGTAAACATTTGGTGTAGAAAGCTTATACTAACAGGTTGACAAATCCTGTTATCTTGTTAAAGCAAATTGATGATCCCTGTAAATAGCTTTAGGTTAAATGATTTCAGTATGATTCAGGTTAGTTCCTACCACTATATCTATCACTAAAACCAATTAAAAGTAAGGGAGAATGCAAAATATACTTGAACAAACCACTGTGCTTGAAACAGGAAACAACACAGACTGTAAAACACCTCTCTGTTTCATCAAAATTTCAAACATCGTATAAAATCAAATTAAATACATAAATAGAATCCTCAATGAAAATGATGATTTTTAGCGTTAGTTTCATGATTTAAAACATTGGGATGGTCGAGAAATCTCGAGAGGACCAGAAAAGGGGTTTTGACCAAATTCCGACGATCAACACAGTCGTACGCCAAGGCACGAAGCAGGGAGGTGTGTCAGGCTCCATAGATCATAGGAAAAATACTGAAAGATTTTTCAAATGTTTTGATGTTGAAAACGATGAAGATTTAGGGTTATGGGTTCATATTTGTGGGGTCTGTATTCACGTCGGAACTGCATCGCGATGGCGGAGTTTGGAAGCTGCGGTCCAGGGGGGATCGACGCCGGAGGAACCTGACTTGGCGTGGTGGAAGTGGGACGGAGTTCGGTTGAAGGAAGTGAGCGTAGGAGGTGGTTTCTTCAATGCAACCCATTTCTACGATGGGAGAAGGACACAGCAAAATTACTGTAGCGGTGGAGGCAACCATTTCTCAAGATGGTGGCGGGACCTAGAGGTGATGGGTGATCGGTTGAGGTGATCGGAGTTGATCAATGATGGTCGAGGTGGTTGTGCACGTGCACATGCTCATATGTAAATGGAAGAGGGAATGTGGTGATCTGGCACGAGGTTTTGTGGTGATTTGGAAGGGTTGGCATGAGATCTGGGGGGGTGGTATTTTGGTATTTGGTGAACATGGTACTTTGCCAAGATCGTGAGAAATCAGGCTAGTTTCACACAGTTTCGACCTGGTACTTTCATGAAGCTGGTGCCTGGGTTTGGTTTTTATATTAAGATTTTAAACTTTAATTTAAAAATGGAAACCAAGTTTTATTTGAATATAGAAAATTAAATTATAATGGGAGTAAATGAAATAAATAAAAGTAACATTTTATTTAAAACTGCCAAGTCAAGTAAAGGAAGTAGATCAGGTGTAGAGAACCAGATGTCGTTTCGTCAAAGGTTGAAATGAAATACAGAAATATAATAAAATTTTAATAATAAATTCAGTTTATAATTTGGATTAGAATTTATGGAAGAGAAACCGGGTGCAAACCATACAATAATTTGTCAGTTTTAAACTATAATCTGAATTTCCTGTCACAGATAAATATTGTTCTGTATAGTATAAAATAAGAACGGTATTTTAATCATGTTCAGATAATTTAAAAAGAGAAATTTTTATTTAATTGTTATATAGATAGAGGAAGTGAATCATGATTTTAACTCAGTTTTCGTCCGAAACTGAAAATTCAAATACAGAAACTGTAATTTAAATTAAATTATAAATTTAATTTATAATTATAATTAGAAAGGGTTTCTAATGAAATATTCAACTATAAAGTCAACAAAGAAAGACGATCGAGTGTAAAAACGATCAGATATTGTTTTGACAGAAGTCGAGAAGTCAGAAGCGGTAATTTTATTAAATTATAAATTTAGTTATAATTTAAATTAGAATTTACTTGTTAATGAAATATTTAAATATTAAACAAAACAAAGTAAATGAAACACATACGCTGAATTTGTCGGTTTTAAACCTGTAATCTAAAGTTCCCGGTACAAGTAACTGATCAGGTACAATTCTATAAAATAAGAACTATAAATCATATTATTAAGCGGGTTTAGATAGATGAAAAATAAAAGGAATTTTATTGTTATTTAGAGAGTAGTAGTAAATCGAGTATAAGGGAATTTGAAAAAGATGTATAAAGTGTAAAAGCTGACATAAAAATTTTGAATCATAGATTTAAGGCATTTGTGAATAATCAGGTTTAAGGAATGATTATGAGTAATAATTTTATAAAGGATGATGTAAATATTTCTTTTCAATATTTGACGAACAAAAATGAAAATGAAAAACAGAGTGCGGGTGCGCACACTGAAATTGTTCATTTTTGAGACATGATCAAAATACCATATATAAACAAGATAATTTAATACTATTTAGTTTGACAGTAATTATATTTGTAAAATTAGATTTATAATAAGAATTGATGGAATATTCAAATAAAATACGTTAACATAAATGACCTAGGCTGCCAACTCAACAACATTGTTGTGATTTGCTAGTAAAAACACCGACTATCAATGAAATATTCTTGAACCTTTTTGACGTGTTGTTCGAAGAGACCGGGATGGGAACAAGACCCAAAACCACTTCGAATCAACTGTGCGAACGCGACTAACTTGAAGGAGATAAAGATGACGTAAATAGAAGACCGTAGATATTTATAAAAGGGATCACGTATGTTGTTTTCTTCAAACGTACCAAGTTGATGGCATAGAAGGGAACTTCTTTAGCTTAACAACTAGAGTATTTTTGGGGAAATCAATTAGTGACTTCTGGAGGATCTGACAATGTGACATTCAAAGTGAATGGAGATATACTGTGCTGAATGATAAGCGTAACCTCTAGCCTCATCAACCGGGAAATGACAAAAATCGGGCAGGCAACATGGCTATGTGGGTCGCTCCCATTAGGGTGTATAATCACCTATGTAGAGAAATTCCTTTTGTTTCTTACTCTATCGATTCTGCCCATTCAGGAAACGGTGGTTTGAGTCCAACCGTTGGTGATATACATTCGATACACTCAAGAGAAATGTGGTCGGTCATGTGTGGGCAGGGTTGCAAGACGTTCTTGTTGAACCCAGTGTATTCGCCTCTAGAGATACACGATCGGAAGGTGGTTCCGTACCTTGTCATAGTTGGAAATCCATTATCCCTAAGCACCAAACGGTTTTTATTCGTATACTATATAGGAGAATGTGAGATGCAAGCATTCTTCTAGATTCTAATTTATTTGTAAAAACAAATAGATACTATGATAATATCTGATTTCAAGTATACAAAGTGTTTTGATCTCATAAGGTAAAAACCCGTTCCGTATTCATGGCGTGGTCTTATGAGATATTTTTATTTCTTTATTCTGTTTTAAAACAGTTTACTCATACTAGTCCCCTGACTGACCCGGAGTTTATTTTTCTGTGTTTCCCTTAAACTCTTGGGTATTCATAACACTTGTTATGAATAGACAAGTGAATCAGGATTGGATAAAAACTTGGAAAGCTGGAATGGAACTTCTGTATGCTGGACTACTTATCCTACCTATTGTATAATTAAGACTGCCAGTTTGGTCATCTATGATCGGTATAATTAAAGATGTACTATGAATGGCTTGTATCACTAGATCTTTGATGCTTTGATGTAAAATGTTCCGCTGTGTAATATCACGAAGTACTATCTTTTGTAAAATTTTCGCTGAGAGATTCTTATGTTTTCTGTGATTTTATTTTCTATCTATTCTTATTCTTATTAATGGCACGACTTCCGATGTGTTCGAAAGTTGGGTCGTTACAAGGGGGCTCGAGAGGGGGGAGGAGGCGGGGGCTTGTGGTCACGCCGGCGGTGGCGGCGCGTTTGCCGCGCGGTGGCCCATCCCGGTGGATTTTCTGCCGTGTCCCGCTTTTTTTATTGATTTTGAACTGAAGAGGAAAGGAGTCGGGGAGAGAGAAAAAGGGGGAAAGGTAGTTGACTTTTTATTTATTTATTTATTACTTTTAATTCTCAAAAAGTAACCCTTTGTTTCGACCTCCAAATGAGACCCACCGACTGTTGTCCATAGCTAATTACTCCCATTCCGAACACAATGGGATATGTATCGTAAGCTGATTAGATCGTATCAAACTGTTTTCGTCAAAATCAAAATATAAATCTATATATTAAATTTGAATGCGCATTTCAATTTACCGGGGCCACATACGGACTCTAAAAATTCTCGAAAAATATTTTCTAGCTTCGTATTGACGATACGGTTCTAACAAAACTAATTTCATCAAATTCTGAGACCGTTTGAAAAATGGCCATTTTCTGGTCGATCGAAATTTACTTAAACTGTTAAAACACTTTTTACTTCGCCACACTCACATATTGATTCAGAAAATTATGAATTTTGGACTCTTGTAATAACTTGACATCTCGGATCCAACAAAAGTGGTTTCATCGAAAACGGAGGTCGTTTGCAAAATTACCATTTTTAAGGGCAATATTTTCCATAGCGACTATTCTGAATTTTCAACTGGGCATAACTTTTTATTCCCGCTATGAAATTTCAATTTTTTGGAAGGATATTTTCAAATAGATCCAAATATTTTTGGTTTCGCTAAAATCCGGTTTATTTTGAATCCTGTACATTCATTTGAAATTTGAAATCGAATTTTCAAACTACCGCGCCATTTTCAATTCCTTTTATAATTAAAAATAAATAATTATATCCTAATGACGCTTCAAATAAATATATACATTCTAATTCTATTCAAAATAAATTTCTCGTCATTATTATTTAAAATAAATTATTTTAAATATCCAAAACTCATTAAAATTGCCAAAATAAAAATTTTAAATTGGCTCGGATTTTCCGGGTTGTTACAAGTTTCTAAACACTCGAATACGTTGAACCGACATGGTATGTTTTGAAAAGAGGGCTAACGAAATAATTTTACCCAAAGTATATTTTGATATAAAGAAAATATATATTGGAATTATTATAGTATATTGGATATTGGTTGTTATTGTAATCGAATAAAATTATAATTGAAATTGTTATAAATAACCAATCAGAACTCGTATAAGTATGATATAAAATTCAGATGAATTAAACCTGGATTTAAAACAGAATTGAGATTAAACTCTGGAAAAAATTGAAAAGTGTTTGTAAATGGGTTTTGAATTTAAAATATATGGAAATTTTAAGATCCTGGGTGAATTTAGAAATGTTTTCTAAGCAGTATGAAGGATATTTTGAAGTGATTTCAAATTGGAAATTTGTGAAAATAAGTTTTGAAATGATATAGTATTGATCTCACAAATTACTGAAAAATAATTCTGATGATGTTGGCCACATCATCAGTGTTCATTTTTGAGTTTCCAAGTGATGGATTACTATCAAGATTTTGTTTTTAAATTATTTTAAGGAAATAAATTATTCTAAAATTCAAATGTTTTGAATTGTTATTATTATATATGATTTCAGACTGATTTGAAAAAAAATCCAGAAATTTGAATTCTAAAATTAAATTTAACTGATGAAGTTAAATAGATTAGAATGGTAAAAAGTGAATAATCAAATTAGAATTTAGCTTGAATTAAGTTAAATGAAATTGGAATTGGAATCGAAATAAAATGTGACTTGGGTACAAGAGAATTATGGGATGGAGAATGGAGTTTGGTTTGAGCAAAGATTTGTTTAAGGATGAATTGATTAGAGATCAATTGGAAATGCCAGGATATATGTTGAAGTAGCAGCAAATGAAAGTGATAGTATGATATGCCCAACAAAAAGGTATGAGTTATATTTTATACTGAATATGAGATTTATGAGCCAGATTAGCAAGCCACTTGTCTGTTTGGTTTTATTTTGGGTTGAAGAAGGCCTAGAGAGGCGAGTTGTAGTTGTACCAATTAAACCGTACAAAGTAGACGTTGGCGGAATTTTTCGAAAATTAAAGGTGTTAGAAAATTTCAGGACTTTTAAATTTTTTCGTTAATAAGAATAAAATAATATTTTAATTAAAATAAATTTGGTTCAGTTGAAAGTGAAATTAAAAGGTAAAATAAAAGATTTTTATCTAGTAGTTAATAAAGTTGTAACATTTTTCCAGCTCAGTAATTTCGGGGACGAAGTTCATTTAAGGGGGAAGGAATGTAACGTCCCGTATTTTTAACGATATAATAATTAATTAATTAATTTAAAATAATGGTTGGGTATTTTAATTTGGCTTAAATTAATAATTTTGATTTATATTTATTAATATAAATAGTGGAATAATAAATTTAATTTCTGTTATCATCGGAAATGAGTTGAATTCGCAATATTATGTAAATTGGACAATTCGATAAATATAATTCAGTTTAGACTTGAGTTATAATAACAAATTTATTATATAAACGACAATTGAACGTATTGATTATAACATAAATTATAATCGAGCCTGAAATGTCACGGCAGTTCATAATATTTCGATTTGAACTTCAACTGAGTATACATGATTCTTATAAGTCGGATTTCTTCGAAACAAGAAACGTTCGAATCTAATTAACTGTATTTTTCTAATGGAAGTGAAAAATGGAGGTTTCATCTTATATATGGTGAGTTATGTCCAAATGAAATATTCAGATAGTTGGTATGAAATCGTTTATAAACCATAATGATATATTTAATTTTAATTAAATATTGGTTTCTAATTTGGACAAGATATTTGAGATGTAGTTATAATTTAATTTTTAGAATTTTGCTGTAATTTTTAATTCGTAAATTAAGCAGCTTTTTATTTGAAGTATTTTACACCCTAAATCAGCTGTGTGGGGTTTCACAGAATGAATTAACTTGTCTATTTTATTACAATTTTGGGACCGTGGCACATTGCTGGACACAACGGTATTTTTATTTGTGTCGATAGTAGTTCGTAAACGAACGGAATCTTATGTAACGGGGTACTTTTAATAAATATCAAATATTTGATTATACTCTTTGAGTGCACTCATCCATTTTCATTCTTTTTCATGTTTAAAGCAGCACTTTTATAATGGTAACATATACCACACATAAACGGATAAGTGATAAAAAGAAAATGTTAATCATAAAGGTCTTCATTTTAATAGTTATCATATATATAGTGGAAATGTATAAGGATCAAGTTATTTTAGCACTCACGGGTCCATCGTGGAGCACGCATATAAAGAGCAGTGATTTATTTATATGAGAGCTTGCAATATCAAGGGACAATACGAAGATGAAATCACATAATGAACCTATATATTAATGTAGTTTGCCGTCCCCAATCACATAATGAACCTATATACATTTATATATACACTCTATTGCATGTACGTTGCGTACCTATCCGAATAGACTATGCTATACGAAGTGAAAACTCAGCGTCTATGCTTTCAACATCCAATAGATTTTGAAATGAAATTTCATAACAGTCTGCAAACCTAACATGTGTTTTCAAATCTGTCACAACCTGTATGTGGAAATTTTAAGCAACTTTAAGATCTAAACTTCATGCCGAAGGTAACGCCAGCTGCCATGAAGTTTCAACTCACGTCTACTCTAAACAATACCACTCAATACGCCCAATACTTAACCGTTTAGTCTCCTCCCCCTATAAAAATATCTCACTTCCTTCGCTCGAATGTTTTCCCAATGGCTTCAAGAAACCACCAAAGCTTTTATTGGCTTTTATAAATCAAATACATCTTCAAAAGATCTACAACAAAAATCCAAACAAGACCAAAATAAAATGTCGTAACCAACCATATATATATACACACACACACGACCCACTGCAGGTTTCTCTCCAATCTTGATTAGGTTTCAACTGTTTTGAAGGTTTCTTTCCCCCTCTAGTTTTAACACAACAAACATGCGGATTTGAATGCGTAAAGTCTTGGTGTAAATTTTGCGACCTGGAGAGGAGATTTCCTGTCATCTTCTCCTGTACTAACATGCGCAGGTCAACCGGAAGGTGGAGGGGAGATGTAAGCATGCTGTCATGCGCTGTAAAGGGGAGTGCGAGTTTTAAATGGTTTGTATGGGAGGAAGGACTTGTTTCAGTGGCGGTTGTTTAAAGGGGAGGAGTGTTCAACTGTGTATATTCTTGCATCATTTCATACACTCACTGTCCTGCTTGTGGAATTGATGTGCAAGAATGAAGGACGGCGGTTGCAGGCTTGTACATGCGTGAGGGGTTTTGCAAACGTGCGTGAGGGCTTGAGTTAGTAGTAACGTGATCAAGAAATGATTATGTAAGGGATTATATAACTTCAGATTTTTGTAAATGTTGGGTGGATCGGTGTTTCACTGTGACAGTTCATTTGTGAGGAGCGTGGAGAACAGGGGATGAGCGAAGGTTGTTTTGCAATGAAGAAAGAGAGGTTTCGGTTGAACGGGAGGATCTGGTACACGGAATGACTGCGCGTGTGACTATTTTTGAACGGGGAAGGACATGCGGGTAGGAGGCGTTGTACAGTGGAGTGCTGGGCTGATTTTTAATGGTCATGGCCCAAGAAAAAGAGAAAAAATTATACATATATAAACAAATCAAGTGGAAGTCACATGTTCTAGTAATGGAAGGAAATAAAACATAGCTGAGCAGTATGAAGCAGGTGGAAATATTGGGCTTAGAAAGATTGGTAAGTCCGATATATATTTATATATAAATATAAATATAAGTTAAGTTTGATTTTTAGATTTAATATTGTTTATGAACTTGTTAATCTAATATTCTATCCATACGTGGTCAGAATTTTGAATCGTTGGTCACTTTGGAATCGTATGGACGAGCGCGACACAATGGAGCTGATTCGAAGTGAACTGGAGCTCATTACAATATATAGCGAAATAAATTGTCAGATCCAAATCAATGATCATTATTCATTATTTGACGATAACTGTCCAAAGTGAGTAAATCTCACTAACTCTGATCAGTTTATATTTTTATAACGTATTTTTAGAATTGATAAATGTTGGTTGATTGATGTGTGTTGATTGTTTGGATAAACTACGAATTAGTTGATTGAAAATATAGATATAATTATGTATGTAAATCGTTTATTTTATATTGATTATGTTTATCAGAATGTTTCATATAGAAATGAAATTGATGTCAATTATATTGTTTAACATCTGTGAATGCAGGGAAACAGGTTGGAGGGATCCAACAAGATTCCTCAATATTTATAATACTGTTTTCTTTCATATATTGTGATATATAATCTGTTGTTGATTATGTGTGTTTGAATGATATTGATCATTGTTAGTTGGTATTTTAAATACCATAAGAAATACTAGAATGTAAAAAGCGAAATTTCAAAGTGTATATTGAAATAAAAATAGTTATATTAAATCAAAGAATTTTACAAAAGGAATATTTATTTAGAAAATTAATAGACTTATCAAAGGAATATTTAATTAGAAAATAAATATAATTATATAAATGGAGTATTATTTGGAAAATTAATAGAATTATAAAAGGGATTTGGCGAGATATAAAAGAATTATAGGAAATTGATTTAAAGTAAATATTTAATAGAAATCTGTTTTAACAGATAAATTGAGGAGAATAATTTATAAACAATGTTTTTAAATTAAGTAAATATTTATCATTTGATAAATTGAATATATAAATTTGAATTTATATAGAGAAGTAAAATCGGTTTTAACACCGATAATTGAAATGGAATGTGAACGTGGTAGTTATAAAGGAATTTGCAATGAGATTATAAATGTTGGAAATGAAATAAGATTTGTATGAATAATTCTGCAAATAAAAAAATAAATAGAATTTGGGTTTGAGATATTGTTTTAAAATGCGAAATCAAACTATTTTGATTGTAAAAAGAACTATTATTCAGATTCGATGTGGAAAATTAGATTTAAAGTAAATATTTTGCAAATAAAATATTATAAAGGAATTTGGGGTTTGAATTAGAAATTTAAATGGAATTACTGAAATTAGAAACTAACCGGAAATTAGTTGAGTTGAATGGCTTTCTGGGTATCGATCTAATGTTGGTTTCGGGCTTCGGGGTTTATACTTGAGAAGTTGTTCTCTTACTAGTTTACAGTTAGAGACTGATAGAGGTGGGAAGATACTGATGCGTGAATCAGAAATGGAAACGTTTTCAAAAGTTAATAATGTATATTTGCTAATTTTAGAAAATAAGGAATTTATGAATATATGGAAATGATAAATATGAAATTGGGAAATGAAATGATGATTGATCGGTAAGATTTCCGTTTGGGAATATGACCATTGTTTGTACACATGTTTTCCATTGATAGTTAAATCACCCACTATCAAAGATTTTGACCATTTCCATTGTCAATACGGAGAGACCGAGATCAGATGTATAATCTTAAAACCACTCCATATGGCATCAGCGTTGTGAATCAAATATAATGAAGATAAATAAAGACGGAGTTATGCAAGGGTTGTTCAGTAAATCCTAGGTAGAAATTGCCTACAATGGATTTACATAATTGTGC
The DNA here is from genome assembly GCA_030737875.1 of Allium sativum. NCBI lineage: Eukaryota > Viridiplantae > Streptophyta > Magnoliopsida > Asparagales > Amaryllidaceae > Allium > Allium sativum. Next base: position 1,055,413,450 of record CM060918.1, read on the forward strand.
CTTCGGGTTGTCCAGTCCCAGGACGACTTGAATGGGAGAATGTTTGAAAGAGTATATCTGGTAGATCGCGTAAGTTGGTCATTTCAAACGTATTTACGTTGGTGATGGAGGAATTCGTTTCTCTTAGCTTATAGTCATGGTATTTTTGGGAAAATCAATTTATGATTTGACGGGTATGACGATGTGGCATTCAAAGTAAACAAAAGGGTGATCTATTAAAAGATACATTATGACCTCAAACCTCATCAACTAGGAAATGACAGAAATCGGGCAGGCAACATGGCTAAGTGGGTCGCATCCAATTAGGGTATATTCTCACCATCTAGAGAATATTCATATTTGTTACTTCTTTCAATTCTGTATCACTCGGGAACGGTTTTGTTGGTATACCAACCGTGCGGTGACAATATATTCGGAACATTCAAGCGAAATGAATGGCCGGTCATGTGTGGCCAAGTTACAAGATGTTCTTGTTGAACTCCGGTGTATCGCTCCTAGAGTACACTGATCGGAAGGTGGTTCCATACCTTGTCATAATTGGAAATCCATTACCCAAAAAGGGTCCGCAGTTTTTGATTGTATATTATATGTGGAGCATGAGATGAAAACATTCTACTATATTGATATTTACTTATATTAGACATTATTATAATATTCGAAGACTATTGATTTTAAAAGAATGTTTTGGATTATCGTAAGGTAAAAATCATCCGTTTTTATGTGTGGATCAGTCTTACGATTATTATTTCCTTTAAAGGATTTTAAAAGTTAAACAAATGTTTGGATTTTACTCACACCAGTCACATAACTAACCCAGAGTTTATTTTGTTTTGTTTTCCCTAAGCTCTTGGGTGCCTAATTTTATACGGGCAGTCAAGTAGTCGGGATTTTATAGATATACTGAGAGCTTGGAGCAGGAGGCTTCAAGATTTTATAGCAATTGTTTATTTCCACTGTGTTGTAAGTGTTGTACTCTGATAAATTTTATTGTATACATATACTGGTTTTATTTCAAAGTTATATTATATAGTATATTTTATTCGTTCCGCTATGAGGTTGGTGTTACTCTGATTCTGTTGTGATCTTCTTCTTCATCTATTCTAATTTTCTATCTTATCTATTCTCATCCTCTAACTTCTTTCTATTAACTATCCGGTATTTTCGATGCTTGGATAGTCGACATTGAGTTATGTCGATAACCAAGGTCACAAATTCCTCGGGTAGTTATAGTTTGCCTTGGTATCGTGTTCATACTGTTGTATTGAATGATCCCGAACGATTGCTTTCTGTCCATATAATGCATACGGCTCTAGTTTTCGAGTGGGCCGGTTCAATGGCTCTATATGAATTGCGGTTTTTGATCCCTCTGACCCTGTTCTTGATCCATTGTGCAGAGACAAGGTATGTTCGTTATACCCTTCATGACTCGTTTAGGAATAACCAATTCAGGGGGTGGTTGGAATATTTCAAGAGGAATTGTAATGAATTCAGGTATTTGGAGTTTTGAAGTATTAACACTGTTAAAACACAGTTCAAGGCGTCAAGTCAGTTAGAATTAATGGACCGGGTCGGTAACTACATTGGATCGGCCTTAACAAAGTGGATCGGGTCGGCCAGTACAACCGGGTCGGCCATTGCTTGCGCAATATGTATGGTATGGACCGAGGCATTTTGGGCATGAATATAAAGCGAATCTAAATGAAACAATGTGTTCAGTCCCATGCAAGAATATGAAGTACGTAACTATTAGCTTAAACTGAGTGGTTGGCATCGAAAACACATTCATGTTGATACCAAAGTTGATGACATGTTTACACATTACTATGTTGCACCACGCGCCATACACTTCATGAATGGATCGGCTATGTATCATTGTAATAACGCACTGCTTTGTTAAAGTGTAAATAATATGGACACACATATATGGATCAAGCAATACATGCTGCATGCATAAAGGACGTCATCATGTTAAGAAAGAATGCATGCAAAGTCCATGAGTCTAATGGTTGGAATAGTTTGTTCCTTGGATAAGTTTCACATGAAAATAATCAACTTGATCGGTGCACTCATATTTGCTTGAATCGGTATAATAATACAGGTGGATTGACACTGTTCATTAGGAAGAGTTGGGTCGGTTCTTACATTCTAGTCTGGTTGGCAATTACTTGAGAACTAGTCGGTTATTCAAATGTACTGATCGCATATGAGGCTTCCAGGGAGCATTTTCATATTATGTTGAGTGTATACATGATCAACGTGTTACGTGTATATTTGAAGTGGTTTCAATCCAATGGAAATTTAACAAACAGTGGAACAGTTGGTCTTCATATTTGAGTTAATTGTTTCATGAAGTATGAACAACGCATGCAATACGAGCTCATCAGTACACATTGTTGTAAATTAGATAGACACGTGGTTCGGTCCTAGTACTAGAAGTGACTCGGTCCCATTTAAATAGTATGCACGGATCGGTACATTTCATAACACGAATAAGACAAAGGTAGTAGGAAGTAAACTGGATCGGTCTTATAACGATGAGGTGGATCGGTCCTATAGGGTTAAGTATGGATCGGACATAGCAATTATATGGATCGGTACATTAACGTAAAGGGGGACTGGTGTATTCAATTCAATTTGGATCGGTCCAAACTAATGTGCAGTGGCATTTCTATAAATAATTTACGCCTGATCCAAGTCTACCCCGGTCCAACTTTATACCCGATCCAACTTTGGGCCCGATCCAAGTTAACACCCGATCCAACTTTATACCCAATCCAACTTTGTGCCTGATCCAATTAACGCCCGATCCAAACTCCACACTCTATAATTACGAAACTGCGACTACCTTCAAACTTCTTCTATAAAGAGCCTCTTGATCCATAAATCAAGGGACCGATTTCTTGACCCCGAAGGGCTGCCTAAACCATTCCTACACCTCTCTAAAAGCTTCTAAAGCATCACTAATGGCTTACAAACTTTGCTTCATCATTCTCCAACAACATGAAGATCAAATCAATTCATTTCTCCGTTCAAAGTTGATCTAACTCGAGTCTAATGCTCTTTAATCCCCATTAGCTATCTCTAAAAACCCGGATCTAGCACAAACTTCATCGTCAAATCGAGGAAAAGCACCTACATGCTAAAGTGATCGACGATTCACACATCCTCCATCGTGAAGATAGAAATCCTTACAATTTCTTGCCAAATTCAAGTGTAATTAGATCATGAAAATGAGAAAAGTGAGAAATGAATGTATGAGAGATTTCATGTGTGTTGTAAAGCAAAATTCCATAATGAAAGTGGCATTTAAAGTGGAAGTTGGTCAACATTAGACCGAACCACTATAAAAATCTCATCTTCTTATTGCTTTTTACTTTTATTTTGTGTTCGTGGCTTCACAATTTTATACCATTTACTTGGCGATGTGCTTTTCTAGCATCATTTGGTGTTTGACCATTTTTGTATAAAACATTTGGCGCCCACCGTGGGGCCGCGTTCGCATATCCTTCCTTCACATTGAAGTTCCAAGCCTACTTCTACCATAGATTCCGCAAATCCAACGTCTAGGCCAATCGACGAATTCTCATCAAAATTTAAGGCCCTGTCCGAGATCATGGCCAAATCAAAGAAGACCACTAGCAATGTCGTTAACGACAATGACAATGTTGCTAATCACGAAACTACTCCACTCATCAACCGATTTGAAGGTGGAGAAAATTCAGTGTCCGGGGCTGGAGTGACTAAAGCCGAATTAGACGTTGTCGTCGCTAACTTGAGTCAATGCATGGAAGCCTCCAACAAAGATTTAATCGATGCTAATAAAACACTTGTTGATGGTAATCAAGCCTTGATGGATAAAGTGAGCGCTCTCCTAAACGCTCAAGCAAATCCCGCTCCTCCTCTGAAGATCCATGTCAATCTTGAAGAAAATGCAAATTCATCAACCTTTGATCCTCATAATGATAACATTGAAGGATTTGTTGACAAAGATGATGCTAACGTTGAAGATTCAAAGTTGAACGCTATAAACCACTCCGATCGAAATAACCAACGAGTTGCAAGTCCCGTCAAAGGGGCACCTTCCCATAGCGGAAGTAAAAGACCTAGATCCTCTAAACGTGATCGCTCGCCACGACGAACATCCAGAAAAGAAATCGAAATCCACTCCCCGGAATGACACAACTCGAAGGAATATATCACAGATGTAGTAAAGCAAATCATGAAGGACAACATGCCCCGCAAAGATAGTGAAAGGGAATGGGATTTCTCTCTCGATAAAAATCCATTTACAAAGAGGATCCCCAAGGCCGAATTCCCCAAAAAAATCACTCATCCTACTTTACCTCCGTATCATGGAAATTCTGATCTGAATCACTTCCTATACAAATATGAATGGTATATGAATGGAGCTAAAGCAACAGACGAGATTAAATGTCAATGCTTCCCTCTCTATCTAGAAGGCGTTGCATCATTACGGTTCACAATGTTCCCGTCCAAATCCATCAACCAATTTGATGATTTGTTTCCGAAATTCAAAGAGCAGTATAGGCTGCAAGCTACGAAGGCAAAGGACGTTATTTCTCTTACATCAATGAAACAAATATCGGGAGAATCTTTCAAAGCTTTCCTTAAAAGATTTGATGCTGGTGTATCTGAAGTAGGGAATCCCGAACCTCGCATGATCTTAATGTCTCTAACTGGCGCTATAGACGAGAAGAGAAAATTTGGTAAATGGATTAAAATGAAAGAGCCAAGCACGCTCGAGAAATTCTATAAAAAAGCCGAGGAGTACAAGAGAGTCGAAACTGGTCTGGTACCTCTTCAGATTATTGATGCTAACTCGCTCCTTGAAGCTGCCAAAAATGCTGCTGCTCAGAATAATCAGAATAACACTTAGGGGGAGAAGCGCACCAATAATGGGAACAACAACAAGGCTAATAAGAAGTCTCGCATTATCAACTCATCAGAGCTAACGCCTTTGAATGATACTCCTGAAAATATCTATCTTACAACAAGGAATTCTGAAGAGTATACAGAGCCAGATCCGATAAGGAGAAGCAATAAAGCAGCAAACTCAAGAAAGTTCTGCATATTCCACAACTAGCCTGGTCGTAACACTAATGAGTGTCGACACCTGAAGAATCTCATTAAGGAGTTGTAACACCCCACGTCCGTTAATGTCACTCACAAAGGGAATGCATTAAGTTTCATGGAGCATTATTAGTGTATAGAACAGAATATAACAAAATAGATACATATATTGGTACTTGAAACTTTTAAAACAACTTTTATTGCATCGGAGAAATAGTTTGATTACAACAACTTCATAAACCAACAATAAAACCAAGTACACTTAATATCCATCTTGACAAATTGTTTCTGAGTTCATAAAGTAAAAAGCATAAACCCCAACACAAGTAGCCATAAAAGAGATGTGCTGAACTTTACTTTCAGCAATCCAAGCAATTCCAAAAGAGAGAAAGAGATCCAAGATCAAGCTCCACTAGTACTAGTCCAACCCTGAGAACCTGGGGGGGGAGGAAGAAAAGAGACAAAAACAACGGGGGTCAGAAATAAAGTCTGGCGAGTATAATAACTTTAACAATATAATTATTAAAGTAACTAGGATAAGTTATAAACTGGTAAAACAAGGTATGATTGTGAAACAAGTGGACATGACAAAGCAATCAAGTGGAATATTCTGGCGTTAATCTCGTTCCTAATCACTATAGGATAATTACTAAACTGCACCAATACTAATTACACCGCACCATTACTAGTCACCCCAAAAATTGATCCCGCCTACAGAACATAACAGTGATAATGGTAGTTTCGTGTACCCCGAGTTACCTTCATAGGTGCCGCCTGTTCCTATCTCCACTAGTTGTACCCACTACCCCCATGCGATCGGCTCCCTAACTCATAGATACCCGTGCGGGTCCCACAGTGGGGTGTATCACTCCCCAAAGTGGCAGCCCGATACCACAAAAGATGAATGGCTTATATCTACACGATGCAACAACGTCTTACCTACCAGCCCGGGCCCACACACGCACATGACCCCGTTGGGCTTGCGTTGCCACCGCTAACCCGTTTTGACCTCTTACAATCAAACCCAGTAAGCGTGTCCCGTCCTCGACTTGGGTCGAGCTCACAAAGATACTTAATGGGTTACTGGTTTGAAAAGGGCCCCCATGCCTGACACAAGCTTTCCACCTATGTTTGGTCCCCACTACAATTTCCCACTTAATCCCTTCTTATTCATGTCTTCTTACATGTTTTCAACTTGGTTAAGTGTTTCTAATCGTATTTCACAAGCCACCCAAGGCCACCCACTTAACCCCCATGCCCCACCACATGTTTATCTGGTTAAGTGTTACTTAATTCATTAGAACCGTAACCTTGTAAAGACCTCCCACATTAGACTGACATTTGCGGTTGTTGGATTTGTCAGGCGGATCCGGGCAGTGTTACACCGTAAAAGAGCCTAACCTCGTGTCTATATAATCGTTACACATTTAATTCGTTCCTTTGACCTCTCACATTAGACTACTGTTTGTGGTTGCTGGATTTGCCGGGCGGGTCCGGGCAGTCTTACACCACAAACGAGTCTAACCTCGTGTCTTAGGCGGTTAATTATTACACATCTTTATTTGACCCCAAATTGGATTAATATCCCTATTCAAATTTGTCAATAAATTCCAAATTAATTTATGTCCATAAATAATAATTATACCAATTAATGTCTCAAATTGATCGTATGCACTTTTAAGGTCATTTTATGCCAATTCACAATTATGTATATTCAATATTTTCCCATCGTCCCCACGTTATTTGTACGTTTCAATATGACATATGTTAGATTCGCGAATAGTCTAACTTATAAAAAGAAAAGCAACATAAAAACTTGCATAACACATAAAATAGATCTAAGAATCATAACATAAGTTTACATAGCCAATAACTTGCATATATGGATATGGTTTTCCTATAACTTGCATATGAATTTCTAGCATATGATTCACATACAAAACTAGCATAGACAATGGACATATAGAACATAAATTTTCATAACTATGTACTGCCATGGATCTAAATATAGATCTAAACATAAAGATGTGAACTTGCATATGGATCTAAACATAAAGGTGTGAATTTGCATATGGATCTAAGCATAAAGGTATAAACTTGCATATGGATCTAAACATAAGGGTGTGAACTTGCATATGAATCTAAACATAAAGGTTGATGTCACATAAACTAACATATGTATATACATGATTCACATATGTTTTAACATCCCAAACTTGCATAAGATTCACATATTTCTTAATATCCCAAACTTGCATAAGATTTATATATGTTTTAACATCCCAAACTTGCATAAGATTCATATAAGAACATATAGTCCAACATCACAAACTTGCATATAATTCACATAAGAACATATAGTCCAACATCACAAACTTACATATAATACAACATCATATGATTCAAAATCATATTCATAATCCCATTTATAACTTATCATAATTAAATTAATTAATTAATTTATGAAAGCTATTATACTCACAAACAAAAGAATAGTCTTGTCTTTCTAGGATCTGTATTTTGAAACTGAATTGCTCGCCTTTGATGTAGACTAATCGTTTATTAGATTTAGATTTGATCCTAGCTTCTATCTTGTTTTTGCGTTGAAAGAGACGGCGGCTACTCTAGGTTCTCCAATGATGGCATGGTGGCTCTAGGTATGAATTAGTATGATTTTAGTTTGAGATTTAGGTTGCTTATATAGAGTTATAGTTAATTAAGAGCCGTTTGATTAACCTAGAATCTATTAAGACCATCCAGTCAAGATAGAATAACACCTCAGCCCTTATGACTCAACACTGAGTCGAAACGTCGTCATCTTTCAGATCTGCCCAAGTGGGGGGGGCAGGTCGTCCCCCTAGTCGACCTGGCCTTAGGCGGGAATTTTCCCGCCCAGCCTGCTTCCCTGTTTCAAATTCAAATTTGAATTCCTGAACCTGAGCTGTTTTTAATTTAATTAAATTTTGAAACTTCGAAAGGCCATATCTTCTTCATACGAAGTCCAATTCACACAAACTCGGACTCTATCTCAAGCAGAATTCCGAGACGAAGGCAATGGCGCAACCCGTTTCCCTTAGTTCCCACAATTGAAATTAAGTATTTTTAAATTCGTTAACATTAATATTTAAAATCACAGTGTGTTACATTCTCCCCACCTTAAAGGATTTCGCCCCCGAAATCTCCAAGTTAAGGAGAATGCATATCTAACATCCAATCATCCATCTACTCAACCATCAAACACAGGCATCCATTGTCCTTACAAGACTTCTAATGTTGTATAAACATATGCAAAAAGTGTGTGTATATGTTCCTTGTCTAATGCAAAATCAGGTGGTCTACTGATTCAGTTGACCTCCTTAATGCAAATCATGATAGTGCCATGCGTCTATTATGTATGCGAAAGAATCCTATCGATACATATTATTTCAACTTGCGTGCACAACCATTCATCAAAATGCAGCATCCATACGATAACACAACCATTATACTTCCATTAATTTATATATGCACACATATTTATATGCAATATGAAGGTGATTGAGCCGATTTAGTGCCTAAGGTGTGTGTACATGCATCCACGAGCAACCACTAGCAACCACTTGCATCCATTTGCATCCACCAAACATAACATGTCTCAAACACATGTTTGCAACCATATGGTTCCTCCTAACTAAAGATCGAAGAAATCGTCGCAAAGATAATACTAAATGATAGGACAAGTATCAACAAAGCGGTAGAAAAAGGAGAAAATAAAACATAGCCTCAAAAAGGAAAGGGTACAGCGTACGCATCTTGTCTTCCATCTCCCAAGTCGTGTCTCTTTGATCATCTCCCCATTGCACTTTGACCAACTTGACCTCTTTGTTGCGTAACTTTTTAACCTCCGATCCAAGAATGCATGTAGGAGCTCATCTAACCATGGCATTGTGCTCTACTTCCACTTCTGCGAGCGTGCTCGGCTCCACCACTTCCGCTGTATCGTGTAAACACTTACGTAGATGCGAAACGTGAAACAAGTCATGAACTCCACTGAGCTTCTCTGGTAATTTTACTCTATACGCCATCTACCCAATCCTCCCTATAATTGAAAAGGGCCCTACGAACCTCGGTGCCAACTTCCCTACTGATGCAAAGCGGACTACGTTTCTCAATGATGACACCTTAATAAAAACCATGTCCCCAACATTGAACTCGAGATCGGTTCATCTCCTATCAGCATATGACTTCTGTCGATCCTGCGCTGTCTTCATTCGCCGTCGAATCGGGTCTATCTTCTCCGAAGTCTCCCTAATAATGTGGGGTCCAAGAAAAACCTTGTCCGTGGATTCCCACCAACAAGTAGGTGATCGACATGGTCGTCCATTAAGAGCCTCAAAAGGTGCCATGCCAATGCTAGCCTAAAAACTATTATTATAGGCGAACTCCACTAGTGGAAGGTGCTCTTCCCTTATTCCTCCAAAGTCTAGAATGCATAGCCTCAGAAGTTCTTCTAGAATCTGATTCACTCTCTCGGTCTAGACGTCCGTCTGAGGTTGATAAGCGGTACTTAAGCATAATTGCGTTCCAACCGCCTCTTGTAAGCTTTTCCAAAATTCGCTTGTGAAAATGGGATCTCTATCGCTCACAATGCTAGTGGGTATGCCGTGTAAATGAACTATCTCTCGAAGGTAAACGGATGCTAACCATGCGGCGGTCCTTCTACTTTTAACGGGAATAAAATGGGCACTTTTGGTAAGTCTGTCTACAATTACCCAGATCCACGTATTGCCCTTCCTTGATCTTGGCAACCCATCTACAAAATCCATGGAAACACTTTCCCATTTCCATAGAGGAATCTCTAAAGGGTGAAGCAATCCTCTGGGCTTCTTTTGCTCTGCCTTGACTTGTTGGCACACTAAGCATCTAAAAACGAACTCAGCCACGTCCTTCTTCATTCCGGCCCAAAAGAAAACTCGCTTCATATCCCTATACATCTTGTCACCACCGGGATGTATGGTCATCTTAGAGCTATGTGAGTCTTCAAGAATTGCCTTCTTCAAACTCTCATCTTATGGTACGTAAAGTCTCTCATCTCTACGCAGCCAGCCTCTCTCATCTATAGCATATCTATTAAGATGACTCGAAGACTCCCCTCCTATAAGCTTGCCTACTATCTCAACCAACTGTGGGTCGTCTCGCTGTGCCTCTCCAACTCAACCCAAAAGTGTAGGTTGCACTTCTAACGATGCTGTTGACGGGTAAAATTGTCTACACGCCAACACCCAATGTGAGTGTGTGAACAATTATCAGAATAAGCAGTAAATAAAGTAAATGCGGGGAGACACAGCTTTTATAGTGGTTCGGCAACGCCTACGTCCACTTTAGAATTCTCATTCATCATTCCTTTTGTCGATTACAAAGTTGTACAAGTTCGAACAATAGCTAAGTACAAAGAGTTACAATAGAATAACAAAATACATGTTATTTCTACACTTTGACTAAATTGCCCTTCTTATTCTTCCTTGGGATGAGTTGACTTGGTCAACTATGGACAAGGTATGCTTTAATGTCCAAGAGGCCTAGAGGCGGTGTAGCAAGGCTTGCTAGTCTTCAAGTGTTGAAGGAAATCATGCATGTCATGTTTTAATTATTTATCTCATCTCCCATGGCCATGGTGAAGGTTTTGGAGGCCATTAATGAGTGTTTTGAGCTCTCTACGTCTCAAAATTCCAAGGGAGAAGGGTCCATTTGAAGGCCAAGGCTTGGGGTATTTATAGGAAGGAGGTTAGGTGGGAGTAGGTGAGAAAGGGGCCCACAACAGCAGTTTTCGTGCCCATGTGTAGGAAATTCGCACCTCCTGGTCGGAGGTTCGGAATTTCATACCTCCATGGGAGGTACGAAATTCCGAACCTCGCCTGGAGGTATGAAATTTATGAGGAGGCAACTGATCTTCTTGGTGCTGGAATCTCGTCGTTTTAGTGCGTCGAAGCTCCCAGATACGAAGTGAGGGAATCCATGGTGTTGCTGGTCCGAAGTGAAGGAATCTGAGCTTCGGGCATGGAGAAAATCGGATGAATCGGGCGATGCCCATAATTTCGACGCCGCCGGGACTCTGTGGCCCCGGACCCCCACCAGCTCTGCGCCCGACCCGCTGGACGGCTCGCCTTCGGCTCGAAGCACGGCTCGCCTTTGGCTCGGAGCACGGCTTGGCTAAGAGTTCACCGGTCCTTGCGATGCGACTTCGACCCTGCTACTTTGTGCTTTTTTACGCTTGAGCGCGTTGCTTGCCAAATACTCGACAGGTGACTGCTTTGACAAAAAGGCATGTCAACATTTTCCCCCAAAACATATCTTGCTTGGTTTTTAAGGAAGATGTGTTTTGCGAGGAGAAGAGAAATCTAGGAACCAAAGCTAGGAGAAGTCCAAAGCGAGCTTGTATATTCATCAGACGGAAGTGCCATGACCATGCCGGGTCATACTATCCAGAAAACCAAAGCTGATGAGCCAGAAACCCATGATCTCGTGGGATCATAGTAGTTGAAGATCACGATCGCTTGGGATCGCATTAATAAAGAGCCAGAACAACCAGAGTATAATTACAATCACGATCGCTTGATCGCTTGGTGAGATAACCTTGGCATGTAGCAATCAAGGAGATCTCGCATTGGTGAGATAACCTTGGTAGGTAGCAATCAAGGAGATCTCACATTGGTGAGATAACCTTGGCATGTAGCAATCAAGGAGATCTCACATTGGTGAGATAACCTTGGTAGGTAGCAATCAAGGAGATCTCACATTGGTGAGATAACCTTGGCAGGTAGCAATCAAGGAGATCTCACATTGGTGAGATAACCTTGGCAGGTAGCAATCAAAGAGATCTCACATTGGTGAGATAACCTTGGGTGGTAGCAATCAAGGAGATCTCGCATTGGTGAGATAACCTTGGCAGGTAGCAATCAAGGAGATCTCGCATTGGTGAGATAACCTTGGCAGGTAGCAATCAAGGAGATCTCACATTGGTGAGATAACCTTGGCATGTAGCAATCAAGGAGATCTCACATTGGTGAGATAACCTTGGCATGTAGCAATCAAGGAGATCTCACATTGGTGAGATAACCTTGGCCGGTAGCAATCAAGGAGATCTCACATTGGTGAGATAACCTAGGCAAGCAGCAACCAAGGAGATCTCACATTGGTGAGATAACCTTGGTAGGTAGCAATCAAGGAGATCTCACATTGGTGAGGTAACCTTGGCATGTAGCAATCAAGGAGATCTCATATTGGTGAGATAACCTTGGCATGTAGGGTCAGGGCAACCTTATCAAAGTAAGACAAGAGACCAAGAAAAGCGGACTTTTCATTAATACCCAAAAGGAAAGATACATCTAGAGGACCAAGGACCTTAAGTACGATGCCATGGGCTGATGCCCTAATACTCGAGCCTATGGAGCTAGACTGAGAAAGCCGTGAGTGAGGAGCGCGTTATTTGGGAGCCATAGAGATCCATAATAAGACTAGAAGACCGAAAGGCCATAAGATACTGATGTTAGGGAGGCCTAGACCCTAGATATTGATAGTCATTTGTATTGTGACTGTCGGCTTCGTGAAATAGGCAATATCGTCCGGGATTGGTGAGTTGTCGAGGGGGATCCCGAGTGAAAGGCTTTTTGAAGGGAGCAATAGGGTGTACTTCTCGGTAGATCTCCTCGAGAGTGTGAGTAAGCTCCTGAAAGTCGAGTACCTTTGTGGCCTAGTAGCGCTGTTGCGATCATTCCCCTTTGGAGGTTGCTGAGCATAATCTTTAGCTTTTCCAGGATCGGTAGATTTTACGTCCTTAGCAGCATTATCCTCGAAAACCTTCTTGCTATAGTTGGCCTTTGCATCTTCTTCTCGAAGGAACCTTTCAACTTCAAAGTAGAACTCTCCAAGGTCCCTTGGTGGGTCCCGATGAAATGAAGTTCTGAATTTAGATTTATCTAGAACACCAGATACTGCAGCCATTAAAACCATGGAAGGGTCAGGTCGATCGACAGAAGCGACCGCTGCATTAAATCGTTTCAAGAACTTCCGCAGAGTCTCGCCGGACTTCTGCTTAACGCTATTGAGAGTCATGACGCTTTTTGGACGAGCTATGTTGACTCTAAACTGTTCCACGAATCGGGTAATTAAAGCATTCCAAGAAGTAATGGAGTCCGGCTCCAGCTGCCTGTACCACATTGCAGCTATGTCTGTTAAGAAGAGCGAGAAGCACTTGGCCATGACATTTTCTGAAGCTGAGAGAACTTCCATGTGTCGAATGTATCTCATAAGGTGGGCGGTAGGGTCCTTGCGACCGTCATAAGCATCCAAGTCTGGTAGCTTGAAGTCAGGTGGGTTCCGAGAATTCCTGATATCCAAAGAGAGCGAGCTACGAGTCATACAGTCCATGTCCATAGAAGAAGCGCCGCCTCGAGTGAACCGACTGAGGACATTCGCAATCTCGGACCCGTTTCCAAAAGCAAGCAACTTATTTAAATTATCCAAAGCGGCACTGGTGCCTCTTGTGTTCAAGTCCAAGTTGGGGATCAGTTGGTTGAGGGTAAAGTCTTGTGGGATTCCAACCTGAGGTGGCACATTAGGCGCAACCCTGGTTCCTGGAACCGCCGAAGCACTACCATCGAAAGCTGCGCGCATCGGCGCTTGAGCAACATTTCCTATTGCGGAACCCGCAACTTGTCCAAGTAAAGTAGCATCATGGGCTGGAGCGACATCGGGATTAGGGGTGCCCCCGCGTGTGGTGGGACCGGCACCGTTAGGTGAAGGGACGTCGGGATTAGGGGTGCCCCCATGTGTAGCGGGACCGGCGCCGTTCTGAGGGGCGGCGTCGGCCTATTGGTTATTAGGCGGGGTTGCCCCCGCGTCCCGAGTCGTGGGTGGAGGAACATTGGTGATAATTCCAATAATGTCAACCTGGGCAGTCGGCCTTGAAGCGCTCCTTATTCTGTCTTCAATGCGAGCGAGGAAGGTATTGAAGGCGTCGTCCTATCGCTCGAGTCGAGCGTTCAAATCTGAGGTGAGATTCTTAATCATTCCATCGACGTCTTCTCGAGTGACATAATTCAATGGAACTTGATTCGAAGAAAGTTCATGACTTACTTCATCTTCAGCATGAGCTTCAGTGATAGCTGGGAGCTTCTTGCGCTTAACCATGATGTAAAGCGAGTAAAGCTGAAGTCGAAGATGAGGTTCGAAGGCGAATTCGAGTACTTAATCCGATGCAGAGGTCGAAGCTGTGCAACCCTTTCCTGGCGCGCCAAAATGTTGACGGGTAAAATTGTCTACACGCCAACACCCAATGTGAGTTGTGAAGAATTATCAGAATAAGCAGTAAATAAAGTAAATGCGGGGAGACACAGCTTTTATAGTGGTTCGGCAACGCCTACGTCCACTTTAGAATTCTCATTCATCATTCCTTTTGTCGATTACAAAGTTGTACAAGTTCGAACAGTAGCAAAGTACAAAGAGTTACAATAGAATAACAAAATACATGTTATTTCTACACTTTGACTAAATTGCCCTTCTTCTTCTTCCTTGGGATGAGTTGACTTGGTCAACTATGGACAAGGTAGGCTTTAATGTCCAAGAGGCCTAGAGGCGGTGTAGCAAGGCTTGCTAGTCTTCAAGTGTTGAAGGAAAACATGCATGTCATGTTTTAATTATTTATCTCATCTCCCATGGCCATTGTGAAGGTGTTGGAGTCCATTAATGAGTGTTTTGAGCTCTCTAAGTCTCAAAATTCCAAGGAAGAAGGATCCATTTGAAGGCCAAGGCTTGGGGTATTTATAGGAAGGAGGTTAGGTGGGAGTAGGTGAGAAACGTGGCCCACAACAGCAGTTTTCGTACCCATGTGCAGGAAATTCGCATCTCCTGGCCGGAGGTTCGAAATTTCATACCTCCCTGGATGTACGAAATTTCGAACCTCACCTGGAGGTATGAAATTTCGTACCTCGTCTGGAGGTATGAAATTTATGAGGAGGCAGCTGATCTTCTTGGTGCTGGAATCTCGTCGTTTTAGTGCATCGAAGCTCCTGAATACGAAGTGAGGGAATCCATGGTGTTGCTGGTCCGAAGTGAAGGAATCTAAGCTTCTAACATGGAGAAAATCGGATGAATCGGGCGATGCCCATAATTTCGACCTAACCGGCTAGGTCAATCGCCGCCGGGACTGTGGGGCCCCGGACCCCCACCAGCGCTGCGCCCGGACGCGCTGGACGGCTCGCCTTCGGCTCGGAGCGCGGCTTGGCTAAGAGTTCACCGGTCCTTGCGATGCGACTTCGACCCTGCTGCTTTGTGCTTTTTGACGCTTGAGCGCGTCGCTTGCCAAATACTCGACGTATGACTGCTTTGACAAAAAGGCATGTCAACAGATGCCAACAATCCGGGTACATAATCAACAGAGGGTCTGAAGTGAAAAGTAGATATATACTCCAAACTTTGCTACTCTACGAACAAAGGACTTAAAGTTAACTTCTTTCTACTTAAGGCATCGGCTACAACGTTACCCTAGCCAGGGGTATATGCGATCTCGAAATCGTAGGATGCCGAAAACTCCATCTATCTCTGTTGCCTCAAGTTTAGGTCCTTTTGAGAGAATAAGTACTTTAGTGACTTATGGTCTGTATACAATGCAAACCTCTCGCCAAGCAAATAATGACGCCATGACTTAAGTGCAAAAACTATGGCAGTCGACTCTAAGTCGTGGGTAGGGTAATTTTTCTTGTGGGCTTTCAACTGCCTTCCCCTATAGCATATCACACTTCCCTCTTGCATTAAAACTGCGCCAAGTCCCGTCCCGCAAGCATCAGTGTATACTGTGAATGGCTTACTCCCGTCTGGCAAAACTAAAACTGGAGCTGTCGTCAAAGCCCTCTTCAGACGTTGGAAAGCATCGTCACAGTCAACGTCCCAAGCAAAAGTCAAATTCTTCTTCGTTAATCGAGTAAGTGGGGCTGATATCTTTGCGAAGTCCTTAATGAACTTCCTATAATAACCAGCCAGACCTAAAAAGCTTCTTACTTCTGTTGCGTTCTTAGGAATTTTCCAATTTTGGATCGCCACCACCTTTGCGGGATCCACAACTATCCCTTCCTTAGAGACCACATGTCCTAAGAACCTCACTTCTTTTCTCCAAAAAATGGCACTTGGAAAACTTTGCTTTAAGTTGATGAGCTCGTAGGGTCTCTAAGACTTCCCTAAGATGCAGGGAATGCTCTTCTTCATTTTTAGAGAAAATCAGAATATTGTCCATAAAGACTACCACAAACTTGTTCAGAAACCCCCTAAACAGCCTACTCATTAGGTCAACAAAGTATGCGGGTGCATTCGTCAAACCAAAAGGCATGACGAGCCACTCGATGAAACCGTCAGGAGTTCTAAATGTAGTCTTATCTATGCTGTCCTCAGCCACCCTTAGCTAATGAAACCCCGTAGCTATATCCAGTTACCCACCAACTGATCGAATAAATCGTCTATCCTTGGCAATGGGTGTATGTTCTTCTTTGTTAGCTTATTCAGCTCTCTATAGTCCACGCACAATCTAAGTGAACCATCAGCTTTCGTAGCAAAAACGACTGGAGCACCCCACTCCGAAATTCTTCTTCTTATGAACCCCTTCTCAAGCAACTCTTTCACTTTCTTACTGAGTTCTCTTCTCTCTCTCAAAGCCATGTGGCGCATTGGTAATGCATCTGTCTTTGCATTATCTACTAAGTATATTCGAAAGTCTATCTCATGCCTCGTGGGTAAACCTCGAACTTCATCGAAGACGTCACTATATTTACGGACAACACGAACAGATTCCAAATCATCATTGGATGCGTCAAGGGATTCTAGGTAGCTAAGCATTGTCGGACCTTTAGGTTCACAAGAAATATCAAGGGTCTTTCCATAACGAGTCAACAATCTAATTACCCTTCTTTCACAATCTAGGATGGCACCGTATCTAGCTAGCCAATACATACCTAGAATCAAGCCGTAGCCCATGAAGCCAAGGACGAAGGTGTTGCATTCAAACCCAACGCCCAAGATAGACACTCTCAAATCCCGACAAATCATAGAAAGATGAGCCGACCTACCAATAGGATTTGAGACTACTATGGGATCTGTAACTAGACTAGTATTTAGGTGTAGTGTTTCAACTAACGAAGCAGATACAAATGAGTGTGAAGCGCCCGAGTCAAACAAAGTACGAACAGGATGATCAAACAGAAAAGTTAAACTTTCAACAGAAATGTTTCTACCTCTCTCCTGTCCTGGTGCCATGAGAGCATGAAGCTGCCCTCTTGCCTATCTTGGTGCCATGAGAGCCTGAATCTGCCCTCCAGAAGTGGACCCTGTCCTTTGCCCTTGCCCTTGTTTCCTTGGGCATCCTTTAATTAGATGTCCTGCTTCTCCACAGTAGAAGCAGCCAGTCTTCTTCTTTTCATACAGTCCTTGCTCAAATGGCCTGGTGTCCCACAATTAAAGCACCTTTTCTTTCCTTTGCTGTTGTTATCCTTACCACCCTTCTTGTTTTGCTGTTGTGATTTCTTTTGATCCCCTTTCTTCTTTGTTACCTTATTAGCATTAGCACCCTTCTCTTCTTCATGCATAAGCGCCATGTCAACCAATCTCTCAAAGGTAGCCCCCATCGGAATGTGGGTCATAGCCAACCTATGTAGCGGCTCATTCAAGCCTTTAATGAACCTCAGAGCCTTCTTCTCAGGTGTGTTCACCAAGTCTACGCCAAATTGCGCCAACTGATTGAACTTGTTGACGTACTCCTTTACCGACAAATTTCCTTGCTTCAACACTAAGAACCTTTCCATATATAAATTCTCTTCTGCTCGTGAGAGAAATTTCATCTCAAACCTTCGCCTGAAATCCATCCATGTCTCCACTAGACGCTCTCCATTCGTGACCTCCCACCAAAACGAAGCTTCGTCCTTCATTAACCAAGCGACCAATTGGACCTTCCTTCCATCTTCTACCTCGAAGATACCAAATAGATCTTCCACCTCCTTCAGCCAATTTCGAGCTTCAACAAACGTCTCCGATCCGTGTAAAGGTTTCCCGCCCATTGCCCGAAAATATTTGCATATCTTCGAAAAAGTATCAACGCGAGGAGGGGTAGGAGGAGGAACGACTGCAGCTGCGGGAGGAGGAACATTTGTTGGGCCTGCGGCATTGGCCCTAGCCTCTAGATACCTTCTAAACCAGCCTGGTATCGGTATCCCCTCGGGTATTTCAGGTTCCCCAAACATGCTGAAAAAGAAAAAGGAAGAGTTTCAAAATGGGGAATCGAAGGAAAGATATATGGCTCTTGGGGGTTATGTTTTTAAAACAAACATTTCTCTTGAAAATACTTTCCTTAAAACATATTCTTGAAAGTATTTCTTTATAAAATGCTTTTGAAAAATAGATTTTCAAAATCTCATATCTGTTCTGGTAACCTTCAGCTCTGATACCACATGTAACACCCCACGTCCATTAATGTCACTTACAAAGGGAATGCAGTAAGTTTCATGGAGCATTATTAGTGTATAGAACAAAATATAATAAGACAGATACATATATTGGTACTTGAAAATTTTAAAACAACTTTTATTGTAGCGGAGAAATAGTTTGATTACAACAACTTCATAAACCAACAGTAAAACAAAGTACACTTAATATCCATCTTGACAAATTGTTTCTGAATTCATAAAGTAAAAAGCATAAACCCCAACACAAGTAGCCATAAAAGAGATGAGCTAAACTTTACTTTCAGCAATCCAATACACGTGTTTACTTTCAGCATAAACCCTAACTCGTAGATATCCATGTTGGTCCCACAGTGGGGTGTATCACTCCCCAAAGTGGCAACCCGATACCACAAAAGATGCACGTCTTATATCTACACAATGCAACAACGTCTTACCTACCAGCCCATGCCCACACACGCACATGACCCCATTGGACTTGCGTTGCCACTGCTAACCCGTTTTGACCTCTTACAATCAAACCCAATAAGCGTGTCCCATCCTCGACTTGGGTCGAGCTCACAAAGATACTTAATGTGTTACCGGTTTGAAAAGGGCCCCTATGCCTGACACAAGCTTTCCACTTATGCTTGGTCCGCACTAGAATTTCCCACTTAACCCCTTCTTATTCATGTCTTCTTACATGTTTTCAACTTGGTTAAGTGTTTCTAATCGTATTTCACAAGCCACCCCAGGCCACCCACTTAACCCCCATGCCCTACCACATGTTTATCTGGTTAAGTGTTACTTAATTCATTAGAACAGTAACCTTGTAAAGACCTCCCACATTAGACTGACATTTGCGGTTGCAGGATTTGACGGGAGGGTCCGGGCAATCTTATACCGCAAAAGAACCTAACCTCATGTCTTTACAATCGTTACGCATTTAATTCGTGCCTTTGACCTCTCACATTAGACTACCGTTTGTGGTTGCTGGATTTTCCAGGCGGGTCTGGGCAGTCTTACACCACAAATGAGTCTAACCTCGTGTCTTAGGCGGTTAATTACTACACATCTTTATTTAACCCAAAATTGGATTAATATCCCTATTCAAATTTGTCAATAAATTCCAAATTAATTTATGTCAATAATTCTCACCTAAATTATGTCCATAAATACCAATTATACCAATTAATGTCTCAAATTGATCATATGCCCTTTTAAGGCCATTTTATGCCAATTCACAATTATGTATATTCAATATTTTCCCATCGTCCCCACGCTATTCGTACGTTTCAATATGACATATGTTAGACTCGCGAATAGTCTAACTTATAAAAAGAAAAGCAACATCACAACTTGCATAACACATAAAATAGATCTAAGAATCATAACATAAGTTTACATAGCCAATAACTTGCATATATGGATATGGTTTTCCTATAACTTGCATATGAATTTCTAGCATATGATTCACATACAAAACTAGCATAGACAATGGGCATATAGAACATAAATTTTCATAACTATGTACTGCCATGGATCTAAATATAGATCTAAACATAAAGATGTGAACTTGCATATGGATCTAAACATAAAGGTGTGAACTTGCATATGGATCTAAGCGTAAAGGTATAAACTTCCATATGGATCTAAACATAAGGGTGTGAACATGGATAGGATCTAAACATAAAGGTTGATGTCACATAAACTAACATATGTATATACATGATTCACATATGTTTTAACATCCCAAACTTGCATAAAATTCACATATGTCTTAATATCCCAAACTTGCATAAGATTCGTATATGTTTTAACATCCCAAACTTGCATAAGATTTATATAAGAACATATAGTCCAACATCACAAACTTGCATATAATTCACATAAGAACATATAGTCCAACATCACAAACTTGCATATAATTCAACATCACATGATTCAAAATCATATTCATAATCCCATTTATAAATTATCATAATTAAATTAATTAATTAATTAATTTCTGAAAAGCTATTATACTCACAAACAAAAGAATAGTCTTGTCTTTCTAGGATCTATATTCTAAAACTGAATTGCTCGCCTTTGATGTAGACTAATCGTTTATTAGATTTAGATTTAATCCTAGCTTCTATCTTGTTTTTGCGTTGAAAGAGACGGCGGCTACTCTAGGTTCTCCATTGATGGCATGGCGTCTCTAGGTATGAATTAGTTTGATTTTAGGTTGAAATTTAGGTTGCTTATATAGAGTTGTAGTTAATTAAGAGCCGTCTGATTAACCTAGAATCAAACAAGACCATCCAGTCATGATAGAATAACACCTCAGCCCTAATGACTCAGCACTGAGTCGAAACTTCGTCATCTTTCAGATCTTCCCAGTGGGGGGGGGGGGGCAGGTCGACCAGTATAGGGAGGTCGACCCCCTGGTCGACCTGGCCTTGGGTGGGAATTTTTCCCGCCCAACCCGCTTCCCTATTTCGAATTCAAATTTTGAATTCCTGAACCTGAGCTGTTTTTAATTTAATTAAATTCTAAAACTTCGGAGGGCCATATCTTCTTCATACGAAGTCCAATTCACACAAACTCGAACTCTATCTCAAGCAGAATTCGGAGACAAATGCAATGGATCAAGCCGTTTACCTTAATTCCCACATTTGAAATTAAGTATTTTTAAATTCGTTAACATTAATTTTTAAAATCACGGGTGTTACAGGAGTTGATCAGGAAAAACAGGCTACAGTAGTACGTAAAGGATCCACAAGCTATGAATCCTTCAACAACTCCTCAGAGGCAAGGGGCATCAAATGATCAGTCTGGTCCAAGCAATGTAGCTTCTGCTCAAATCATGCCAAGGTTGATTATAAACTGATAACCGGTGACGGTGCTCCAATCTCAATGGCTTAGAAAAAGCAATCAACATTGCTACCGCTATACTTCCTGCCCTATCTCATGCTTTAGTTTATGCTTTACTTTGCATTCTACTTTCTGTTATATTCAAAACATCTTGTAAATAGTCTGTAATAATCTGCAAGTGATGCACTTAACATTAGCTCTGCAGATAAGAGCAAATCTGTCATTTGTCGATTGTTTGTTCTTGTGAAATCTGACGAAACATAGCAATCCCAACAACACTAGTTCAAGTGCCAAATGCTATAAATATCAACATCCACAAATGCGAAAATAGAAAAGCACCGCCTTGAAAAGTGGATGGGAAGAGTCGCAAAGATGCAAACAACGAGCAAGCACGCGGAAAAAAACGAGGGAGCTACAACCTTTGTCGAGGGGCACCTCCCCAAGTGGGGAGGGTCAAAGCTTCAAGTTCCTAAACAGGAATAGCCTGCCAAGTCGATCGTCCGACCAATGAGCTGAAAGCTTCCCCTTGAACAATACAACGACCACTCCAATTCATTTGCATAGCATCTTGAATTCCCAGATGTGAAGAATGAAAATGCTTGCGTAGCATCTGAAATCTCAGATGTAAAGAGTGTCTGTCCATTTGCATAACATCTGGAATCCCCAGATGTGAAGAATGAAAACGCTTGCGTAGCATCTGAAATCTCAGGTGTGAAGAGTGTCAATCCATTTGCGTAGCATCTGGAATCCCCAGATGTGAGGAATTAAAACGCTTGCGTAGCATCTAAAATCTCAGATGTGAAGAGTGTCAATCCATTTTCGTAGCATCTGGAATCCCCAGATGTGAAGAATGAAAATGCTTGCATAGCATCTGACATCTCAGATGTGAAGAGTGTCAATCCATTTGCGTAGCATCTAGAATCCCCAGATGTTAAGAATGAAAACGCTTGCGTGGCATCTGAAATCTCAGAAGTGAAGAGTGTCAATCCATTTGTGTATCATCTGGAATTCCTAAATGTGAAGAATGAAAACGCTTGTGTAGCATCTGAAATCTCAGATGTGAAGAGTGTCAATCCATTTGCGTAGCATCTGAAAAATTGGATGCGAAGAATGATAAGTCCACTTGCGTAGTGTTTGAAAATCTCAGATGAGATAAGCGTTGGATCTTAACCAAATTAACTTGAGTAGTGTCTGAAAGTCTCAATCAAGACAAGTATTTAATTTTAGCCCGAGCAAGGGCATCAAATCCAAAGTACTTCACTAGAGGAAGGCTGATAGCGATCTCCTAAACTAGGGGCAAAATACCTAAGCCTTCTCCAAAAGGAAACTGGGAAAAAAATCATGAATATGCATTTCCAAAGATATGAAATGCCATACACCATAATATAAGTCATTAAAATGATAGCGTTCAAAATCCACAGTCGGCTTAGTCGATTATTTGATTTCAAGCGTTAATGCGAATTCGAATTAGAATATCGTATTCGTACAGATAACATTTAATGAGTTTTAAACCGTTAAATAAAATAATTCTATGCAGATACTTCATTCAATTAAAAAATAAAATTTGCTATAATTCATTTTTTGATGATTAACTAACCCGATATCGATATGGACGACCGATAGTGAAGTATAAGTCCAAAATTGTGCAAGTGCTCATTTTGATTACAAAACAGGTGATACGAAGCATATAAATTCAAAGAATGGTTTGCCATAGCAAGGCTACAAGCTATAACTGAATCCCAGTGCAGAATATATCAATAATAATGATCATTTCGAAGCCCGCATTTCTCGCAAGCAAAAAATACAAGCTTCGAGGGGAAAATGTTAACACTGTTAAAACACAGTTCAAGGCACCGGGTCAGTTAGAAATAATGGACCGGGTAGGTAACTACATTGGTTCGGCCTTAACAAAGTGGATTGGGTCGGTCAGTACAACCGGGTTGGCCATTGCTTGCGTAACATGTATGATACGGACCAGGGCATTTTGGGCATGAATATAAAGTGAATCTAAATGAACCAATGTGTTCAGTCCCATGCAAGAATATGAAGTACGTAACTATTAGCTTAAACCGAGTGGTTGGCGTCGAAAACACATTCAAGTTGATACCAAAGGTGATGACATGTTTACAGATTACTATGTTGCACCACACGCCATACACTTCATGAATGGATCGGCCATGTATTATTGTAATAACGCACTTCTTTGTTAAAGTGTAAATAATATGGACATGCATATATAGATCAAGCAATACACGCTTCATGCATAAAGGACGTCATCATATTAAGAAAGAATGCATGCAAAGTCCATGAGTATAATCGTTGGAATAGTTTGTTCCTTGGATAAGTTTCACGTAAAAATAATCAACTTAATCGGTGCACTCATATTTGCGTGAATCGGTATATTAATACAAGTGGATCGGCACTGTTCATTTGGAAGAGTTGGGTCGGTTCTTACATTCGAGTCTGGTTGGCAATTACGTGAGAACTAGTCGGTTATTTAAATGTACTGATCGCATATGAGGCTTCTAGGGAGCATTTTCATATTATGTTGAGTGTATACAAGATCAACGTGTTACGTGTATATTTGAAGTGATTTCAATCCAATGGCAATTTAACAAACAGTGGAATAGTTGGTCCTCATATTTGAATTAATTGTTTCATGAAGTATGAACAACGCATGCAATACGAGCTCATCAGTAAACATTGTTTATAAAATAGATAGACACGTGGTTCGGTCCTACTACTAGAAGTGACTCGGTCCCATTTAAATAGTATGCACGGATCGGTACATTGCATAACACGAAGAAGACAAAAGTAGTAGCAAGTAAACTGGATCGGTCTTATAATGATAAGGTGGATCGGTCCTATAGGATAAAGTATGGATCGGTGCATAGAAATTATATGGATCGGTTCATTAACGTAAAGGGGACCGGTGTATTCAACCCAATTTGGATCGGTCAAAACTAATGTGCAGTGGCATTTCTGTAAATAATTTACGCCCGATCAAAGTCTACCCCGATCCAACTTTATACCCGATCCAACTTTGTGCCCGATCCAAGTTAATGCCCGATCCAACTTTATACCCGATCCGACTTTGTGCCCGATCCAAGTTAACGCCCGAACCAAACTCCACACTCTATAATTACGAAACTGCCACTACCTTCAAACTTCTTCTATAAATAGCCCTTGCTCCACAGATGAAGGGACCGATTTCTTGACCCCGAAGGGCTGCCTAAACCATTCCTACACCTCTCTAAAATCTTCTAAAGCATCATTAATGGCTTTCGAACTTTGTTTCATCATTCTCCAACAACATGAAGATCAAATCATTTCATTTCTCCGTTCAAAGTTGATCTAACTCGAGTCTAATGCTCTTTAATCGCCATTAGCTATCTATAAAAATCCGGATCTAGCACAAACTTCATCGCCAAATCGAGGAAAAGCACCTACATGCTAAAGTGATCGACGATTCATCATGAAGATAGAAATCCTTACAATTTCTTGTCAAATTCAAGTGTAATTAGATCATAAAAATGAGAAAAGTGAGAAATGAATGTATGAGAGATTTCATGTGTGTTGTAAAGCAAAATTCCATAATGAAAGTAGCAATTAAAGTGGATGTAGGTCAACATTAGACCGAACCACTATAAAAATATCGTCTTTTTATTGCTTTTTATTTTGCGTTCGTGGCTTCACAATTTCATACCATTTACTTGGCGACGTGCTTTTCTAGTATCATTTGGTGTTTGACCATTTTTGGTTAAAACATGAAGGGGTAGCCCGAGCATTTATTTTGTTTTTATGGCTTGTGTGTTTTAGCGGCCAACTAGCATTGGATGACTATAAGTGACATAAGCTATTGAATAAGAAGCAATTAATAAATAAAAATTCATTATCATACGTGACTCTTTTATCACTTTCAGTATTTTAAGCTGTCGCTCCTAGGTAGAATTATAAGATTTACATAAAAATGTGGAGATTTCTGTGTTAGGATCAAGTGGATTTCAATAGACACATTGACAACATCATCAAGTTTTCTCCAAAATGGATGGATAGATGATAATAATATAAACTTATTCTCTTATTTTAATTGCACGATTTCGTGTGCACAAGGAAGACCCTGTGTTCATTTAATTATGCAACCACATTTGGAAATATCAAAACCTGTATTTTCAGATATTTTCATTTCCTCGCCATTCAGATCTGGTGCATTATCTATATAATAACCAAGAGACAAACAGAGGCTATGATTTATTCTTAGCATAGATATCCATCGGCTCAGATTTAATCACGTATCCCTCTTCGTTCACACGATCTACCGTGATTTCCTCAGTCCTCACGTTCGCATCTTGGATCCATAACTGCTACTGGCACGATCCTCCTTTCTACTTTAGTCCTCCTACCCATTTTTATCCGTTCGAAAATTGTTTACAGGTTCATTACTCCAATTCTTCTAATTACAATTAAAACACATCCTGACCATGGCTATTTAGTTTACCGACGAGATACGTTTTGACGATAAAATCAGAAAATCAAGCAGAATCCCCAATTTTGACACAACTAGATCTGAAAATTACTTGGTCGACTTCAAAGTTATGATGTTGCTGCTCTAATCTCAACTTAATCGATAACCAGAACGTCGATCCTCTCATTCATCTTCTAATTTTTTCCTATTCTGATTTACTTTACACAATTTCGAATTAGGAAATTTATACAACTGTTTGCTATTATTTGATTTCAAGTTTGTTTCTGGGGAAAAATGACATTCGATTTCTTTCTCTGCAATTTCCAACGTAAATCTTTGCCCATGTACTTGCTAAAAGATATTTGGCACTATATTCACCAATTATTCGATTTCTTATAATTGGTAATATTACAAGTGGAGCAGAAGGCTATAAAGGAGAAAGTGTTTGTACATCATCTGCCATTTATTTTCTTTGCTGTATACAAATTATGAATACATCAAACAATGGTAGTTATCGGGGTATGTTTTCTCTTTCAGTGGTTTCATTACCCATCTTCCATTTGTTTCATAATTTCTACGAGCATGATTTACGGTTGGTGAATAGTGATGGTTATATTCATGTTGCCATCAAATGATATCCATGAATAACTATATATATATACTGTAGTTAGACAAATTTACTGCAAATAATTTCGATTAACTTAGTAGTATGATCGTCATTAGACCTTAAATGGATTATCATAGTTTGATGATTAGTTTTTATGCTAAAAACTGATAAGAATTATGGTTTGTCCGTACATATTTGATCATTATGCTCACGTGATTTACTCACTGTGTTCACTATTGATATCATGCAAACTATATTTTCCTGACACTTCATAGAGGGAATTCATAAGAGTTCGCTTACCTCTGGTTTGGAATATATATGCATTGTTATGTGCATTTCATTTTATACATGCACTCATTTGAATAAGATTTAATAATTGTTTACAATTCACAAATTTTGTTGGGATAATTTGATATCATCTTCAGTTCAGTTATAATTAGATTTTATGGTCAAATCCTGTATAAGACACTTCACCCGTACTATAGTTTCATTTTTAAATTTACTTAAACACATGATATCTGCATTGTGTAATTATATTTGCCACGGTTTTGGATTTTATTGTTGGGAATGGGTTTGGTTGCCTACTAGAACTAGACAATCCAAAGTTGTAGCCTTGATTAGTAGAAATATGCTGTGTTTTATTACTGAAACTAGCTATGCTTATTGTTCTGGAGTAAACAAGCATGCATGTATGCATATGTGTGTGCGTGTATTTATTTGTGTGTATGTGTGTATATTGTAAATTTGTATTTCAACAAAGCTCTTTATCTGCACTATTAAAGTCTTCCAGGTTTATTGAAAATTTTGAACAATAAACTTTAGGCACTATTTTAATTGTTCTAACTTAATTCTGTACTCGAGAACTGTATGTACAGTTAGATAGATGTTTTAGGTGGTCAATATTAATAAGGAGGCAATTGATTTCGATGAACGGCGTGACTTGCAAGATTTTTTTTGAATATACTAATAGGGACAAAAGCAATACATCTATTACTAGCATAAAAATATGTGCTATGTATCATACACTAAGGCACTTGATAAAGATTTTATCCGCATGTAGTATACAATAAGGTACTTGATAAACTTTCTATTCAATTGATATAACAGGTTGTTGGCATCATATACTACTTTGTTCATACCACTAAAAGTATTCAAAATCACTTTGCTGAGCAAGTTATATGATTACAAAATAATTGATGCATCTATAATTATACCCATTATTATGTGTGTTCCTTTATCGATTTGCTTCTATCCCTAAATACAAATTTATTCAGTGTGACATGATTACCCACATGAATTTAATTCAGTCGTTTGATTAACTTTCTCACCAGAAATTGTCATTGAAAAATGGACATGCTGCTTTGTACACTTAGCTCCAGACTTCCAGTATGTTCTATAATTAATACCATTCAATAAATTGTTGTAAGGCAACACAACATATCCTCGGTAAAATTGTGATAGGCTGTGTAGATTGGTGATTGCTGCAAATGGTGTAGTGGCGACTTGATTATGATTAACTAATCGAATATGAAACCAACAACACAGGCTTCATTGAATAATAGCATGGTGCATTCTTGAAGATTCTTCCTTATATGCAAACCTTTATTTATAGATTTCTTTTTTATACTATTGAAAATGATGCCATAAATGGAACCCTTCTCTTCATTCTTTCTCTTAATTTTTTTTCCTTTGTAAACGAGTTCAGGCTCAGCTTCACACTACAATAGGATTTGTACTTTGGTCTAGGATGGAACCAACGAAGTGAAAAACCTTGACTTATGGGCAAACAAAGAGTATGTGCCCTTCTTCATTTTTTGCTGCAGCTGAACTTTCAACTGATAATACAAATATTGTTGTGGCGTACAAATAGTTTGAAGGTGCTATTTTTGTCATTTAAGGGGAAAAGAGGTTGTTGGCTATACATATAAGTTAACTATGAAATGATGTAGTGTTTTGATCTATCCTACTTTATGCAGACGTGATTTTTATTGGATGACTATACCTCATGTTCAAACTGCTGTCTTCATCATATGACCAAATATAATATGTAAGGTATTGTCATGACATTTCAAGCATCTCATGAAATATCTCATGTTGACATTATTAATATCTTTTATGTGTAGCATATTTATACGATTTGTTGGTTTGAGTCGTGACTATTAACTATTAATCGTTTTGTAATTTGTCAACGCTTATCCATGGTAGTTATGTTACAGAAGTCATTTTAAGATTAAAAATATTGATATATTCTGTCAAATGATTGTGATTAACTTTCCCTGGTAAGTTTAAAGTTTTTAGCTTTTTACTGTTTATACGATCTGAATGAGATTCTATCACCGCTCCATTGAACGATGATGATTTCGTAATGGTTTGCTGAATAAATGTTCCAGATGAATGTAGAGAAGGTTGTTGTTCATTATATGTCTTTTTTCTTCTGTACAACTCACGACTAAAACTTGATATAGTTGTAGTAAATAATGGTTTTTCATCGAATCCATTGTGTATTTCTTTTTTGGATTATACTTGGCGATGACAAGTTAAAATAAAATAAAATTATGTTTGCATTATCAGCAATTAAGATCTGCTTATTTTTAATGAAGCCGTGAATTTTTTTATGTATCTTTGACATTATGTTTACTTGTATTTTTTATGGAGTGTATGTTTTTTGTTTATGACTTTGCTTGCCATTAGATCTGTACAATGTTTATTCATTTTAAATAGTAACTTTTAACACACTTTTTTGTTGCAATCAATGTCAACATTGCTAACACTAATCACTCATTTTGTGTTCATACTTATTTTATGAAAAAAAAAATCATTCACCATTTCAATATTTGCAGTTTATGTACAAAATCAATGATAGTTTCAGATTTCCTATTATGAATGATACTAAATAATGTTGCTACCATGTATATAAAATACCACGTTTTGTCATTTTCCTTGCATAAATAGGTAATACCAAATTTTATTACAATACCTAAACTTTTTTTGATTTTGATACATCGACCCCATTTTTACCATCTTTGGCAGAAGCTTTTCTACAATCCAAGTTTTTATTCTAATAAACCATCTATTGTTTTGTTCAACTTTGAAGTCAGAGATCTGAACGAAGATCTTTTTTTCTTTCAATTTAGATATTTTATATACATTTCCCTTCTTTCTCAGCTTTCTATTGTTCATACCACATGCCTTTTTTTATTCATTCTACTGTTTACAGTAATATTATTTTTGATTATTTACCTTTTTCGATATCACAATTATAATGAATTTACTAACTGGTATTTTTACCTTAATTATGTACATTTTTTGGTGCAGGACAAATAAATATTGAAGTTTGAAGATACATGGGTACAATATTATGTGAGTTATAATTTGGTTACATGTATACACATGGATTCAAGTTTCAAGAAAAACGTCCACTTGGGAATAAATAAATATTTGATTTGGTTACCTTAGTTTTTGTGACTTAGAATTATTGGCTCCTCATTTTATGAAGGTAGAACATGTATCTAAACCAAGTACGGAAATTAAACTCTGTCATTGATTGCATTTCTTTTTTCCCAGGTTGATGTTTTTGTATATGGCTTCGGTTTTTTGATTTGATAGGTATATGAACAAAAGATTCGAGTTGATGTTCTATGTATCCATGTTTTTAGCACTATTTTCTATTCTTTTCTATTTTACTTCATTTCATCCATTGATTTTCTGTGCATTGTTCAATGCTCTGTGTATCTACGCTCTTTATGCAACATCTGGAATTGTTCCTGTTATAGTTTGTATATTGTTACATTTCCATGTTCCTTCCTTAGTACAAGTTGATCAAAGCATTTCAGCTTCCTTTTTAAATATTTTGCATGCCATTAATTCTAATGCCACCATTTATTCCTTCTAGTTTATGTTTTCTCTCTAAAAGATACAAAAATAAATTATTTTTCCTCAATTTTTTTACTACCATCAAATATATTCCTTTTAAAAATATGTCCTCCCCTTTTTGCGCTAAATAAACTCTATAATTAATTATGACCACTAAAAAAATGTTTTAGTATGACCATTTCCTATATTTTTTCTACCAATAATGTAACTTCCCGACAAAATTTAACTGACTATTTAATTATTTCTATTTGCAGCTTAACTTGCAAATAACAACTTAAATAGGACATTAATTCTAATTCAACATTTATTATGAGCCATCTTCCACTTAAAATTGGGAGAAATATAAGCGTGTGCAAAGGTTTATTAAGTGTACAAGCTATATTTATGTATGTTATGAAAAAACAACTCTTTTATTTCCTTTAAACATTTGAACATCCTCTATAAGTATTACATGAAGATTGTGAAAAATTATATTATAATAACACCAACTCATGTTGTGCAGAAATGAGGAAAAAAGATCGTAGGAGCATGTTGTATGTGTTTTAACATTAACAAAAATTCTTACGGACCGTGTTCTGAACAAATTTAACACTGACCAAAATTATACATCCAACACATTCCATAGTAAATTTTGCCAAGCAATAGCCTAATCCGTGTCATTGGCACGGGTTTCTATATTAGAATCCTAACACATACATATATCACTTACATTATGTATCTTGCTACTATACAATATGTTCTCACCGCTTATTGATGAATGCACAATCGACACCATCAATAGAGCTCAAAGTCTATGCAAATGAAAATACCGCCAGGGTAGTTCCGGCACGACTAGTAGAAGGTCACCCAAGACCAGAAGCCAAAGAAGGGAAAGACTAAAAATCCTACTAACCAACACTTGGAAGAAACGTAAGAGCTGTTGACATTAACTTGCTTAATGCCGATACATCAAGAAATAAAAGAATTTAGAAGTACAAGGGAGTCATCCGAAAGCCAATTACCGAGACCACCATTGGTTGATTCCAGAGAGATTACCCTAACGAGTAACTGGCAAAGTTCCGGAAGCAACCTAATAGAAGGGCAAGGATACACTTCGGAAGATAGTGGAAAGTCAAGCCGGGACCCCAAAAAGAGACAAGTTATCCACACTAATCTGCTTAGTGTTGATACCGGCAGGGGTGGCGGACCTGATAACCTTTCATTGACTCATAAAGACAACCTCCACAAAGTGTCAATAACAAAACCAGAAGCCTACATCTAGAAGTCCAAGGCCGCAAGCCCTAACCTTCCAAAAGCAGTTTGTACCAATAAACTCAAGATCAAAACAAAATGAATGAGCATCCAGTCAAAAACAGTTCTGCAAGACCGGGACCCTCCTCCTTAGAGAATGAGCCAACACTTCAAAATCCATAGACAAAGCCTTCAGAACCTGGAGAAAAGGCGGCCGAGAGCCAGAATTCCCAGAAACGAAAGGAAAAGCGGCCGATAGGAGTGCTGCTAGCCCAATAGCAAAAGGGGCCCCGATTTGTCTATAAATAAGACCCCAGGGGTCTCATTTTGGGAGACCAAATTCTCATTTTTCTCGATCTTGCTCTCTTTCCATCTTGAAAAACCCTAATTTCCAAATCGAATTGGGGGTTTCTTCAACTCTGGTAATATATTTGTGATTAATAAAGGAAGGAAAATCGGGACTTAAGCATTTTCTTGATTCGATAATCATTTTGTGTTTATAATGATATGACATGGAGTTATCACTAACTTTTCTTATGGAAGGGTTAATCACAATTATTTCGAAGGGAGGAAGGTCTTGAGTAAAACTGAAACTCTTTTCCTTCCAAACCTTCATACGAGATTCAGCTTTTACATAGCAAGTCTAGTGCAACTCGACCTCTGAAAGGATCTTGCTATGAGCTTGTCGCTTGATAACTAACGCAACCAAAGCCTCTATTGGCTTATTTGATGCGGAAGTGTCATATAAGATTATAAGTGTAATAGCACTGAAACCAAGCCGAGTGTTGTGAGGCAATAGCCTTTTTTCTTCCCTACACAATGTATATAGTTTTATCCGAGGTCCAAGGGTATTTGTTGCACAGGAACTCAGCCTCATTTAACTAGTATAAACCTCTCCTCAAGTTTGTCTTTGACTTCATGGTTTCATGAGCGTGATGTTCACCCCCCGAGGGACGAGTAACTAATCTCCCGACCAAAGGTCTCGACGCGTAGGAAATGATGAAATTAGCTAACGAGCACTGATTCAAAACTGCGTTTCAATAACTCTTGGATCGTCCTTACATCAAAATTCTAAGTATATGCATTGTCTATTCTAGTTCGAGTATTGATAAATAATATCGTTAACAAACAATAACAAACCAAAATTGCAATGGGCTTAATCAGGATAATATGACAAGGTACACGAGGCAATACCCATGACAGGATTCCATCAATTGCATGCCTAGACCGATAGTAACAAATAGCCGCAACTACTACCCACCTCGAAAAAACTCCCGAATTCAAGGGGTGCACCCAAATCAAATCATAAAGTAATAGAGATTGTATTGAAGAAGTGCGTCCACTAAGAGTAGATAACTCACTTCCTCAGTGTAGCTCTTATTTTAGCCATTTTAATTATAACTCGAAGATCATGGCAATCCATCACCATCCTCTTCATTCCAGTAGCATTTTCCAAACCATCCCACTATATTCTGGATTCTCCACTATGTGCACTATTATTAAAATGGTTCCCGGTATTGGCAGGGAGTATGACAATATATAGGCATCTTTGAAATTCTTATTTCACACAGTGGTCATTTATATTTAAATTCATACTTAATGTCGTAAATCAATTTAACTTCGAACATTAATTTATTTACCATTTATCCAAAACAATAAAGTATTGAATTCAATTTTGTATATCAAATTTAATATAATCATACAGTTCATATTCTAGTTCAAATCCCATTTTTATATTTCTATTTGAAAGATATCATTATTAATTGAAACGTATATCTTAAATCAATTCAGATAAAATGGCGTTGATTAGAAATAGACTTCATTTAAAATGCTAAATTTTAAAATGATTAAATTTTCAGATAATCGAAATATATTATATAATAAAATTTTATAAAAAATGGTTTTATTAAAAATAGTTCTTATTAAAATAGTAATAAAATTTTGACAATTAAATAAATGAAATGGTTTTATTAAAAATAGTTATAAATTATCAATACGTAAAATAGTTTAAATATACTAATCCATTCTGCACTAAATATCCATATTTGAAAATTTGACTTATCATAAATTCAAACTCCAAAATAACCATGCAGATAAACTTAAATTTACTGGTACAATCTCTAATTTATTAGTTAACAAGTTCAATCACAATTTTTAAACCATTATTTTAATTCGGGATAAAGCTTACATTAAATAAATCCATTTCATTTCATTATATTATTCAAAGCAAAATTTCAAATGAAAATTGTCAATTTAATATGTTACTACCTGCCTTTTCTATCATTTCAAGTCGATAATTAATACAGCTCAAAACGTTTGAAATAGCAGAATAGTACTGCTTATGAGGTTTAACAGAATCAAATCACATAACCATAGACAAAAAATAGAATGTAAGCAGAATAAATTTACAAAAATTATCAGAGTTACAAAATTTAATAATTGTGGAATTCTAGTTGTAAATTTATTAATATATAAAATGAACACTCAAACCAAGATGAGGTCTTTACGAATCTCCAGCTTCGTCAAACGTGGATATTAAGCTGTAATACTCGGTCTAAATCGAGGGTTATGCAAAAACACAAAAACATTGAAGTCAGGATTAACTTTATTCAAGTAAATTAACTTCAATAAGATACTAAAAATATAATAATTAATCATAATAAAATGTAGTTCTACATGTCAAATGTGTTCGGGTAATATGTATAAGTTTAGCATGGAATTAACGTACATGCATTTCTGGTTACTAAATAAAACAGTCAGTTATTAAATTTTCGAATTTGTATTCAAACTTCGCCATCGGCGGCCATCATAATAAATTTAGAACATAATCAAAGGTAATATGTTTTATGGTTGACAAAACACAATAGGGGAATAAACATAAATATGTGTATTTCAAGCTTCAATGGGTATGAGCGAATGAGCCAATGCGTATCTATATAATAAAATTCTTTGTTTAGACACACAGGAGACAAAGAGTGGCTGTGATTCAATTTTACGTCAGACATCCGACCGACAGATTTTTGCCATATCTGCTCTAATTACACCATAATAAATTTTCTGTTACATTTGATATTGTTTTCCACGTTTCCACGTACGCTTCCTCCACTTTCCCTCATATCTCTCTTCGTTTCTTCGTCTGCCAACAACATCTCCTTCGAATCAAAATTTTCTACTCCTCGCAAAATCATTTCCGCTTATCAGGTCAGTTTTTTATGCTGTTTGTTTCATCTCACTGCACCAACTTCTCTATCTCTGAACTGATTCTCTCTCTATTTTCTGCTTTTAGTTCTTTGCACTCATAAATTAGAACCCATCTTTAAAATTGCATCAAGTTTGAATACGAGATTTAAAACTGCCAATAGAAGATTTGTGTTCGTTGATTACAGTTTGTATATTTTTTAATCCTACAGACAATGCACAATTTTTATTTGGGTTGAGATCAACTCTCCGTAATATGGAGGCCATCGACAGCAGGTGTTTTTCGACGGGTGTTCTTTTTGAAGAAAGGTAATCATTCAAACAAATTATGCATTTTTTGTTTAAGAAATTCGCGAATGACTTATATAAGGTTAGCTTTATTTTTATGCGTTTGAATATTCTGATTCATTTTGGTTTCTTTCCATTTTTCTGTGTACCAATGTAAGTTTGTTCAAAATTTGGTTCTTTATTTTGACTGAAACTGGCAAAGATTAGGTTTAGGACATCAGATAGCGATGCTTTGTTTATTTTTTGGTTATACATGTAATTCGCCTGCTTTGTTTACTACTACCTTTCTGTGATTATATCATTGTAAATGCTTTTGCTATGCAGGAAGCATAAGTGATCTCCAATTATTCCATATTTGGCTTTCTTGGACCATTGATCAATTGCTTAGATTGCTTTACTGTATTGATTGATTGTTTTTTCTGGTGGAACTTGAAGCGTTGTAACACTGGAGACGAATCGGAAGCCGTTTTTATCATTTACAAGTCTACCTATTTCGACTGAAATAACAAATTTTATTTTGGTTGGTTTTTGATACAATACAAAACTTTACAAATTAGTAATTCTTTATCTTAAAGATTGAATACAATAAAAAACTTTAGAGAAAGTTAAAAAATGTAGCAAAAAAAATTACTAATGTACCGTATGATCACTGTTGGTTTATGTCTTCTGATATAGTTAAACATACAAGTAACCTATACCCCTTCCTTTCAAATCCTTTCCCCCAATATTATATTATGCATTTTAGCACCAGTGTTTTTTAATTCCAGGTGCTGATGCTGGTGCTTTCATATAAGGATTACATAATATTAGGTTGACTCGCACATGGGTGTAAAAGTTGGTGAGTTTGGAACTTATTCGTTGTACCGAGGATACATCAAGGTTAGTGCTATTGCTTATTATGATTTCATATTATTATCCATTATGCGAATTCTATTTTTTTGCTTTTTTCGTCCTTCCTCTTTTATGCTGGTGTATTAGACAAGATTTGAGTTTTGTTATTCATGTTCTCACCGATTAATTCTGCCAATAGTCATTAGATAATTCTGCCAATAGAGAATTTAAAACTAGTACTGAATTGATTTCATTGCATGGCTTTCACTGAACCAGTTTTGAATTGATATCATTGTTAGGCTTTCACCGGTTGAATCGAGAATTGTAGGAAGATATTTCAGGATTTATTATATTTCTTTTCAAGATAATGAATAGCCATTAATTATTCTTTATTAAATGAAAATTATCAAGTGAGGATTTTTAAGTAGTTATTATGTTTGTATTCAAGGTATTTCAGAAATGATCTGTAAGTTAAGGTTCCATTTAACCTCAATCTATACTGTGTCCGGATGTTGTTTGCGGTCATGATAAATACAAAAGATAGGTCTTCATAGAATAGAAATGGTGCTATATATAAAAGTAGAATAATTATGCAATATGAATATTTGTAAAAATTACTTGATGTAAATGCATCTGTTAGACATGATTAAAACTAACATTGTTGCTGTAATTTTTTTTCTTTTGCGGCTGTTATCTTCAACTTGATTTTTTCTGTTTTGACTAATTAATAATAATTTTTTATGTTCACTTCTTGATTAATGTTACAGGTCGACACATCATTCATATGATGGAAATTAATACCATATAATGCACTATTGATTTTTCATATAGTGGCAGGAAAAATGATGCTTATATTTGGGTTTTCACCAGATATGGTTACATGATGACATTTATGGGAGAAAACCTCACTAGCAATTGAAAGTTTGTGCGTGTGTACTTGCCAAGTATAATACACACACAAGGATCGTGTAATATGGTGTATAACACACAAGTATGCAATAATAGAAAATCACATATATAAAACAGTAAATGCAGTAAAAAGGAAAAATCACACCAGGGATTTTTATACTGGTTCGGAGCACCGTCCTACGTCCAGTGCCAACCTTCTATCTGGATTTTCACTATTAACAACCTCACTTCACCCGGAGGAACAGGTATACAACACCCGAGCAGCCGAACAGGATTTCACGCCTCTAACAACACTGAGGACTTCAACACTTGCCTCTTACAACAACGAGAACTTCAACAATAACAAGAGTTTGACTTCTGATTGTGTTCTTGAATAACACTAAATAGCCAACAGTTGAGTACACCCTTCCTATAATCTAATCCTCAAGTATATAATGTGTATTTGAAGATTGAAGTAAGTATATTACTTATTGAATCAAAAGATTTGAAATAAATTCAATGATTCAAAGAGCAATTTGAAAATTTGAGAGAGCTTTTAGAATGCAAGAGAGTATAGAGTTTAAGATCAGAAAATATGAGAAGATTTTGTGATGTGAAAAAAATGCTTGTGATGTATATATAATCGTTGAAGAGTTGTCAACTTCCATGAAGAGTTTTATCAAAGAGATGCACCCATTTCCTTTCAGAAATGAAAAGCAATCTCTTC
Organism: Allium sativum; assembly: GCA_030737875.1. NCBI lineage: Eukaryota > Viridiplantae > Streptophyta > Magnoliopsida > Asparagales > Amaryllidaceae > Allium > Allium sativum. The sequence continues at coordinate 1,055,450,961 of CM060918.1, forward strand.
ATGAGATATGATGCCTTTTAGAAAATATGGCCGTTGTAAAATATGACCGTTAGAAAATATGACCGTTAGAAAATATGGTCGTTGTAAAATATGACCATTGTAAAATATGACCATTGGAAATATGAAGTGTCTCTTTGTGAAGTGTCTTTTCGTGAAGTGTCTTTTCGTGAATTGTCTTTTCGAAGTGTCTTTTCATGAAGTGATGAAGTGTCTTTTCGTGAAGTTCCCTTTCATGAAGTGTCTTCTCGTGAAGTGTCTTTTCGCGAATTGATGAAGTGTCTTTTCGCGAAATGTCTTTTCATGAAGTGTCTTTTCGCGAAGTGTCTTTTCTTGAAGTGTCTTTTCGCCGGGTGACGAAGTGTCTTTTCGCGAAGTGTCTTTTCACAAAGTGTCTTTTCGCGAAGTGTCTTTTCGCGAAGTGTCTTTTCATAAGTGCATTTGTGTATGCTACATATTTGAGGATAAATTTTAACAATATATAACACATCTAAGACACAATTAAATAGATAATCATAACTTATATCACATTTCCTTTGATCTTCTCTTCTTCCGTGTCATGAATCAAAAACCTGTGATCTAACATTCTCCCCCTTTTTTGATTGATGACAACCTCTTGCAATCTTGTAAAGTTATTTATTTTCTCCCCCTGAATGTAAGCTTGCATATATTTATCTCCTCCTGAATATAAAGCTTCTCTGCAACATTTTGTTAGTGCATACGTAAAATACTTACCATTTGTTACCTTGTAACAAAATGTTAGTGTATAATGCGTATATATTCCATAATTTTTCTCCCCCTTTGTCATAGATTAAAAAGAATATGTAACATGATAAAGCAGTAATCGAGAACAAATAAGAGAAAACAAGCATAGATAGTTTTCAAAGCGCATACGAGACTATTTAATATACGTCCATAGAGATACCGAAATAGTCTTCTCTTTGTTGTGGTGTACCTGCAAAAAATATGATGTATATACTTTGGTACCCACTTGTTTCGTTTGGGTCCAGGGGTTAGCCGAAAGGTAACCATACCCAAGAGGGTTTAATGGAACCTTTAAAGATAAAATTTTCATTATTAACTACAGAATCAAAATAATCATCTATATTTTTTTTTCTATTTTTCCAATTTACAGGAACCCAAATACTTAAGTGGTTTCTGTTGATATTTCTTTTCGTACTTCTAGATGTCATAAAAGTATTTGAATAATAATTGGATCTAGAATGTGTAGTACTAGCAGTGCTATTCTTATTGTACATAAAAGTGTATCTAGTACTATTTCGATGATTGGTTTTATTATATCCTAAACCACTTTTGTCATGTAAAGGTCGAGATCTAGATAAAATCATATTTAAATCATTTTGACCTTTATTAAATTTCGCGAACTTATTTGTACATTTTCTAATTTTTTTCCAAAGTCGCGATTGGTATTTTCAAAAGAAATCTTGGTAGTTTTTACGATATCAATTTCCTTATTGAATTCAGAATTCTCCCTTTTTAAGGTTTCATTCTCATTTTTGAGATCAAAAATTTGAGATTCTGAATTATCTAAAGAAGATTGTAAATTTTCAGAACTTTCTTTTGAGTCAGAAATTTCATTTTGCAAAATATTACTATTCACCTTTAAAAGCACACATTCATTAGATAATTCTAAATTCTTTTCGATTAAAGCTCCATTCATCTTTTCAAGAGACGAAATTAAAGAACTAGAATTATTTAAAGAATCTTCTGATGTTATATTTTTATTTTGTAAACCATCGATTTCCTTTAAAAGAACATTGTTTTTATCTTCTAGTCGCTCATTTTCTTTTTGAAGGATTTGAAAAACAAGCTCTTCTAAGGAATTTTCAAAATATTTGTCTTGTTTAACTAAAAAATTGATTTCCTCTATTAGTTTGGAATTTTCTTGCTCACAATCTTTATACTTGGCTAAAATAACTGCATTAAGTTTACCTAAACTTTTAAAATCTTTTAACAATTTTTCATGGTCTAACAAAAGATCTTTATATAATGAATCTACACATACCGATTGTGATCAGACTTTAGCCATGAGACATTTGCTTCCTTTCTCTCTTGATTCCGCTTTGTTGCTCTTCCACATTCTAATTCCTTGACTAGATTTCTTTATTGCCATTTGTTCTATGATATTGTTATGATCTCTAGAAAGTTAGTGCGTGTGTACTTGCTAAGTATAATACACACACAAGGATCGTGTAATATGGTGTATAACACAAAAGTATGCAATAATAAAAAATCACATATATAAAACAGTAAATGCAGTAAAAAGGAAAAATCACACCAGGTATTTTTATACTGGTTCGGAGCACCGTCCTACGTCCAGTCCCAGCCTTCTATCTGGATTTTCACTATCAACAACCTCACTTCACCCTGAGGAACAGGTATACAACACCGGAGCATACGAACAGGATTTCACGCCTCTAACAACATTGAGGACTTCAACACTTGCCTCTTACAACAACGAGGACTTCAACACTTGCCTCTTACAACACCGAGGACTTCAACAATAACAGGAGTTTGAATTCTGATTGTGTTCTTGAATAACACTGAATAGCCAACAGTTGAGTACAACCTTCCTATAATCTTATCCTCAAGTATATAACGTGTATGTGAAGGGTGAAGGTAGTATATTACTTATTGAATCAAGAGATTTGAAATAAATTCAATGATTCAAAGTGCATTTTGAATAGTTGAGAGAGCTTTTAGAATGCAAGAGAGTATAGAGTTTAAGATCAGAAAATATGTGAAACGACCCGAAATCCCCCTTACGGGAAATCACGGATTGAGTTGAGGACAAGACAAATCAGAACACAAACAAAAAAACATTTCATTGTTAATTACAACAACTTCATCATATTAAAAGAATATACAGAGTAATGAATCAATATTACACAACATAAAATATCAGAGATTACAATACATTACATGGCAACAGAAATTAATACAAAATATAACTGAATGAGATATACGGATACAAAGATTTTCGGATATCGTTGCAGCTGTAACCCAGGATCCTGTGAATATAAATCTGCGAAACCAAAACTACTAGCTGCCCGTGACGAAAATAAGGGCACCCAGAGTTTAGGTTAAAACAATAAACTCCAGGTCAGTCATCTGACTGGTGTGAGAACTAAAACAGTTATTAATCTTTATTTTAAAGTTAGGCAAATCAAGGGACCACGCCGTATAACACGGAACGGGTTTCCTCCCAAGAATACCAGTGCATAAAACAACAGCACAATGCTAAATAAAGAACAATGTAGCTATTATAAGACCCAGGTCCCATCACACAATGCAACACAAACCGGAGGATAGGGTTTTACCTTATAATAGCCAAAGCATGCTTGATACGTTTAAAACAAATCATTTGATACTATAATATGTGTATAGTGTTTAAAACAATTTCAATCATAAGTATCAATCACAGACGGCATGGGTACCATATATCATGTCGCCATACTAGGCTCTACAATCAAAACCGCAAAATGTCGTATTGGAAGTTGGATTATCATATATGATATGAATCGAGGCTAGGGATCGTCCTCTACCGATTTGAGACAGTCTAGCCTATGTCTCAGGCAAGCGCGCAGGCAAGCCTTGGATCGTCAGGGCCGGTCCACCGATGTGGATTATAATGCCTGAACACTGCGTTTCCCCGCCCTTTGGGGCGTAAATGAGCCAACGAATGGCTCCATCGGTTCGAGAACGACCGATAAATACGAGGCGCCTCCAATTCCAACAACCACATGAGTCAAACTCGTCAGCCAGTTCAAGCACTGACGCCACTCCTAACTAGAAAGAAACGCATGCCCTCACTGATGTCCTTCTCCCGTTTTTGGTTCACGTCGGGTGTGAAACTCGCGAATTAAACGTTACACAAAGCTACGCCACAAAAGGCCGTGCTTTAATCATCAACCACAAGACTCTGCTTTTCAACAGAAGCCTTGATCATTTGCATCTCAGCATGCCACACAGGCAATTCACGCTATGCAACCGATATCAATCACACAGAATGAAATCTGATGTCAGACACACAGTCCATACAAGTTCGTTCTGGGTCTGAACGAAACCGGAGGCACCTTGTACCTCGCATATCCATTGATCTCCAAATACGTCTGGACGACCACTAACTATTTCCCTCCTCTTGGGTGTACAGCCCAATCAGGATCATTAGTAATTATTCAAACGATGTGAAGACCTTCGGTCTTCAACCACCGTCTTCATCTTCGACTTATCGTCGTATCAGTTATTCAGAATGGGATAAACCCGGTTTTTCGGAATAACTCGCGTATATAATAAACAAGTGTTACACAAACACAACATACGCCTCATCCCAGTTCATCAGTCACTAACCGTAAATTAGCAAGAGAATAATTCCCTAAATATTAACCCTGAAGGCTGAAACCAACATCAGATCAATATCCAGGAAACCATTCTTCTTAGCTAACCTACAGTTAGTTTCTAAATTTCACATTCCTAGGGAAAGGTTCCCATTAATTTTATCAAAGATAAATTATTTAAATTTATTCTTTAATCTTCTTTTGAATATCAATTCAAACCAAATTATGGTTTATCCAAACTAGTCGGGATTAACGAACCTTACCGAAGTAATCAATTGTTAAATTTCCCAACCCCAACCTATTCATCCCATGAAGTAAAACGGGAAATACTTCATATCTAACACCACGGTGTTATCGGTAAATTCAATTACCATTTCACGTTTAAATCTAATTATAGATTTAACTATCGTCTGGAGTAAAACTGGTGGTACTCCATTCTCGATCATTTCTTGAATTTGATAATTTTAATTATCAAATTCACTTTTCAATCTATTTAAAGATTCATTAAAACTCCACATAGTTTTAATCTTTAACTGGGTTAAAGAACCAATGTCATTTAAAACACGGTTCACGATAAACCCAAAATCGCATTTCATTTGCACAAGCCTTTAACCGTAAATTAGCAAGTGAACAATTCCCTAAGCATTAACCCCGAAGGCCGAAACCAACATCAGATCAATACCCAAGAAACCATTCAACTTAACTAATCTTTAGTTAATTTCTGATTTTCTTAACTCCATTGGGTCTAAGAACAGTATTATTAAAGATACCGTTCACGACAACCCAAAATCACATTCCATTAATTGTCGAGTTAAAGAACAAATGTTATTTAAAACACCGTTCACGATAAACCCAAAAATCAATTCCAATTTAATATTATTTAATTGGTACACTTCATTAAATCTAAATAAAAAGATTTAATATTTTTCTCAACTGGGTTTAATAACAGTGTTAAGGAAGACACCATTCACGACAAACCCAAATCCCATTTGATATTAAATACAAGGCTCTGAATAGAAAATATATCGGCTTATATTCAATATCAAATTCTACGACCAACAAATATCGTATTGGAAATAACGATATTTATATCTTTCAAATTTCCATAACAATACTTGTATAATCATGAAATCCCACATCGAAATATTCCGAAGACAATTTCGATTCAAATCCATTTCCAATCTATATATTGGGAATCTTAGTTATTTTTAAAACCATTTCAAATCCAATTTATTTATTTCTATTTTCAAATATTCTATTTCAAATATTTCTTTTTCAAATATATTATTATTCAAATATTTCTTTTTCAAATATTTCTTTTTCAAATATTCTATTTCAAAACTGGAACGAGGCCCAATCAATTACCATAGATTTTATTTCTATGGATTTCCATACAATGCATGTATATATCAACGATGACAAATAATCAACCATCATTCAAAGTGCATTCTACACTGTATAAGCATCAAATATAAATATTCAACGCTTATAACAGGCTGTCAGTCAACCGATCGACATATAGCTAATTATTGGGATTAGTGTATGTCATATATCATCCCAATACCCGTGTGGGGTTTCAAACAATCAAACACATATTTTATTTGTGCAGTTGGGCGATGTGTAAAATTTATCGTCCCAATCAATATCAGTCAAATGTGTGTATATAAACAAATCGTCCGATTTGTTTATATTTATTTCATTTTAAATACACGTTAAAAATTCTATTTTCAACTATAAAATATTTTTAACTATGTAAATATTTTATTTCATTTCACATCACACAATGAACTACACATCAAAATCAAACAAACAAGCATACAAGCCGTCCATGGTCTATGGACAACGGGTGTCGGGTGCTACTAAACACCGTCTGCATCCTAGTATATATTTATAACTAGAAATCTAAATTAAAGGTGAGGAGTTCTCACCGAGGGTTCCACTCCGCCGTGCTTTATTTCTGCGCGTTTCAGAATTGCGTTTGCTTTCCACCAGTTCCATCACATAATGTTTCACGCTGTTCATGATAAAAATTATATTCTTATCACTTTATTTCAATAAATAAAAATCATATTTTATTTCTACTTCCTATATTTTTACAACGCTTCCTTTCTATATAAAAATGATATTTTTATATTTCTACTTCATATATAAAGATCGAATTTTTACTAGTTATATAATATAAAAATCGCATTTTTATTCTTCCTATACTATAAAAATCATATCTTTAATACTTCTACCTTATAAAAATCATATTTTTGATTCACTACCACATACGTACAAGTTGTCTTTTTAGTTCACTAACTTTATTCATGACATTCTTAAGATAAAAATTATATCTTTATCTACTAAGAATCGTATTTCTACCTAACTAAAAATCGATCCTTTACATAGCTAAAAATCTTAGCTTTAGATAACTAAAAATCTAATCTTTTTGCTTCTAAAAATATAATCTTTTCATTTTAAAAATTCAATCTTTTTTTCTATGCATAAAAATCAAAACATTTCATATATATAATTAAAGCTTTCTATATTTATATAAAAATCCTAATATTTTTCTATTCAAAACCTCAACTTCTCTTCTTATTTATAAAAACAGAAACCGAATTTAAAATAATGTACTTAAGCTAAAACTGATTTTAAAATAAATAATAAAAAAAACTTACAGTTTGACCGCGCATGGGGGGGGGGGGAATCGGAGCTCGTGGGCCTATGCGAGGCAGGAGGAGGCGGACGGGTAGGTGGTTGTGCGCTAGGGGTCTCGCGGTGGAGGGCTTCAAGGGGCCGCGGTTCGGTTTAACAGCAGAGGGAGGGGGAGAGAAGTCGATGCTGCGCTGGGGAAGAGGGGGAAAACGTGGTCGGAGGGGGAAGGGGATCTCGCCGTTGGCGGCGATGGCGGGGGGGCGCCATCGATTTGGGGTTTCTCTTTTTTTTTTTTTTCCTTTTTCTGAAATAAACTAACGGGGGGGGGGGGGGGCTGAGGGTATAGGAGAGAGGAAGGGAGATATATATTTTTATTTAATTATTTAATTTCAAAAAGCAACTTTTAATTTCAACCTCGAAACGAAACCCACCGCGTGTCGTCCCTAGCTAATTACCCCCATTCCGAACACAATGGGATATGTATCGTAGGCTGATTCGACTGTTTTGATCAGTTTTCGTCAAAGTCAAAATATAACTCTATATATTGAATTTGAACGCACATTTCAATTTACCGGGGTCACATACTAACTAGAAAAATTCCCGAAAAATATTTTCTAGCTTCGAATTGATGATACGGTTCTAAAAAAACTAGTTTCGTTGAATTTCGAGACCGTTTGAAAAATGGCCATTTTCCAGTCGATTAAAATCAACTAAAACTGGTCAAATGCGTTTTCCTTTGACATGCTCACATATTTATTCGAAAAATTACGAATTTTGAAATCTAGCAATAATTTGACATCACGGATCCAACAAAAGTGGTTTCGTCGAAAACCGAGGTCGTTTGCAAAATTTCCATTTTTAAGGGCTAGAATTCCATTGCGACTATTCTGAATTTTCAACTGGACGTATCTTTTGATTCCCGCTATGAAATTTTGATTTTTCAGATTTGTTGGAAAGATATTCTCAATTAGATTCTAATATTTTTGGTTTTGCTGAATTCCGGTTTATTTTGAATCCTGTACACTCATTTGAACTTTGAAATCGAATTATCGAACTACCGCACCATTTTCAATTCCTTTTATAATTTAAAACAAATATTTATATTCTAACGACGATCTATATAAATATATACGCTCGAATTCCATTCAAAAATAATTTTATCGTCATTATTATTTAAAATAATTCATTTTAAATTTAGAAAATTCATCAAAATTACCAAAATAAATTTTTTAAATTGGCTCAGATTTCCGGGTTATTACAATATGAGAAGATTTTGTGATGTGATAAAAATGCTTGTGATGTATATATAATCGTTGAAGAGTTGTCAACTTCCGTGAAGAATTTTATCAAAGAGATGCACCCATTTCCTTTCAGAAATGAAAAGGGATCTTTTCATGAAATATGATGCCTTTTAGAAAATATGGCCGTTGTAAAATATGACCGTTGGAAATATGACCGTTAAAAAATATGACCGTTAGAAAATATGACCGTTATAAAATATGGCCATTGTAAAATTTGACCGTTGGAAATATGAAGTGTCTCTTTGTGAAGTGTCTTTTCGTGAAGTGTCTTTTCGTGAATTGTCTTTTCGAAGTGTTTTTTCTCCAAGTGATGAAGTGTCTTTTCGTGAAGTGCCCTTTATGAAGTGTCTTTTCGTGAAGTGCCTTTTCGCGAAGTGATGAAGTGTCTTTTCGCGAAATGTCTTTTCATGAAGTGTCTTTTCGTGAAGTGTCTTTTTGCGAAGTGTCTTTTCACGAAGTGATGAAGTCTCTTTTCGCGAAGTGTCTTTTCACGAAGTGTCTTTTCGCGAAGTGTCTTTTCACAAAGTGTCTTTTAGCGAAGTGTCTTTTCACGAAGTGTCTTTTCGCGAAGTGTCTTTTCGTAAGTGCATTTGTGTATGCTACATATTTGAGGATAGACTTTAACAATATATAACACATCTAAGACACAATTAAATAGATAATCATAACCTTTGATCTTCTCTTCTTTCGTGTCATGAATCAAAAACCTGTGATCTAACAGCAATTGTTACTATAACATGCGGATTATAAAATAGAAATGCAATATTTATAATTAAGGTATATGTGTTGAAATTTATTTATGATGATAAGAGGCAAAAATATATTTCATATTGTATTTATTAGCTAAAGAGCAAAAGGTGGGGTAGTAAGAAACTTAATTACAGTGACATTTCTTTCGTGCTCTAGGATACTAAGAATACTGCTACATTACCCGAAGAAAATAAAAACCTGAAACACCCGAAAGTTACCCTTTTCACGCAATTCATGAGGGTACTTGTGTAAATTTACTTTCCAAATACCCATAAGTTGCTGCCACAAACAAATGAAAAGAGGCCACATCAGCCGCATAATTCACCCGAAAGCACTATTTCGGGTATCATAGCATTTTGGAGGATACTAATCATATAACATAGCATGTTTTTTAAGTCATCAAAAGTCTGCATCCACCGGTATACCCTTTTGACATTGGTATCCTTTCCACTATAGTGGAATATATAGGAGTAATATGATAAGTTATACATTGTTAGATATATTATTTGTTATGTTTCATATGTATGAAATATGTAATTTTTCTAACTATACAAATGTTTTATTCTATATACAAGTGTTATATATCAACAAATATCATTGATTATATCATCTAATAGAGCCATGTGGGTAAATATGAATTCCATCATAGCATTGATTTACCTTGACTAATTAAATTAAATGCCTGTTATGGACATTGTTACTCTTTGCGGTAAGCATAAATGTCAACCATCATATTTATTAACTAAATGACAAAAGAAATTACCTTAGGTACGTATTATGTTCCACAACATAAAAAAAGGAAAGTTAAAAGACTATTTGGATTCTAATATGTTCTTTTAGAGCATATATTACGTTTTCCTTTTTGTTTTAGTGAGAGTGTTGCTAATTTCTTTTTACCATAACCACTTGGAGTAGTATCATGTTAATGAATTCAAATAATAAATGGCATCTTCTCAAGTTATGTCTTTCTTATTTTAACCCTTGAAGAATACTGCTATTTTAGTCATTAATATAGGGAATGAATGATACCACAAAAGTTATATAAATAAATTTGTTGTTGTCCATATTAAAAAACATGAGTCAATAATACTCTATCTTAGTTGTAATATAAGGATGAATAATAGGTCGATATATGACAGTTACCATACTTGCATCATAATTTCTTCATAAATCAGCATTGATTCTTTCCTATTTTATAGACACATTGATGTAAAAATTATTATAAATATTCTATTATTATAATATTTTTATGTTACGTCCTACCATAGACACATTGTTTTAGAAGAGACCACAGTTCAAATTATCGTATTACCCATCTGAATTACTCCAACTTCCTATGGTATTTTGGCAAAAAAATATTTTTTCATAGTAACTAAACTCAAGTTTAAGCTATTCTTATTTCAATTATCTTTCACATATTCCTTGCTACTACCTTTTTAAGTGTTGTAAATTTTGAAAATCAACAAATCTGTGGAGCTCAACTAAATCATTTTAGAAATACTTTAGTTGGAGAGTTACATCTTGCCCTTTTATTCTTGATCTTTCATATGTATTTTTTATGTGTAAAAATTTATGTATTTAACTACAATACTTATTCGTACTTGCAGCTTAAGTTGCATTTGGCGCATTGGAGTGCGAACGTGGTCATCGACAACTACACATTTTTTTGTGTACTCAAACAAATGTTTAATTGCTGAAATGTTTATGCATTTCATGAAAATTGAGCTTTTTTTGTTGACCATGTGTTGTTATTGCTATGTTATTAGTATTCGTATGCATTACGTTTTGCTTTTACTTATTCGGTGCATACTTTATGTATTGGGCTAATTATGTAATTATTAACAATTGGATTATGAAAACCTTTATGGTAAGGGATAAAACATTTTATAAACTATTTTACTATAATATGAAACTGACATTCAACTAAGAAAATGTGACTTTAATAATACAACTTCATGTTTATATTTCATATGTAAATACTTTAAGAGCTGCAAGTTTGCGTTTGCATAACTTCACATGTATAAATGATCGTTAATTAAAGTATGACCAAAATATATGTTTTATAGGATTAATTTAATGCTCTCATTGCCTAAATGATTGAAAGTGATCTTCAGTCATGACTCGACTTCGAAAGTGAATTTTTTCCTGTAGTCTGCATAAGGTAAGTTTTATATATGTTTGAATTTCTAAAGCAATAATTGCAGTTATATGCTTACCTACAAATCTATCAACTTCATGAATTGGTTTAACAAGAATTGATAATGAATGAGCTTTATCTTTCCATGAAGTTACGACAGAAAGAATTTTGTCAACTCGAAATATCACATCAGCAATTTTAAATACCTGTTTTCATGTTAGTATGCATTAAATTCATTTACTACCAATTTAATGTAACGGACAAATAACTTTAAATGCTATAAGAGAAGGATCGATATTTGATGCAAAATTTTGTTTCTACAGTACAATCCTAACATACATACATGACTTACATTATATATGTTGCCACTATATAATATGTTCTCACCGCTTATTGATGAATGCAAACAAAAACACTTAAAAGTCTATGCTCCCGTGCATCGCATGGGTTTCCACTCGTGTGATACAAATCTTAGATTGTTGAAAGATATTATACGATGGTCGTGCAAACTAGTACTTACCGATTTTCGAAGAGAAGTTTTGATGGCTACATGTTGTGTTATTACTAATCTATCGATCATAATCAAATTTTGGATCAAAGTACCTTGAGACGAAGCCAAATATCTCTTCAATGATGAATTTTGTGATTCTACTCTATTGGTTGTACGATTTCCAAAATGTATCACATTGTTTGACCATGCTGCTACAAAATTTTCTTTAAATGGTATAATACAACTATCCTCGATATATATTATGAGATCTTTGAGGTTATCGTTCTTGTTTTAAAATATATCTACACTTCATTGAATGGTTTCTCACTAGGTTCACCAGTTAATCTACAAAATTGTTGAATGAAATCATTCCACTCTTCTGTGGTTTTAGACTATTTTCCCCCCTTTGCTTTAACGTTCTTTGATAAATGAAATGTACACAATAAATGTGAGGCTATAGGAAATATTGCATGAATGGCATTCATTAAGGATATTTCTCGATCAATGATAATTATATACGGAGAACAATTGGTTGGACCAAGAATTTCAATTAAACATTGAAAATACCATATGTAGTTGTTAACCATTTCACGATTAAGAAAAGCATGTGCAAATTTGAATGTTTTTCATGTAGATTTGACTCCTGCTATCTCGAATAAAGGTCTACCATTATGGTTAGTTTTGTATGTGCAATCCATAATCAAAACATGTGAAAAACATCTAATAAGTGTTCTAGAATATGGATGTGTAAAAAATAAATCTAACACCTCTTTTGTATTTTCATCTCTTCGATGAACTTCAATATACTTGTTTCCATCCAACATATACAACATTTGTTGCATATATGTCCTTCCTTCCATTTTAGTGAGTCGATGTTTAGTCTTAAAATTGTAGATGGTTTGAATTATAGAGGCATTATTTCGGTTATTTTCTTTGAAAATACAGAGCAGTTCCCTTGGTTTTACACCACATGCACACAATTTGGTTACTCGATCTTTTCTTTTGTGGTAAGTCTACCAATATATGAATGTCCTTCAAAATTTGTATTTTTTTCCACTCGATGATTTTGAAATCCACGTACAACTTCTACTCTCCATCACATCTAGCATTTGTTGTTTAACTCCTTTCAATAAGAAAGGACAACCACATTCTTTTTGTTTCTATCTTTTTAGCCTTCACAGGTTTATTGGTAATTGCATTTGTTTTTAAATTCCAACATAAAATCCACTTCTCTCACACAAATAAGATATTCGACCTCTATGTCCACTTTTTAGATTTTCGCATTGTTTAATTGTAACAACTACACCACACGACTTTCCATTATTTTTGCACCATTAAGTAAGTTCATCACGTGAGTTAAAGATCTAAGTTATATATAAAAAATTAATTAGTTTTATATCATTTTTATAATGTTAAAATAAAAAAGATTGTCATGCCTTAGTAGTTCGAAATGCAAAAGTGCAATCCCTATCTAATACTTAATCTTTGGTGCAAAGGAGTGAATTATCCTGGATAACAAGATACCAAAGTAAACGTAAGAAAGCAAAATAAAATTTTATGTAAACTAATCAAAAAATTAATTACCATGCTAAAGTTGAGTTCTCGGGATTAAAACACAATGCTCCACAGCATCATTGTTGTATGTGTTTTCATTTTCTGCTATTGTTGCATTTAGCCACTCCCCCTCCGTCTCATTACTTATAATTTTTGAATATGCTAACCATTGTTCACTTTCATCTGTACTAAAAATATTGATGTTCTCATTTGTATGGGAAGAACTATTCTTTTCAGACATATTCCTGTTGAACCTGAATCAAAGGACATAAAATTTTTAAATTTTTTTTTACCTTTTTTATTAAATTTTCAGCAACAAACACTGTAATTTCATTCATTTGTTTCACACAAATTTCAATTGTCAATAAATCAATAATTGATTTTGCAAGAAGATATCATTTTGAAAAACAACTAAATTTACAATCGAAACTCCATTGCATATTGAATCATCTTTAAAAAAAATTCCATTTGACAATAATGTATCTTACCCCAACCGTCTACATTACTATTTCAAATTTGGATTTACTCTTCTTCATAGAGAATTGTATTGAGCAGAAAAAGAGAGTAGTTTTGACAATTTTTTTTTTTTTTTAAATTTGTATGTATTTGACATTTGATTATAAGAAGAATGAAGAAGGAGAAGCAGAGAAAGAGAAATGCGAGAACAGAAAGTGGAACGTGTAAACAAATAGTAAGTATATGTTGTGTGGATAAACTAATCAATTTTTTAAATTCAAATAACCCATAAAATTAGGTAATAATCCTAAAATTTATGGTGGATAAACTAATAGGTGTGCTGGATAAGAATAGAATTTCCCAAAAATAATTGGGTGGATGAGCTAATCAAATTTAAATAATTATAGATACCATAAATTTAGGTACTAATCCTAAAAATTAGGGTGGATTAACTAATAGGTATGGCGGATAAGAATAACATTTCCCATAACTTTATTTATAAAAAAATTTACTTGGTTAAGTTCTCGTTTATTAATAAAATTATTATTCCCATTTATTATTCAATTTTTTTTATCATTAAGCAGTTTTGAGGTATGTACAAAAATAGTTCCAAGTGTCAACACAACGAAAATGGAACTATATATCATTCCTAGTTTTGAAATATAAAAATAAACACCAGTGAAGTTGCAATCATCTCAAGCGATTGGAGCATGATTCTAGACCTATATAGCACATAATTTATTTAATACATACGTCATCTAGGTGCATGCCAAAAATCACTTAGTACTCGATAGTCCAATTTTAACATCAAGTAAAAATACCTGAAAACTTTTTTGAAACAAAAGATATACAAATTTACAAAGATATATTATAAATATATTTTCTAAATCATTTCTAATTATAAAACATCAACAAGGGAAAATTATGTCTATCTCCCCTGCTCATTTATTTTATCATATTTTGACTTATATCATTTATTCAAATATAATTCACCTATGATATAATGAGAAATCGTAGAAAATATTATTCTCACATATATAAGCTGTATGTATCAGTTTCACTTAGGTTTTAGTTTTATGCAAATTTTCCAATACATGTTTTTTCATCCATAAATTTTACTTTATTCGTTAAATTCCATTAGTTAAGTTCTCAAATCTAGTTGTCATTGCGAATATTTTAATTATGTTTCCATTTATAAGTCGACTTACAAATTAAGTTTATATAAATATATTGTATTATGTCAGGTTTACATCAACATTATTCGTTAATATTCTTAATATTGCCAAATATTAAAATATCATTAATATTTATTTCGACTTACCTAAGTTAAACATTATTTTTAAAATAAAAAAACTAAAATATAAATGATTAAACAGTTTATTTTCTTTGCAAACATGCCTTATGGTATGCATGCCTAAATTATACTTATAAAATTCGTTTAACTTCATAATTTTGATTCATATAGTTCTCACATATTTTCATTCTTAAATAATTCATATCTGCATTAAATAGACCTTTTTTATTTCTTAAATGCCCTTTTAAAATCAAATTGACATTCCAAAAATATATATTCAAAACTAAATTAATTTTTTGAACCTTTTTGGACTAAAATTTAACAATTTTGAAATATCATGCTTATAGTCGATAAAGTTTATACGACTCTTATCGGGGAATCATTTATATTTCCCAAGACATTTCATATTTTATACGGCTAACAAAATTCATTTCTTAAATCGACCTTTTGGGAAGAAATTTAAAATTTTAATATAAGATAATTATGGGTTATGTCCACTTATAATTTATATTTTGGCTATTTTATCCAAAATATCATTCTACTTTAAAATAAATTTGACTTTTTTTACCTGGTCGTTGAGGGGAGTATGTTAGTTAGCGATACGTATTAGTAAATTTTTATGCTTATACAGTTCCGCTGAAAAGATTGAACGTCTCGAATACGCCAAATGTATAGTAGAATTCTCGCCTATGAGTGAGATGCCAAGTAAATTCCCTATTTGCATCCCGATGGGTCTAAACATATTGTTAAGGTCCTCTACCTATGGAAACCTAATGTTTGTAATGCGTGCAATATATTTGGACATGAAACACGCATCTACAATTAAGCACCTGTAGTATTCCTGGTCTTGAGGAAGAGAATATTGGAAATAATTCAAAGAAAAAATGTAACTATTTCACTGTGCCAAGTCTGGTCATGGTTAATGGCAAGAGAGTTGAATTTAATGATAGGAATAAGAAGCTAGTATGGAAAAAAATCGGTAGGAGAAAAATCAATCACATGCAATTTGGGGTTCATGAGCAAACTGGATGCATAGAAGCAGTTTTGAAAGTCACATGGCTAGAAGGCAACAATTGAAGAAAAGTGGTAATGTGAACTTAAATACTACTAATATGTTTGGGTACTTGATCAAATATATGAAGGAATTACATGAAGTGAAGGTGGAAGTTTTACTGTCCAGGATGAAACGGTGATTGTTGTGAATTCGGTTAATGAAGCTGGTCAGGAAACAACAGAATGTGAGGTACAAAATGGTGTTTTCACAACAAATGCTTGTCAAAACACCTTAAATGATTTTTTGGCAGATGTAATGAACCTTGATAAGGATAAGGCAGTAAGTGGTAATGGCATTCTCACACAGGACGATGATGTAATTCGAGACAATTTAGACATTGTTAAAAGAAACGAAGCTGGTGTATCTGCTAGTGAAGCTCAGGTTGTGCATGCGCTGGTTGATCTTGATGCACAAGCTGTTGTTCCCTCTCTGGATGTTTCAGTGAAAGATACAGTTGTTGAGCATGGTGCTCAAGCTATTGTTGCCTCTGTGGATGCTTTAGTGGAAGCTACTGTGAAAGCTTTAGTGGGTTGTAAATTGTCATCACGTAATCTTATTGGATTTCTGCTAAATAACTTCAATATTGAAGTAACAAATGATGGTACAGTTGAAGAAAAATTCACAAGGAGGTGGCAGTTTTGACAAATAGTTGCAATGGCCTTTTACAAATTATTAATTGGATGAGAACCGAGCTTGCTAGTGGGAATATTTGTTGTGATGCGTTTAACCAAAAATGTAAACTGATGGAAATTATGATTATGAATTTCAATGCATTTAAAGTATTGAATTGTGAAAAAGTGACTAATAAAGGTAAAAAAAGGCACTTTCTAACCCAATCTCAGCGATATCTTCCTTAATAAAGGCACACTCTCCTACTACCTTAAAACTGGGGATTTTGAACTCGCAAAGCCCCAAGAATGATAATGTAGTGAATAAGAAATTCCCTTATGCACGCTTAGTTCCACCTACGTCGTATATAGCTCTCCCGAAGCCTATTGACGAGATTATTCTTCAAGTGACTACTGTAACTGATGTAGAAAAAGCGAAGACCCCTATTAGTCGCAGTAGGAAGAGAGAAATGATGCAAGCACTAAAGTACAAAAGCTATATGCCTTCATTATGATGGTTGTATACTATAGGTGCACTAGGAACATGTTAGTGTTAAATACGATCATGTAAGGTGTTATGTAATGACTTTTTATGGCCTGTGTGCTGGTCTTTCAGCTTGGTATCCCCTGCGTGGGAACACCTATCATTTTGGATGATATGTTTGTTGCATATTATCTTTTCCTATACTTTTTTTAATAAAAGTGTTACGGAACACTATAAAAACCGATCAGCCTTACCAAAAGAAACATTTATTTACAAATTATTATCCCTAGAAAGATCAGTGATGGACTTATAACTCTGAAGCACGATGTGGATTTAAGGAAATCCTAGGAAAAGGAATCCAAACAAGGAAAATGGATCCGAATGGAAAGAATTTTTTGGAAAAAAAATAACAAAAATTTAAAATAATTTATATTTTCAAAGTATGCTCTCTCATAGCCGATTCCAGATAATTCCACTTAATCTAGGGTACTACTACCATAACTCTAATGAGTTTAAACCCCATAGGCTTTGGTTCTTCTCAAAACCAAAACATTGACACAAATGTAATGATTCGCCTTTTCAAGCGAGTCAAATCTATAATTAAACCACATATGTTAAACTCAAGTCATTCAAAACAATAGATTGTTATTACTAAGGGATTTGATAAGAATCGAATCACAAAACCACCGATATAGAATAATAAACGATCTTGCAGCCAAAAAAAATAACACAACTATAGATCATGAAGCCACTAATAAGATTTTACATAAGTGTTTCGAAAGAAAAAATGGCAGAAGTTGAAATATATAAAAATTCACTGATATAACTGAATGGAACTAGGAATAGCTAATATATATATAGAATAGGTAGATAGTCTTCGGAAGATCTTTAGCTCTGAAATATGAATCTATAATATTACCATACTCGGTCTGACCCGAGTATAAAGTACAATGAAACATTCAAGTTAGGATTAAAATTATTTTGCAAGTAAACCAATATAAAGTGTAATATTCAAGTGAATGGTTAAAGTAACTTAAAGGATGCTTCAGATTTCCATCCTTAAGGTCCGTTAAACTATTTACGTATAATACTATATGTTATTATAGTAATGTCTTACAGTAAGATAAAGTACTAAAAATAGCATTAATGCATAAATTTTTTATCCTTAACACATTCTCCGTAAGCTTCTTAGCCTATACAATACCGTAAACTCCCCCATAAACTAGCGGGCTATTAGGGAAAACTCCATAGGTATAACACAAACCAAAGTCGTAGTGGGCTTTACCAAGATAATTATGACAAGGCAGATAAGGGAATACCGAGGTTTGGTTGAATGATTAGCACAGAAATGTGGTTATTTTTTGCTCTTATATCTTATCGTTTGTAAATAAATAAATATTACTTTGGGTATTTTTTGTGTGTTTTCACAGGTTCAATAATTGTCTCCTTCATTTCAATTAAAGGCAATTGCAAAGAAAAGCTACTTTTCCGTATAAACAAGTTTTCAATCACAAAGGAAGTTGTAGCTCACTGGTAAAGCCATAGAAATTTGTACAAAGAGAACTGAGATCAATCCCCGACAAGCCCTTATTTTGCAGAAGGAAGGAACATTCACACTACCTCCTTTGCTCTGAAGAACATATGGACTAGTGTTATATTATATATATATATATTCATATGTATGTATGTATGATAAACATTAATAAACATTTCAGGAATAAGCATATTCTTCTAAAGGATATCAATTCAAATCATTCATTTTTTAACTGCCATTTAGAAGAATATTTGAGTGAATTATTTCCAAGGAAAAACAAATTAATCTTCCGTGTGCCACCAATAAGGAGAGGAAATCTGCATGGAATATCTCAACCATTATGCCATATCTTTTTTTGTTTGTAAACAAAGATATTCAAGAGATATTTTCTAGGCCTAGTTTTCATATTGAGAGGAGCCTACATCTTCTATAAATACACATGATATCCATTATAAACCGGATTCCATTATTCTGTACTTCTTTTCTCCATTAATAAAGTTTCCTTTTACTTTTTTGCATTTTTATTTTATTAGCAACTAGTGCCATCTACACAATTAGCTTTGGTAGAGTACTAGTTGTCTTTTGCACTTATTTTCATTAGTGATTGAGCGTCTGATTAGATTTAGCGGTAATTCTAATTATATTTTCTGTTAGTTATTTAATTTTTGCAATTTCAATTTTTTCTTTTTAATTGCTTTCCTAGGTCAAATTTGATCGAATAAAGATTCGATTAGATTCAGATCTGATTCAATCCAATAATAGTTTTATTTGCAGTTTCAATTTTGTTTGTTTTAAAAACCAACCTCCAAGATTTGTCTAACTCGCCCAAGAAATATATAAATAATAAAGTTTAAAATTCCTCCCTGTGTTCGACCTGCATACTACACGATCTGTCCGCTTGTAGTTATTATTACAAAATTCGCACTTTTCTAATTCATAGAAAAGCGACGATCAAGTTTTTGGTGTCGTTTCCAGGGAGGTAACAATTAAATTTTATTATTTATTTATTTTTCGATTCGTGTTAGTTTTATTTTATTTTGTTTCCTTTAGTTTTCTTGTATATATAGAATTTTTTCTCAATTAGTTGATTTGGTATTGATCGTTGACACTGTAATCATCTAAACAAGAGAAGAAAAAAAATCTTTCCGTGTTTCTTTTATTTCTTTCATGTTTTCAACTTCTTTCTCCTTTCTCCTTTCTTTCATTTATTTGTTTCCCTTTTACAAATTCATTCCTACTTTCAACAAATCTAAAAAAAAATCATTTTTTTTACCTATTTCCTTTTCTCCCTTCTCTGCCTGTACAAAGTTCACCTCCTCAAACCAATTCATCACACAACATCCATCTCCCTACCCACGTTAAAAAACCACAGTCAACCATCCTCCTCGACAAACCAAATACCGCCCTCGTCTACGCACATCCAAACCATTCTGCCAAGTCCACCCTCATCTACAATAATTTCACCCATCCGAACGTGAACCCACCATTCAAACCAACTAACCTTCCCCGGTACCAAAACCGCGTTCACAAATATCCGGTAACCAAACCTCACCTCAGTCACCACCTTCTGCCAAGTTCGCCATAGTCCTACCACTGTCAAACTTCAAGAACTTCAGTCTCTTTCCATCACCACTTCAAACCGACCATCAGAAGCCGCTTGCCCCAACACCACTTCAACCCACCGTTCATCATCTACCATCTTCTTCCCACGAGATCACCACCATACGCCAATCTGCAGTATCCAGCCCCAAATCATCAGTAGATCCACACCAAATAAACCCTTCTTCCATGCACCCCATAACACCTTCCCATCTCCACTTTGCAAAACAACTCAACATTCTCCAACAAGCCAACCTGAACAATCTTCCTAACCAAAGTTCAACCTACCTTCATCTTACATACATCAACCGCAACTGCATCTTTCAAACCAAACTGAAATCATTTTCACCAATCCTCACGCAATCAATCATATACCCTAGTACCCGATTCAAGCCATGATCATCAATTTGCATCATCCAATAGAAGCCAAAACCCATACAGTCGATACACCGATTTGAACCCGAACTCGATTTGAATTCCATGTTGCTAAGTAATTTCCGATTCAATTTCGAAAAAAATTAAAAAATTTAGCCGAGATTTGGCTTGACCGTGAGAAATTTAGGGATATACTGTTCATTTTATTTATGAGGAAGTGCGATTTGGTTTAATTTCTCTAGGGGTTCGATTGTTATAAGGGAACGTGATTAGCTTGGCATTGCTGAAAAGGGGCATGTATTAAAGAGGAAAGGAGTTTTTTTTCCTTTTTGACTATTTCTTTTGAAATTCACAGCTCATTTTTTTCTGCGTGGCCTATAAATTTTGAGTGGGTGGTTTTCTTCTTTAATTGGAGGCATGCAGTGCTTTTGTTCCAGTAGGCATTGTTATTTGTTACTCCCTTGTTTTTTTATTAGGCTTATCAGAGCTTAGTTTAATTTATTTATTTTAGAGTTGAATATAGTTTGGTGCAATTATTTTAATAAGTCTTTCTAGTTTTTTTTTCTAACAGCACAGTTTTTTTTTCTTTTTTTTTCTTTCTGTTTGTTTATTTCTTTTCTTTTTTTCAAATCAAAGGCCAACTTTGAAGTGAAGAGTTCGAATGAGCGGAATAAGAAATTCAGAGGCCAACCAATTCATAGACAGTGGATTTTAATTGCTCTGAACAGACTGTGAAATCCCACTGTAACATTTTCTAAACTCTACAGGTGCTCAGTTGCAGAAAAAAAAAATTGCTTGTAAAAAATTTCTATAGGGGCAGCGGCTTACTTGTAAAAAAATTATTTCTGCAATTTATTATTCTGTGATTGAAATTTCTGAATCTGTTTGGTGAGAAACAAATTTCCATAACTAGAATCATCATTCTCATCGTTTTTCAATAATAAAATTTGATTAGATATATCAAAATGTTTAACAACTAGAGTGTATTTTATGAAATTGATTCTCTTAAGGGTTTGATCGCGGATATATATTAGTTCAATTTATTGAACTTCTAGCAAAAGAGGTTTCATACTACCTGTAAAACATTGGTCGTATCCCTTAGTATTTATACTGTACGCGAATGACCATAAGACCCTCTTCCTCCTTCAAATCACGATTATCAACTAATAAGATATGCTTGAGTACGTTATTTATTTTGTAACAACAGCTACTTGTGTCAAATAAATGAAAATTTTTATAACGGGATGGATTAAAATTGAATAAATCAAAATTTTCAAAATCTCAATGTCGGAATGGATAGACCCTTGTCTCTTCGAGAACAGTGTTACCCCACTAGGATTGTTTAACCTTATGTTATTGTATTTCCATCAGTTGAAGGAAATTTTGAGCTTAAACATTCATTTATTTAAGGGATTCCAAAATTTACTAGTTCTGAAAGTGCATATGAATTTCTAAGTGAATTTGAATTTTATGCATCCAAAAATAAAATGCAACAATTTTCTAATGAATCAATCAAGCTAAGGCTAATTCCATTCACACTACTTGAAAGTGCTAAAAGATGGCTAAATTCTCTTCCAAGACAATTCATAAGAAGTTGGGATGAATTTGTCACTGTATTCTTAAAGAAGTTTGTCCCTTTCCATAAAACTCTAAAAATACGAACTGAAATAAATCAGTTTTCTCAAAATGAAGGGGAACTTTTTCAAAATACTTTGAGAAGTTCAACCAACTTCTGTACAGTTGTCCTCATCATGCAATTCCCAAACATCTCTTATGTCAAATCACATATGAAGGACTAAACTATCAAACTCGAACACAACTAGAATCAATGTGTGGAGGAGAACTTATGTCTAAAATGGTCGATGAAGTTTGGGGATTCTTAGAAAATTATTCTGAAAAGGACATGGAATGGGAGTCAATTCGTGTTCCCATTCGTACTTCTACTAGAGGAATGCATGTCGTGGATCCAATTCATATTTCCTTAGAAACTCAAATTCCTCAAATTGAAGAACGACCCTATTATTACCCTAAAGACCAAGTCAATGTCATAGCTCAAAATAATCCTTACTCATCCTCGTGTAACCCTAGTTGGAGAAATCATCAAAATTTCTCGTGGTCTAATCCAAATAATGTTGCGAATCCCTCTCATATGTTGCCGAGTTCGAATTATTAAGCTCCATTTACTTTTAGTCCTCAAACTTATCAAGTTTCACCTCAGTCCAAGCCTTCAAGTCAACCATATAAGCATTCTAACTTTCAATCATCAGCTCAGTCTCCTTAATCATCCCAAGAAATTGTTCGACTTGAGAAACAGATAAACAATCAAAATGCAAAAATTGAACAAGTGATGGATATAATGATGGAGTTAATAAAAAGTAATGAGAAATTGCCTAGTTAACCGAAAGTAAATCCAGAATATAATTCTTGTACTTTGAACTCTTGTAAGGACGAAAACCATAATTCGGTTAAGTCATTCACTACCCTTAGGTCCCGAAAAACTGTTGACAATAATGTTGACAATTCCGACAATCATTCGATTTCAACCATAATCGAAAAGCTTGACACTCTTCCGATGGCAACCAAGGTCAGTTACTCTGAATCCTTCAAATCTCCATTCTTTTCGAATGTTGGCAATCTCAATACCTCTTATTCTAATGTTAGCAACCCCGACAATATCTCTTCCTCTAATGCTGGCAATCCCAACACCCCATCTTCTATACCTTTACCTCCTTCACTTTCCTTGCCGGCACCTTCTTCTTCGAATGACCATGACTCTGAAACAGGACAAGTCAACATGATAGAAGTCGTTGTTGATGACAATTACCAATTCAGAAAATCTTTCACACTTCACTAGACATATCTACTATATCTTTTGAAGAACTTATTGAAGACGAGCTCAAACTTTTAAATGACGAGAATGAATATATGGAACGTCTCAAAGATAATTTTAAGCCCATTTCATCGAATGAAATTGACATGCCTCTCGCACCTCAAATTTAATACAGGGAATCATCATTCATCATTTTCCATAGAGGCAAATGTGGGGGGAAAAGGAAATCTCATTTTTCATATGACACACATCATCATCATAGATTTCATTCTACGTACCATTTTCATTCGCATATAGTTACTAAATTGCATTTCATTTTACAAATCATTCTCCATTTAATTCACCTTTGGGTATTATCTTTCAAATTTAGGAAACGTGTACAAAGTGTGGACATTGTTTTTTCCAAGTGTGTGTGTGTGGGTGGGGGGGGGGGGGGTCTACATTGCATCCTTTCTATTTTTATTTATTTAATTTTCTTTTCATTTTCATGCATTTAGATAGGACCATCATACATTTTAGATCGTAGTAACAAACCATTTTTTTTTGGAAAACACAACTCATTTTAGATTGATACCACAAAATAAGTTAACGGTTGTTAATCATTTGATAGTATTTTTTTCTCTTAACTAGGATTGAATAAGACATATAATGAAAAGTTGAATTTTGAGGGATATTACTGTAACCGATACATAGTGAGATTCTTAGGTAATGGCCATGAAGTTTTTCTAAATTATAGTCTTTGTTTAATGAGTGGAGGACTTAAAATACTTATATCGGCTTTTCGAATCTTTAAAACTAAGTTGTGTTAAGCTGAATTCGCATAACTCTCTCTTATTTTTATATTTTCGATTATAATAATAGTATTCCAATGGTATCCAACAAGGCTTGTAAATCTAGCGTTGGTGTGCAAACCCGCCAAGCTCTATCCGAAATGTTGTTGACAAAGTCAGCATTGGTATATCTTGGTATCATTTTATGAGTTGGACATTTAAGGATTACCAACATCTTGTTGACAAAGTCAGCGTCGGTCTGCACAATCCGCCAAGCTCTTTCCCAACTCTCCGTCAGTCAGCAAGGCAGTGCATGGGTGGTATACCTTGATCTTTAAGTTAGGTGTATGTAATCAATTATAAATCTTCATTTTTATAGAGATTAAGAATAAGCAATGATGCCTAAACACTTCTTGACCTTGTTGATTTGACTAGCCATACACAAGGAAATTAGAATACCACTTTGCGAACTATGACAAACAAACTAAGAGTTTATTTCATGGTTGCACTTTCTTATCAACCAAACCAACTGGCCAAACTAGAACATAACATTTGAAAACTTGAATTATGTTGAAAATTTGTGACAAGCTGAGGTAAATAAAATACAATCAACTGATTAGAAACGGTTAACTTAATTTGTTGTACCACTTCCTGAAATAAGTCGTGTTTTCATTTTTCATTTTCATTTGCATATGTCCATTACATTCATGTATTTGCATTAGAACCATGACAGACTTCATTAGGATTTTGTGGGTAGTATCCACTAAAAACCCTCATGAGACATCACTCTTCCTACTAGAGTCACCTAGAGGTTTAACGGCTTGTTGCATATACTCAATGCAATCATGTTTCCTACGAAAGTCTGACCTATCAAGTTAGTTTTTTAATTTTTATTTTTTACTCGAGGAAGAGTAAGAGAAAAGTGTTGGGATATTTGATTAGCATAGAGATGTGTTTATTTTATGCTCTTAAATTTATCTTTTGTAAATAAATAAATATTACTTTGGGTATTTTTTCGTGTGTTCTCACATGTTCAATAATTGTCTCCTTCATTTCAAATAACGGCCAATTGCAAAGAAAAGTTACTTTTCCATATGAACAAGTTTTCAGTTACAAAGGAAGTTGTTGCTCACTGGTGAAGGCATAGAAATTTGTACAAAGAGACCTAAGTTCCATCCCCGACAAGCCATTTTTTGCTGTAGAAAGGAACATTCACACTGCCTCCTTTGCTCTGAAGAATATATGGACTAGTGTCATATTATATATATATTTTTTCATATGTATGTATGTATGATATACACTAATAAACATTTTAGGAATAAGCATGTTCTTCTCAAGGATATCATTTCAAATCATTCATTTTTCAACTGCCATTTAGAAGAATATTTGATTAAATTATTGCCAAGGAAAAGCCAATTAATCTGTCATGTGTCACTAATCAGGAGAGGAAATCTGCATGGAATATCTCAACCATTATGTCATATCTTTTTTTTTTTTTGTAAACAAAGATATTCAAGAGATATTTTCTAGGCCTAGTATTCATATTGAGAGGATCCTACATCTTCTATAAATACACATGATATCCATTGTAAACCGAATTCCATTATTCTGTACTTCTTTTCTTCATTATTAAAGTTTTCTTTTACTTTTCTGCATTTTTATTTTATTAGCAACTAGTGCCATCTACACAATTAGATTTGGTAGAGTACTAGTTGTCTTTTGCACTTATTTTCATTAGTGATTGACCGTCTGATTAGATTCAGCGGTAATCCTAGTTTTATTTTCTGTTAGTTATTTAATTTCTGCAATTTTAATTTCTGCTTTTTAATTGCTTTCCTAGGTCATATTTGATTGAATAAAGATTCGATTAGATTCAGATCTGATTCATTCCAATAATAGTTTTATTTGCAGTTTCAATTTTGTTTGATTTTAATACCAACCTCCAAGATTTGTCTAACTCGCCCAAGAAATATATAAATAATAAAATTTAAAATTCCTCCCTGTGTTCGACCTGCATAATACATGATCTGTGCACTTGCAGTTATTATTACACAATTCGCGCTTTTCTAATTCATAAAAAAGCGACGATCAGTGAAGTTGCTTGAGGTTTCAAAAAGGTGATCTTGGCTGGAGTTCCGAGCCTGATCGAGCCAGCAAGGTGGAGGCATGTGATGAGATAGTTGTGGGTAAGAGGGTTAATGGCCATGTGTGCGTCAAGGGAAGGGAATAGTGAGGTTATGGAAGGAAAGGGGTGAATCGAAAATTGAACTAGAGGAGGAGAAACAAAATGGTGTACGTGAAATTTAGGGACGGAAGCTGTGTTTTATATTTCTTTTTTTGCATTTAAAATGAGATCTAAGTTTTAAGATTTGGGAAAAGGACAGACACTGATTTAGAGAAGAATACATTTTGTGTCTTTCTTTGATATGTGAACGAAAGAATATATAAGAGAAGAAGAGGAAAAAATTTGACATTCCGCTGACCTAGGATGAGGTTTCAACCCAATCCACTTATTTATTCCAAATTCAAAATTCAAAAGCAAATCACATACAAAAGGGAAAAGGATAATAAAGAGAACATGCAATACGCACAAAATCCACTTGTTGATTTTACGCTTTTTTGCATATAAAATTGTAAATAAGGAGAATTGAACGTCTGAATTTCATGAAATGAAAAATGGAGCCTTTTTTAGAAAAAAGAAAAATTTTAATTTTAAAAATATTTTCTTTAATAATTTTGCAACCTTGAATTAAAATTTACGATAAAAATATGCTCTTTACTACGGAATTTATTCCTCCCAACATTAAATTAAGCATATTTGAAATCTAAACTTTCGTAATTTAATTTAAACTATAAAATTCCATTTTTCAAATTTTTTTTTTAAATATTTATTTTAAATCGCTAAAATTGATGAGTTATTATAGGTGATATGCTTTGCAAATACACACACATGCGCTCTATATTTATATAAGCAGTATGGATAATCTAAAATAATATTTTTGCTAATACATAAGTTTGGCATTAACAGGTCGTTCAAGAATGTATTTTTAGCATTCTAAGTGGGCATAGTATAGAGTAATTAAAACATCGAAATTGCATCGGAAAATTCAAATTTACACTTATAAATAGGCATCAATAAGGAGTTGAAATGAGGTTGGAAATCAAGTTTTAATATTTAAATTAGTACTTTCATGGCATCATAAAGATTTCAGAAATTTAAAGTTGTTAAGGGCATCCATATAATGTTGGTAAGTACCCGATGGAAGAGGCCTTCATGGAATAGAAAATTGCTTTCTAGCCCACTTTTTAAGCAAGCTTGACTAGGCGCTTGTATGACATCGATATAGGTACTACCAATGTGTTGTCCACCCTTTCATACTGGTAAACGGAATATGTTTTAGCCGATACTTTTCAACATAAAATTGTAACAAATTATTTTTAGAATATATTTTCTACCAAAATTTCAAAAAAAAACTATTTTTTAGAAATTAAATATGTATTATAAATAGTTCAAATTTTAGATGATTTAACATTTTAATAATATAGGAAAAAAGTAACAGCCAACCTAGTTCTCACGGACCGGTAGATTGAAAGATTAGAAAATTTAACCTTACATATAATATATTTGACTCGAATTTCTCTTCAAAACTACACTATGATTTACTTGGATAAAAATGTTATGAAATCAAGACCTATTATAACTTCATCACTTATAATTGCACTTGTCTAGGTCAAATTTTCCACTAAGATAAATAAATCAGCATAAAAAAATATTTTCTTTATATTGTCTTTTACTTAAACCAAATAGATATCTAAACTAATTAAAATATATTGCATAGTGGAAAGATTCATATTGTGAGACGGGTAGTGTAAAATTTTCTAAACTGGTTAGATTTTAAATTAATAATGATTGGATTTATGTAGGAATTTCGATTTACTACCTTGAACAGCTAACCCAACCACAGGTCGATCATGACGTGCTATGATTCAAAAAATAAAATAATCATACAATTTAGTCTCAAAAATTCTGAAATCATAAAATGACCTTTATATCAACTTCTTTGAATTATATGGTTCTTCAAACTATCTTTTGTTTCTTCGGTACTCATACATCCATTAACAAATAATTTAACAATGTTAGGCGCTAAATTATTGCATTGCTTATCAATTTCGGATAATATGTTACATTATTATTATGAAACCTAAGAAAAAATTTGCAGCTCTTTAATAATGCAAAATGTGGAAAATTCCTTTGAACTAAATAATTATTACATAACTGTTTAATTAGCATTTAGTACCAAATGTTAAAAATATATGTATCCAGAGAAGTCAAAAAATTAATTATGATAAGTTCAACCTTTGGATATTATTTTGATTAAATCATATAAGTTAAAAATATCTATCTATGCCTATTGCCTGAATGGTCGAAACACCAGATTCACTTGTTTTGCACCAACCGAATTTGAGAATTTGTTATTCAGAACTATGCTTATGTATACTTGGAGATGATCTCATCCAATTAGTTATACCTATAATAATTCAAAATTTAAAATTTTGTATATAACAAGGATATAGTATGCTTGAATTGTTCATATGCATTAGCTTTTACTTCCTTTTTGACAAAAAATAATGATGAAAATCAATTAGTATATTCTTAAACTATACAAATTGTAATACACATTCTTAATATAATATACAACTAAATCACTCGTATTATGCATTTTTATTTTGTATCCACTAAATTTAGAGGATTGTTTACTAAATTAGGATAAATTTCAAATGCATAAAATCATTATGCATGAACTTTTTAACGCATTGATTTCACCTTAATTTATTTTAATATACCGATTTATTCATTTAGTTCATGCCATAAAAAATCATTTATTAGAAATATTAGAACATAGCTTTTGACCTAGATACATATTAATTAACATATTAATTAACGTAGAAATTCAATTAACATATTAATTAACAATACATGAACCAATGCATAAAACATAAAGATTTTTGTTTATATATAGGCAATTCAAATTTGTACGAAACAGTAATTTAAACAAAATGGCATTTCATCCAACTTATATGATTGAATTATTATTCATAATTTTACATGTAGTATGCATTATCATGATGGAAGCTAGTCCATATTATTTAAGTGAGAAAATCTCCCCAGATAACGATGACCACAAGGTGTTCTATCGCCCAATCCACAACAAAGCATTGTTGCCACCTTCCAACAAAAGGGAAGTTCCAGGAGGTCTTGACCCAATCCACCACCCGTCGCCACCTTCCATCAAAAGGGAAGTGCCAAAAGGTCCCGACCTAATCCACCACCCATCGCCACTTTCCATCAAAAGGAAAGTGCCAGGAGGTCCCGACCCGATCCACAACCCACCACCACCTTCCATCAAAAGGGAAGTGCCAGGAGGTCCTGACCCGATCCACCACCCACCGCCACCTTCCATCAAAAGGGTAGTGCCAGGAGGTCCCGACCCGATCCACCACCCACCGCCACCGTCCATCAAAAGGAAAGTGCCAGGAGGTCCCAACCCGATCCACAACCCACCGCCACCTTCCATCAAACGGGAAGTGCCAGGAGGTCCCGACCCGATCCACCACCCACCGCCACCTTCCATCAAAAGGGAAGTGCCAGGAGGTCCCGACCCGATCCACCACCCACCGCCACCTTCCATCAAAAGGGTAGTGCCAGGAGGTCCTGACCCGATCCACCACCCACCGCCACCTTCCATCAAAAGGAAAGTGCCAAGAGGTCCCGACCCGATCCACAACCCACCGCCACCTTCCATCAAAAGGGAAGCGCCAGGAGGTCCTGACCCGATCCACCACCCACCGCCATCTTCCATCAAAAGGAAAGTGCTAGGAGGTCCTGACCCAATCCACAACCCACCGCCACCTTCCATCAAAAGGGAAGTGCCAGGTGGTCCCGACCCGATCCACCACCCACCGCCACCTTCAATCAAAAGGGAAGTGCCAGGAGGTCCCGACCCGATCCACAACCCACCGCCACCTTCCATCAAAAGGGAAGTACCAGGAGGTCCCGACCCGATCCACCACCCACCGCCACCTTCCATCAAAAGGGAAGTGCCAGGAGGTCCCGACCCGATCCACCACCCACCCCCACCTTCCATCAAAAGGGAAGTGCCAGGAGGTCCCGACCCAATCCACCACCCACCCCCACCTTCCATCAAAAGGAAAGTGCCAGGAGGTCCCGACCCGATCCACAACCCGTCGCCGCCTTCCATCAAAAGGGAAGTGCCAAGAGGTCATGACCCAATCCACCACCCACAGCCACCTTCCATCAAAAGGGAAGTGCCAGGAGGTCCCGACTCGATCCACCACCCATCGCCACCTTCCATAAAAAGTAAAGTGCCAGGAGGTCCTAACCCAATCCACAACCCACCACCACCTTCCATCAAAAGGGAAGTGCCAGGAGGTCCTGACCCGATCCACCACCCACCGCCACCTTCCATCAAAAGGGTAGTGCCAGGAGGTCCCGACCCGATCCACCATCCACCGCCAACTTCCATCAAAAGGAAACTGTCAGGAGGTCCCAACCCGATCCACAACCCACCGCCACCTTCCATCAAACGGAAAGTGCCAGGAGGTCCCGACCCGATCCACAACCCACCGCCACCTTCCATCCACAACCCACCGCCACCTTCCATCAAACGGAAAGTGCCAGGAGGTCCCGACCCGATCCACCACCCACCGCTACCTTCCATCAAAAGGGAAGTGCCAGGAGGTCCTGACCCGATCCACCACCCACCGCTACCTTCCATCAAAAGGGTAGTACCAGGAGGTCCCGACCCGATCCACCACCCACCGCCACCTTCCATCAAAAGGGTAGTGCCAGGAGGTCCCGACCCGATCCACCACCCACCGCCACCTTCCATCAAAAGGAAAGTGCCAGGAGGTCCCGACCCGATCCACCACCCACCGCCACCTTCCATCAAACGGGAAGTGCCAGAAGGTCCCGACCCAATCCACTACCCATCGCCACCTTCTATCAAAAAGGAAGTGCCAGGTGGTCCCGACAGGATCCAACACCCACCGCCACCATCCATCAAAAGCGAAGTGCCAAGAGGTCCCGACCTGATCCAACACCCATCGCCACCTGCCATCAAAAGGGTAGTTCAAGGAGGTCCCGACCCTATCCTCCACCCATCGCCACCTTCCATCAAAAGGGAAGTGCTAGGTGGTCCTGACCCAATTCACCATCCATCGCCACCTTTCATAAAAAAGGAAGTGCCAGGAGGTTCTGACCCTGACCACAACAAAGAAGTGTTGCCACCTTCCATCGAAAGGGAAGATCTAGGAGATTCTGATCCAATGTAACACCCCATAGTTTAATATTACATGAAAAAGATAATAAAATGAATAATAACTAGTGTGTAACCTGTGCCCGTGCTACGCACATGGGGAGTTGTGAAATATAAATTTTATTCATTATGTGCTTAAAATTTAACGGTGGTCTCCTATATTAACATTGGTTTGTCATTCATTCTCAATACTATAGTAATTTCTCATTATCATTTAGTGTTTTTGAACAGAGATATAAGAAAATTCAACTGGCGCCATTGAGTTTTCATTGTTCGTAAAAAATCCAAAGATATGTAATATAGATATCACTTCATGCATACCCCACCTAGGGTTTGCTGCATTGGCCGTAGATTAAACTTTATTCAACCAACATAAAAAAGTAAGACTCGGTCTATTATATTACATGTTGGATTTTGTAGCTTGAACATAATCCATAGATTTTTAACAATACCAACGACCATTCCACTTCTATTTTTTCCTAAAGCTTAATACAAATTCCTTCATATAAACTATAATTAAAGAGAAAACAAACCGTTTATCTCATAAAGTCAAATGAATCAAGTATCCTTTAATAATAAATCAAAGATATATACATTGATAAAGTTTCGATATACATTTTAATATTAAAAAAATCCACTAAACATATAATCACATATACCCGGTATTTGCCTCAATTTACCTTATTTGTTTCTTTATCCAAAGTATTTCATACAAAGATTCATACATTAATATATGCATCACCAAAACCAACTAAAATGTAATACATTTATGTAAGGGAAAATCTATGTAAACACAAAATAATGACACAGAATTATATATAAAAAAATCTCAACCATTAGATCATCCACTATATTCCACATAAAAATAAACAAATCCAATGGTATACAATTTGTGTATTAATTCTATGTTTGATTTTGCATAACAATAACTGCTCAATTTATGTAAGAATTTAATTATATACATGTAATAAATAGCTTCAGGATTTTACACACAATTTTTCATTGTTAATTAGACCACGTAAGTATCCAAACATGATTTTAATCATAGTTTAACCCACATTGACCATTAATGGAAACTATTTATAAATGCAACATGGTTGAGTAAATCCAAAGGTAAATAATGGAATGTGACATTTGAAAGAGTTTTATGCAGGCATCATGGTATAATGTAATCATATAATTTAATATACAGTCAAATTGTCATGTATATTTAAAGTTGGCATCAACATATAAAATGCAACACTGTTACTGATTCTGGGATTATAAAGTATTATGTTGAGACATTATAATTTTTTGCTTAAAAACCTGCAAACTATATTCATAGTATGTTACATCATACTTTCACTATAACTCTTTTTTGTTTTCAGCCATTTACGTTAAGTTCAGCAGGACACGATAAAGTCAAAGAAACTGACAACTAAGATCACTCCGTGTCTTAGATAACTTTACCTATCCCTTTCCACTATTCAAATCTTTCATCTTAGTAGAAATCCACTTCTCTTGTTCAACAAAATCATTCAACTCAACATAATAACAAATAAGAGAAATATCATTTCCAGATAAATTAAATCATTTTAGTCTTTAACCTGAAATATCATGCAACTAGAAAATTAATGAACTGGAGAACAACATTGTTTATAATCTCTTATCAAACTACAAGCATATTGGAGTACACTAAAGGTTAAAAACTAAAGTTATATTATAAAAAATTTGAAAAACAACAACAATAATAGTAATATTTAAAATGATACAATTGTTACATCTTTCTTGAACACTTTAACAGTCTTTAAATTTATTTATCAAAACTTGTATGTTAATGGACATAAGACTTCCTTGAACCTCAACGGTTCACCATAAAGCAATATGTTATCTACATTGAATCAGAAAATTTGTGATTGGTTAACATCTACTGATATAATGATATACCAAAATAGAAATAATCCTCATGATAGATATTGATTATCAGTTGGTTTCATTTTTAAGCAAGACATTTGGCCTTTTTATCACAAGTTCAAAATTTTCTTCTTAAATAACATCAAATCGACATTTTAAATAGGATCTAGCTGAGGTAATGTATATGTAATTACGTGGTTTATTTTAAAGAATGAGATTTATAAAGATTCAGTATATTGTGTATGTTCACAGAACCATAGAATACTTCCTAACATTTTCAGAAAATCTAAAAACATCACAGTGTAATTTTTTAAGATGTAAAAGTAAATTTAGTATCAAATTATTACATGTTATAAGACAAATGCTAAAAGGAGTTTTCTTCCTTCACCAATTATTTGACGATGTTTAATCAGAGTTAAAGTACGTAATCACTAAAGTTCAGTTTCTTCAATTAACTGTGAAATCCGTGACCATAAAATTTGAACTAGAAGTGAAGAAACGGTAACTAATATGGAATGAACTATCCGCCATCTATGAATTTAAAAGATATATACATAGCAATGACCAAAACAAATTAAATCACAATAGTTCTAAAATAGAAATCACTCAACCAATAAATTCATCAGTCAAATATGTAATAGTGAACTATAGAAAATGGGTAAGTAATTTTCCCTTTTTATTATAAAGTACAATTTTTGTACTAAGAATTGAGGTTTGGATTGAATATTCTTTGGTTTTGTAAATTAAAGCTTACATAGTAAATTAGATAAAAATTATGTATGATTTAAATATTATGTATAGGACATTCCCAAACTTTAACAGTTGGTGACCAAAAAGGTTACCATAAATGAAAATTCCTTCGTAAGTATACAATGGTGAACCATTCAATATATCCTGCTAGGCTACCGGTGTAAACAATGTCATATTTAGATGTGCGAAAATTAGCATTGGAAAATTTTGGCAGTTTATATAGTGAACAAAATATATACCCAGCGTAGTGATTCCTATTGTTTAAATTCAGTTTCGTAACTGGGAAAACCATAGCAGGCATAACAGTAAATTATTATCTTTTGTGTTACCATCCTATAAACTAGTTGCAAATTTTGATAGCAAAATCATTGCAACCAACCAAAAAAAATTGAATTATTATTATCTCTAACAAAATAGCACGGCGGACTATAGTTCATCCATTTCTATATTTTCTTAATGGTTTCAACACCAGAATACGAATCTGATTCTTTGTAGATATGGATTTTGTGGCGGAATCAGCCATAATTATTGTGATTATGCTATTTCCAGATCAGTTCACTAATTTAAATTTGTCACCGTGTTCAATTTGTAATGTTTCTTCATGTTGAGGATTACATCTTTGGTTCAGCGGTGCAATTTTTGGTTTAATCATCATCCTGGAGATCATTTGATTTCACCATATTCTTCGTATAATATTCTACTGTATTTCTAGCTACCAACGGTGTTCGTATCCTTTTATTAATTTATGATAACAAATAAATATGAGAGATCTCTTTATATTATGAATCGTTTTTTCATCAAAAATAATTACCATGCAAATTATCTTATATAATGTTCGATAAACATGTATGTGTATGTAAGTTTGTGAGAAACATAGTTATGGTGGCAACTTTCAAATTTTTGGACTATTTCGTTCGCATATTTAGCCGAATAACTCTTTCTTAGCTTATCAAGTTGCATTTAGGTTTCACCCAATTTGTATATGGAATAAATGCATACCCAAAGCAATCACTAAAAAACTATATGATGGAAGAAAAATTAAAGAATAATATAAATAAAATACATAATGCCAGAGGAAACTACAATTGACATTGAATAGAAAACTATGTTACCACATCTAGAACATATAAATACCAACTATGCGTCAAAGATTATATGATTTTCTTTACATTACTAATTACATAAATTACTATTCAAATTAAAATTTTAACCAATGATGACAAAAGTCAAATCAAAATTTTAGAATTCGAGTCATGGGTTTATGAAAGTTTTTCAAATGACACTGATTTTTTTTCTAATAAAAACCACATCATGAACAAATCTATTATATTATATGAAAGCATAATTTTTTCTGAATGTCTTTTCGGCTCCACTTTTGGCCGAAAATCCACGATCCTGCCATCTGTGCATATCAAAAATCGTGCGGTCTCGGTTATCAGCAGACGCCCATTTGTTTGCTCCTTCGGTTTTCACCAAATATTAGTTCAATTCCAAACGCGCAGAAGCTTTCTAAAATTTTCATGAAATGACGAGTTATATTATTTCGTTTGTTCCGCGTTGTGCCCTCCCTCCATTTCTTCCATTTTCGGTATCTCTTCCTCTTCCTATTTGCAATAAACAAAGAAATGTCCCTTTTTTAATGGACATCGCCCTACTTCAGGATGTTTTCCCTCTCCAAATTAAAAAACGATGGTACCAAATGAAGGGCACTGACAAAATTAAATCCTTTAGTTTCCCTCTGATTTGATTGAACATCTTCAATTTTTCCCTCATAAATTTTTAGGCATGAATTTAATTTGAGAGGACAGGCGCAATCGATGTCTTATTTAGTCTCACCGATCGCCAGTGCATAAAGAAAGCAGGGTCTGACACTCAAACAACAATAATCAACGATTAAATCTTGGGGAACAGGTAAATTTACATATTCAATTTTTTACCTACACCAAGAGTACTGAATATAAATGATTGGTATATCACCCACTACCTTTTTGAGGGTTCACTACAGCTTCCCTCCTGGATCTTTATTTTGGTGGTATTCATCTAAATGAATTGCAGATTTCTTATTTTCTGGAAGGTAATTCCATATTTTTTTTGGTGGTGCGGAAGTTCTATTTGGATGTTTCATTTAGAGGTTCCTTCTGGGTTCTATCCTCCTTCGTTGCTATTTAGGTATGAGTTATGTACAAAGTCAAAATCTTTGTTCTATAAATTTCCCTTTTTTTCCTTTTGAAGTAAAAATTATGTTTCAAAATAATATGTTTCTACGGGTGTTAAATCATATGTTTCTATGGGTGTTAAAACATGGCAAACAACCTTTTTTATTGTTTATGGAAGGTCCCTGTATTCTTGCATTGCAGAATGCGGCAAGCTTCTTTTTCTTTTCATGAACAACAATGAATGCCCCAAATCTGTTAAATAAATCAATAAATATTCTCCATTTTTACACACTTATAGTCATCTTTTGGTGGGCTATCCATATGAATAGTTTTTGTCATATCTGGCATTTTATTTTAATCCCTAAATCTTTACCTAAAAAACTTGCAACAATCACATACTCGACCATTGTGCTTGCTTTGTTGATCATCAAGTTCAGTGAAATTAAAGGAATTTTATAGCACTATTTTTTCCTAACACCTCCTTTTTGTTTCTTTTGAATTTTTATGTGCGCGCATTCACACCTTTTTGAGAATATTGCACACTGTACAGTGAATTCCTATTTCATTCTAGGTAATGTCAATTATTCATTTTATAATATTACACTATAAGAGCACTTCCAGCAGTCAACCAAAATTCGAGCGTTAATCCCACTACTAAAGCGTTAATTCTCCCCCACCCTTCCAGCAGTGGGTGGGGAGATGATGAAGATTTCTTTTCTTTTTAGTTTTAAATGCCTTAAACGGTTTTCTGAAAACCGTTTAAGGACTAAACGGTTTTCAGAATACCGTTTAAGGGTTATTTTTTTTTTTTACTTGAAAATTCCTTAAATGGTTTTCTGAAAACCGTTTAAAACCTAAACGGTTTTCAGAAAACCATTTTAGGTCGCCGCTCTTAATTTCAAAACGGCGACAATCGCCATTTCATTCCTCTCCCCACACCGATCCTCACGCTGCTGGATCCCTTAATTACGGTTTGAAGCGTTAATCTTCTCCATTTCCCTTTCCCTGGCTACTACTGGAACTGCTCTAATGCATAGATATTTGCATAGCATTCCAGTTTTCATGTCGATGGCATGTGTCTTTTCAAGTCTTACACAATCATTACGTTAAATTATTATTATATAAATATAATTCATTTTGTATAAGTAGTTTTATTTTGTTTTTTTTGATGACATTGTGACCCTAATATGAAGCAAAAATAAAAATTCATATAAAATATTGTTGTACAATGGTTACGATCACTACTATAATAATAGCCAATATGCCTGGGAAAAAAAATAAGCTTACAAAAATGTGAATAGCCATAAATGAACTACAATTGCTTTAGTGGATTACAAGCTTCAATTGTTGCATTGAAGGGGATGAGAAGTAGCTATTATGCTCCAGGAAGTGAGAGTTGACTTTGCTGAATGAATTAAATGTAATGCAAGGAACTTTAAATCTTAGGAGTTAATTCACAACAATTCAATCAAAATGCTGGTGCTGATGGATGATATGCTGGACGCTGCTAACCTTTACTCTGAGCTCCAGTTGCAATGAAGTGTTGAATAAAATGGTTATGCAAAGTCCGCTGTTATGACAAGCCTGAAGGGGCTGCACCAAAGAATGTTTTCAATGATGCCGCAGTATGCGCGAAGGGTTAAAGCTGAAGGAACCAGGCAGACAAGGAATGGTACGGTAGGCTGAAGTATGTTTGTTGTAGGGCATTCACTGATGCGTTGAACCTGTGAGCCATTTGTACTGCTAAAATGAAGACAAAAGATAAATTACATGAAGCAACAACCTGCAAATGACCGTGCTGATTGTGAAAAAGGACAAAGACCAACTTATATGAGTGTGGTAGATCAGGGTGTGATAGTCAAAGCACGACGAAAGTGCTTTCATTTCTACACTAAATAGGAAAAAGGGAAAAAGGTATGCATACATATTAACATATTCAGTTCACTGAATCTTTTATTATATGAAAGCTCGTGTTATTCAAAGACCTTTCAGTTTTATTTGTCTCAAGAAATCATGATGTTACTACCATCTATCCAGATCTACCAGATAAAGTTTCTTTCGTCTTTCTTTGCTAGGCATTATTTCTTCCTTCACATCCCCTTTATTCCTTCGCATCCCCTTTATTTCCTAACCGTAATTTTTATTTTTATATACTACTAAATTGTGAAGAGGCGGGCAGTGCTCTGTAGCATATCGCCATAGCTGGGTTTCTTTGGCATGCATTCTTTACGTTCTCCTTGGTGGTTTCTCTTCTTCCCCTGTCACTCTTCTTAATGATTATTATGCCTTTGCTCAGACTTATTACATAGTGCAGCATCCTAATTTCATTGGTAGACTCGATTGCGCTCTGCCATTATTAACCCACATATTTATCGTAGTAGAGGTAAAAATCCTAATTTTTGTTTGTTCGTCTGATTCGGTTTGTTGTACATAACAGAACTTTGTTCGACCTCAATTTTAAGTTTATTGTGTAACAATACGAAGCCTTGTGAAATACTTTGAGATGGCGAATTTTTATGATTTTAGTACCAACCTCAGTGTTATCATATTGTACATTATTTTTCAATTTGAACTATTAAGTAAATCGTGATTATGATACAACCAGAATTGCGCCCAAAAAAAAAGGTCAGTAACAAAATAGTTCATAAAAAAGAGAGTAATAATTGTTATATTTTTTGACTAAGTTAACATTTTTTTTAACATATGATAGTAATTGTGAATTTATTAAAATCTTTCAAGAAAAGAATTAGACTCTTTTGGGGATGAAAGTTTTCGTTGTACGCCTAAATGATTGAGCATTATATGCACAATTATGTTGTATAATGTATATTTTATTAGATATGAATCCATAACAAAATTCTAGCTCTGAGTACATTTCAGTAAACCTCAACCATATTTTTACATATGACAGTAATCATGAATTTGTTAACAGCTTTCAAGAAAAGAATAAGACTTTTTTGATACAATCTATAATTGTAAGTGATGCAGGTTTTCGTTGTATGCCTAAATGATTGAGCATTGTACACATAATTATATTATTTAATTTATATTCTATTAGATATGAATCCATAGCAAAAATGTGCAGCTTTGAGTACATTTCAGTCATCCTCAACCGTATTCATAACCTAACCTTTGATTGATTATTTATTAATAGCAGTACGGACATGAGACCTCATTTTAACAAGGTGTAGCTATGAGATAGAATGGCAATATTTATTTTGTTCTAAGAAACATAAGGTCTTACAAAACACAATTTCTGGCATGATAAAAATGCTTTGTCTTTATGTCGTCACTTTCCGTATTTTATAGACTTCCTTATCATTTGACGAACTAACATTCTGAAATAATTTTCCAATGCTCTTTGAGCTTCATTAATCAACGAAGATGTATTAATAGAGTCATGTCCCATGATTTGGTCTTAATTAATTAATATAAAAAAACCCTTATTTTACTGATGAATTCACTTTTAATATGTTATTTGTAATCACAGTACCCTGAAACAAACTTTGATTTGTGATTATCTAACTTCTCATCATCCTTTGAATAATATAAAAGCTTCGTTAAGTTCATTTCAACCAAATATAATTTCACGATTGACTGACTTTCTAGCATAGAAGTTGATTTCATGCTACCTGGATTTCCATAAGTGCTTCTTGAGTTGGAATACTGCAATTGTTTTGATCAATTTTTGTACTTTATTTTGATATTAAATTGATTTCATTTTTTAATATTTGGACATTATATTGATTTTAGTTGTTCTGTAATCTCTGTGCACTCAAAACAAACTTTAATTTGTGATTATCTAACCCCTCATCGTCTTTTGAATAATATAAAAGCTTCGTTAAGTTCTTTTCTATCAGGTATAATTTTATTACTTCGAGTAACAACATAGTTACACCATAAAAATCAGGCCGGTAACAGAATAGTTCATCTACTTCGAGAAGAAACAAAATTGTTATAATTTTTGACTCACTTTAATTTTTTAACATATAGCTATATTCGTGAATTTATTAAATGTTTTCAAGAAAAGAATTAGACGCTTTTGATATAATTCATAATTGTAAGGGATATAGGATTTTGTTGTACGTCTAAGTTCATTTCAGGCAAATATAATTTCACGATTGACGGATTTTTTAGCATATTATGAAATGCAACGGTTAAGTTGATTTCTTACTACTTGATTTTCCATTACTGCCTCATGAGTTGGAGTATTTAGTCAAAAATTAAAACTAGCTTTGACAACTTTGATGTTTGGTTGCTACATCCACTGGCAAGATATACATACTTCAATGAATAAGAATCTATTTGCTTGCTTACAGGAATTCTTTTTTTGGTTCCATGGAACTCTAAATCTTACCATGTAAAAATGGCATTATTCCAAAATTGTTATGTTATACAGGTTAATGTATTTCCTTTTCTCACTATTCATCATTATATTTTTAGCTAGCGGTTTACGTATATTGGTTAGCATTTAAGTATGTCAGTTATGATCTAAGTGTATGGGTTATAGCACTTATAAAATTTAAAATTATGATTCAACGATAAATCATTAAATGCTAATATATTGTAATAATACTTATATTTCTTACTTATGGGAATTTTTTTTCCATGGGTTTATGAATCTTAGCACATAAACCAGATATTATTCAAAATATTATTCTGATGTCTAGAGTGCTGCATTCATAAAGGCTGCTAATAAAAGGATGGGTGATTAAAAAAAAAAAAATGAAATTTGCAGCATTGTTGCATTTTTATAGCTTGAACTTAAAAATGTACCTTAACAAAAATAAATGAGCTAAAAGAGGGAGTTGGGAAACTTTGGCTGCAGACCCCTACTTTTTTTGGACTTCAAATATTTAGTCAAGACCGAACTTCCAAATACAAAACCTATCCCTCTGTACAATACTGATCTATATTCTAATTCTCTACTATTAAAGCATAAGAGAAGGAAGAGTAAGGGAATTGATCAAGCTTTCACTCTTGAAGTCCATGGATTGACATCATTTTGTAGTGAATAAGAGGGTATATTTCTTGGCTTCCATTAAATTTAAGCAATATACCAAATGATTGTGCTTCACAATAGATTTAATCTACGTTGTGAGAACACTCAGGTTAATAGATTATGACTGATAGTGGTTGGAGTCTGATGCAATGGCTAATCTTATGGAAGTATTTGTTGGTTGCTATCAGTTTCTTTAGTAAACACGTAAAATATCTTTTTTTTTTTTTTACATTATCAAAGTTTATTACTTTTGTTCTGAAAAGATATAGTATTGTACAACATTCATAAATAGTAATATTTAATATTTAATAAAATAAGTCTCTAACATTTATAATATGTGCTAAATTTTTTTATAAACAGAAGCTGAAATAGCGCATGTACCTAATCTACTCAGAGTATGTTTCCATTGTTCTGTTACAATTTGACCAACATGTACAGTACTATTGAAATACTGAGATTCATTATTGTAAGTTTCAAAGTACAGAACATTCCAAATCTGAAATTTTAACTTTGAAACTATAAAATTACAAAATAGTCAATAGTCATAAACTAAGTAATGAATAAAGATATGTTTTTTTTAATATTATAACTAACAAGCATTGCTCACTGATAATTTATTTTCAATTCCAGAAAAGTTGTACATTCGGTTTCAATAAATTAATAAAAAATGGAATCACAAAAAATAAATTATGAAATTCAAAACTGAAACTGAATTTCGTATTGAAGAAAAGTTGCAACCTTTTGGAAAATAATAATAAGGAATCCTTATAACATTAGGCAATGGAGAAAATATTATTAGTCATTTTGAGCACATCTTAGTATAAAGTGTGGTATATTTGGTTTCGAAAATCATGTTATTAGACAAAATGACTGCATTGCTAAACCATGTAATTTTATGAGGTTATTTTGA
Source organism: Allium sativum (assembly GCA_030737875.1). NCBI lineage: Eukaryota > Viridiplantae > Streptophyta > Magnoliopsida > Asparagales > Amaryllidaceae > Allium > Allium sativum. The sequence continues at coordinate 1,055,493,240 of CM060918.1, forward strand.
TTTCACTATTGAGTTTATTTCATTTACATTCACACTTATCAACCAAACCGAGCATGCTTATTTGCGTTTTCTTATACATGGATGCCTCATCCTGGATACTTTTACATTTTCTGTTTAGGTAGTGAAACAAGTATCCTAGAAAGGGTGACAACCTAAGGCTTGGACCACACAACAGTGCCATTAATTTGGGCTGTAAGCAATCATTCATCAGAGAATTTGTTCACAGGTATTATGGGTCACGAGATGTTAGGTCTAGGTTCCAATTTTGCAGAGGGGACGATTCAGAAGACATATTCCTACCTTTGAAGATAAATAGGTGGAAATTTGTACTTCGGCACATGAGTATATGAAGATTACTATTCGTTCGAGGCCCAATCCAGGTATATCAAATATTAACACCATGTGTTTCGATCTTGCAAAAATCTGCAGAATTCAAGCATATATTCATGCTCGGTTTTGATGTGCTAGGTGCAATCCTTTCCTTCATATTGATGATCTACTCATGCTCATTTCTAGATCGGTTCCGTTGTGATATCGTTATAAAAAGTGGCAAGTTTAAATATGCAATTTTGTACTTATATAGTGATTAGTATTTAAGTTTTTTTTTTAATGAATATTGAAGTTTGCAAGAGCATCCCCTTGAAGTCTCTGTTTGAGTTAAACCACAGGAAAACTTAATGCGTAGAGCCATTACACAGGTTTTTTTTGCTACTTCTGATATTTTGTATTATGATATTTCCTTAACTCTTCTATTGAGTCCAATGATTTTTAGTATTAATGTCTCTGTTAAACTCAGATTTACATCATTCAGGTAAATATATTTTGCTGCATGCATGAGCACAATGCACACCAAGGCATCCATGCACCTTGCTAGGCCCAAAAGAAGGTGCAAGTTTCCAATCTTAATTGATATTCTACAAAATGCTTAATTGGTTATGACCATTATCTTTTTCTTTTGAGGTGGAAATACGTTAATGGATTAGTTCCAAAATTTGTCTTTTGTGCTAATGAGTGGCAACAGATGAGCATGTTAGTTACAATGTTCTTTTATGTGAATAATATTTATATATCTGCTGCTTTATTGTTCTCAGATTTCTTCAATTTTATTTTGTTAAGTTTGCATATTCCTGGTACTATGTTATCATTATAATATCTTATATATGCTATGCTATGTGCATATTTTTATAGGATGGTGAATAAAAAAATCCATATTTTTTATGTTTCAAGATATCACAAGTACATAATAGTTGAAATACGTATATTGAAAAGTACTATTTTTTGGTTGGCCAGTGTTGCCTGTCACTTTAGCTGTGCTCTGTTCGATTTAACCATATGCATTAACTACCGGTAACTTTCCCCCAGTTATGCACAAATATAAAATTTATGGATGCTAGCTTTCTCTAACAACTTAGTTTAGGACTGTGTACCCAAGGTACATTGCTATCGTCAACTACTTTATGTACCCACCTTTTCTTTTCTTACTTACCCCCACAAATATTTTACTCTTATTTTATCTTTATCCTCATAAGTACGAATTGTCATTCACAGTGCCAAATATATATACAGATCCACGATTTCAAAACCTCTACACTGATGTGTGTTCAATATGGATTTTATATTTGTTTGCATCACTTTATTACACCAATTGGTGGTTACTTATTGAATTAGAGTTTGTAATGGTGTTCTTATACATTTTCCTCTTATTTTTGTTTAAAGACTACTACATTAGTTAGCATGAACTATAACATAATTTTACATTTATACAGCCCTTCTTAGAGGAAAAAAAAAAATAGAACATTGGTTTTAGTAAAATAATGTAAGTACAATGAAAAATAAAACAAACATTCAACAATAAAAGACAAGCAACAAATAGTTGCAACCCGTGTGCGTAGCACGGGTTCGCACTAGTCTTATAATAACAACCAATGTGGAATCCTTGTTAAATTGATAGTCGTAATAACATAGATTACAACATTATAAGAACAACAGGTAAAGATTTTTGAAATAGACAATCTTTTCTTATGAGAAATGAAGATAACTTTCTTAAGAGAAATGATAAATCACAAATATTCAAGCTAAAGGCAAGGCGAAGCATAGTTCAAATTATTTCAGTTTCCAGTAAAAGGTAAATGCAATGAAATGTTATGCATTTTGTAATAAAGAACTCCTTTACAATTTTTACACTATGTTTTCCATTTTTTTGTTGAGCTCTTTTTATGGGATGAACCAACCAAAAAAAAAAAAAAAAAAACGAAGTTGATAGTTAACAATAATATTTCTCACTGAAATTGGTAAGTAACATAAATATTTCTCATTGAAGTTGATAGTTAACATGAATATTTCTCATTAACTGAATAAATCCAGCAAAAATGATGAAGATCACTAACGCATTTTTGTGGATTATAAGGCTTAAGCTCAAACTTATCTACTCCAAGAATTTCATAAATGGCTTAACATCAGATTGTCCAAATTATAAGTTTTCAATGTCCAAAAGTAACAGTAATGAAGGTGATAAACCTATAATTATATTCATTAGTTATATGGATGCTGAACATCAGCAAGGATCATTGGAAACATATCACTTGTACATAAAATAAAATAACTGCAATATGAAGAATGATAAACGACTCTGACTTACCCTTCCTCACTAAAGCCAACTGTTGGAAATTCCAACCAAAATTAAAGCAATAAAATATATAATTTTCCAAAAAATATTCTTTTGGTAAGTTATAAAATAGGATAATATATTGATGGTAGCTTTAGATAGCCAGAGAAGTTAATCTTGGTTGTTAACTGCAAATTACTTTCCTAACAGCATTGTAGCTAAATAGCCGATCCGACAAATTAAGCATTGCTATAATTTACTATTAAAAATGAAATTTTAAAATCAATTTAATAATGCACAATATCAATAAATATAGTTACCCAATTTTCTAAACCATTATGGTCATAAATGTGTTTGAAAATATCAGGCAATGTAAAATACAACAAGTGAGATTTTCTTGGTCTTTTCCCATATAGTAAAATATAAGTATTATTTTTTGAATATTCTTATTGAATTAAAGGGAAAAGCATAATAATAATAGCAATAATCAAATAGCTATATAACTATGAGATTTGTTTCCCAAGAAATAGTGTGTGCATCTCATCATTGTAAAGCAGAGCATTTAAGTTGATTTGTCTTATACTCAAATATGAATATTGTACAATTTTTTTTCTTCTAAATTCAACCTATATGCATATTACTGAGTTGATCCATTCTGGAACTATTTTCATTTCATATAATCCATGATTCCAAAACAAAATCTAATTATGATTACAAAAAAATATATATAGTTTTTCACCTACATTAGTGTAACACCCCACCTCCGCTAGTGTCACTCACAAAGGGAATGCACTAGTTTTGGAGGAGCGTTATCTAGGTAAACAAACACAGAGATATCACAAGACAGAACATAAATTTAAAACAACGGAAGAATCAAAAACCAACTTTCATTCTTTCAAAATAGAGTAAAACCTCTTACATTCAAAATACCAACTGTCATTATTTCATTACAACAAGTTCTAAATAAAGAAGCATAAACTTGAAATAACAAAAGTAATTTATTCCCCAAAGAGAGCAGAACAGCAGCCATAGCATAGCTCAAGACCAAACCGTACATGAGCTGAACAGAAAGCAAGAGATATCCAAGCTAAGTGCTAGAGTTTCCTCCCTGAGAACCTGGGGGGGGGGGGGGAACGAAAGAAAACAGGTCAGTCATAAAGACTGGTAAGTCCTAGTGATTTCAGTATAAAAACTAGTAAAGGTAACACGACAGGTATAAACTGAAAATAAACATAAGGATGATGATAAGTCTGGCATGATAAACTAAGATAACTCAAGTATAGCATCACATGTTCAAGGTTCGCTGCACCAATTGTACTAGTATCCTAACCCATGTCAATTATTAACCATGAAATGATCCCTTGGCCCAATATCATGAAATGACACAATTCGAGGTCCTACGGAACGATTCACTAATCGATCGGCTCCCTACAAGTTCTAGCTCGTCGTGTGTCTGTGTCATACGGCCCTATCACGAATGTAGTCACCTGTGCTAGGTCCACCATAGGGTGTATCAAGCCCTAGGGTGCCAACCAATGACACGAATCAAGCACGCACAGTGTAAACCTACTGGTGCCCAATGCCTACTTTTCAACTCCGGACTAAGTGCACGACCAAAGTCCGCCTGAACCTACAATGGCGCACCTACTCAGCCGTCATTCTAGTCGCTTACAATCAGCCAAAGTAATCGTGCCCCAACCTGCCTAGTCCCAGGGTATCGTGGTACGTCTAGTGGGTTACTACTGAAAAGGACTGCGTAACTAGGGTTTCTAATGGGTTAAGTGTTGTCATTCAAATTCGTGACTCAACCTCATCCAATCATGTATTAAGTTGGTTAAGTGTGTTCAAGCGGTTCATGACTTAACCCTATCAAATCATCGAGTCAAATTGGTTAAGTATATTCAAGTGGTTCATGACTTAACCCTTTCCTGTGGCATTTACTAAATGCACCCCAATCTCTCACATTAGACTAGTGGTGGTTACTGGACATGCCGGGCGGTTCCAGGCAGATTTACACCACAACCTAGTCTAACCTCGGGTTTTTAAGTGCGATATGACCAACTACTCACATTGGATCCTATTGTTTGCAGTTACTGGATTTGTCGGGCGGTTCCGGGTAGGTTTATACTGCGAACTCAACCCAACCTCGAGTTGGCCATTTTCAAGTTTATTCTAAGTGTCATGTCCAAGTTCAAGTTCAAGTTTTGTGTCAAATGTCATGTCGAGTTCCATGTCAGGTTTCATGTGAATTTCATGTCAAGTTCGTATCCATATACAGGTTCAAGTTATAACAACGTTCATGTTCAAGTTCATAGCCAATTCATGTTTTTGCCTATTTTACCCAAATCGTATTCCCATCGCATGTAAACTCGAATGGATCCAAATTACCAAATAAGGCTAATAAGGGAATAACATACAAGGGACGGGTATAAGGTGACAAAAGTGATTGCTAGCATAACATGGTATAACTTGAGATAAATGATTTCAACATTACTGGCATATGGAATATCGGCCTCAAACATTAAGATTCCAAATCTAGCTTAATAGGGTACTAGTCATGATAACAATTGACATAAGGTGATAGTCATGGTAACGGTTGACATAAGGTGATAGACATAAACTTGTGACTAATAACAGATTCAACATTACAGGCATGATAATATGAAGGGTTTTGATTTACAACATGAATAGGACCCAAGTCAATGTCATAGTAATATACCCAAAAGTCAAGATCCAAGATGAACAAGAATGGATGTGAAACAGTCATCATACACAGGTCCAATTTCAATTTACAACATATTCATATTACGTTTACAGTTTAAATTTAAATGTAACTGGGGCTTATAGATCGTGGTTTGAGAATTAGAAAAAGAAAATCGATGTTGAATCTTTATGTGCTTAGTCGAGTCCTAACAGAAATCCCCAAATTTGCAAATCTCTCAACGTAGTTTCGACGTAGAAGAAGTAGTCCCTTTCTCTAACTTTTCAACCTGAATTTGAGCAGCGTATGGTCAGAGAGAATTTGTGTAGAGAGACTAGTGTTAGGTGTTGTTTATATAGGGCCAGGCCAACGAATGTAGACAGAAACGAGGCCAGAAACATCAAAACGAACTCAGACTCAAAAATGGGTTCTGTCACCAGGTTGACACCCAGGTCGACTCTATGGTCGACCTGGTCCTGGGCAGGTCGACACTATGGTCGACCCCCAGGTCGACCTGGTCCTGGGCGGGAAATTTCCCGCCCATTCCGTTCTGGGGTTTGAATTCAAAATTTGAATTCGAATTCTGAGCTGTTTTTGAATTTGAAATTTCCAAAACTTTGAAGGGTCACAACTTGGTCATACGGACTCCGATTTTCGAAAACTCGGACTCATTTCCAAGCAGAATTTCGAGATGAACGTAATGGCGTAACCCGTTGCCCTTGATTCTTATTTAAAAATTAATTCTTCCTTGATTTACGGTTATAACACGTTATTAAAATACGGGTTGTTACATTCTCCTCTCCTTAAGGGATTTCGTCCCCGAAATCTCTAAGTTAGAAAGAATATGTCCTACCATCCAATCATACATCTACTCAAAACATCATCCACAGGCAATCATTGTCCTTAAAAGACTTCTAGTGCTGTATGAACATATGTCGTAAGTGTGTGTATATGTACTTATCTAATGCAAAAGATCAGGCGGTTACTCATTCAGTAAACCTCCTTAATGCAAAATATGTTAGTGTAATGAGTCCAACATGCATGCATATTCCTAATATAATTTATAATCTCTACATGAGTGCACATAACATTCATTCATATGCAACATCCAAGTGATAGCATAACAAGTTCCATCCATGTACAAGTATAAGAACTCATGCATATGCAACATGAAAATGTGACAGAGCCGATCTAGTGCCTAATGTGTGTCATGCATCCACTAGCAATCACTTGCAACCATTTGTAAACATCAACCATAACATGTTTCAATCACATGTTTACATCTATATGGTTCTTCCTAAGGTTCTCAAGATGAGATCGAGAAGATAACAAGATAAACATAGGTAGTAAAAGCATGGTACGAAAGATTTTCAAGTTTATAGGAAAAGAGGTCGAGAATGTACTCTCTAAAAGAAATGCGTAGAGCTCGCGTATCTTCTCTTCGGTTTCCCAAGTTGCGTCTTCTTGGGCTTCACTCCACTGTACTTTAACTAGCTTGACTTCTCGATTCCTTAGCTTCTTGATCTCCGTTCCTAAGATACGAATCGGAACTCGCCTCAAAGTTGCTTCTTTTTCCACTTCTACGCCTTCAAGGATGCTTGGCTCAACCACTTCGGCTGATTCATGTAAGCCCTTTCGGAGATGTGAGACATGATAGACATTGTGTACTCCGGCCAGCCTCTCGGGTAATTCTACCTTATAGGCCATCTGCCCAATCCTCTCAGTGATAAGGAACGGTCATACGAACCTTGGTGCTAGCTTTCCAACCGCTCCAAAACGAACCACATTGCGTAAAGGAGAAACTTTTATAAAGACCATATCTCCGACTTCGAACTCTAGGTCTTTCCTTCTCTTGTCCGCATAAGATTTTTGTCTATCTTGGGCCGTTTTCATCTGTCTTCGTATCAACTCAACCTTCTCATAAGTATCCCTTATCATGTCAGGCCCAAGTATAAGCTTGTCTGTCGTCTCCCACCAACAAGTTGGTGACTTGCACTGCCTTCCATACAAGGCTTCGAACGATGCCATCCCGAAGCTAGATTGATAACTATTATTATAAGCAAACTCCACGAGAGGAAGATGGTCTTCCCAAGTACCACCAAAGTCAAGAATGCATAGCCTCAGAAGATCCTCTAGTACCCTATTTACCCTTTCGGTTTTTCCATCCGTCTGTGGGTGATAGGCCGTTCTTAAACTCAGTCGTGTACCCATTGCTTCTTGTAGACTATTCCAAAACTGGCTAGTGAAAATCGGGTCACGATCGCTAACTATACTAGAAGGAACCCCGTGCAACCGTACTATCTCTTGAAGGTAAACAGACGCTAGCCATGATGCGGTCCTCTTGCTTTTCACCGGAATGAAGTGAGCACTTTTCGTGAGTCTATCTACTATGACCCATATGCTAGTATTTCCCTTCCTTGACCTAGGCAATCCATCCACGAAATCCATCGAGATACTCTCCCATTTCCATTGTGGAACTTTCAAAGGATGTAATAGCCCACCGGGCTTCTTCGACTCGGCCTTTACTTGTTGGCACACCATGCACTTTGAAACGAACTACGCCACGTCCTTTTTCATTCCATCCCAAAAGAAAATGCGTTTCATATTTCTGTACATCTTATCCCCTCCGGGGTGTATGGTCATCTTCGAGTGATGTGCCTCTTCGAGAACTTTATTTACTAAGTCTCCCACTTTTGGGACACATAGCCTTCCATCGCGCCTTATCCATCCCTTGTTATCTATGGCATACCTACCGAGGTGACTTGACGTCTCACCACTAATCAACTTGTCCATGATCTCGACTATCTGAGGGTCTTTCTTCTGTGAAGTCCCTACCTGGTCTAGAAGTTTAGGTCTTAATTCAAGAGATGCTAACGTAACAGTCAAGGACTCAACAGAAGGTGTAAAATCAAAGGTTGCTATAAACTCTAGACTTTTCCTTTCAATAATCAAGGGGCTCAAAGTCAACCTTTCCCCACTTAGTGCATCTGCCACCACGTTACCCTTGCCAGTGGTATAAGCTATATCGAAGTCATATGATGCCAAGAATTCCATCCACCGTTGTCGTCTCAGATTCAAATCTTTCTATGAGAAGAGGTACTTAAGCGATTTGTGGTCGGTATACAGCTCGAATCTCTCCCCTACGAGATAATGGAGCCAAGATTTAAGTGCAAAAACGTTTGCTGCCAACTCCAAGTCATGTGTGGGATAGTTCTTCTCATGAACTTTAAGTTGTCTACCCCCATAGTATATCACTTTCCCTTCTTGCATTAGCACAGCGCCTAATCCCGTGCCACATGCATCTGTGTACACCGTAAACATCTTACCTCCATCGGGTAATGCCAAAACTGGAGCTGTGGTGAGGGCTCTCTTGAGTCTCTGAAAGCAATCTCACATTCTATGTCCCATGCAAACGCTAGGTTTTTCTTTGTTAACTTAGTAAGAGGGGCTGAAATCTTAGCGAAGTCCTTAATGAACTTCCTATAGTAGCCCGCCAAACCGAAAAAGCTTCTCACCTCCGTTGCGTTCTTAGGAATTTTCCAGTCTTGGACCGCAACTACCTTTGCGGGGTCCACGGCTATGCCTTGCTTAGAAACTACATGCCCAAGAAACCGAACTTCCTTCCACCAAAAATGGCATTTGGAGAACTTAGCCTTTAACTTGTGTGCTCTAAGCGTATCCATGACTTCCTTGAGATGCCTAGCATGCTCTTCTTCATCTTTTGAGAAGATCAGAATATCGTCCACGAATACCACCACAAACTTGTTGAGGAACTCCCGAAACACCCTACTCATCAAATCAAAAAAGTACGCGGGTGTATTTGTTAACCCAAACGGCATGACGAGCCATTCGAAGAATCCATCTGTAGTCCTAAACGCAGTCTTGTCAATGCCATCCTCAGCCACCCTAAGCTGATGGAACCATATAGCTAGATCGAGTTGAGAGAAAACAGACGCTCCTACATGCTGGTCAAACAGATCATCGATTCTTGGTAGTGGGTGTCTATTTTTCTTTGTCAGCTTGTTTAACTCACGATAACCGACGCACAGACGAAGCGACCCATCCGCCTTAGTAGCGAATACCACCGGAGCATTCCATTCAGAAATGCTTCGCCTTATGAAATTTTTCTCAAGCAACTCCTTAACTTGTTTACTGAGCTCTCTTCTTTCTCGCGGGGCCATGTGCCTGACGGGCAATGAAACTGGCTTGGCATTATCAACAAGATAAATTCGGAAGTCTATCTCGCGTTTAGGGGGTAACCCCTTCACCTCATCAAAGACATCGGGATATTCTCGGACCGCTCTTACCAATTGTAAATTGTTGATGGACGAGTCAAGAGATTCTAGATAACACAACATGACCGGACCCTTAGGGTTACAGGAAATTTCAAGGGTATTTCCAAGGCGAGTTATGAGCCTCACTACCCTTCGTTTACAATCAAGAATGGCTCCATAACTGGACAGCCAATCCATGCCTAGAATCAAACCGTATCCCATAAATCCGAGAATATAAGCATTACACGTGAATTCTACGCTTAAGATAGAAATCCTCAAATCCACACAAATCATAGATAAATGAGCGGAGCCCCCGATTGGATTTGAAACTATAACGGGATCCTCAACTAGACTAGTACTTAGGTGCAGATTTTCAACAATATCAGAAGAAATTAAAGTATGCGATGCACCAGAATCGAATAAGGTTCGAACAGGAAAATCAGAAATGTAAACAAGGCTTTCTACAGAAATATTACTACCTTGGTCAAGAGCTGGAGTGGTGTTGAGAGCATGCAACTGCCCTCCAGAAGTTCCTGCTCGCTGGGCCTGCCCTTGCCACTGTCCTTGCTTCTTAGGGCAATCCTTGCTAATGTGTCCAGTATCCCCACAGTAAAAGCATTCACCCTACTTTCTCTTCTTCCTTCTACAATCCTTAGCTATATGCCCCGTAATACCAAAAAAGTTACACTTCCTTGTCTCACGAGCCTTGTTATTATTGTTGTTGTTGTTGCCCTTGTTATTCTTGTTGTTTTTGTTGCCTCCCTTCTTAAATTCCACTTTCTTATTCTGAGTCTCATTAGGCTTAACCTCTTTCTTGCCACTTTTATCTTCCTCATGAAGCAGGGCCATATCCACTAAGCTCTCAAAGGTCGCCCCCATAGGTATATGAGTCATGGCCAAACCGTGCAGTGGCACATTCAATCCTCGAGCAAAGCGTAGAGCCTTTTTCTGAGCCGTATTAACCAAGTCCAATCCGAACCGAGCAAGCTGATTAAACGTATTCATGTACTCTCTAACGGTCATGTCCCCTTGCTTTAGTGCTAGGAACCTCTCCATCTGAAGACTCTCTTCTGCTGGCGATAGAAACTTAAGCCCAAACCTCATTCTAAAGCCAGCCAAAGTCTCAATTGGCCTGGTAGCGTTGGTGACTTCCCACCAAAATGCAGCTTCGTCTTTCAATAACCATGCTGCCAACTGAACTTTCCTATGATCCTATACATCGAAGATAACAAATAGGTCTTCAGTCTCCTTCAGCCAGTTTCGTGCCTCAACGAAGGTTTCAGTTCCAACGAAGTTCTTGCCGCCCATCGCTTTAAAGTCTTTGCATATCTTTGCGAAGGCGTTACCAGGAGGAGGAGGAGGAACTGTAGCCACTGGGCGAGGAGGAGGAGGAATGTCTGCCAGGCCCGCGCCATTGGCCCTAGCTTCTAAGTACCATCGGAACCATCCAGGTACGGGTACTCCCTCAGGAAGGTTAAGATCAGACATGCTGAAAACGAAAAGAAAAGATTCAAACGAGGAAATAAAGGAAAGTGCTAATGGCTTTTGGGGAATAGCGTTTTCTTAAAACAAAACTTTTATTGAAAAATGCTTCTTTATAAATAGTTTTGAAAATAGTTTCAGAAGGTTTTTAAAACTTTTGCCCAGTCTGGTAACCTTCTGCTCTGATACCAAGTGTTACACCCCACCTCCGCTAGTGTCACTCACAAAGGGAATGCACTAGTTTTGGAGGAGCGCTATCTAGGTAAACAAACACAGAGATATCACAAGACAGAACATAAATTTAAAACAGCGGAAGAATCATAAACCAACTTTCATTATTTCAAAATAGAGTCAAACCTCTTACATTTAAAATACCAACTGTCATTATTTCATTACAACAAGTTCTAAATAAAGAAGCATAAACTTGAAATAACAAAAGTAATTTAGTCCCCAAAGAGAGCAGAAAAGCAGCCATAGCATAGCTCAAGACCAAACCGTACATGAGCTGAACAGAAAGTAAGAGATACCCAAGCTAAGTGCTAGAGTTTCCTCCCTAAGAACCTGGGGGGGGGGGGGGGGAAACGAAAGAAAAAGTGGCTAAAGAAAACAGGTCAGTCATAAAGACTGGTAAGTCCTAGTGACTTTCAGTATAAAAACTAGTAAAGGTAACAAGACAGGTATAAACTGAAAATAAACATCAGGATGATGATAAGTCTGGCATGATAAACTAATATAACAAGATAACTCAAGTATAGCATCGCATGTTCAAGGTTCGCTGCACCAATTGTACTAGTATCCTAACCCATGTCAAGTATTAACCATGAAATGATCCCTTGGCCCAATATCATGAAATGACCCAATTCGGGGTCCTACAGAACGATTCACTAATCGATCGTCTCCCTATAAGTTCTAGCTCGTCGTGTGTCTGTGTCATACGGACCTATCAAGAATGTAGTCACCTATGCTAGGTCCACCATAGGGTCTATCAAGCCCTAGGGTGCCAACCATTGACACGAATCAAGCACGCACAGTGTAAACCTACTGGTGCCCAATGCCTACTTGTTCAACTCCGGACTAGGTGCACGACCATAGTCCGCCTGAACCTACAATGGCGCACCTACTCAGCCGTCATTCTGGTCGCTTACAATCAGCCAAAGTAATCGTGCCCCACCCTGCCTAGTCCCAGGGTATCGTGATACGTCTAGTGGGTTACTATTGAAAAGGACCGCGTAACTAGGGTTTCCAATGGGTTAAGTGTTGTCATTCAAATTCGTGACTCAACCTCATCCAATCATGTATTAAGTTTGTTAAGTGTGTTCAAGCGGTTCATGACTTAACCCTATCAAATCATCGAGTCAAATTGGTTAAGTATATTCAAGTGGTTCATGACTTAACCCTATCCTGTGGCATTTACTAAATGCACCCCAACCTCTCACATTAGACTAGTTGTGGTTACTGGAAATGCCGGGCGGTTCCGGGCCGATTTACACCACAACCTAGTCTAACCTCGGGTTTTTAAGTGCGATATGACCAATTACTCACATTGGATCCTATTGTTTGTAGTTACTGGATTCGCTGGGCGGTTCCGGGCAGGTTTATACTGCAAACTCAACCCAACCTTGAGTTGGCCATTTTCAAGTTTATTCTAAGTGTCATGTCCAAGTTCAAGTTCAAGTTTTGTGTCAAATTTCATGTCGAGTTCCATGTCAGTTTTCATGTGAATTTCATGTCAAGTTCGTGTCCATATACAGGTTCAAGTTGTAACAACTTTCATAGCCAATTCATGTTTTTGCCTATTTTACCCAAATCGTATTCCCATCGCACGTAAACTCGAATGGATCCAAATTACTAAATAAGGCTAATAAGGGAATAACATACAAGGGACGGGTATAAGGTGACAAAAGTGATTGCTAGCATAACATGGTATAACTTGAGATAAATGATTTCAACATTACTAGCATATGGAATATCGGCCTCAAACGTTACGATTCCAAATCTAGCTTAATAGGGTACTAGTCATGATAACAGTTGACATAAGGTGATAGTCATGGTAACAGTTGACATAAGGTGATAGACATAAACTTGTGACTAATAACAGATTCAACATTACAGGCATGATAATATGAGGGGTTTTGATTTACAACATGAATAGGCCCCAAGTCAATGTCATAGTAATATACCCAAAAGTCAAGATCCAAGATGAATAAGAATGGATGTGAAACAGTCATCATACACAGGTCCAATTTCAATTTACAACATATTCATATTACGTTTACAGTTTAAATCTAAAAGTAACTGGGGCTTACAGATCGTGGTTCGAGAATTAGAAAAAGAAAGTCGATGTTGAATCTTTATGTGCTTAGTCGAGTCCTAAATGAAATCCCCAAATCAGCAAATCTCTCAACGTGGTTTCGACGTAGAAGAAGTAGTCCCTTTCTCTAACTTTTCAACTAGAATTTGAGCAGCATATGGTCAGAGAGAATTTGTGTAGAGAGACTAGTGTTAGGGGCTGTTTATATAGGGTCAGACCAATGAATGTAGGCAGAAACGAGGCCAGAAACATCTAAACGAACTCAGACTCAAAAATGGGTTCTGTCACTAGTTCGACACCCAGGTCGACTCTATGGTCGACCTGGTCCTGGGCAGTTCGACACTATGGTCGACCCCCAGGTCGACCTGGTCCTGGGCGGGAAATTTCCCGCCCAGTCCGTTCTGGGGTTTGAATTCAAAATTTGAATTCGAATTCTGAGCTGTTTTTGAACTTGAAATTTCTGAAACTTTGAAGGGTCATAACTTGGTCATACGGACTCTGATTTTCGAAAACTCGGACTCGTTTCCAAGTAGAATTTCGAGACAAACGTAATGGCGTAACCCGTTGCCCTTGATTCTTATTTAAAAACTAATTCTGCCTTGATTTACGGTTATAACACGTTATTAAAATACGGGTTGTTACAATTAGTTCTAGAAAAAGTAAGTTTTTGTTTATAAATTACACTGGTACTGGTATGTGAACATTTAAAACTTGTGATTCTATGTACAACACGTCTCTAGAACTATGGGTTTGAAATAACTCTCTTACGTACAAACTATTTTCCCTAATTTTGATTGATTGTTCTCTTTTACAAAAAATACAATATTCGAATTACAAAAAATGTTTGAGAATTTTATTATGAATGAATAATGTGTTGTACGCATATCGTTTGAACATACTTATAGAAGAAACAAAACATAGCTGCTTGGGCTTGAGTACTGGACCTTGGCTAAGCCCATTAGCTATTTGTGTAATGTACTGATGAAGCGGGGTACTCGGTGTAATTAAACACTTCATACCCACCTCCCCCCTCGCAAACTTTACAAACCAAGCTAGGGTTTGAGATAAAAACTGGCAGCCGCCACTCTTCTTCATCCTCGTGTCTCCATATGGATTTCAACTTCAATTCATGATCACTTACATCTCCTTAGCACTTGCTCTTTAAGTTATGCCCTTCACTTGAAGCCGAGAGCTTCCATCTTGCAGGTAAGTACTTGCTCGACCTTCGTCTTTCTCAGATTTACTAGAAACTTGAGTATTCATGGCCAATTTGTTGCTATTATCTTTTAATTTTTGATTTTTGCTGTCCAGGGCTTGAGTATTGGTACTTGATTCTTTAGTGGAAGAAAGCTTTCGTCTTTCAAGTGGTTGTGAGTGACTGATTTCTTCAACACATAGGTTTCTCCTCAGCTCCTCAAATCTGGGTCTTGAAAGAGGTTTGGTTAGAACGTCTGTTGTTTGGTAAGTAGAAGGTACATGATTAACTTGAATTTTTCCTTTTTAGACAAGCTCACGTACAAAATATATGTCCAATTCTAGATGCTTTGTTCTAGAGTGCAGTACTAGGTTTGATGTTAATGCTATTGCACTCATATTGTCACACCATATTGTTGCTGTGGAGTTGGTGTTAATTCTTAGCTCATGTAGAACTGACTGAATCCACATTATCTCTACAGTTGTACTAGCAATGCTACGATACTCTACTTCAGTGCTTGACCAAGACACTATGTTTTTCTTCTTAGCACACCAAGATATAGGATTTTTACCCAGAAATATACAATAGCCACTGGTTGATTTTCTATCATCATAATCATTAGCCCAGTCTGAATCTGAGTAGGCATTGGTGTTTAGGCGGGTGCATGGTTTTAAAATAAGTCCCTGATTGATTGTGCCTTTCAAGTATCTTAATATTCTTTTAACTGCTTTCCAATGTTCACACAATGGCTTTTGCATGAATTGACTTGATTTGTTGACACCGAATGAAATATCTGGTCTTGTAATGGTTATATATTGAAGTGCTCCAATAATGCTTCTGTACAACCTTTCATTGTAAGTGGGTTCCCCTTTTTCTTTGCTTAGACGTAGGTTAGTTACCATTGGTGTGTGCAAGGATTTAGCTTCATTCATTTTTGCACTCACCAAGATTTCAGTAATGTATTTTCTTTGATAAAGTTGTAGTTCATTTTCTTTAGTTCTGCACACTTCAATTCCAAGGAAATATCGTAGGTCACCTAGATCCTTTACTGAAAACTCACTCTTTAGCTGATTTGTAATGCTTTTTATTTCTGATTCACTATTGCCTATTATTATGAAGTCATCTACATAGATTAGAGCATAGGTAACAGCGTTTGTTGTGAATTTTGTAAACAGTGAGTTGTCTGATTTTGTGGAAGTGTAGCCCAGTCTTGATAGTGTTGTATGTAGCTAGTTAAACCAAACTCTAGGGGCTTGCCTTAGACCATATATTGCCTCGTTTAGTTTGCACACCATTCGTTTGTTAGCTTTTTCTTTAATGCCTGGTGGTAGCTCTATATATACCTCTTCCTGCAAGTCACCATTCAAAAAAGCATTATTGACATCAATTTGTTCAATGGTCCAATTTTTATACAAGGCTATAGTTAACATGATTCTAATGGTGGTTGGTTTTACAACAGGGAAAATGTTTCATTAAAATCAATTCCCCACTGTTGTGAATACCCTTTAGCCACTAATCTAGCCTTGTATTTAAAAATTGTACTATCTACATGCCTTTTAATCCTGTATGTCCATCTACACCCTATAATATTTTTGTTTTTGGGTGGTTGAAATATACACCATGTTTGCTTATTGTTCAAGGCATTTAATTCTTCTTCCATGGCTGCTCTCTCTGCTTATCATTTTGCACCACTTGATGATAAGTGAAGGGTTCAGTGTCAATATATTCAATATGAAAAGTTTTTGGTTTAAAATACCACCTTTTTCCCTTGTTACCATATGATGCTGATTTTGAGTTTGAGCAGCTTCCCTATTTTCTCCTACCTATTGAATTTCAACTTGATTACTTTCATCATTATTCTCACTTTGATGAGATGAGTCATCATCACTATTATTAGTACTGATCTTATTATCATGATTTGATTTAGTACTGGATGCAAGCTGTTGCAGAGAGCCAATATTTTGTGTGTCTTGTGTATGTGTTGGACTAGCAGTAGCATGTGGCACATATATAATATCACTTGCTTGTTCAAAGATAAGAGGTATAGAGATTCTGGGATTGTACACCTTATGTATTGTTTTGCAAGTATTAATTTTAAATGGAAAAACTTTTTTATTAAAAATGACATGTCTAGAAATATAAAATTTTCTATTACAGTGTAACCACTTATACCCTTTCTGGTTAGTGGTGTACCCAAAGAATGTACTGGAAGTAGATCTGTTATCTAACTTGTGTTTGTTAAAAGGTCTTATGTGAGGAAAACAGAGATACCCAAAAGTTTTCAGATCACCATGGTTAGGTTTAGTTTGAGTTAACACCTCTATAGCACATTTTAAATCCAATACCTTCGTTGGTAATCTGTTTATTAAGTGTACAGCTGTGGCAAAGGCATTAGGCCAGAATTTTATTGGTAGGGATGCCTGTGCCAATAGTGTTAACCCAGTCTTGACAATATGTCTGTGTTTTCTTTCAATTAGACAATTTTGTTCAGAAGTGTGTGGACAAGTTAATTTATGAGTAATAACTTTTTTTCAAAATATTCTTTTAATGGAAGAAACTCCTTGCCACCATCACTTTGAATAATTTTGACTTTATGAATAAGTTGATTTTCAGCATTAGCTATGAACTGTGTAACGACATGGCATGTATCAGACTTATATTTCATAAAGTATATCTAGACATATCTAGAAAAAGCATCAATAAAAGAGATGTATTACTTGAACCCATAATCAGTATCAATTGGTGTTGGACCCTACAGGTCAACATCAACTAGTTCTAATGGATTTAATTATTTAGTCTCAGAATTTGAAAATGGCAACTTGTGACTTTTTCCCATTTGACAATATGTGCATATGTAACTATCAGGAATACTAATAGAAATTCCACTGTTATTAACAATCTCTTTCATGATTTTGCAGTTTTGATGTCCAAGCTTAAAATGCCATATATCAAAAGCAGTACATTCGTTGTTTCTTTCTAACTCTGCTACATTACTGAAAGAACCCGTAACTTCCCCTATAAGGACAGAGCGGATACTTTGAGAACAACACACAAAAGATCGCAGACGGAAGGACATTTCATTGTTTCTTACAACAATTCATCAGAATACAAGAATATACAGAGTATTAGCAAATAAAATACATTCGATAAATATCAGAGATTACAATAAATTACATAGCAGGGGAAAATAATACAAAACACAACTGAAGGAGATAAACGGATACAAAGCTTTCCGAACATCATTCCAACTGTAAACCAGGTTCCTGTGGATATAAATCTGCAAAACCAAAACTACTAGCTGCCCTCATCGAAAATAAGGGCACCCAGAGTTTAGGTTAAAATAATAAACTCCATGTCATTCATGTGACTGCTGTGAGAACTAAAAAAGTTATTAATCATTATTTTAAAGTTAGGTAAATCAAGGGACCACGCCGTTTAACACGGAACGAGTTTCCTCCCAAGAATACCAGTGCATAAAACAACAGCGCAATGCTAAATAAAGAACAATGAAGCTATTATAAGACCCAGGTCCCATCACACAATGCAACGCAAGCCGGAGGATAGGGTTTTCCCTTATAATAGCCAAAGCATGCTTGATACGTTTAAAACAAATCATTTGATACTATAATAAGTGTATAGTGTTTAAAAAAATTTCAATCATAAGTATCAATCATAGACGGCATGGGTACCATATATCATATCGCCATACTAGGCTCTACAATCAAAACCGCACAGTCACGTATTTGGAAATTGGATTTCCGTCATGAACCAAGGCAAAAGATAGTCCTTACCGACTTCGCGACTCTCTAGCCCGAGCCACAGGGTTAGAGCGCATCGACCCTTGGAGCGACAGGGCCGGTCCACCGATGTGGATTAAAATTCCTGAACACTGCGTTTCCCTGCCCTTTGGGGCGTAAATGAGTCCACTGACTCCATCGGTTTGAGAACAACCAATGTATCCGAGGCGCCTCGCAACAGCAACAACCACACATGTGAAAAGTATATAAATGTCAGCCAGTTTAAGCACTAACACTGTAACAACCCGGAAAATCTGAACCAGTTTAAAATTTTTAAATTGGCTATTTTAGTGAATTTTAAGTATTTAAAATAAATATTTTAAATAATAGCGATGAAAGGTTTGGTTGAATCGATGTTGAAAATGAATATAATTAATTCGAATTATAAACATGGCCTGAAATGGCGCGGCAGTTTCGAAATTTGAATTCAAACTTTGACTAACTGTACCGGGTGCAAAATAAAACGGATTTTAGTGAAACCAAAAATATTTAAATCTGTTAGTGAATATCTTTCTAACGAATCTAAAAAATCGAAGTTTCGTAGCGGGAGTCAAAAGTTATGGTCAAGTGAATTTTCAGAAAGGTCGCTATAGAAATATATCGCCCTTGAAAATAGACATTTTGCATACGACCTCAGAATTCGACGAAACCACTTTTGTTGGATCCGGGATGTCAAGTTATTGCTAGGTTTCAAATTTCATAATTTTTGAAGCTAGTATGTGGGCGTGGCAAAGGAAAATGTGTTTTGGTCAATTAAAGTTAAATTGGATCGACCAGAAAAGGGCCATTTTACAAACGGTCTCAGAATTCGACGAAACTAGTTTTATTGGGACCGTATCGTCAAAACATAGCTAGATTTATTTTTCTGGAATTTTTCGAATTAGTATGTGGCCCCGGCAAATTGAAATGTACGTTCAAATTAAATATTGAATGTTTTATATTTTAATTTGAAGGAAAACTGACTGAAACATTCGAATGGGCCTTCGAAACATATCCCATTGTGTTCGGAATGGGGGTAAAATGCTAGGGACGACAGTCATTGGGTTTGGATTGGAGTTCGTATGAGATGGGGGGGTATTTTCGGATTTTTGAAATTAATAAATAAATAAAAATAGTCCGGCCAATCACAATTCTCCCCTCCATCTTCTCTCTCCCCGACGTGACCAAATCAAAGGCGGAAACCGCTTCTTTTCTTCCCGACCAAAATCCTGCCGCCTCAGTCACTTTCAACGCCACCACCAGTTAAGTTTTCCGTTCATCTTTCCCTCCTCTTCAAATCAATACCCACCACGCCTCCTATCATCGACCCTAGCGCCAGAACCACCTCCTCCAAGGTCGGCCCTTTCCGCCGCCGCCACAAACACTGGGCCCCACTGAGTGCCACCATACCCACCTTGATTTGTGCGCCCTTCGAAGCTCTATAACGTGGTTCTGACGGATTTCCACCTCGCTTCAAGGATTCGCCGAAAACCTTAAACCTAGTTTTGAACATCAAGTTGAGGTAATCGGCTGTGTATATTTTAAATCAATTTTAACACTTTTAAACCGTTGCAAACTTGTAAAAATCATATCTTTTTTATGTGTGATTGAAATTCAGTGAAACAAAAGACACTGGGAACGTGAGGACGTCTTCTACATTTTTGAAGAGACCGCATATTTTTCTGAGCCTTCTGTTATTTTTGGGAGGAGTGGAACCCAATGTGAGATTTCTAATTTATAAATGATATGAAAAAAAACGATGTATAAATTATATAGTCGATGTATGAATTATATCAGCATCGTACACCTCATGTATAAGCGTTGTACAAGTTGTATGTTCGATGTATAAGTTATATATGCGTTGTAAAAATTATATGTGCGTTGAAATGAATTGAAATATATTTATATATGAATATATATATATATACACTCCCCTCGTCCACAGACCATGGACGATATTTATTGGTTGTGTTATTGTTTGGATTATTTGGTTGATTTGAATTTAGGTGAATAATACGAATGGTTGATAGAATTGTTTGTGGTTGAGAATGATTGATTGTGGTTGAAAAATACCCATCTGTGGTTGAAAACAAAATTAGAATAGATTGTGGAAATGAAAATAAAACATGCCGCCTGCGTGTGAACTAGATGCATGAATCCCCATTGTCAAAAGCTGTGAGTCTTTAAGTATAGCGAGGAGCCGTACTAGGGACGGCCCCGGTTTTAACTACCCTGCTGTTATGCGGCCAAAATTTTCAATAATATTCGTGTGTTAGAATTATTTTCATGTGTTGAAATTATATTCATATGTTGAATAGAAATTCATGTGTTGAATGATAGTTGTGTTTTGAAATAAATTGTTTTATAATAAAAATCATATTTTTATCATCTATATGAACTATATAAAATAGTCGTGTTTTGAAATAAATCGTTTTATAATAAAAATCACATTTTTACTATATACATGAATTGTTAAAAATAGTGAAGTGTTGGAATAAATGTCTGTTGGATAAAAAATGTCATTTTTATCAAATGTGTAAAGTGGAAATCATTTTGAAATTAAAGGAAGAATTATATTTATATATATTTATATAAATATAATCAAAATATAGTGAATAACGACGCTGCAGTTCGTATTTTGAAATCATGATTTCAAACGATTAGTGCAGGAGATCCGACCATCGGATTTTCCCGAAAACACAACCGTCGGGTTCGCCTTGGAAATACCTTTCCAACGGCACAAACTTTGTAAAGATCCAACGGTTGGATTGTCTAGAATGTTTAATTCAAATCTGAAGAAAAACAACGCCAGAATTGATTATATATATATATATATAATTAAATTAAATCGAATAACGATGCTGCAGTTCGTATTTTGAAATCGAAACTTCAAATGATTAGTGCGGGAGATACGACCGTCGGATTTTCCCAAAATTGAAACTGTTGGATTCGTTTTGAAAAGATCTTTCTAATGATATAAATTTTGTGAAGATCCAACGGTTAAATTTTCAGGTATGTGTAAATCAAATCTGAAGAAAAACAGCGCCACGGCCGCGTTATGGCCTGAAGCGTCGTTTGAATGAATTGGCTATTTTTAAATAAATAAAAATAGCGATAAATCGTGATAAAATATTATAAACGATATGGAATGGAAATAAACTGAATTTGCTTGATTTATGTGATATTTGATGGTTGAATGTGTTTGGTGTGAAAATTACATTAAAGAACAGAACTAGTGATATCGAATAATTTTACCATCGAAATGAATTGATTTGAAATTCTAAATATACGTGAATTATTTGAAAAGGCCGAGTTAATTCTCATTTCAAATAATTGATCGACGAGTGAAAGTCGAAGATACGAAGACGGTGCAAGATCGATGATCTTCACGTCGAATAGAGGGGTGCTACTGATGCTCATGATAGGAGTAGCTACGTTGACGGGGTTGAAGTAGTAGCCACCCGGACGTACTTGTTGATTGTATGGATATGCGAGGTATTGAGTGCCTCCGGTTTCGTTCAGACCCAGAACGAACGTGTAAATGGATTGTGTGTCTGACATTGGATTTTGTTCTGTGCTGATTGATCTCTATTAAATATATATCTGTTTGGCGGCGGAGAATTTATTCTCTTGCCTAACGCCCTTCTCTGAGACGTACGAGCCCAGAGGTTATATATCGATAGAAATCAGTTGCACGGGGTGAATTGCCTGTGTGGCACGCCTAAGTGATAGATGATCAAGTCTTCTATTGAAAAGCAAAGTCTTGTGGTTGATGATCAATGCACAGCCTGTGTGGCATAGCTTTGTGTATAACGTGAATTCGCGAGCCTCACACCCCGGGATGGACCAGAAACGGGAGAAGGATCTAGGGAGGACATGCGTTTCTTTCTAGCTAGGGTGGTGTCAGTGACCTACCAGCCCTGACATTTATATACTTTTCACCTATGTGGTTGTTGTTGTTGCGAGGCGCCTCAGATATATCGGTCGATCCGGGACCGATGGAGTCATTAGGCTCATTTACGTCCCAAAGGGCGGGGAAACGCAGTGTTCAGGCATTTTAATCCACATCGGTGGACTGGCCCTGTGGCTCCTAGGTGCAGTTGCGGCTGTTCCTGAGTCATGGTAGGCTAGATTGTCTCGAAACGGTGAGGACGATCCCTGGCCTCGGTTCACGAAGGAAATCCAATTTCCAAATACGACATCGTGCGGTTTTGATTGTATACCTATATATGGCGACATAGTGGTATGGGGCATTAATGCCGCCTATGATTGATAGTTATGATTGAAATTGTTTTTGAAACATATATACACTAGCAATAATATCAAATGATTTGTTTTGCTCGTATCAAGCATATTTTGGTCATTATAAGGTAAAACTCTATCCTCTGGTTTGTGTTGCATTGTGTGATGGGAACTAAGTCTTATAATGGCTTCATTTTTATAAAAAGCATTGCGATGTTTAAAAGGATTATTTGTTTTGAAGCACTGGCAATCCAATGGAGTAAACCCGTTCCGCGAAAGTGGCGTGGTCCTGTGATTAGCCATATTTGAAAATGTGTTAAGTAAATTTCTCATACCAGTCCCATGAGTGACTCGTAGTTTGTTTCACTTGCAAACTCGGGTGCCCCTTTTTCTACACGGACAGCCTTGTATTCAGGTTTTAGCAGGCCCTGTCTGGATAGCTGGAGCTGAAGATGGATTCTATCATTTATTTCTTTTTATGCTGTTCAGCTCCTGTTGTACATATTATGTTTTCTTTTCCGCAGTAGACTTTTATGTATAGCTGAACTGTATTTGTTCTAAGTATGATCCTATATACTATGTAAATTTGATGATTATATTTATCCAGTGTATTCTATTGTACCTTATCTGGAGTATTTATTTATTTATGTTCTGTTATTATCTGTTTATGTGTTATATTCCAAAGATTACCCTTTGCACCGTCTTATCAGGAATGGGGTTGTCACAGACACCACCTAGCTAGAAGAAAACGCATGTCCTCCCTGAGGTCCTCGTCCTGTTTTTGGTTCATACCGGGGTGTGAGGCTTGCGAATTAATGCTACACAAAGCTACGCCACAAAGGTCGTGCTTCGATCATCAACCACAAGACTTTGCTTTTCAACAGAAGCCTTGATCATTTGCATCTCAGCATGCCACACAGGCAATTCACGCTATGCAACCGATATCAATCACACAGAATGAAATCCGATGTCAGACACACATCCATTTACAAGTCCGTTCTGGGTCTGAACGAAACCGGAGGCACTTTATACCTCGAATATCCATTGATCTCCAAATACGTCTGGACGACCACCAACTATTTCCCTCCTCTTGGGTGTACAACCCAATCAGGATCATCAGTAATTATCCAAACGATGTGAAGACCTCCAGTCTTCGACCACCGTCTTCATCTTCGACTTATCGTCGTATTAGTTATTCAGAATGGGATAAACGCGGTCTTTCCGAATAACTCGCGTATATAATAAACATGTGTTACACAAACACAATATACGCCTCATTCCTAGTTCATCAGTCACTAACCATAAATTAGCAAGAGAATAATTCCCCAAATATTAACCCCGATGGCCGAAACCTACATCAGTTCAATACCCAGGAAACCATTCTTCTTAGCTAACCTATAGTTAGTTTCTAAATTTAACATTCATTGGGAAAGGTTCCCATTAATTTTATCAAAGATAAATTATTTAAATTTATTCTTTAATCTTCTTTTGAATAACAATTCAAACCAAATTATGGTTTATCCAAACTAGTCGGGATTAACGAACCTTACCGAAGTAATCAATTGTTAAATTTCCCAATCCCAACCCATTCATCCCATGAAGTAAAACTGGTAATACTTCATATCTAACACCACAGTGTTATCGGTAAATTCAATTACCATTCCACGTTTAAATCTAATTAAATATTTAACTATCGTCTGGAGTAAAACTGGTAATACTTCATATCAAATTCACTTTTCAATCTATTTAAAGATTCATTAAAACTCCACTTTATTTTAATCTTTAACTAGGTTAAAGAACCAATGTCATTTAAAACACGGTTCACGATAAACCCAAAATCAATTCCCATTCAATTCCAATTAAATTCCATTTAATTGGTATACTTTATTAAATCTAAATAAAAAGATTTAATCCTTTTTCTCAACTGGGTTTAAGAACAGTGTTAATGAAGACACCATTCACGACAAACCCAAATCCCATTTGATATTAAGTACAAGGCTCTGAATATAAAATATATCGGCTTATATTCAATATCAAATTCCACGACCAACAAATATCGTATTGGAAATAACGATATAACTATATCTTTCAAATTTCCATTACAATATCTATATAATCCCAAAATCCCACATCGAAATATTCCGAAGACTATTTCGATTCAAATCCATTTCCAATCTATATATTGTAAATCCTGGTTATTTTTAAAACCATTTCAAATTCAATTTATTTATTTATTTTAAAAATAAATGGATTTTAATTCTAGTTCAAAACTAGTTCATTTCGATAAAAGTCTATTTTTATCTTTTCAAATATGGAGTTTTTCATCCCAATTCTTTCCAAGTCATTTCTTATGATTTTACACTAATTATTGATATTTTTAATAATTTTATCAAGGCCCGTACAGTCGATTTCCATCAACGGTCATCGAACTGCACTTACAACGACCTTTTCCAAATTTGATTTGGACATAATTCCAAATCCAACCGTTAGATTTCTAATTTCTAATATTCGTTAGAAAGTTCTTTTCGATACGAACCCAACGGTTCTGGTTTTAGGAGGATCCGACGGTCGGATCTCCCGTAATATCCGTTCGAAGTCAATGGTCGAAATTCATGAACTGCCGCAGCGCGGCGCGTTCTATTCAGGCCATTATATATATATATAATATATTATATATATATTTCATAGATTTTCTTTTCAAAACGTATTTTATAAATCGTTTTAAATTCGTTTTCAAAATGATTACAACTTCATATTCAATTTCAAATCAAAATTGAATATTCCATATCATCGATATATAAATGATAATATTTTCAAAACATTATATTTTGAAATCAATTCCTTTTCGATATTCATTATAAAAACGAATAAAACCGATATAAATATCGTTCACGTCAAAATGGTGTCAATCTAATCGACACGGCTTTATATATTTCTGTTTCAAATATTTCAATTCAAATATTTTATTTCAAATATTTCATTTCAAATATTTTATTACAAATATTTCATAATATTCGATACTTCTGAACCGGAATAAGGCACAGTCAATTACCATATAATGTTAATTATATGGATTCCATACAACACGTGTATATAATAGCAACGATAAATAATCCACCATCATCCAAAGTGCACAACACAACTGTCTGTCAACCTATCGATCGACACACAACTAATTATTGGGACTAGTGTACATCAAATATCATCCCAATACCCGTGTGGGGTTTCACATCAACAAACACTGAATATTATTTGTGCAGTTGGGCGACGTGTAAAATTTATCGTCCCAATCAATATCAGTTAAAACAGTGTACATAAACAAATCGTCTGATTTGTAAATGAATTTTATTTTATTCACACACACGTTAAAAATTATATTTTTAACGATAAAATATTTTATTTCAACACATGAATTTCTATTCAGTTCATTTACACAATAAAATGATATTTTTATTTTTCTATCTTATTTTAGAAAATTTCGACGGCATAACGGCACGATACTAGAAACGGGACAAGGCCTAGCCATATCCCCGGTCTAGTGATGGCCCACGCCATACACATATCATCAAATCAATTCCATTACTCACACCACAAAATTCCAACAAATAATCTAATCAATCACCAAACAACCGAACAAACAAGTCCATGGTCTGTGGACGATGGTGTCGGGTGCTACTAAACACCGTCTGCATCCTAGTATATATTTTATAACTAGAAAAGAGATTTAAAGTGAAAAGTTCTCACAGAGGGTTCCACTCTGCCGTGCTTTGCTTTTAAACTGTTGAACCTTTTCGATCTGCTTGAAATTCCAATGCAGTTCTTTTCATGCTGTTCAAATAAAAATTATATTTTTATTACTTCACTTCAATAAATAAAAATCATAGTTTTATTTCTACTTCATATATTTTTACAATGCTTCATTCTATATAAAAATTATATTTTAAACAAAATCACTTCTTTATATTGTTAATTCGCTACAACACATACAAAGATCGTATTTTTACAATCTCTACTATATAAAGATAATATTTTTATATTCTCCATTATATAAAAATCATATTTTCCTTCAATGCGATGTATATACAAATCTCAACTTTTGTAAACAAAAATCTAGTCTTTCTGAATATAAAAATTCAATCTTTTCGAATATAAAAATCCACCCTTTTTTTAATACAAAAATCTCGTCTTCACGAATATAAAGATCCCACCTTTTCTAATATAAAACTCTCGTCTTTATGAATATAAAAATCCAAACTTTTCTAATAATAAAAAAAATCTCTCCTTTACCTAAAGAAAAATCTAATCTTTACTTACTCAAAGATTGTATTTTTACTTTATTGTCTTCTTAATTAGTAATTTAAATGATTACATTAAGTAAAATATAACAAAAACTCACCGGTTATCGAATCTAGGCGGAGCAGGTTCGTAGGGGAGGAGGAGATGTTTCTGACCAGCGTCGATGGGCCCTGCAATTGGCGGTGCGTGGCTGTCCTCTTCGATTTGGGCAAGGGGCGTTGGTATTGGGGTTCTCGAGGTTCGAAATGGAGGAAAAGGGGAGGGTTTGGGTCTGTTTTGCGAAGAAGAGGGAGGGAAGACAGAAGAGGGGCGGTGGATGGTCGGCCTTAGGCGTGGAGGGGTCTGGGGCATTGGCGGGTTTGAGGTGGGAGGCTGTTTGGGGGTGCGGGTCGACTTAGAGGAAGGGAGGGAGAGATGGACGGGGAAGGAGGAGGCCGGGGAGGGGATGGCGCCGTCGATCGGTGCTGGCATGGCGGTGGTGGGGCGCACCCCCCTGGCGACGGCGATTGGGAGGCTAGGGCTCCGTCGCCCCCTTCTGTTTTTTAATTTATTTTTAAAGTATCGGGGAGAGAGAGTGTGGAGAGGGGGCTATTATATATTTTATTTATTATTTAATCGAATTTGGAATTCTATAAAATACCCTTTTCATTCGGACTCGAAATCGAACCCACCGACTATCGTCCCTAGTGAATTTCCCCTATTCTGAACACAATGGGATATGTATCACAAGCTGATTCGATCGTTTCGATCAGTTTTCGTCAAAACAACATATAACTCTATATATTGAATTTGAACGCGCATTTCAATTTACCGGGGTCACGTACTAAATCGAAAAATCCCAGAAAAATATTTTCTGGCTTCGTATTTACGATACGGTCCTAACAAAACTAGTTTCGTCCAATTCTGAGACCGTTTGAAAAATGACCATTTTTCAGTCGATTAAAATCAACTTAAACTAGTCAAACGCGTTTTCCTTTGCCACGCTCACATACTGATTCGAAAAATTATGAAAATTGGAATCTAGCAATAACTTGACATCACGGATCCAACAAAAGTGGTTTCGTCGAAATCCGAGGACGTTTGCAAAATTTCCATTTTTAAGGGACAGAATTCCATAGCGACTATTCTGAATTTTCAACTGGGCATAACTTTTGATTCCCGCTATGAAATTTCAATTTTTCGGATTTGTTGGAAATATATTCTCAATTAGATTCTATTATTTTTGGTTTCGCTAATTTCCGGTTTTTTTGAATCCTGTACATTCATTTGAAGTTTGAAATCGAATTATCGAACTACCGCGCCATTTTCAATTCCTTTTATATTTTAAAATTAATATTTATATTCTAACGACGATCTATATAAATATATACGTTCGAATTCTATTCGAAATAAATTTCTCGTCGTTATTATTTAAAATAATTCATTTTAAATATTCAAAATTCATTAAAATTGCCAAAATAAAAAATTTAAACTGGCCCAGATTTTCAGGTTGTTACAATCTCCCCCACTTAAAACTTTTCGTCCCCAAAAAGGAATGAAGCCGAAAGTTGTTTTAAAAACCAACTCAACTTTCAAAATTTTAATTCGGCTTAAGTTCTTCAACTTTTCAGTTTCTAAGAACTTTTCAAATTTTTCAAAAATTTTGACTAACACCCTAAATTTTCGAAAAATTTCGCCATAACCTCCCCTGCACCGGGGACTTCGGGATATTTCATATAGCCTCCCATGGTCTTCTTCTATCCAAAAGAAAAAGAAAAAGCCAAGCGGCTAGCCAATCGGCTCATAAAATCACCCAAAACTCAAGAAATACAATAAACATGTACCTATTTGTTGGGCAAACAATTTTATTCCTCTTCTCTAGCCTCCTTGCTATGACCTGCTCAATAGATATATATGTACATGCATGCAAATGCGACTAATTTTTAATTCAGTTCTATATTTGACCAATTTGGTTAAAGGTTCAACATTTAATTATTCAAACAATAATCAAACAACACGACCAGCAATCAATTAGTGAATTAACATTTCAAATTCATAACTTTGATATATAGTCAAAAATCACATTTTTGGTGTCAATTCACAACAATGTATTCTAGCTATATTTTGGTCCTCACACCAGCCTAATGGAAATATAGAAATCTCACTTTCGTAACTCGACAATAAATACTAGCGACGGTGCCCTACCACCAGAATTATCCCCGGGCAACCAGAGTGTGATTCTATAACTATCCAGTATATTAAAA
Source organism: Allium sativum (assembly GCA_030737875.1). NCBI lineage: Eukaryota > Viridiplantae > Streptophyta > Magnoliopsida > Asparagales > Amaryllidaceae > Allium > Allium sativum. The sequence goes on from CM060918.1 coordinate 1,055,522,365, forward strand.
CCTCGAATACACGTTTACAGGACGTATATGCAAAATCTTTATATATCGGATTGTCCAAATTCAATATAAATAAATATTCAAATACGTATAATACGATTTAAATTTTAAAACAACGTTGGTTTTCATTTAAAAAATATACTCTTCACACTCGTTCTAGGATACTAGTGATCCCATCTCTAACGAGTCATTCCCTTTTGATATTACTAATCCAATCTCTGATGAATTATTTCGTATGGTTCTAATGTGTCTTGTTCTCGAGCTTTGTAAACCAAAGCTCTGATACCAAGCTGAAAGAACCCGTAACTTCCCCGTTAAAGAAAGAGCGGATACTTTGAGAACAACACACAAAAGAACGCAGACGGAAGGACATTTCATTGTTTATTACAACAATTCATCAAAATATAAGAATATACAGAGTATTAGCAAATAAAATACATTCGATAAATATCAGAAATTACAATAAATTACATAGCAGCAGAAAATAATACAAAATACAACTGAAGGAGATATACAGATACAAAGCTTTCCGAACATCATTCCAGCTGTAAACCAGGTTCCTGTGGATATAAATCTGCAAAACCAAAACTAATAGCTGCCCGTGTCGAAAATAAGGGCACCCAGAGTTTAGGTTAAAACAATAAACTCCAGGTCAGTCATGTGACTGGCGTGAGAACTAAAACAATTATTAATCTTTATTTTAAAGTTAGGAAAATCAAGGGACCACGCCGTATAACACGGAACGGGTTTCCTCCCAAGAATACCAGTGCATAAAACAATAGCGCAATGCTAAATAAAGAACAATGAAGCTATTATAAGACCCAGGTCCCATCACACAATGCAACGCAAGCCGGAGGATAGGGTTTTCCCTTATAATAGCCAAAGCATGCTTGATACATTTAAAACAAATCATTTGATACTATAATAAGTGTATAGTGTTTAAAACAATTTCAATCATAAGTATCAGTCATAGACGGCATGGGTACCATATATCATGTCGCCATACTAGGCTCTACAATCAAAACCGCACAGTCACGTATTTGGAAATTGGATTTCCGTCATGAACCAAGGCAAAAGATAGTCCTTACCGACTTCGCGAATCTCTAGCCCGAGCCACAGGGTCAGAGCGCATCGACCCTTGGAGCGACAGGGCTGGTCCACCGATGTGGATTAAAATTCCTGAACACTGCGTTTCCCCGCCCTTTGGGGCGTAAATGAGTCCACTGACTCCATCGGTTCGAGAACGACCGATGTATCCGAGGCGCCTCGCAACAACAACAACCACACAGGTGAAAATATATAAATGTCAGCCAGTTTAAGCACTGACACCACCTAGCTAGAAGAAAACGCATGTCCTCCCTGAGGTCCTCGTCCTGTTTTTGGTTCATACCGGGGTGTGAGGCTTGCGAATTAACGCTACACAAAGCTACGCCATAAAGGCCGTGCTTCGATCATCAAACACAAGACTTTGCTTTTCAACAGCAGCCTTGATCATTTGCATCTCAGCATGTCACACAGGCAGTTCACGCTATGTAACCGTTATCAATCACACAGAATGAAATCCGATGTCAGACACACATCCAATTACAAGTCCGTTCTGGGCCTGAACTAAACCGGAGGCACTTTGTACCTCGCATATCCATTGATCTCCAAATACATCTGGACGACCACCAACTATTTCCCTCCTCTTGGGTGCACAGCCCAATCAGGATCATCAGTAGTTATCCAAACTATGTGAAGACCTCCGGTCTTCGACCACCGTCTTCATCTTCGACTTATCGTCGTATTAGTTATTCAGAATGGGATAAACCCGGTCTTTCCGAATAACTCGCGTATATAATAAACAAGTGTTACACAAACACAACATACGCCTCATTCCTAGTTCATCAGTCACTAACCGTAAATTAGCAAGAGAATAATTCCCCAAATATTAACCCCGAAGGCCGAAACCAACATCAGATCAATACCCAGGAAACCATTCTTCTTAGCTAACCTATAGTTAGTTTCTAAATTTCACATTCATAGGGAAAGGTTCCCATTAATTTTATCAAAGATAAATTATTTAAATTTATTCTTTAATCTTCTTTTGAATATCAATTCAAACCAAACTATGGTTTATCCAAACTAGTCGGGATTAACGAACCTTACCGAAGTAATCAATTGTTAAATTTCCCAATCCCAACCCATTCATCCCATGAAGTAAAACTGGTAATACTTCATATCTAACACCACAGTGTTATCGGTAAATTCAATTACCATTTCACGTTTAAATCTAATTAAAGATTTAACTATCGTCTGGAGTAAAACTGGTAATACTTCATATCAAATTCACTTTTCAATCTATTTAAAGATTGATTAAAACTCCATTTTGTTTTAATCTTTAACTGGGCTAAAGAACCAATGTCATTTAAAACACGGTTCACGATAAACCCAAAATCAATTCCCATTCAATTCCAATTAAATTCCATATAATTGGTATACTTCATTAAATCTAAATAAAAAGATTTAATCCTTTTTCTCAACTGGGTTTAAGAACAGTGTTAATGAAGACACCATTCACGATAAACCCAAATCCCATTTGATATTAAGTATAAGGCTCTGAATAGAAAATATATCGGCTTATATTCAATATCAAATTCTACGACCAACAAATATCGTATTGGAAATAACGATATAAATATATCTTTCAAATTTCCATAACAATATCTATATAATCACAAAATCCTACATCGAAATATTTCGAAGACAATTTAGATTCAAATCCATTTCCAATCTATATATTGTAAATCCTGGTTATTTTTAAAACCATTTCAAATTCAATTTATTTATTTATTTTAAAAAATAAATGGATTTTAATTCTAGTTCAAAACTAGTTCATTTCGATAAAAGTCTATTTTTATCTTTTCAAATAGGGAGTTTTTCATCCCAATTCTTTCCAAATCATTTCTTATGATTTTACACTAATTATTGATATTTTTAATAATTTTATCAAGGCCCGTACAGTCGATTTCCATCAACGGTCATCGAACTGCACTTACAGCGACCTTTTCCAAATATTATTTGGACATATTTCCAAATTTGATTTGGACATAATTCCAAATCCAACCGTTAGATTTCTAATTTCTAATGTTCGTTAGAAATCTCTTTTCGATACGAACCCAACGGTTCCAGTTTTAGGAGGATCCGATGGTCGGATCTCTCGTAATATCTGTTCGAATTCAATGTTTGAAATTCACGAACTGCCGCAGCGTGGCGCGTTCTATTCAGGCCAATATATATATATAATATTATATATATATTTCGTCGATTTTCTTTTCAAAACATATTTTATAAATCGTTTTAAATTCATTTTCAAAATGATTTCAACTTCATATTCAATTTCAAATCAAAATTGAATATTCCATATCATCGATATATAAATGATAATATTTTCAAAACATTATATTTTGAAATCAATTCCTTTTCGATATTAATTATAAAAACGAATAAAATCGATATAAATATCGTTCACGTCAAAATGGCGTCAATCTAATCGACACAGCTTTATATATTTCTATTTCAAATATTTCTATTCAAATATTTATATTTAAAATATTTCTATTCAAATATTTTTATTCAAATATTTCATTTCAAATATTTTATTTCAAATATTTCATTTCAAATATTTTATTTCAAATATCTCCTAATATTCGATACTTCTGAACCGGAATCAGGCACAGTCAATTACCATATAATGTTAATTATATGGATTCCATACAACACATGTATATAATAGCAACGATAAATAATCAACCAACATCCAAAGTGCACAACACAACTGTCTGTCAACCTATCGATCGACACACAACTAATTATTGGGACTAGTGTACGTCAAATATCATCCCAATACCCGTGTGGGGTTTCACATCAACAAACACTGAATATTATTTGTGCAGTTGGGTGACGTGTAAAATTTATCGTCCCAATCAATATCAGTTAAAATAGTGTACATAAACAAATCGTCTGATTTGTAAATGAATTTTATTTTATTCACACACACGTTAAAAATTATATTTTTAACGATAAAATATTTTATTTCAACACATGAATTTCTATTCAGTTCATTTACACAATAAAATGATATTTTTATTTTTCTAACTTATTTTAGAAAATTTCGACGGCATAACGACACGATATTAGAAACGGGACAAGGCCTTGCCTTATCCCTGGTCTAGTGATGGCCCACGCCATACACATATCATCAAATCAATTCAATTATTCACACCACAAAATTCCAACAAATAATATAATCAATCACCAAACAACCAAACAAACAAGTCCATGGTCTATGGACAATGATGTCGGGTGCTACTAAACACCATCTGCATCCTAGTATATATTTTATAACTAGAAAAGAGATTTAAAGTGAAAAGTTCTCACAGAGGGTTCCACTCTTCCGTGCTTTGCTTTTGAACTGTTGAACCTTTTCGATCTGCTTGAAATTCCAATGTAGTTCTTTTCACGTTGTTCAAATAAAAATTATATTTTTATTACTTCACTTCAATAAATAAAAATCATATTTTTATTTCTACTTCATATATTTTTACAACGCTTCATTCTATATAAAAATTATATTTTAAACAAAATCACTTCTTTATATTGTTAATTCGCTACAACACATACAAAGATCGTATTTTTATAATCTCTACTATATAAAGATAATATTTTTATATTCTCCATTATATAAAAATCTTATTTTCCCTCAATGCGATGTATATAAAAATCTCAACTTTTGTATACAAAAATCTAGTCTTTCTGAATATAAAAATTCAATCTTTTCGAATATAAAAATCCACCCTTTTTTTAATATAAAAATCTCGTCTTCACGAATATAAAGATCCCACCTTTTCAAATATAAAACTCTCGTCTTTATGAATATAAAAATCCAACCTTTTCTAATAATAAAAAAAAAATCTCCTTTACCTAAAGAAAAATCTAATCTTTACTTACTCAAAGATTGTATTTTTACTTTATTGGCTGCTTAATTAGTAATTTAAATGATTACATTAAGTAAAATATAACAAAAAATCACCGGTTATCGAATCTAGGTGGAGCAGGTTCGTAGGGGAGGAGGAGATGCTCCTGACCAACGTCGGTAGGCCCTGCAATTGGCGGTGCGTGGTTGTCCTCTTCGATTTGGGCAAGGGGCGTTGGTATTGGGGTTCTCGAGGTTCGAAATGGAGGAAAAGGGGAGGGTTTGGGTCTGTTTTGCGAAGAAGAGGGAGGGAAGACAGAAGAGGGGCGGTGGATGGTCGGCCTGAGGCGCGGAGGGGTCTGGGGCATTGGCGGGTTCGAGGTGGGAGGCTGTTTGGGGCGCGGGTCGATTTAGAGGAAGGGAGGGAGAGATGGACGGTGAAGGAGGAGGCCGGCGAGGGGATGGCGCCGTCGATCGGCGCTTGCATGGTGGTGGTGGGTCGCGCCCCCCTTCTGTTTTCTTTTTTTTAATTTACTTTTAAAGTATCGGGGAGAGAGAGTGTGGAGAGGGGGCTATTATATATTTTATTTATTATTTAATTGAATTTGGAATTCTATAAAATACCCTTTTCATTCGGACTCGAAATCGAACCCACCGACTGTCGTCCCTAGCGAATTACCCCTATTCCAAACACAATGGGATATGTATCGCAAGCTGATTCGATCGTTTCGATTAGTTTTCGTCAAAATCAACATATAACTGTAACACCCCACCTCCTCCAGGGTCACTCACAAGAGAATGCACTAGCTTTGGCGGGGTGTTGTCTAGTTAAACATGCACAGAAATATTACAAGACAGAACATATAAAACAGCAGAAGTAAAACCAAATTTCATTACCTCATAAAATTATAAGGTCTAAAGCCTTTTACATCAAAATGCCTTTAAAAGCCATTACATTGGAAACCTGTCTTGCAACAGTTAAAGAAGCATAAAACCACAGTCATAAAATATTCCCCAAGTAAAACGGTAAAGCAGCCATAGCCAAGAAAAATCCAAGCCATACATGTTGACCTTGAAGCAGAAGAAGTCCGAGCTAAATAACAGTATTTCCTCCCTGAAAACCTGGGGGGGGGGGGGGAACGAAAGACAAAGAGGCGAAAGAAAACGGGGTCAGTCATAAAGACTGGTAAGTCCTATCTACTTCCAGCATAAAAACAGGTAAAGGTAATATGACATGCATAAACTGAAAGTAAACATAAGGATGATGACAAGATAGACAAGCTAAACCAAGGTAACAGGATGAACTACTGTATCAAGATAAACTACGGTCACTATGAATCAAGTATAACATCCCAAGGTTCTATTGAGTATAACATCCCAAGGTTCTATCGAGTATAACACCCCAAGGTTCTATCAAGTATATTTGCCCTGCACCTTCCGTACTAGTATCCCAACCCGTGTCATGTGTTAGCTACAAAATGTCCCTTGCCCAATGAAATGGTCCATGTCAACCTAATGTAGGTTTTCCCAACTCGTTTGTTTCTTTCCATGTATATGTTTAGTCCTTTGCCCTAAATCCTATGGGCTTCCTCACGTAGTTCTATACTACTTCAACGTAGTTCCATTATCCTTGAAATCGTTTGGACTGTCACCCTTGATCTAGCTGTATTTTCTTACCATGAATTCTCGAATGTTAGGCTAGGATTTATGCCACCTAGGACCACTATGGATTACGCTACCTACTAAACGTTTTCGTAACTCGGTTTGGGTTTAAGCCACCTAGGACCGCTAGGGATTATGCTACCTGTCAACCACGCCGTTTTTCTAACGTATGTATCGTGAATCGTTTTCCATGTCTAGATGCACATGTATCTCAATGTGACATCCGAGTCCCGTGACAGGGCTAATCAAGAAATACAGGACTCAGCCGGGAGCTTTAGGTTATCTGCCGATGCAGATATCAAGGTCTGTTTTTCTACCGGTGGTTATGGTCCCACGTGACCCCTCCCTCAACTACTGAAAGGAAATCCAAGAAAATCATGCACGAGAACTATACTCCGGCCATCCATGCCCCCACTTTCCTATTGGCCAACCTCACCCATAATTAGATAGCAAGTATATGGTCTATTGGGAGTTCTCTGCCTTTCCGCATACGTACACGATTGACTAAAGATGGTAGTTAGTCGACGACGTGCTATCACAGGGCTAAACTAAGTATCGCCGACTCCACGCTAATCCACCCCAATCTTTAGATTGCTCGCACAGCAACCAAGGCATACCCTTGGTTCTTCTACCGCAGACCTTAACCTCTGTGAGCCCAGGCGGATCATCTGCGACCTCACAGAGGGATACCAAGAGTACCCTCACGTCCCCCGAAGCTACCGCTTCGTCACCCAGTTTGCTGGAGCCTTTATCTAAGTCAAATAAACATTCACTCCACCTCGTGTGTTTGTTTAAACGATGACCTACCGTATAATGTTACTCATCTATTTGTGAACTGGTCCAATTCTCTTTACTAAGAATTATTACTTAGTTATCCTTAACTAAGGTTTATCACTTAGTTTCCCCTTCCCCTTATCCTTATTAACTACGATTTTCCACTTATTCCCCTGAACTAGGGTTTTGTCTAATGGGTTAAGTTTTGTCATTCGAGTTCATGACTTACCCCGCCTACGAATCATGTCAAAATTGGCTAAGTATACAAGTTCAAGACTTAGCCCTACAAACCATGTATCAAGTTGGTTAAGTATATCAAGACGTTCATGACTTAACCCTAGATTATCATGTCAGATTGGTTAAGTATAGGTTAACTTAACCCTATCAAATTACCGTGTCAGATTGGTTAAGTATAGGCTATCTTAACCTCATCAAATCATCGAGTAAAATTGGTTAAGTGTAGGTTAACTTAACCCCATTAAATTATCGAGTCGGATTGGTTAAGTATAGGTTAACTTAACCCCATTAAATTATCGAGTCGGATTGGTTAAGCATATTTAAGAGGTTCGTGACTTAACCCTATCAAATCATCAAGTCAGATTGGTTAAGTGTAAGTTAACTTAACCCCATCAAATTACCGAGTCGGATTGGTTAAGTGTAGGTTAACTTAACCCCATCCACTAGTCGTATTTATAATGGTTAAGTATCATTCTTGTGGGTTTACTTAACCCTACCACGCATCGCGTTATCCCAGTCGGGTGTTATCAACCCATTTAGGTTAAACTAACCCATCCGCTAATCGTGTTATATGGTTAAGTGTCTTTAAGTAATTAAGTCTGGTCTTACTTAACCTACCAATTCATGTCATATTGGTTAAGTGCCATTAGTCAAACTAACTTAACCTTATCATGTGGCATTAAGTAAATTAATGCACCCCAACCTCTCACATTAGACTTTGTTGTGGTTACTGGTTACGCCGGGCGGGTCCGGGCAGCTTTACACCACAACCTAGTCTAACCTCGGGCTTTGAGCGCGATATGACCAACTACTCACATTGGGTCTTATTGTCTGTAGCTATTGGATTTGCCGGGCGGTTCCGGGCAGATTTATGCTACAAACTCAACCCAACCTCGAGTTGGCCACTTTCATGTTTTTCTACGTGTCATGTTCATGTCAAATTTAGGCAACGACAAAGTCCACGTTTTCCACTTATGCCCATTGTCCCATTACTTAATTCATGTTAAGTTTCATAGCCCATCCCAAGTTTTCCTAAACTACCCAAGGCGTATTCCCAACGCAAGTGAAAGCGAGTCAACATAGTAGGAATAATATGACAACATATTGGCCTCAAACATGTATGATAGCATAAAGGGATTGGCCTCAAACATGTATGATAGCATAACACTAGGTTCATCATCATAGGCATGTAAATGGTCATGAGGGGTTTAGGTTCTTTTACATGCATAAGCCCCAAGTCAAGTTCATATGAATGTTCCACAAGTCAAATTGTTCTAAGGGTTCATGCGAACATTCCACAAGTCAAGATTCAATCTTGCATGATAAACTAGGTCAAACACAACATGAGTGGCATGATTTAATCATTAAGAAATAGCCCAAAGTCATAGGTTTAAGAGAGGGGCCAGACTAGATTCACATAGACTAACATACTTAGGTTTCATCTCATTTTATTTCATGTCAACATTAGAACTACCGTTTAGATCTAAAAGTAGCTAGAACTTACAAAGTGTGGATAGAGATTTATGAGCAAGCATTTGTCGTAGGACGGTGTTGAGATGATGCTCTACTTCCTTGATTTGATGTAGAAAGCTTGCTCCTTTGACTTGAATCTAGTTTGCATGCTTAAGCCCTTGAAGTTGAAGATGGAGGCCATGATCAAGAGACATTTGGGCAGCACTTTGTTGTTAGGATGGTTTGTAGTGAATTAGGCTAGGTCTTAGGGTGTTTTTATAGAAGTTAGGACTAGTTTAGGCCCTTAGATTAACCCTAGTTTAGATCTGAACCATCCATTCTCGTCACAGGCCAACAGAACAGACCCAAAGGAGCAAGCAGGTGCACCAGGCCAACCTGGCCCGACCAAGGAGGTCGACCCCCAGGTCGACACCCAGGTCGACTGCCCAGTCGACCTGGTCCCTGGGGGGTCGACTCCCCAGTCGACCTGGGGCTGGGCGGGAAATTTTCCCGCCCAGTCTTTTTAGGGCTAAATTCAAAATTTGAAAATCTGTTTTCGTTTTCTGATTTTTCGTGAAACTTCTAGAGGCCATATCTCGGTCATACGAACTCCGATTTACGAAATTTCGGACTCGTTTCCAACCAGAATTCCGAGACGAACGCAACGGCGCAACCCGTTTCTCTTGATTCTTATTTTAAAATTTAATTCTGCCCTGATTTCTTGTTTTAACATGTTATAAAAATTCGGGTTGTTACATTCTCCCCACCTTAAAGGATTTCGTCCCCGAAATCTCCAAATTAGGAAGAACGTATCCTACCATCCACCATCCATCTACTCAAAACATCATCCACAAGCAACCATTGTCCTTAAAAGATTTCTAATACCATATGAACATATGCAGAAAGTGTGTGTATATGTTCCTTATCTAATGCAAATGATCAGGCCTGATTGATCTTCTAAATGCAAAATATGTTTAGTGCCATGAATCCATATGTATGCAAATAGTCCTAGTCACATAAACACTATATGTGTGCAAAACCATTCATCCATATGCAATATTCACATGATAACACATTCAAATTCATCCATAAAAAAGTATAAACACGTATACATATGAAATATGAAATGTGACTGAGCCGATCTAGTGCCTAGTGTGTATTCGCGCATCCACGAGCAACCACTTGCAACCATACCAGTCATGACATGTTTTCAAATACATGTTTACATTAACAGGGTTCTACCTAAGGTCCTTAAGATAGGACCGAGAAGATAAACAAGATAAACTCCTTTTTGGATTACAAGAAATCCCTTTCTAAACCCAATCCATATACTATAAAGCCCAAAAGGTTTAGTCAACCTAACGGACACTTTCAAACCCTGACATGTATTATTAACCGATGAATCATATCCCGTATGGAGTTTGCAACAGAAAAAAGATCGAGAATAGGACCGAGAGGATATGCATAAAGGATAACATGCGGGTAAGCTCTACAGGAAAACAGGGATCAAGAATATACTCTTAAAAAGAGATATGATGCACGTATCTTGTCTTCAATCTTCTAAGTCGCATTTCCTTGAGCTTAATTCCATTGTGCTTTGACCATCTTTAACTTCATGATTTCATGAGCTCTTAACTCCTATTTCCAAATATGAGCTGGAACTCACTTCATTGTCGCCTCTCGTTCCACTTTTACTTATTCTCCCTCTTGTATACTTGGCTCAACCATATCCGTGCACTCATGGTTTCATGTAAGCTCTCTAAAATTCACTAGTGAATCATGGATCTCGTTTACTCGCTCTACGGCATTCCGCGTAGAAGAACTTATCTCTTGAAAACAAACAGATGCCAACCATGTTACCAAGTGTACTTACTAGAGTGATTTCCATAACTCATGCACAAGAGAAATGAACCATCCGCCTTAGTGGCGAACTCTACTCGAACGGATTACCAACAAATGCATCAAGAGCTTCTAGGTAACCAATCATGACAGAACCCTAAAGGTTACACGAGACTTAGAGGGTATTACCGAGGCAGGTCAAGAGCCTAACTACCCTCCTTTCAGAACCGAGAATGACACCCTTACTGGATAACCACTCCATTCCTAGAATTCAACCCACAACTTAAAAGCATAAGCATTATTCCCAAAAGTCATAGGCATCCTCAAATCCAAACAAGTCATGAATAAATGGACCGATTCCTCAACAAGATTTGAGAAAAAAAGGGATCCTCTACTATGCTAGTACGAAGGTGCAGAGACTCACTATCGAAGCAGACTTAAATGATGCGGTGATCAAAGCAAAGTCTTGACGGGATGATAGAAAAGAAAAGCTAAACCTTTCACAGAAACGTTACCATCCTTCTTAGGTACGCTAACAGTGAGAGCATACAATTGCCCTCTCGATGATCTTCTCCTCGTCTCATAATACTTGACTATCTTTCCCTTTTTGCCCTACTAGAGATACTCTCTCTTGTCATGGGTTTTATCATTCACCTTTTTCCTCCTTTGTGAATTAAGCCATACCAACAAGTTGCTTGTCCCTAAGCTTGTATCCTTTATCCTTGTTCTTACTATCATTTCTTATAACGCGGTAACAGGTCTCTCAAGAACTGCCTCCATCGTACCGAAAACACTGACGTAGTTAGAAAAGGATTAGTCGCAGTTCAAACCACTGTGACTACAGGTGGAGGAAAGAAAGGAAAAGAGATTCAATCAAGGAAACAAAGGATAATGCTAATGGCCTTTGGGGAATAGCCTTTAAAAATAAAACTTTCCTTGAAAAATGCTTCTTTGTAAACGGTTTTCAAATAGTTTTCAGAAGGTATTAAAACTTTTGCCCAGTCTGGTAACCTTCTGGCTCCGATACCAAATGTAACAGCCCACCTCCGCCAGGGTTACTCACAGGAGAATGCACTAGCTTTGGAGGGGCGTTGTCTAGGTAAACATGCACAGAAATATTACAAGAAAAAACATATAAAACAGTGGAAGAAAAACCAAATTTCATTACCACATTAAATTATAAGGTCTAAAGCCTTTTACATCAAAATGCCTTTAAAAGCCATTGCATTGGAAACCTGTCTTGCAATAGTTAAAGAAGCATAAAACCACAGTCATAAAATATTCCCCAAGTAAAACGGTAAAGCAGCCATAGCCAAGAAAAATCCAAGCCATACATGATGACCTTGAAGCAGAAGAAGTCCGAGCTAAATAACAGTATTTCCTCCTTGAAAACCTGGGGGGGAAACGAAAGACAAAGAGGCGAAAGAAAATGGGGTCAGTCATAAAGACTGGTAAGTCCTATCTACTTCCAGCATAAAAACAGGTAAAGGTAACATGACATGCATAAACTGAAAGTAAACATAAGGATGATGACAAGATAGACAAGCTAAACCAAGGTAACAGGATGAACTACTATATCAAGATAAACTACGGTCACTATGAATCAAGTATAACATCCTAAGGTTCTATCGAGTATAACATCCCAAGGTTCTATCGAGTATAACACCCCAAGGTTCTATCAAGTATATTTGCCATGCACCTTCCGTACTAGTATCCCAACCCGTGTCATGTGTTAGCTACAAAATGTCCCTTGCCCAATGAAATGGTCCATGCCAACCTAATGTAGGTTTTCCCAACTCTTATGTTTCTTTCCATGTATACGTTTAGTCCTTTGCCGTAAATCCTACTGGCTTCCTCACATAGTTCCATTATCCTTGAAATCATATGGACTGTCACCCTTGATCTAGCTGTATTTTCTTACCATGAATTCTCGAATGTTCGGCTAGGATTTATGCCACCTAGGACCACTAGGGATTACGCTACCTACTAAACGTTTTCGTAACTCGGTTTGGGTTTAAGCCACCTAGGACCGCTAGGGATTATGCTACCCGTCAACCACGCCCTTTTTCCCATGTATGTATCATGAATCGTTTTCCATGTCTAGATGCACATGTATCTCAATGTGCCATCCGAGTCCCGTGATAGGGCTAATCATGAAATACAGGACTCGGTCGGGAGCTTTCGGTTATCTGCCGATGCAGATATCAAGGTCTGTTTTTCTACCGGTGGTTATGGTCCCACGTGACCCCTCCCTCAACTACTGAAAGGCAATCCAAGAAAATCATGCACAAGAACTATAATCCGGCCATCCATGCCCCACTTTCCTATTGGCCAACCTCACCCATAACTAGATAGCAAGTATATCGTCTGTTGGGAGTTCTCTGCCTTTCCGCATACATACACGATTGACTAAAGATGGTAGGTAGTCGGCGACATGCTATCACAGGGCTAAACTAAGTATCGCCGACTCCACGCTAATCCACCCCAGTCTTTAGGTTGCTCGCACAGCAACCAAGGCATACCCTTGGTTCTTCTACCGCAGACCTTAACCTCTGTGAGCCCAGGCGGATCATCTGCAACCTCACAGAGGGATACCAAGAGTACCCTCACGTCCCCGGAACCTACCGTTTCGTCACCCAGTTTGCTGGAGCCTTTATCTAAGTCAGATAAACATTCGCCCCTCCTTGTGTGTTTGTTTAAACGATGACCAACCGTATCAGGTTACTCATCTATTTGTGAACTGGTCCAATTCTCTTGACTAAGAATTATTACTTAGTTATCCTTAACTAAGGTTTATCACTTAGTTTCCCCTTCCCGTTATCCTTATTAACTACGATTTTCCACTTATTCCCCTGAACTAGGGTTTTGTCTAATGGGTTAAGTGTTGTCATTCGAGTTCATGACTTACCCCACCTACGAATCATGTCAAAATTGGCTAAGTATACAAGTTCAAGACTTAGCCCTACAAACCATGTATCAAGTTGGTTAAGTATATCAAGACGTTCATGACTTAAACCTAGATTATCGTGTCAGATTGGTTAAGTATAGGTTAACTTAACCCTATCAAATTACCGTGTCAGATTGGTTAAGTATAGGCTATCTTAACCTCATCAAATCATCGAGTAAAATTGGTTAAGTGTAGGTTAACATAACCCCATTAAATTAACGAGTCGGATTCTTTAAGTATAGGTTAACTTAACCCCATTAAATTATCGAGTCGGATTGGTTAAGCATATTTAAGAGGTTCGTGACTTAACCCTATCAAATCATCAAGTCAGATTGGTTAAGTGTAAGTTAACTTAACCCCATCAAATTACCGAGTCGGATTGGTTAAGTGTAGGTTAACTTAACCCCATCCACTAGTCGTATTTATAATGGTTAAGTATCATTCTTGTGGGTTTACTTAACCCTACCACGCATCGCATAATCCCAGTCGGGTGTTATCAACCCATTTAGGTTAAAGTAACCCATCCGCTAATCGTGTTATATGGTTAAGTGTCTTTAAGTAATCAAGTCTGGTTTTACTTAACCTACCCATTCATGTCATATCGGTTAAGTGCCATTAGTCAAACTAACTTAACCTTATCATGTGGCATTAAGTAAATTAATGCACCCCAACCTCTCACATTAGACTTTTGTTGTGGTTACTGGTTACGCCGGGCGGGTCCGGGCAGCTTTACACCACAACCTAGTCTAACCTTGGGTTTTGAGCGCGATATGACCAACTACTCACATTGGGTCTTATTGTCTGTAGCTACTGGATTTGCCGGGCGGTTCCGGGCAGATTTATGCTACAAACTCAACCCAACCTCGAGTTGGCCACTTTCATGTTTTTCTACGTGTCATGTTCATGTCAAATTTAGGCTACGACAAACTCCACGTTTTCCACTTATGCCCATTGTCCCATTACTTAATTCATGTTAAGTTTCATAGCCCATCCCAAGTTTTCCTAAACTACCCAAGGCGTATTCCCAACGCAAGTGAAAGCGAGTCAACATAGTAGGAATAATATGACAACATATTGGCCTCAAACATGTATGATAGCATAAAGGGATTGGCCTCAAACATGTATGATAGCATAACACTAGGTTCATCATCATAGGCATGTAAATGGTCATGAGGGGTTTAGGTTCTTTTACATGCATAAGCCCCAAGTCAAGTTCATATGAATGTTCCACAAGTCAAATTGTTCTAAGGGTTCATGCGAACATTCCACAAGTCAAGATTCAATCTTGCATGATAAACTAGGTCAAACACAACATGAGTGGCATGATTTAATCACTAAGAAATAGCCCAAAGTCATAGGTTCAAGAGAGGGGCCAGACTAGATTCACATAGACTAACATACTTAGGTTTCATCTCATTTTATTTCATGTCAACATTAGAACTACCATTTAGATCTAAAAGTAGCTAGAACTTACAAAGCGTGGCTAGAGATTTATGAGCAAGCATTTGGCGTAGGACGGTGTTGAGATGATGCTCTACTTCCTTGATTTGATGTAGAAAGCTTGCTCCTTTGACTTGAATCTAGTTTGCATGCTTAAGCCCTTGAAGTTGAAGATGGAGGCCATGATCAAGAGACATTTGGGCAGCACTTTGTTGTTAGGATGGTTTGTAGTGAATTAGGCTAGGTCTTAGGGTGTTTTTATAGAAGTTAGGACTAGTTTAGGCCCTTAGATTAACCCTAGTTTAGATCTGAACCATCCATTCTCGTCACATGCCAACAGAACAGACCCAAAGGAGCAAGCAGGTGCACCAGGCCAACCTGGCCCGACCAAGGAGGTCGACCCCCAGGTCGACACCCAGGTCGACTGCCCAGTCGACCTGGTCCCTAGGGGGTCGACTCCCCAGTCGACCTGGGGCTGGGCGGGAAATTTTCCCGCCTTGTCTGTTTGGGGCTAAATTCGAAATTTGAAAATCTGTTTTCGTTTTCTGATTTTTCGTGAAACTTCTAGAGGTCATATCTCGGTCATACAGACTCCGATTTACGAAATTTCGGACTCGTTTCCAACCAGAATTCTGAGACGAACGCAACGGCGAAACCCGTTTCTCTTGATTCTTATTTTAAAATTTAATTCTGCCCTGATTTCTTGTTTTAACACGTTATAAAAATTCGGGTTGTAACAATAACTCTATATATTGAATTTGAACGCGCATTTCAATTTACCGGGGTCACGTACTAACTCAAAAAATCCCAGAAAAATATTTTTTGGCTTCGTATTTACGATACAGTCCTAACAAAACTAGTTTCGTCCAATTTTGAGACCGTTTGAAAAATGACCATTTTCCAGTCGATTAAAATCAATTGAAACTGGTCAAATGCGTTTTCCTTTGCCACGGACACATACTGATTCGAAAAATTATGAAAATTGGAATCTAGCAATAACTTAACATCACAGATCGAACAAAAGTGGTTTCGTCGAAATCCGAGGACGTTTGCAAAACTTCCATTTTTAAGGGCCAGAATTGCATAGCGACTATTCTGAATTTTCAACTGGACATAACTTTTGATTCCCGCTATGAAATTTCAATTTTTCGGATTTGTTGGAAATATATTCTCAATTAGATTCTATTATTTTTGGTTTCGCTAAATTCCGGTTTATTTTGAATCCTGTACATTCATTTGAAGTTTGAAATCGAATTATCGAACTATCGCGCCATTTTCAATTCCTTTTATATTTTAAAATTAATATTTATATTCTAACGACGATCTATATAAATATATACGTTCGAATTCTATTAAAAAAAATTCTCGTAGTTATTATTTAAAATAATTCATTTTAAATATTCAAAATTCATTAAAATTGCCAAAATAAAAATTTTAAACTGGCCCAGATTTTCGGGTTTTTACAATTACAGAGGTTACTCTTAAATTCAAAGTTTTTGATATTTCCAGAGTCAAACTTGTACAACCCATTTTTTTCTCTACCCTATAATAATATGGTCCTAGTCAGCATGTCCCTAACTACACAGTGTCTTGGGTAAAATTCAAAAGACACTTGATTGTCTTTTTCTCGCTGTGACACACTGATTACGTTTTTTCATATATGTGGTGCACATAATAGATTATTCAAATAATGTTCACCCTTAATACTAGCATGTCCAGTTTGTGATATAGCTGTGGAATTGCCATTACCCATAATTAGAGACTGGTTACCTTTGTATTCACGGTTTCCAAGATTCATATTGTTTAGGTTGTTTGTTACATGGTGAGTAGCTCCTGAATCTGGATACCATGCTTCATCTTTAATGTCATCAATAGTTGTTGCATTAGATGATGTCTCTTGACTGCTTTTGTTTCAGTTTGACTGTTGACCATATTTGCATTTGGATTGCCTCCACGATTATTGTTGTTACCTTGCTGATTTGTATTAATTTTTTTTATCAAATTTGAAGTAACATTTGTTGGTTGTATGTCCATGTTTCTCGCAAATCTGACATTTAGGCCTATAGTTGGGATTCCGTCTCCCAGCTCTGCCTCTTCCTCAATTGGATGAGCCTCCTCTTTGGTAAGTGTTTTGACTTCTTGGATTGTTGGCTTGATTTTTTGCTCTGCCAGGTAGTGTAATTGACATTAAAATCTGCTCCATCTTTTTTTTTGCAACATTTCCCTTTATCAGCAAGTAACATATAATAGACATTTTGTAAGGAGGGCGTGGGTTCAATAGATGTGATGAAAGCTATCACAGCTTCGTATTCATCATCAAGTCCACCCATTATGTATAGAATCTATTCTTTTTCTTCAATCCTATTTCCTGTGCATGCCAATTGATCACATAATTTCTTCACCATCATAATATATTCATTCATGCTAGAGGTATCTTTCTTTATAGATTGTAGTTGTTTCTTGAAGTGTAAGACCCTTGCAGATGATTGACTGGTGAATGATCTTTCCAAAGTTGTCCAAACATCATGCGCAGTTTTAATTCCTATTAATTGTGGCATAAGTGATGCACCCACCGAGGACATTAACCAGGCACAGACAAGATTATCTTGCCTTTGATAAGCAATGAATTCTTGATTATTAACCAGATTATTATTACTATCTTTGGTGTAATTTTCCGAAATTGACCTTGTTCCATAAAGAAAGTCTTCCAAACCATAACCCTTTGCTGTTGTTTCCACTTGTAGCTTCCATAGGAGGTAATTTGATTCATTGAGTTGAATGGAGATGATCTGGCTTTGAGGCTTAATAATGGCTTTGATGAGATCCTCATTGCTTTCAGAACTTGTCTGATTAGATCTGGTAAAAGATATTGGTGAAGTTGATTTATCTCCTTCAACCATGATTTCAAGATTCTAGAATTTGAGATTGTCCAACGAATTCAGGTAAGAATTTCCGAACTCTTGTTCTTGAATTAATGGATCTGAATGTATTCTTCAATCTTCAATCAAAAATGCAACCAGAATTCTAATATAGTTGCTCTTGAGAACTGACTGATTTGCTTTTTTGGATGGCTTTGGATCTGAATTCAGATTAATTACAACCAGTTTGCAAAAATGATGTCAAGTTGGCTTTCTTGGACGGCTTTTGACTGCAATTGAATGGATACTTTGGATTTTTTGATTGAATCTTGAGTTTTAGCGATTCTTTACCACCAAGCCGTAATATTATGAAATAGATGCAACCACTAATAATAGCGAGGCACTGATTTCTTTGTTATAGCCTCAACTCTCAAGTGAAGAGATCATAGATCTTGGATGAGAGGTATCCAAGTGATGACAATTTTCTGATGGATAATGTATCTATTGACAGATCTATTGAGATTTGAATAGTGGATCGATTTGATCGCTGTTAGCAGGTAGCTCTAATACCATATTCGAATAATAGAAAATGTTTGAGAATTTTATTATGACTGAATAATGTGTTGTACACATAGCGTTTGAACATACTTATAGCAACAACAAAACATAACCGCTTGGGCTTGAATACTGGACATTGGGCTGAGCCCATTAGTTATTTGTGCAATGTATTGATGAAGCGGGGTACTCAGTGTAATTAAACACTTCATATACAATTTTATGACATTGAATAAGCCTTAAATTAATATTCATAAATTGTAAGAAAAAAAGTTTTCTACATATATGAATGTAGCATAATAGAATTAGAATAAAAATAAACAAATATTATTCATACATATATAAATGAAACTATAGTAATTCATTACCTATATAAAGGTTTTAAAAAAAAAGTTTAGTTCATATATAATCATTAACCTTTTTAGGCTTTAGCCTATTGCCAGCAAGCATATCCATAGAAAACGTTCCATTATAGAGAAAACCTTGGTAAGTTGCTTCAGTTCCAATGAAAATAAGATATTCGTAATGAAGAATGAAAAGAAAAAAAATCAAACTAATTGTGTGTATTGATGGACTTAAAGGCACACAACAAAGTACTCCTTCCTTAAAAATATGATTGTTTACCATGTACTTTAGCTTCATATTTCTAGCTAATGCTTCATATATCTGCATTTTCCGTATACATCCAAATATGAGTTACCGGTTATCACATAGTAACATTCAACATTTGTCTCCACATCTAAAGTATGTCCTCCCTTGTGCACATTGCCTAAATATCATATTTTTCTAATTTATACAGACTCCCACACCATCACATTCCCATAATGCACTGATTGTTTCCTTCACGACCACATTTTGTGTCCTAAATGAAATTTATGAGAAAATGGACATTCATTTGAACACAAGAAATGAATTGCAATCATGCATAGCATCAGACCAACTTTCGAATGAAAAACCAGATATAACAAAATTTTAATTCTTTCAAATACATTTTTTGCAATTGTGTCATGAAAGAGTTAGTGTATGAATCCTTAAAAAAATATTTTGATTCCTAGACAAACATGGGAAAGGCCTTTTAACTCGTGCAATAAATCAATACCACCATCAAAGGCAGAGGGAAGAGTAAAAAGAAACTAAAATGTAGGCTTACATAGCAGTAAGATTGGAATTAACTATTGGAAACAAATTCACTTATCTATTCAACTTTTTCCTCAAAATCGGTGGAATGCTTGAAAACGAAGTTTTATGGCATTGTAAAAAATCGAATCGAACTCATAGATCACCAGTTCCAACAGAAAGTACATTTTAATCGCCAACCATAATGAAATTGTAGTTCCACTCGAGCCATCATCGATGAAGCAAATATAATTTGTTGATTGTTTCGCCTTATTGTTGGATGGGATTTGTGAAGATTCTACGATTAATTCAATTTTCAGAGGAACTATAGTTATTAATTCAATTTTGAATGTGTTTGGAAGTGGGTTTGGGAATAGTAACCGCTTCAAATTTGTATAACTTCAAATTTGTAAGTAAAAAATTATAGTAAATTAATGTTATACTACACAACATTATACATACGTTCTAAACCCTGGATATTAGTTATCCAATTCTGAAATTTCGTAAACAATATTTTCATCATGTTACCATCTTACAACTACACAGATGAAACGTTTATACCGAGTGCTAAGTGTAGTGAAATTTTGTAAGTTCATATTGCATATATTTTAGATTCTGGAGAGTAATAACCAAAATCATAGTTAGTTTAATAAGTCACATTTGCATCATTCTACAATTCTACCGCTACAAAGATGACACACTTACGTCTAGTGTTTCTATTAGAGCCTACGGAATCACCCATGACTAACTGTAACATATAGTTTGTTTCAATATTTTTACCTTTTGTACATTCATTACTAATGTGAATGATCTAGTGCTATATATATTTTCTTCCTACTATGTTACTCAATTTTTTTTTCTCTTTATGACACATATATCCACAGGCCACCTATTGCATGGTGAGAACGGACTATAAAGCTTATAATTCTGCTCCCTATGGGATGCACACAACATGCATTACATATATTAAGTGTTCCATATGTTGTCTGCTTTTTGAAAATTTCTCCTCTTAGACTGTGAAAAAAATTAGAGATCTTCGGCATATGAAATGAACATAATTTGTTTTACAACATTTAATAACCTTTTATCATCTAAATTATATATGTGATATAATGATTTAAACTTTTATTTGTATTATTCTTTAAGAATTTGATTCATCTATATAACAAAAATTCAATTTCCCACTTAATATATTTTCAAGTAGAAAAATTAGTATGAACTACAAAAGGGAGGAGGATACGTTTGAAATTTAGAATTTTCATTAGTTATGTTTATGATACCATGATATCGAAGCTCGTTTATTAATTTCATGATTTAAACAGCACTATGGGCATCACCTATTAGAAACATTCAAGCTAATGCCAAGGATTTGTAGCGAATATACTTTACATTACAAAGCCTTGTCCAATTTTTCCATTTTTTCAATTATAATGGTAATTTTGTTCCTTCATCGACAACCATTTTTGTGTGTGTGAAGTTATGTTCTTATAGGTGACATTGGTAAAGCGATATAAAATATAATTTTTTTTGAAAACTTGGATATTCGTGAAGATGAAATTCTAGAAAGGTGACCAACATGGATAGGAAGTTAATTAGGTAAGCATATTGAGCCAAAAAATTATTTATAGTTGCCATGGTGTCAACCTGATATTTAAATATCATTTCAGAAAATTAACATGCTTGCATACATTAGTTATTGCAAAAATTGATCAATAACAAATTCAATCATCATGTGAAATTCATACAGCAAGTGTAAGCCCTTGAAATAAAGGATTATAAAATTTCGTATGTTTTGTGGAACAATCAGGGAAGTGTTAAAATTACCGCATATTGTGTTATGCAAGATAAAGTAAATAGCCTAAATAGGTCGTCTCGAACATGAATGAAATAAACATCAATTAGCATAGCAGTCATGTATATGATGTAATTGCAAACAGGCTATAATAACGATGTCAATATAACGAATAAAATTATTGCACTACTTAATACATAAATCATATATTTGGTAGGTCAGGACTATATGATAACGTAACATTGATCATGCCGATGTTATATGATGTCATGGCATTTTTAGTTGAATACATACTTGGGTCATTAAAGACATTGGTTATTTCAAATAATGGTGTATTCCCATCCACAACAAGAGGCAACAGTGCCTGCATCTTCTAAGAAGGGTTTTAGAAAGGAGGTTATATCTGCGCAACACAACATACAAATCATATTTTCTGGAAACCTTCTTCTTAGAAGATGTTGCTAGTGCTTCCTCTAGATGTGGATGCAATTCCAACGTTATACTAAAAAAACAATGTCTAAAAGGATTGGGAATGTGTATTCAACTATAAATATAATGATATCAAATATTACCAGCCTATTCTGTATTACCTTATCAAGTAGTTCAGTAGTTGCAAGTCCGTTACACTTAAGGATAAAATGAGTGATTAAGAGAAAATACAACCATATTCATTAAAGATAATTAAAATTAAGACATGAAAAGTTTGATGGTGCATCTAATTAATAAATTTCAAGCTTCCTTATTGCAAATATGTATTTAATCTTAATAGTGGTGCAAGCAAAGATGATTCTTCACCCTCGTGATAAAAAGAATACATTTTATACATTTGAGAAGATAATAAATTCACCATGCGCAAATTTGTTATTACGTTTTTGGTTAACATATATAAATCGTTTACCTTGCATCATCCAATAATACGACATGTCACCTAAAAGGTTGTAGATTGTTGTTTTAGATGATAATTGAATTTCCATTGTCAGTTTCCAGCCTTGATGAACAAAAACCAAGTTTAAATTGTTTGTCACCCAACTTATAATATCAATATTTTGTCAATAACCAAACTTTGATTCTACCAAATATTGATTAAATACATTTTAGGTGACAACTTTTTAAAGTGTACTACCTAACATTGAGTAAATACATTTATGGTGACAACTTTTTAAAGTGTACTTGTAAGTTATAATATTGTACTTGCACTACTGACCCATAACCAAGAAATTCAGATGAAGTTTGTATCACTTTCAAAACACTATTCTAACTTATATCAACAGTTAATTGTCATTCCTAAACGTTACCGAGGGAGAAGAACAAAATTAGAATGCACGAGATTAGTTTGTTCGAACTAACATAGTAGTTATAAAAAAGCCACTAACCATTGCAATTTTCCAGAAGAAACAAATACTAAACTAAAAACTACGTGACTACATTTCAACTCAAGTATTTTTTTCAGTTGGATATAAGTTCGAGTATTTTTTTCAGTTGGATATAAGAATGCACACGAAGACGTTGATGTCATATCATGACAAACAAATACACGAATGTTATACATTTGTGGAATTAATGTATAATAGATTTGATATTTAAAATAATTGAAATTGTTATTTAACCTAACACTGAAATAAGAATATGATTCAAAATTGTTGAGGCCATAAAATTTATTGGAAGAGTGAACGGACTGAAATTTATGGAAGAAGGTCCATGTTGAATGTGAGATGTACCAATCTTTTTAAGTATTTTTTCAAAATGTCATCAGAAAATTTTGACAATAAAGCACCACCATTTTTCTTTAATGCTGCAAACTCCTACAAAACCGCTGCAAAATTTTGACAACCTCACCGCCACTTAACTTGAATGTACGTAGCTTCAGTTATGATGATGCAATTGTGAACTGCTAAAGTACACATCTTCGGATGTAGACCCTAATCATCTACAGTTTGGATGTCCAACACTTTATTTCCGTGTTTTTTGCATACCTTATATTTAGATGTGTAATATTCAAAAAAAGGAAGTGAAAAAATCCATACTCCCGGGATTTCATTGGTTTAATCATCAAAACGTTAAACTTAGTTCATTGCGATCCGATTGAAAACCATGCTTGGAATTATCAGAATTTAAACCAAATTAGATAATCAAATCCATAAATTATTTGACTCAAGCTGGACTGCCCATTTCTCTTCCAATAAGCGTCACTTAATCTGAAGAAAAAAATGTTTTGGATGGTTCAAGCCCAACCCAAATGGTTTGATTGGTGTTGGCAACTTAAATTATTAATTTAGAACATAAAGAATTAAAAAAAATGATGCAAAAAGGATGATAGTTATCATTTAGGATCCAGAGCAAACCGATTTTAGAATACCAAGCACGACGGGTCTTGCGTCAGATCCGAATAATGGAAGATACCTTAAACATTCGATCAAATTTGCTCTAAATCTAAAGAACTCAAACTGTATATAAGGTACCGTCCTCCCTATGTATAACACTATGTCCACTTTATTTTATTTATAAATAATGCAAGAAGAGAATAGTTTAAAAAATAGATGTTACAACCCAAGATCCAATAGCTAAAGAACATGATAACATATTACATGTAGTATTTGATAAAATAAAATGGAATGTGCGATTCATTTGTAAACTCTTCACGAACTGGACAAAATTATAATTTAATATTTTTGTAAGAAGATGTATTGGAAGAGAGGAGGATCTCACCAGCGTGCACAAGAAGGATTGCAGTCGGGAACCGATAAACAATAGAAGGTAGATCGGGTTTGTCAATTATCATATTCGTACATGGGAATTTCGATGGGTTGGATTTGGGGAAGGAGGAGACAGAACTGTGCAGAAGAAATGCATTGCAATCATGCATAGCATAAGACCAACTTTCAAATGAAAAACCAGATATAACAAAATTTTGATTCTTTCAAATACATTTTTTACAATTGTGTCATGAAAGAGTAATTGTATGAATCCTTAAAAAAATATTTTGACTCCTAGACCGACATGGAAAAGCCCTTTTAACTCGTGCAATAAATCAATACTACCATCAAAGGTAGAGGAAAGAGTAAAAAGAAACTAAAATATAGGCGTACATAAAAGTAAGATTGGAATTAACCGTTGGAAATAAATTCATTTAGTTATTTAACTTCTTCCTCAAAATCGGTGGAATGCTTTTAAAATAAGTTTTATGGCGTTGTAAACAATCAAATCGAACCGACTCATAGAATACCAGTTCCAACAGAAAGTACATTTTAATTGTCAATCATAATGAAATTGTTGTTCCACTCGAGCCATCATCGATGAAGCCAATATTATTTGTTGATTGCTTCGCCTTATTGTTGGATGGGATTTGTGAAGATTCTACGATTAGTTCAATTTTAAAAGGAACTATAGTTATTAATTCAATTTTGAATGTATTTGGATGTGGGTTTGGGACCGCTTCAAATTTGTATAACTTCAAATTTGTAAGTAAATAATTATAGTATATTAATGTTACACTACACAACATTTTACATACATTCTAAACTCCGGATATTAGTTATCCAATTTTAAAGTTTTTAAACAATGTTTTCATCATGTTACCATCTTACAACTACACAGATGAAACGTTTATACCCAGTGCTAAGTGTAGTGAAATTTTGTAAGTTCATATTGCATATATTTTAGAATCTGGAGAGTAATAACTAAAATCATAGTTAGTTTAATAAGTCATATTTGCAACATTCTACAATCCTACCGCTACAAAGATGGCACACTTACATCTAGTGTTTCTATGAGAGCGTGTAGAATCACCCATCAATAACTGTAACATATAGTTTGTTTCAACATATTTACCTTTTGTACATTCATTACTAAAGGAAAGGATCTAGTGCTATATAGATTTTCTTCCTACTATGGGTACTCAAAAATTTTGTCTCTTTGTGACACATCTATCCACATGCCTCATATTACATGGTGAGAACGGACAATAAAGCTTATAATTCTACTGTCTAAGGGATGCACACAACACACAACATGAATTACAGATATTAAGTGTGCCTTATGTTATCTGCTTTTTGAAATTCTCTCCTCTTAGTCTGTGAAAAAAATTAGAGACCTCGGGCATATGAAATGAACATAATTTGTTTTACAACATTTAATAACCTTTTATCATCTAAACTATATATGTGATATAACCATTCAAACTTTCATTTGTATTCTTCTTTAATACTTTGATTCGTCTATATAACAAAAATTCAATTTCCCACTTAATATATTTTCAAGTAGAAAAATTAGTATGAACAATAAAAGGGTGGAGGATACTTTTGAAATTTATAGTTTTCATTAGTTATGTTTATGATACCATGATATCGATGCTTGTTTATTTATTTCATGATTTAAACAGCACTATGGGCATAACATGTTGGAAACATTCAAGCAAATGCTAAGGATTTTGTAGCGCATATACTTTACATTACAAAGCCTTGTCCAATTTTGCCATTTTTTCAATTATAGTGGTATTTTTTCCCCTTCATCGACAACCATTTTTGTGTGTGTGTAAAGTTATGTTCTTTTAGGTGACATCGGTAAAGCGATATAAAACAAAAAAATTCTTTGAAAACTTAGATATTCGTGAAGATGAGATTCGGGAAAGGTGACCAGCATGGATAGGAAGTTAATTAGGTAAGCATATTGAGCCAAAAAATTATTTATAATAGCCATGGCGTTAGTCTGATATTTAAATATCATTTCAGAAAATTAACATGCTTGCATACATTAGTTATTGCAAAAGTTTATCTGTAACATCCGAGATTTTTGACCATTCAAATCGACAATGATCCTTAATGTCGACATAAACAGATCAAAAATATGGATAGTTATTGGGATTAAAATAAGAAAAAGAAGAAAGAAGAATACAAATATAGAATCTAGCGGTGGAAGGACAAAATGTATTAAATAAATAATAGTTCGTGAAGCTGTTAAAAAATACATTTTATTATATTTTACAATGATTATCAGAGTAAATTAACATACAACATACCAATGCATTTGCAGCAGAATAATAATAATAATACGTCTATTGAGCTCCATCTTCATCTTCATAATGGTACCTTCAAAGCAAGTGAGACTTCGCTAACTGGAACTCGGTCTGACCCAAGCGTATTGTAAAAAAAGAAACACAACAAACACTCGGATCAGAACTAAATCATTCTCGTATTAGTTAAATCAAATTTCATGTAATATTATGAGTGTAATAACTTAAAAGATGTTATGGGAATTTCCATCTCTTAAGGATCCGTCAAACTAATATTATATAATATAATACACTATTATAATAATGTCTATGGTTAAATATAACATAATAAAATAATGTAAGCGGGATTACCATTATTACCCTTACACTGTTTATACCATTGCCGTACAGTTTGCATATAACACACCAGTACGTCGGCGGATAGGGATGCGCCATGATACGACAACTATAAATCAAAATCGTAGGGGCTCGATCAGGATAAATATGACAAGGCATCGAGGCAATACCCATCAGTAGTCATTCTACCGGATTGCGGACCCAGGCCGATGGTAACGTATAGCCGCAACTACTGCCCCCCAGACATACCCCCAAAATCAATCAAAGGCGCCAATCAATCACAAAGTATATATATGGTATCGAAGAAGTATGCCTGCTCACAGTAGCTAACTCAATTAACCTGGGTATAGCTCTGGTTTTAGTCATTTCAATTATGACCCTAAGATCAAGGCTATCCATCATCGTTCTCTTTCTTCAAATCCAGTAATCGCCTCCAAACCCATCCAACACCATTTCTGGAACTTCACCGCGTACACAGTTGTTAAAGTGGTTTTCGGTATTGGCAGAAAGTTTGACAATATCTGATCCCGGTCTCTTTAACAACCCAACGTTTACATTTTTCACACCGGTCAGTTCTTTTACATATCAAAGGGGTTCGTACTTCATATTAAAATATCAGATTTCCAAAATCAATCAACATTCAAGATAGAATATTTTTCATACTAAAATCTCCATTTAAACCAATTAAAATCTTGAAACAACTCCAACTTTAATAATTTGAATATTAAAATATTTAACAGTATACTTAAAATAGTTTAGATATATAATTGAAATAGTTTGAAAATAAATAGCTTGTAATTAAAATAGAATTTATCAAATTTATTGAAATATATAGTTAAAACATTGAGTAATTTAAAAAATAAATAGTTAATTATAAAATGATTTATTTAAAATAATTTATAAAATAAAATAGTAATAAAGTAAAATAGTTTATAAAGAAATAAAATATAATTATTAATAAAATAGTTTATAAAAGGATTTGAAATACTAAAGTTGGAATTAGAATCGTTTCTCTAACATTTTCAATTATACTTGAAGTCATATTTCAACTTCAATTCAACCAACTCAATTTTCAATAATTCCATCGATTAAACTTCCAATTTACATTCATTTCTATTTGATAAAATTAATTTAAACAGTCACATTCCAAATCAGATTCTCATTTTCAATGATTTCAATTTTAACAAATATCGAGTTCACAATTCACATATAATCCAAATCAATGTAGATTCATCGTAAATTTCAAAGGTGGGTGAAACCATTCAATTTCAATAAATTTGATTTACATTTTATTTCACTTTATTTAGCTTCAGTTACAATACTAATTTATTTCCCTTTTTTGTTTATATTTCAAAATTCAAGGTTCAAGTTCAAAGGAAATAAATTATAGAACATCGCTTATATTGTCTTTAAAACAATATTTCAAAATTCATGGTTAAAACAAATTTTATTTAACCAACCGGTGTTCGTATATAATTTTCTATCCTATGGCCAAGTGATACTTAAATTTTAATTTTAGTATTTCGGGAAAGGATATATATCATTTCAATCCAAATTAGGGTAATAGGTATCTATCATTTCAACCTACGTTCTTAATTCATTTTACTGATTAATCATGGGTTTAATCGATGCCCATAACATCTGGGGTAATGATTGGGATTAATCAGCATAAACAACGATCATATACGAATAAATATGAATAATAGGTAAATTTACACAATTAACATCAATCTGTCAACATATCAAATTCAAGCCACCAATCACATCAATACATACAGGACAGTCCAATATCATATTAATTTGCAAATTTCAGATGTTAGGTTTTAAACAGTAATGATATGTCAAAATTTTAACTTAACTGTAAAATTATATTTAACAGTCAAATTAAACTACACTATCGATGCAAATCAATATAAATATGCAATTTAAACTGTCAAACATCAATCCATATAATCATATCATGACATGATAGAATACTTAGTTACGCGAGAGTGGGTTTAATATCTCACCATTGGTTTCGAATGCGATTGAACTCCAAAATAGGTCCAAAAAGCCAGCATCTCAGAATCAGTTCAAACCAGCGGCATCGCGAAGAGCTCGTCAATACGATTCCAATGCAACAAACCGCGTGTCATTCTGAAGTCATATGCAAAAGTTATACGATTTTTACTATTGGAAAATTTAAATTAAAACAAACAATCTCTTACCAAACAAAATGTGCCATGTCACCTATCTCATCTTGTAGTGACCCGAACTTCCCCATCTCCGAAGAGAAGAGAAAAAACGAATTACCGTGAGTACAAGATGAATCAGAACGCAAACAGAAGAACATTTCATTGTTAATTACAAAAATTCCATCAGATATAAGAATATACAGAGTATGAATGAATAAAATACATTTGATAAATATCAGAGATTACAATAAATTACCTAGTAGCGGAAAATAATACAAAACACAACTGAAAGTAACACACGGATACAGAACTTTCCGAGCATCGTTCCAGTTGTTAATCAGGATCCTGTGAATATAAATATGCAAAACCAAAACTACTAGCTGTCCGTTTCAAATTAAGGGCACCCAGAGTTTAGGTTAAAACAATAAACTCCAGGTCAGTCATGTGACTGGTGTGAGAACTAAAACAGTTATTAATCTTTATTTTAAAGTTCAGTAAATCAAGGGACCACGCCATATAACACGGAACGGGTTTCCTCCGAAGAATACCAGTGCATAAAACAAACAACGCAATGCTAAATAAAGAAAAATGAAGCTATTATAAGACCCAGGTCCCATCACACAATGCAACGCAAGCCGGAGGATAGAGTTTTTACCTTATAATAGCCAAAGCATGCTTGATACGTCATAAACACATTATTTGATATTACTATAAGTGTATAGTGTCAAAACAAGTTCAATCATAAGTATCAATCATAGGCGGCATGGCTACCATCTACTATGTCGCCATACTAGGTTCTACAAATAAAACCGCAATATCACGTATTGGAAATTGGATTCCATCATGAGTCGAGGCAAGGGGCAAGCTCCTCTCCGATTCGAGACACTCTAGAAAATGCCTCAGGACCACACACAGCGATCCCTTGGATCCTCCAAGGCCGGTCCTCTCTTACTTTTGAGGATTGGCAATTCCTGAACACACGTTTCCCGGTCCTATAGAACCTATATCCGAGGCGCCTCACATTCCATACAGGTGAAAAGTATATAAATGCCAGCCAGTTTAAGCACTGACACCACCACTAGCTAGAAAGAAACATGGTGCACTCCTTGGGTCCTTATCCCGTTTTTGACTCATACCGAGGTGTGAGGCTCGCGAATTCACGCTATACACAAAGCTATGCCACACAGGCCGTGCTTTGATCATCAACCACAAGACTTTGCTTTTCAACAGAAGCCTTGATCAATTGCCACTTACGCGCGCCACACTGGCAATTCACTCCATGCGACTGATGTCCATCGATATACAACCTCTGAGCTCGTACGTCTCAGAGAAGGGCGTTAAGTAAGAGAATGAATTCTCCGCCGCCAAACAGATGTATATTTAATAGAGATCAATCAACATAGAATAAAATCCAATGTCAGACACACAATCCATTTACAAGTTCGTTCTGGGTCTGAACGAAACCGGAAGCACTTTCCTCGCATATCCATCGATCTCCAAGCACGTCTGGACGATCACCAACCGATTCCCTCCTCTTGGTTGTACATCCCAATCAAGATCATCAGTAATCACCCAAACGATGTGAAGACTTCCGGTCTTCAACCACCGTCTTCATCTTCGACATATCGTCGAATCGGTTATTCAGAATGGGTATAAATCCGGCCTTTCCGAATAACCCGCGTATATAATAAACACGTGTTACACAAACACAACATACGCCTCATTCCAATTCAGAATAATCTTTAATTCAAATTTTCAAACTCTTAGGGAAAGGTTCCCATTAATTTTATCAAAGATAAATTCTTCTAAATTTATTCTTTAATCTTCCTTTGGATATCATTTCAAACTAGTCGGGATTAGCGAACCACACCGAAGTAATTATTTATTTTATTTCCCAATCCCAACCTATATATCCCATGGTGCAAAACTGGTGGTACTCCATATCTAACACCACGGTGTTATCAGTAAAATTAATTAAAATTTCACGTTCAAATCTAATTAAAGATTTAACTATCGCTTTGGAGCAAAACTGGCGATACTCCATTCTCGATCACTTTCCAAATTCAGTAATTTAAATTATCAATTCACATTTCAATCTAATTAAAGATTCATTAAAACTCTTTTTACTGGGTTAAAGAACTAATGCCATTTAAAACAAAGTTCACGATAAACCCAAATCACATTCTATTTATTATCGGGTTAAAGAACAAGTGTTATTTAAAACACCGTTCACGATAAACCCACAAATTAATTCTAATTCCATTCCAATAAAATATAATAATTGATTGGTATGCTTCATTAAATATAAATAAAAAGATTTAATCTTTTCTCATACTGGGTTCGAGAACAGCGTTAATGAAGACACCATTCACGACAAACCTAAATCTCATTTGATATTAAATACAAGGCTCTGAAGAGAAAATATATCGGCTTATATTCAATATCAAATCAAAAGTGAATTTTCCATTATAAATTCGTTTTAAATTCATTTCAAATTGATTTCAATGCAATTTCAATCCTGTTCAATTCAAAATATTCGATTATGAAATCACTTTTCAATATTCATTATAAAACGAATAAAATCGATAAAAATATCGTTTGCGTCAGAATAACGCATCTCTAATCAACACGGCTTTATATTTTTCAAAAACTTCTTTATTCTATTCAACAAATGAATATTTATTCTATTCAACACATGAATCTATATTTCTTTCAACACTTGACTAATCTCAACAAATGAGTACTGTCAACACGTGACTATTTTTGTTATGTAATATATTTTATAAAATTTTGATAAAGATGTTAATTTTTATTGTTAAAATATTTCGTTCAACACACGAATCAATATATTTTTTTCAACACATGACTAATCTCAACACATGAGTACTGTCAACACATGAATCTTATTTTACAATATTCTTTATTTTCTCAATTGGAATGAGGCCCAATCAATTACCGTATAATGTTAATTATATGGATTCCATAAACACATGTATATAATAGCAACGATAAATAATCAACCATCATCCAAAGTGCACAACACAACTGTCTGTCAATCTATCGATCGACACACAACTAATTATTGGGACTAGTGTACGTCAAATATCATCCCAATACCCGTGTGGGGTTTCACATCAACAAACACTGAATATTATTTGTGCAGTTGGGCGACGTGTAAAATTTATCGTTCCAATCAATATCAGTTAAAACAGTGTATATAAACAAATCGTCTGATTTGTAAATGAATATTTTATTCACACACACGTTAAAAATTATATTTTTAACGATAAATATTTTATTTCAACACATGAATTTCTATTCAGTTCATTTACACTATAAAATGATATTTTTATTTTTCTAACTTATTTTAGAAAATTTCGGCGGCATAACGGCACGATACTAGAAACGGGACAAGGCCTAGCCTTATCCCCGGTCTAGTAATGGCCCACACCATACACATATCAATCAAACCAATTTCAATTCACCAAACAACCAAATTTAGATCGAATAATCTAACCAACTACACAACCAAACAACACCGTCTGCATCCTAGTATATATTTATAACTAGAAAAGGAAATTTAAAGTGAGAAGTTCTCACCGACTAGCTAATCCAATACCACGACCCTTCATATGTAGAAATCTTCGTCGTGCTCGCCTTTTGTCATTTTCGTCGTCCGTGTTCACTACATATAAAATTCGCATCATTATTCTGCTACAACATATATAAAAATCGTATTTTTATATTCTCTATCTTATAAAAATCATATTTTTATAATCTCTACTATATAAAAATCATATTTTTATTACTCCATTCGTCAACAACCATAGAAGCTTTAAAACGGAGAAAACTCACATTTTTTCTAACGCCCGGATTCGTTGTTCTGGTTCCAAAATTTGCAAACGAGCTCCAATCTCCACACCATCTTTTTTTCTAGCTTAAACGCGCCATTCTGGACAACTTTCGCCTAGTGGTCTTCCTTCCGAAAATGTGCCATTTCGCCGAAAATCGCGAAAAGACAGCATTTTGACAATGTTTTGACAGCAAACTTTGGACGCGTTTTCCCGACAACTACGCAATGAAAAATAGGACTATCATATACCAAATCGAAGAGAAAATCATGCTCTTTGACTTTCGTCTTGAGGAACCTTGGCTAGAAATGCACGGTTTGGGAGTTATTGAGGAAAGAAGGACAGGGTGTTATTTGCAAAACGAGATTTTTGGTGAAAAGGGGGTTTTGGTGACGGGGGGGCCCACGGCCGGAGTTGAGCGGCTGGAGGGGGGCGCCGGACCTGATTGGAGGTGGGGAGGCCGCTGCTGGTGGTGGTGGGGCGCGGGAGGTGGTGGTGGTGGCCGGAGGAGCTAGGGTTTGGAGAAGGGTTTGTAGAAAAGGAGAGAGAAGGAGGAGGAGGAGAGGAAGAGGAGGAGGTGGAAGTGGCGCCGGAGGGAGGTGGTGGCAGCGGAGGAGGGGCGGCAGTGGTGGCGGGAGGGTGGAGGCCATTTTTGAGTTTTTTTGAAGAGGAAGAGAGAAGCGAAATTATGAAGAGAGAAATGGAGTAAAAGTGATTATATGCTAGTTTCTCGCGTATCGTCCGAACGCCGACGATCTCAAAATGCCGCGGATTTCGGACACGACATAGTAGACGTGAAGACGAGTCCAACGAAATAAGTTTCGTCGAATTCCGAGTTCGTTTGACCGTCCGTTAAAATTCTCAAAAATGCTCAGATAAGCTCTAAAAATGCGATTTTTGCGCACCATTTCTTCTTGCACGCTCACACGCTAACTCCAAAAATCATACCCTCTTGGATTTAACCATTATTAGACGATACGAATCCAGAAAAAAAACGAAATCGAATTCTGAGGTCGTATCAATAACGTTCCTTTGTAAAATGACTGCCCGCTTTTGAACAAATGGTTTTGCTTTGCACGGCCACATACTGACTCCGTTCGATGCACCATCTGGAACTCAACAATGATTTGTTATTATGAATCCATAAAAATTTATCTCGTCGAATTCTGAGCTCGTATGCAAAATTTCACTTTTTAAGGGCTATGTATTGCTAACCGAAAACCCCAGCCATTTACCACTACTCCGGATCTCGGAATATATCGAAGCTTATATTTTTCGGAGTTATAAACGGCATTTTGAACTCAATGGAAGTGGTTTCGAGTCCAAATTCATCCTTATGCAAAATTTGACTTTTTGGGGCTATATTTCTATAGCGACTATTCTGAATTTTCAACTGGGCATAACTTTTTATTTCCGCTATGAAATTTGGATGTTTCGGATTCGTTGGAAAGATATTTTCAAATAGATCCTAATATTTTTGGTTTCGCCAAAATCCGGTTTATTTTGCACCTGGTACATCCATTTGAATTTAGAAATCAAAATTTCAAACTACCGCGCCATTTTCAATTCCTTTTATAATTTAAAATAAATATTTATATTCTAACGACGATCCCAATAAATATATACGTTCTAATTCCATTAAAAATAAATTTCTCGTCATTATTATTTAAAATAATTCATTTTAAATATTGAAAATTCATCGAAATTGCCAAAATAAAAATTTTAAACTGGTTAAGATTTTCGGGTTGTTACAATCTCCCCCACTTAAAACTTTTCGTCCCCGAAAAGGAATGAAGCCGAAAGTTGTTTTACAAATCAACTCAACTTTCATTATTTGCATTACGGCTTAAGTTCTTCAACTTTTTAGTTTCTAAGAACTTTTCAAATTCTTCAAAAATTTGGCTAACACCCTAAATTTTCGAAAAATTTCGCCATAACCTCCCTGCACCGGGGACTTCGGTATATTTCATATAGCCTCCCATGGCCTTCTTCAATCCAAAAGAAAAAGAAAAAGCCAAGCGGCTAGCGAATCGGCTCATAAAATCATCCAAACCTAATAAATTTGTAAACATGTACCTATTTGTCGGGCAAACAATTTTATTCTTCTGCTCTTGCCTCCTTGCTAGGACCTGCTCAATGTAAGTACATGTATATACATGCAATTTCAAACAACTTTCAATACAGTTCAATATTTGGTTAAATTTGGCCTAAATTCACTTTTCTTTCATATAATGGTTTAAAGGAGTAATCCTACAACACAACTATCAATCAATTAGTGAATTAATGTTTCAAATTCATAATTTTGATACATATACAGAAAATCATGTTTTTGATGCCAAATCACAACAATGTATTCTAGCTATATTTTGGTTCTCACACCAGCCTAATGGAAATATATAGAAATCCCACTTTCGAAACACGAACATAAATACTGATGATGTCCGGACATCACCAGAATTATCCCCGAGCGACTAGAGTGTGATTTTATATCTATCCAGTAAATTAAAACTTCGAATATACGTTCATGACGCGTATATGCAAAATCTTTATATACTCGATTGTCCAAATTCAATATAAAATAAAATATTCAAATACGTATAAACTGGGTTAAATTTTCAAAACAATATTGTTTTCATTTTAAAAATATACTCTTCACGCTCGTCCTAGGATACTACTGATCCCACCTCTAATGAGTTATTCTAACTGGATATTACTAATCCAATATCTGATGAATTCTTTCGTATGGTTGTAATGCGTCTTGTTCTCGAGCTCTTTAAACCAAAGCTCAGATACCAAATGTAGTGACCCAAACTTCTCCATCTCCGAAGAGAAGAGAAAGAACGAATTTCCATGAGTACAAGACGAATCAGAACGCAAACAGAAGAACATTTCGTTGTTAATTACAACAATTCCGTCAGATACAAGAATATACAGAGTATGAATGAATAAAATACATTCGATAAATATCAGAGATTACAATAAATTACATAGCAGCGGAAAATAACACAAAACACAACTGAAAGTAACACACGGATACAGAACTTTCCAAGCATCGTTCCAGCTGTAAATCAGGATCCTGTGAATATAAATTTGCAAAACTAAACTACTAGCTGTCCGTGTCAAAATAAGGGCACCCATAGTTTAGGTTAAAACAATAAACTCCGGGTCAATCATGTGACTGGTGTGAGAACTAAAACAGTTATTAATCTTTATTTTAAAGTTCGGTAAATCAAGGGACCACGCCATATAACACGGAACGGGTTTCCTCCCAAGAATACCAGTGCATAAAACAAACAGCGCAATGCTAAATAAAGAAAAATGAAGCTATTATAAGACCCAGGTCCCATCACACAATGCAACGCAAGCCGTAAGATAGGGTTTTTACCTTATAATAGCCAAAGCATGCTAGATACGTCAAAAACACATTATTTGATATTACTATAAGTATATAGTGTCAAAACAATTTCAATCATAGGCAGCATAGCTACCATCTACTATGTCGCCATACTAGGTTCTACAAATAAAACAGCAATATCACGTATTGGAAATTGGATTCCATCATGAGTCGAG
This sequence comes from Allium sativum, assembly GCA_030737875.1. Taxonomy (NCBI): domain Eukaryota; kingdom Viridiplantae; phylum Streptophyta; class Magnoliopsida; order Asparagales; family Amaryllidaceae; genus Allium; species Allium sativum. Next base: position 1,055,558,927 of record CM060918.1, read on the forward strand.
GTAAGGGGCAAGCTCCTCTCCGATTCGAGACACTTTAGCAAATGTCTTAGGACCACACACGCGATCCCTTGGATCCTCCAAGGCCGGTCCTCTCTTACTTTTGAGGATTGGCAATTCCTGAACACACGTTTCCCGGTCCTATAGGACCTATATCCGAGGCGCCTCACATTCCAACAACCACACATGTGAAAAGTATATAAATATAAGCCAGTTTAAGCACTGACACCACCACTAGCTAGAAAAAAACGTCGTGCACTCCTTGGGTCCTTATCCCGTTTTTGACTCATACCGAGGTGTGAGGCTCGCGAATTCACGCTATACACAAAGCTATGCCACACAGGCCGTGCTTTGATCATCAACCACAAGACTTTTCTTTTCAATAGAAGCCTTGATCAATTGCCACTTACGCGTGCCACACTGGCAATTCACTCCATGCGACTGATGTCCATCGATATACAACCTCTGGGCTCGTACGTCTCAGAGAAAGGCGTTAAGCAAGAGAATGAATTCTCCACCGCCAAACAGATGTATATTTAATAGAGATCAATCAACACAGAATAAAATCCAATGTCAGACACACAATCCATTTACAAGTTCGTTCTGGGTCTGAACGAAACCGGAGGCACTTTCCTCGCATATCCATCGATCTCCAAGCACGTCTGGACGATCACCAACTGATTCCCTCCTCTTGGGTGTACAGCCCAATCAAGATCATCAGTAATCACCCAAACGATGTGAAGACTTCCGGTCTTCAACCACCGTCTTCATCTTCGACATATCGTCGAATCGGTTATTCAGAATGGGTATAAACCCGGCCTTTCCGAATAACCCGCGTATATAATAAACACGTGTTACACAAACACAACATACGCCTCATTTCAATTCAGAATTATCTTTTATTCAAATTTTCACACTCTTAGGGAAAGGTTCCCATTAATTTTATCAAAGATAAATTCTTCTAAATTTATTCTTTAATCTTCCTTTGGATATTGTTTCAAACTACTCGGGATTAGCGAACCACACCGAAGTAATTATTTATTTTATTTCCCAATCCCAACCTATATATCCCATGGTGCAAAACTGGTGGTACTCCATATCTAACACCACGGTGTTATCGGTAAAATTAATTACCATTTCACGTTCAAATCTAATTAAAGATTTAACTATCGCTTTGGAGAAAAACTGGCGATACTCCATTCTCGATCACTTTCCAAATCTGGTAATTTAAATTATCAATTCACATTTCAATCTAATTAAAGATTCATTAAAACTCTTTTTACTGGGTTAAAGAACTAATTCCATTTAAAACATAGTTCACGATAAACCCATATCACATTCTATTTATTATCGGGTTAAAGAACAAGTGTTATTTAAAACACCGTTCACGATAAACCCATAAATCAATTCTAATTCCATTCCAATTAAATATAATAATTGATTGGTATGCTTCATTAAATCTAAATAAAAAGATTTAATCTTTTCTCATATTGGCTTCAAGAATAGCGTTAATGAAGACACCATTCACGACAAACCCAAATCTCATTTGATATTAAATACAAGGCTCTGAAGAGAAAATATATCGGCTTATATTCAATATCAAATCAAAAGTGAATTTTCCATTATAAATTCGTTTTAAATTCATTTCAAATTGATTTCAATTCAATTTCAATCCTGTTCAATTCAAAATATTCGATTATGAAATCACTTTTCAATATTCATTATAAAACGAATAAAATCGATAAAAATATCGTTCGCGTCAGAATAACGCATCTCTAATCAACACGGCTTTATATTTTTCAAAAACTTCTTTATTCTATTCAACAAATGAATATTTATTATATTGAACACATGAATCTATATTTCTTTCAGCACTTGACTAATCTCAACAAATGAGTACTGTCAACACGTGACTATTTTTGTTATGTAGTATATTTTATAAAATTTTGATATAGATGTTAATTTTTATTGTTAAAATATTTCGTTCAACACATGAATCTATATTTTTTTTTCGATACATGACTAATCTCAACACATGAGTACTGTCAACACATGAATCTTATTTTACAATATTCTTTATTTTCTCAATTGGAATGAGGCCCAATCAATTACCATATAATGTTAATTATATGGATTCCATACAACACATGTATATAATAGCAACGATAAATAATCAACCATCAGCCAAAGTGCACAACACAACTGTCTGTCAATCTATCGATCGACACACAACTAATTATTGGGACTAGTGTACGTCAACTATCATCCCAATACCCGTGTGGGGTTTCACATCAACAAACACTGAATATTATTTGTGCAGTTGGGCGACGTGTAAAATTTATCGTCCCAATCAATATCAGTTAAAACAGTGTACATAAACAAATCGTCTGATTTGTAAATGAGTATTTTATTTTATTCACACACACGTTAAAAATTATATTTTTAACGATAAATCTTTTATTTCAACACATGAATTTCTATTCCGTTCATTTACACAATAAAATGATATTTTTATTTTTCTAACTTATTTTAGAAAATTTCGGCGACATAACGGCACGATACTAGAAACGGGTTAAGGCCTAGCCTTATCCCCGTTCTAGTAATGGCCCACACCATACACATATCAATCAAACCAATTTCAATTCACAAAACAACCAAATTTAGATCAAATAATCTAACCAACTACACAACCAAACAAACAAGTCCATGGTCTGTGGACAATGGTGTCGGGTGCTACTAAACACCGTCTGCATCCTAGTATATATTTATAACTAGAAAAGGAAATTTAAAGTGAGAAGTTCTCACCGACTAGCTAATCCAATACCACAAATATGTAGAAATCTTCATCGTGCTCGCCTTTTGTCACTTTCGTCGTCCGTGTTCACTACATATATAAAAATCGCATCTTTATTCCGCTAGAACATATATAAAAATCATATTTTTATATTCTTTATCTTATAAAAATCATATTTTTATAATCTTTATCTTATAAAAATCATATTTTTATAATCTCTACTATATAAAAATCATATTTTTATTACTCCATTCGTCAACAACCATAGAAGCTTTAAAACGGAGAAAACTCACATTTTTTCTAACGCCCGGATTCGCTGTTCTGGTTCCAGAATTTGCAAACGAGCTCCAATCTCCACACCTTCATTTTTCCTAGCTTAAACGCGTCATTCCGGACAACTTTCGCCTAGTGGTCTTCCTTCCGAAAATGTGCAATTTCGCCGAAAATCACGAAAAACAGCATTTTGACAGTGTTTGGACAGCAGACTTTGGACGCGTTTTCCCGACAACTCCGCAATGCAAAATAGGACTATTATATACCAAATCGAAGAGAAAATCGTGCTCTTCGACTTTGGTCTTGAGGAACCTTGGCTAGAAACGCACGGTTTGAGAGTTATTGAGGAAAGAAGGACAGGGTGTTATTTGAAAAACGGGATTTTTGGTGAAAAAGGGGTTTTTGGTGACGGGGGGGGGGGGGGGGGGCACGGACGGAGTTGAGGGGCTGGAGGGGGGCGCCGGACCTGATTGGAGGTGGGGAGGCCGCTGCTGGTGGTGGTGGGGCGCGGGAGGTGGTGGCCGGAGGAGCTAGGGTTTGGAGAAGGGTTTGTAGAAAAGGAGAGAGAAGGAGGAAGAGGAGGAGGAAGTGGCGCCGGAGGGAGGTGGTGGTAGCGGAGGAGGGACGGCAGCGGTGGCGGGAGGGTGGAGGCCATTTTTGAGTTTTTGAAGAGGAAGAGAGAAGTGAAATTATGAAGAGAGATATGGAGTAAAAGTGATTATATGCTAGTTTCTCACGTATCGTCCGAACGCCGACGATCTCCAAATGCCGCGGATTTCGGACACGACATAGTAGACGTGAAGACGAGTCCAACGAAATAAGTTTCGTCGAATTCCGAGTTCGTTTGACCGTCCGTTAAAATTCTCAAAAATGCTCAGATAAGCTCTAAAAATGCGATTTTTGCGCACCATTTCTTCTTGCACGCTCACACGCTAACTCCAAAAATCCTACGCTCTTGGATTTAACCATTATTAGACGATACGAATCCAGAAAAAAACGAAATCGAATTCTGAGGTCGTATCAATAACGTTCCTTTGTAAAATGACTGCCCGCTTGTGAACAAATGGTTTTGCTTCGCACGGCCACATACTGACTCCGTTCGACGCGCCATTTGGAACTCAATAATGATTTGTCATTATGAATCCATAAAAATTTATCTCGTCGAATTCTAAGCTAGTATGCAAAATTTCACTTTTTAAGGGCTATGTATTGCTAACCGAAAACCCCAGCCAATTACCACTACTCCGGATCTCGGAATATATCGAAGCTTATACTTTTCGGAGTTCTAAATGGCATTTTGAACTCAATGGAAGTGGTTTCGAGTCCAAATTCATCCTTATGCAAAATTTGACTTTTTGGGGCTATATTTCTATAGCGACTATTCTGAATTTTCAACTGGGCATAACATTTTATTCCCGCTATGAAATTTGGATTTTTCGGATTCGTTGGAAAGATATTTTCAAATAGATCCTAATATTTTTGGTTTTGCCAAAATCCGGTTTATTTTGCACCTGGTACATCCATTTGAATTTAGAAATCGAAATTTCAAACTACCGCGCCATTTTCAATTCCTTTTATAATTTAAAATAAATATTTATATTCTAACGACAATTCCAATAAATATATACTTCTAATTCCATTAAAAATAAATTTCTCATCATTATTAAAAATAATTCATTTTGAATATTGAAAATTCATCGAAATTGCCAAAATAAAAATTTTAAACTGGTTCAGATTTTCGGGTTGTTACACATCTCCTTCTTCTCCCCTTGTTTAAACAGATATCCAGGAAAAACACAGCAAAGAAACCCATGTCTATCCCTCCTTCTCTCTTCCACTTCTCCTCATTCCTTCAACGAAACATCAAATCGATTTAACCATCAAATTTCTCTTCTCGAGTGCTTCTTCCGCGACACCATCAACCCACTCTTGGACTCACTATCACAACCGCATTTCCATCCCTATACCAACAGCCCTAGCACAAATCTCAACAATTTTTGTCGTGAAAACTACCGAAATTTTGTCACTTGTTGCTATTTGATGCCATGGATTCAAATACGATAACCGAATTGCAAATTAATCACTAATTAAGACGCAAAACTCAGCCCTAATTTCATGCCTTTGCTGTACATGTTGAACCTCAAACCAAATTATACCGCACTCTCTGACAAAGGTATATGATTGAAGAGAATATTCATCTAGTTGAATGGAACTTGTTTTAGCAATTTTTTTTTGAAATGAGGAGCCGCTATTAGTTTTATCTCAGAAAAATGGCGATTAATTTATGTTTTGCTACAGGAGAAACAATCGATTAGGTTTAAGTAGAGAATTAAGTTAGAATTTCAATGGTTTAATTACCAATTAAAGCAATCAAATCTTTCCGTTTTCATCTTTAATTCAATACCCAACATGCCTAATTTTTTCCAAATTCGAAATACGACTAGAGTATTTATAGGAAAAAATTATGTATATTATATATATCAAACTCAATTATTAAACAATCTCAATTGAACATTTTTTTAAGTAATCAATTAATTTTCATTAATCATTCCTTTCAAATATAACTATTCTTCCAATCCATGCAGATAATTACATTTATATGCAGTTGACATTCATCGTACAAACAACGTATCTATATTATTATTGTATTCAATACATAAAAAAAATTCAATATATAAGAAATTCCAAAATGAACTAATCTATTTTATATATTTTTAATTAAATATTAATTCAAATTTCAATATAAGTAACTTACCAAGCACAAGTTATTATCGTATATAGTTATTGTAATTCATTGTTTAACAAATCAAGTAAAATTTATATCTTAATAATTTAAGACACAAATCATTAAATTCTATATTTATCCAACTATGGTTCAAAAATCACATTAACTTTAACATTATATTTCAATTTTAGAATTAATTTGTTTTTTTTTGTATTAATTCAACATTCATTAAAATTCCGTTACTCCTATTTGTTTGCTACATTATATTAAATGTCAACAACAATTTTGCCATCATAAAAGGAAGTATAAAATTCCTTGACCTGAGAATATGAATGCTCCACTTTTAAATCTATTTATTCTATCATTGAAATTTGTAATAAAAATGTGCATGAACATTCGAGCATGTAAAACAATTAATGATGTCAAAATATTACAAAACTATGTATATATGAAAACGTAAGTAAATAGACATGTCCTTAAATTTTGTTATTTTGACCATACCGGTAATCAAAATCATATTTAATTGGATATTTCCATTTCCAAATAATCATCTTTATCCAAATCAAAATATAATTTAAATTAATTTCATAAATAAACTTTGTTTTTGTTTACATTCCAATATTGATTATTTACCACTTCAATTTTTGTATTTTAATTATAAATTACATAAAGCAAAATATTTCAATATTACATTTCAACTTTCATTATTTATCAATATAAAAAAATAAAAATAAATTAACATTTAAAATAACTTTGTTCAAAAACACATTAAATTTAATATTCTAAATTATCGCAAAATCTCGGGATGTTACACTCTCATCCACGTAAAAAAATTCCTCCTCGAAAAGGAACATAGAATGAAGTGGCAAGATAAAATTAAAATAATATAGAATTCTACTAACTTAGAAACAATTAATTTGTACAAAACTCACATTTTCACAAAATTTTCTAAGTCATAATTTCACTTATTAGTTACCCAAGTCATGAGTTATTGCCATTTTATTTAAACGACAAAATTTTCCAATTCATATTTAGTTGACTTACACTGAATTATGTTTCGCATTCAATTTCAATTTCCTCCAATACATCTATCGACCAAATTTAGAATTTTCCTAAACTTACTATCGTCCCTTTTTTATTTATATAATTTAATTTTAAATCGTGAATTCCCAAGCGCTGTTTTTCTGAAATTTTGGTTTACACATATCTTGAAATCTACAAGTTGAAATTTAAAATTTTCTCTTTCATTAGAAAACTGTAATCCAGTATAACCAGAGGATTCTTGTTTCAGAGAATTTTGACTTATTTTGGATTTTGTACATTCATTTAAACTTCAATTCGGAAAATTACGAACTACCGCTATGCGACGAGCTCGTTTTTAATAAAATTTAATTAATCCGCTCGACCATCGTTAAGTTTAACATTTATAAGCCTATTCACTTATATTTTCGCAAAACCAAACATTAATATCAATATATTTAGTTTATTACCAAATAATTCGCTTAATCAATTTTCATTGATTCGGTTAATTCATGTTACTTAGCATAACATACTAAGTATATATCGTTTATTACATAATTTAAATTTTATTTATATATATAACCAATCAATTTTTCACGTTCATAACCCATTCTAATACTTGTGCATTATTTAATTGCTTATCCTTATAACATTTTACTTCTTAATTAATTGGTAAATTAGAAAAGAATTTATTTTTACACAAGTTTCAATGGTTGACATTCCTTTCAATTTATTATCCAATTCTTATGAGTTTTATTTTAATTATAACCTCCTATAATCATAGTATTCAGAAGTTTCGAAAAATTAAGTTTATTTCATTTCATTAATTATTCAAGATTTCAAGAATTAAATTTCGGGTTTCTTTTCAAATCATGTTTTTTTTGAAATGTTTCATATAATATATCGTTTACATAAAACCATACTATAAAAGGATTTAATAAAGTTCAATTTCGTAAAACAAAGTACAAAATATTAAATGTCTCCCTCCTTAGAATCTTGAAAATAAACATCGATGATGCGTGCACTCATCACCGAAATCATTTCCAAAGACAAGAGGGTATACACTTATTTCTAAAATTCATTTGAAACAATTTCTATGTGAAACAAGATTTAAAATATAAATATATTATTTCAAACCATTTGCAAATCATTGTTACAAAACCACCCGAAATCAAATTGTCGATTTCATATTTTACTACTTATTTCATTATCAATAAATTTTCAATATTTGATTTTCTTAAACCGTTCAATAATCAATGGTTTTAATTATTAATTAATTGAATGATAAATGATGTAAATTTTAATATTATCATCAACAAAATTAAAGTTCATATATTTTCAAATAATTCCCTATATATAAAAAATATATTTTAAAACAATATAATGTCGATAAGCCATGTTTGAGTGTTTAGAAATCCATATCGTTGCTTTGGCGTCCCAAGTACCGACCAGAATTCATAAATACTCAACAGAACAAATCAACATAATCCAAAATCGTTTTATATCGAAATTACAAGTATGCTCTCTCATATACACTCAAACTCTTTCTAGGCTAATACTACCCTATCTATAATGAGTTAATCCCAAATAGAGCCAAGGTTTTCGGTAAACCAAAGCTTTGATACCAAATGTAACATCCGAGATTTTTGAACATTCAAATCGACAATGATCCTTAATGTCGACATAAACAGATAAAAAATATGGATAGTTATTGGGATTAAAATAAGAAAAAGAAGATAGAAGAAAACAAATACAGAATCTCACATCGGAAGGACAAAATATAATAAATAAATAACAGTTCCTGAAGCTGTTAAAACATACATTTTATTTTATTTTACAAGGATTATCAGATTAAACTAACGTACAACATACCAATGCATTTGCAGCAGAATAATAATAATAATACATCTATTGAGCTCCATCTTAATCTTCATAATGGTATCTTCAAAGCAAGTGAAACTTCGCTAACTAGAACTCGGTCTGACCCGAGCGTATTGCAAAAAAAGAAACACAACAAACACTCGGATCAAAAATAAATCATTCTCGTATTAGTTAAATCAAATTTCATGTAATAATATGAGTGCAATAACTTAAGAGATGTTACAGGAATTTCCATCTCTTAAGGATCCATCAAACTAATACTATATAATATAATACGCAATTATAATAATGTCTATGGTTAAATATAACATAATAAAATAATGTAAGCGGGATTACCATTATTACCCTTACACCGTTTATACCGTTGCCGTACAGTTTGCATATAACACACCAGTACGTCGGCGGATAGGGATGCGCCGTGATACGACAACGTTAAATCAAAATCGTAGGGGGCTCGATTAGGATAAATATGACAAGACAATACCCATCAGTACTAATTCTAGCGGATTGCAGAGCCAGGCCGGTGGTAACGTATAGCCGCAACTACCGCCGACCTCAGACATATGTAACAACCCGGAAAATCTGAACCAGTTAAAAATTTTTAAATTGGCTAATATAGTGGATTTTAATATATTTAAAATAAATATTTTAAATAATAGTGATGAAAAGTATGTTTGAATCGATGTTTGAAAATAAATATAATTATTATAAATTATAAACAAGGCCTGAAATGGCGCTGCAGTTTCAAATTTTGAATTCAAAATTTAACTGACTGTACCGGGTGCAAAATAAAATGGATTTGAGTGAAACCAAAAATATTTAAATATTTTAATGAATATCTTTCTAAAGAATCTGAAAAATCGAAGTTTCATAGCGGTAATCAAAAGTTATGGCCAAATGAATTTTCAGAAAGGTCGCTATAGAGAATACATCGACCTTGAAAATAGACATTTTGCATACGACCTCAGAATTCGATGAAACCAATTTTGTTGGCTCCGTGATGTGAAATTATTGCTAAGTTTCAAATTACATAATTTTTGAAGTTAATATGTGAGCGTGACAAAGGAAAATGTGTTTTGGTCAATTATAGTTAAATTGGATCGACCAGAAAATGGTCATTTTTCAAACGGTCTTAGAATTCGATGAAACTAGTTTTGTTGGGACCGTATCGTCAAAACATAGTTAGATTTATTTTTCTGGAATTTTTGGGATCAGTATGTGGCCCCGGCAAATTGAAATGTACGTTCAAATTAAATATTGAATGTTTTATATTTTAATTTGAAGGAAAACTGACTCAAATAGTCGAATGGGCCTACGAAACATATCCCATTGTGTTCGGAATGGGGGTAATTAGCTAGGGGCGTCAGTCGTTGGGTTTGATTTCTAGTTCGTTTGAGAAAACCCCAATTTTCGAAATTATAAAACCATCGGCCAATCAGAATTTTATATTCATTAATTAAAAAAAACAAAAAACAAACCACGCCTTTTCTCTCCCCATCGCGATTAACGGCGGAACCCTCCTCAGAACTTCCCATCCATTTTCCGGCCGCCTCGCTCCACGATAGACCGCGCCACCACCAGATCTCGAAAGCCCCCTCTCCCCTCTTCACATCCATACCCATTTCACCCTGTCTCGTGCCACCGTCGTCGAGTTTGAAGCCTCCAAAATCGGAGACTTTCCGCCGCCCCCACGTCCACCTGGGACTGTCGAACTGGCCCCACCTCCCGGTGCAGGTGCGCCTCTCGAGGCCCGACATCGTGGTGCAATCGGATTTCAACATCGAGCTATGGATTTCGCGAAAACTGAAAACCTAGATTCGAACACATGTTGAAGGTATACGGTTTGGTATATTCTAAACTGATTTTAACACCATTAAAGTATTGCAAACTTTGAAAAATCATATCTTTTTCGTTTGTGGTTGAAATTCAGTGAAACAAAAGACATCAGGACCGTGTTGACGCTCTCTACATTCTAGAAGAGACCGGATATTTTTCTGAGCCTTCTGCAATTTTTGGAGGAGTGGAACCCAGTGTGAGATTTCTATGTTATAAACGATATGGAAAACAACGATGTATAAATTATATAGTCGATGTATGAGTTATATAAGCGTTGTACACCTCATGTATAAGCGTTGTATAAGTTGTATGTTTGATGTATAAGTTATACATGCGTTGTAAAAATTATATATGCAATGAAATGACATTGATGAATTGAAGTGAATTGAAATATATTTATATACGAATATATATATATATATATATACTCCCCTCGTCCACATACCATGGACGATATTTATTGGTTGTGTTGTTATTTGGATTATTTGGTTGATGTGAAATTTGGTGAATAATGTGAATGGTTGATATGATTGATTGTGGTTGAAAAATACCCATTTGTGGTTGAAAACAAAAATAGAATAGCTTGTGGAAATGAAAATAAAACATGCCGCCTGCGTGCGAACTAGATGCATGAATCCCTACTATCAAAAACCGCAAGGTTTTAAGGTAGAGCGGGGAGCCGTACATCGATACGGCCCCGGTTTTAACTACCCTGCCGTTATGCTGCCGAAATTTCCTGACATATTTCTGTGTTTGATTTATTTTCATTTGTTGAAACTATATTCATTTGTTGAATAGAAATTCATGTATTGAAAAATAATCGTGTTTTGAAATAAATTGTTTTATATTAAAAATCACATTTTTATCACCTGTTTGACCTATATAAAATAATCGTGTTTTGAAATAAATTGTTTTATATTAAAAATCACATTTTTATCACCTGATTGAACTATATAAAATAATCGTGTTTTGAAATAAATTGTTTTATACTAAAAATCACATTTTTATCATCTGTTTGAACTACATAAAATAATCATGTTTTGAAATAAATTGTTTTATAATAAAATTATCATTTTTATCAAATGTATAAAATGAATGTGGTTTTGAAATCGAAGAATGAATTATATATATATATATATAATTATAATATATCGAATAACGAAGCTGCAGTTCGTATTTTGAAACCGTGATTTCAAACGATTATTGTGGACGATCCGACCATCGGATTTTCCTGAAACTGCAACCGTTGGGTTCGCCTTGGAAATATCTTTCCAATGACACCAACTTTGTAAAGATCCAATGGTTGGATTGTCTGGAATGTTTAATTCAAATCTGAAGAAAAACAGCGCCAGAATCGATTATAATTATATATATAATTATAATTAAATTAAATCGAATAACGATGCTGCAGTTCGATATTTGAAATCGAAACTTTAAATGATTATTTCGGGAGATCCGACCGTCGGATTTCTCCAAAACTGAAACCGTTGGATTCGTTTTAAAAAGATCTATTTAATGATGTAAAATTTGTGAAGATCCAACGGTTAGATTTTCAGATATGTGTAAATCAAATCTGAAGAAAAACAGCGCCACGGCCGAGTTATGGCCCGAAACGTTGTTTGAATGAATTGGCTATTTTTAAATAAATAAAAATAGCAATAAATTGTGATAAAATATTATAAATGATATGGAATGAAAATAAACTGAATTTGCTCGGTTTATTAGATATTTGATGGCTGAATGTGTTTGGCGTGAAAATTACAATAAAGGACAAAATAATTAATGTCGAATAATTTAACCATCGAAATGAATTGATTTGAAATATTAAATATACGAGAATTATTTGAAAAGGCCGAGTTAATTCTCATTTCAAATAATTGATCGACGATTGAAAGTCGAAGATATGAAGACGGTGCAAGACCGATGATCTTCACGTTGAATGGAGGGATGCTGCTGACGTTCATGATAGGAGTTGCTACCTTGAAGGGACTGATGTAGTAGTCGTCCGGACGTACATGTTGATTGTACGGATGAGCGAGGAATAAAGACCCTCCGGTTTCGTTCAGACCTAAACGAACTTGTAAATGGACGTATGTCTGATGTTGTATATTGACAACGTGGCATACAGAGATGTTGTGATCAAAGCTTTTGTTGAAAAGCAGAGCTTTGTGGTTGATGATCAAAGCACCGCCTATGTGGCATAGCTTTGTGTTTTATCATTGTTTCGCGAGCCTCACACCCCGGTATGGACCAGAAACGGGATAGGACATCGGGGAGGGCATGCGTTTCCTTCTAGCTAGGGTGGTGTCAGTGACCTACCAGCCCTGACATTTATATTACTTTCACCTGTGTGGTTGTTGCTGTTGCGAGGTACCTCAGTTATATCGGTCGATCTGGGACAGATGGAGTCATTCATTGACTCATTTACGCCCCAAAGGTCGGGGAAATGTAGTGTTCAGGTATAATAATCCACATCGGTGGACCGGCCCTGACGATCCAAGGCTTGCCTGCGCGCTTGCCTGAGGGGCGGGCTAGAGCGTCTCGAAGCGGTGAGGACGATCCCTTGCCTCGGTTCATGATGGAAATCCAATTTCCAAATACGACATCGTGCGGTTTTGATTGTATATATATATATGGCGACATGATATATGGTACCCATGCCCTCTATGATTGATAGTTATGATTCAAATTGTTTTTGAAACATATAAACACTAGTAATAATATCAAATGATTTGTTTTGCTCGTATCAAGCATATTTTGGCCAATATAAGGTAAAACTCTATCCTCCGGTTTGTGTTGCATTGTGTGATGGGACCTGAGTCTTATAATGGCTTCATTTTTATAAAAAGCATTGCGATGTTAAAAAGATTTACTTGTTTTAAAGCACTGGCAATCACTGGAGTAAACCCGTTCCGCGAAAGTGGCGTGGTCCTATGATTTTCCATATTCTAAAATGTGTTAAGTAGATTTCTCATACCAGTCCCATGACTGACTCGTAGTTTGTTTCACTTGCAAACTCGGGTGACCCTATTTCTACACGGGCAGCCTTGTATTCAGGTTTTAGCAGGCTCTTTCTGGATAGCTGGAGCTGAAGATGGATTCTATCATTTATTTCTTTTTATGCTGTTCAGCTCCTATTGTACATTTATGTTTTATTTCCGCTGTGGACATTCATGTATAGCTGAACTGTATTCGTACTAAGTATGATCATGTATACTGTGTAACTCTGATGTTTTTATTTATCCAGTATATTCTGTTGTACATTATCTGGTGTATTTATTTATTTCTGTTCTGCTGTTCTCTGTTTATGTGTTATATTCCCAAAGATTACCCTTACCGCCGTGTTACGGGGTTTGGGTCGTCACAAACGTGGTATCCGAGCATTGGTTAAGCCTGGAATATAACATATGTACGAGCTCGTCAGAAATAGAACCAGTAGTGTTCTAGAACGAGTAACTCGTTACAGATAGGATCAGTAATATCCTAGTATGAGACAGCAGAATGAAATACACCTCAATAGACACATTTACATTCAGGTATATGTTTCTATGCTATATAATATCTTTTCTGTGACCTGACACTTGATCTGCTATTTGCAGAAGTACTAGAAAATGAGTGTCAGAAACAGAAGGAATGCAGAACCAGATCTAGAAGCTCTATTAAAGAAATATCGAAATCTGGGTGGAGTACCATTTTCGGGAAATGAATCCATTAGTCAAACCCAGGATTGGATGCGTTCTGCTGAAAGAATTCTTGAGCGTCTCCAAATAAGGGATGACAAAAAAATATTAGTGGCCTCTTGGGCACTCAAAGATGAAGCCTTGTTCTGGTGGGATTCGCTTATTAAAGATAATCTAGAAGGTGATATCACCTGGGATAGATTCAAAGAAACTTTTCAAGAAAAAATTACTCCTCCAGAAGTAACTGAGCGGTTATGTGATGAATTCTACTATCAGATCCAAGAGGATATGGATATTCCAGAATATCATAAGAAATTCAATGAACTTTCTCGTTTTGCCTCTCATCTAATTGAGAATCCGAAGAGGAAGAATCTGAGGTTTATTCATGGCCTTCGAAGAAAGTATCAGAATAGTGTAATAAGACATGTGAGGCTTCCTTTTTCTGAAATGATATACATGGCTTACCAATATGAAGATCTTGTTAAGAAGGGTATGTTGCGAGACGAAGACGAATGTAGTTCTGGCAACAAAAGAAAATTCGAAACTGATAGCCCAGAGACAAGTACGACGTCTGGGGTCAGAAAGAAGCCTAAAGCCAAGAGGAAAAAGGTTAAGTCTGAGAAAGGACCAGCAACAATTGCCACATGCTCGAGCTGCAATAAGAAAGGGCATTTGGCGATAAATTGCAAATCCTGGAACAAACGAAAGAAGGATAAATCTAGACCCAAGATTAAGTTTCAGAAAAATAGGAAATGCAATCTTTGTCATCAAGCTGGTCATATAAAACGAGACTGCTGGTTGTTGAAAACGGCCAAAGTGGCTCAAGTAAATGAAGTGGCTGAAACTTCAGAACCCTCCACTAGTTAGAGAAAGTCAGATGATTTAGAAGGCACGCTTACTGTCAAAGATATTCCAGTTAAAGTACTGTTTGATACGGGCGCGTCGCAAAGCTTTATTGCAAAGAATGCGGTTAAGAAATGGGATTCGAATTTGAGAAAGCTCAAAACACGAATGACTGTACATAATCCGGTTAGGGGTTCCCTCAATCTTAGTTGGGTTTGTGGAGTGCCTGTTTCTTTTTCCTGTTATCGATTCCCCACTATCGCGATCATCATGAATTTTACAGAATTTGATCTTATTCTGGGGATGGATTGGTTAACCAAATATGAATCTGAGGTTAAATGCGCCGACAGAGTCGTAAGGGCGAAGATTAAATCCGGCAATTATATAACCATTCCATGTGAAGGACCGAATTCAGATAGAAAATATTTTTGGTCAGCTTTGGATGTTTCTCCTGCTCAAATAGAACCTGTTCCTGTCGTTGCGGAGGATATTCCGGTCGACATTGAAAATATGCCAGTTGTCAAGAAATATGCGGATGTGTTCGAAGAAGTTGTTAGCTTACCTCCATAGAGAGAAATTGATGTCAAGATCGCTTTAGTCCCCAATGCAAGGCCAGTGGTTCACGCTATTCGAAGAATGACCTTGAAAGAGAAAGATGAGTTAGATAATCAAACTCGACAGCTTGTAAGGAAAGGTCTGATCAGACCTAGTTTCTCTGATTGGGGGGCAGCAGTGGTATTTGTCCTGAAGTCAGACGGTACTCTCAGACTATGTGTAGATTATCGTGACTTGAATAAGTAGACATTGAAAAATAAATATCCATTGCCGTAGATTGATGATTTTTTGGATCGATTGAATGGCGCACAAGTGTTTTCACGAATGGACCTAGCTACAGGTTTCCATCAGCTTCGTATTGCCGAAGAGTGTGTTCCTTTGATAGCATTTAGAGGTCCAGACTTATTCTATGAGTGGTTGGTAATGCCGTTTGGCTTATGTAACGCTCCAGCTTATTTCGTCGATCTGATGAATAGAGTATTCAGAGTAGTTTTGAACAAATTCGTTCTGGTTTTCATTGATGATATCCTGATCTTCTCTAAGTCAGAAAGCGAGCATGAAAAACTTTTGGAACAAGTGTTAGAAATTTTGCGAAGGAATGTTTTAATAGCAAAGTTTTCCAAATGTATATTCTGGCAAGAAGAAGTTAAATTTCTTGGCCACGTTGTGTCAGAACAAGGAATTTCAGTGGATCCCAGTAAAATCACTGCTATTTAGAATTGGAAACAACCTCGTACACCCATAGAAGTCAGAAGTTTTCTCGGGTTGGCCAGTTATTATAGGAAATTCATTAAGGATTTTTCGAAGACATCCAGTTCCTTAACGAAACTGACTAAGAAACATTCGAGATTCAATAGGACTCTGGTATGTGAGGAAGCTTTCCAAGAGCTAAAGCTGAAACTGACGACTGCTCCAGTGTAAACAATAATTGATGGCAATGAGGACTTGAAATTCTGGACTAACGCTTCTAGAGAAGGCCTTGGTGCAGTGTTAATGCAAAGAGGTCAAGTGATTGCTTATGCCAGCCGTCAGCTGAAACCGCATGAGAAGAATTATGTTACTCATGATCTTGAGCTTTTAGCCATCATATTTTCTTTGAAAATCTGGAGGCACTACCTTTTGGGTGAGAAATTCGAATTGTATACAGACCATCAGTCATTGAAATATTTGTTCACTCAGAAAGACTTGAATCTGAGGCAGCAGCGTTGGCTGGAATTTCTTGCGGCGTATGATTTTGAGATTTTGTACACTCCAGGGAAAGCCAATGTTGTGGCTGATGCGCTGAGTAGAAAGAACGTAATAATCGCCAACATTATTATTACGACCTCATTGATTGATAAAATATCTGCTCTTCAGAGAGATGACCCCTTCATTCAAAGGATCAAAGAAAGAATACAAAAAGGCGAGACCTTCAGTTTTCAGATAGATAACTATGGGATTCTAAGGTTGAAAGGCCGAATCTGTGTGCCAAACATTGCAGAACTCCGGAGAGAAGTATTGGATGAATGTCACAAAGCCAAGCTTAGTATCCATCCGGGAGTGAGCAAGATGTATAGCGATATCAAACGCACTTTCTGGTGGAGGTCTATGAAACGAGACATCTCCTTATATGTAAGCTGGTGTTCCACCTGTCAGCAAGTCAAAAGCAATCAGCAGAAACTCGCTGGATTGTTGCAACCTTTAGAAGTGCCAGGTGGAAAATGGGAACATATTTCTATGGATTTCATAGATGGTTTGGCCAGAACCAGGAAAGGAAATGACAGTATTTGGGTGATCGTAGATCGTTTCACGAAGATCGCCCATTTCATACCTGTCAGATCGAATAGAACTGCTCAGAGTCTAGCGCAGATATATTTCAAGGAAATTGTTAGACTGCACGGAGTTACCATGAGCATCGTTAGTGATCGTGACCCGATTTTTGCTAGTAAATTCTGGGAAGCATTCCAAGCAGAATTGGGAACGAAACTGAACTTGAGCACTGCATATCATCCTCAAACAGATGGTCAAACTGAGTGGGTGAATCGTATTCTAGAAGATTTATTGCAGGCTTGTATTTTAGATTTTGGCGGATCATGGGAAGACCATTTCCATTTGGGCGAGTTCTCATACAACAAAAGCTACCAAGCGAGCCTGACCATGTAACCGTTCGAAGTTTTGTATGGTAGACCGTGTCGATCCCCTGCTTTTTGGGTAGAACCTGGAAATAGACTTGTATTGGGGCCAGATATGATTCGCGAGGCTGCAGACAAAGTCAACTTCGTTAAGAAACGATTACTAGCCGCTCAAAGCCAACAAAAGAGCAATGCAGATAAGAGAAGAAGAGATATATCATTCGCTGTTGGCGACCATGTTTATTTGAAGGTATCTTCGATAAGAGGAGTGATCCGATTCGGTAAAACAGGGAAATTGGCGCCTAAATTCATTGGCCCGTTTCCTATTCTAGAACGGATTGGAACTCTCGCTTATAGGGTTCAGTTACCAGATTGGTTGCCTGGAGTACATGATGTATTTCACGTATCTCAACTTCAAAAGCGTGTACATGATCCCGATTTGAGCGTGGAAGAAGCAGCTCAATGGGATATAGATATTACTCCCGAATTGGCTGCGAGAAAAGAGCCGCTCAAGATAATTGGCAAAGAAACCAGAGAGTTGAGGAACAAGAAGGTTCACTTAGTCAAAGTGCAATGGAGTGGAGATCCGCGAGACTGTACTTGGGAAGCAGAGGAAAGCATCAAGAAAGCCTATCCTAAGTGCACAGTGGATATCTCTGATTGATTCTGGTGCAAGGTACATTTACCATATTTTGCAATTTCCATTGTGTCCTCTATTTTGTTGTTGTTTTCTTTTCATGGATGTAGAATTTTAATTATGTATAGTCTGAATGATTTTAAAAGAATATATGAATTAACTAAAATATTTGTGAAAAGTTAACAATAAATTGATTGATGTTTGTGGTGTGATTGTGGATTTGATTAATTAAATTATTAGAATGATAGTTAATTAAAACAATAAGAGGATGAATGGCAGAATTTATTCGAATAAATCACACATTGAACTGATTATAGAATATATAGAAATATATACATGTGCATTATATATGTTTGAACAAGTAAATGGATTAGCTGTTGAGTAAAGATTTTATTTGCGTGGCCGACAAATAGGTAAACCTTAATGAGTTGGATGCGCAATTTTATTATTATATCAACTCCTGTGAATACCATTGGATGCGGAGTGCTGGTTATTCTATGTGTAATTAATAAATGTCGCCATAGGATAGTAACAATTAATTTTGAAATACACTACATGGCATACTTCTTGAAGATAGGCATACTTCATCATATACCACATAAGCATTTGGAGCTTGTGTGAGGAGGTTGAAGATTTACCATACGAGCGAGAGGCTTGTATGGCGATGACTATATTTTACAGGTTGAACTGATGACTGATATGGACTATTTAAATTGTAACGGTAAAATTGCCAGACTAATAAAAAAAACCACATGGGTCTGGAGTTGACAATAATCACGTCTCTCTAGTCATTAGATACGGCACATGGATTATTTATTTCCCACACGGGACGAGGTGACGAGAATTTATTCTCTGGAGCAATTAAAAAATACACACTCCCTCAGGCTTAGACAGGGTGACGAGAATTTATTCTCTCGAGTTATTATCTATACACGCTCCCATGTAAACTCCAGAATATATCACTATAAATATGTGTATCCTTTATAGGATTTATTGGGTACCTAATACGGCCCAATAAATTTCCAAACCCCTCATCGTACAAAGGAGGTTATGGCGAAATTTTTCGAAAATTTAGGGTGTTAGCCAAATTTTTTGAAGAATTTGAAATTTTTTAGAAACTGAAAATTTGAAGAGTGGAAGCCAGATTGAAAGTAGAGTTGGTTAATCAAACCACTTTCAACTTTGTTCCTTTTCGGGGACGAAAAGTTTTAAGTGGGGGGGATTGTAACAACCCGGAAAATCTGAACCAGTTAAAAAATTTTAAATTGGCTAAAATAGTGGATTTTAAAATATTTAAAATAAATATTTTAAATAATAGTGATGAAAAGTATGTTTGAATCGATGTTTGAAAATAAATATAATTATTAAAAATTATAAACAAGGCCTGAAATGGCGCTGCAGTTTCAA
Source organism: Allium sativum (assembly GCA_030737875.1). Lineage (NCBI taxonomy): Eukaryota > Viridiplantae > Streptophyta > Magnoliopsida > Asparagales > Amaryllidaceae > Allium > Allium sativum. The sequence continues at coordinate 1,055,578,686 of CM060918.1, forward strand.
ATTTTGAATTCAAACTTTAACTGACTGTACCGGGTGCAAAATAAAATGGATTTGAGTGAAACCAAAAATATTTAAATCTGTTAATGAATATCTTTCTAACGAATCTGAAAAATCGAAGTTTCATTGCGGGAATCAAAAGTTATGGACAAATGAATTTTCAGAAAGGTCGCTATAGAGAATATATCGACCTTGAAAATAGACATTTTGCATACGACCTCAGAATTCGATGAAACCACTTTTGTTGGCTCCGTGATGTCAAATTATTGCTAAGTTTCAATTTACATAATTTTTGAAGTTAATATGTGAGCGCGGCGAAGGAAAATATGTTTTGGTCAATTACAGTTAAATTGGATCGACCAGAAAATGGCCATTTTTCAAACGGTCTCAGAATTCGATGAAACTAGTTTTGTTGGGACCGTATCGTCAAAACATAGCTAGATTTATTTTTCTGGAATTTTTGGGATCAGTATGTGGCCCCGACAAATTGAAATGTACATTCAAATTAAATATTGAATGTTTTATATTTTAATTTGAAGGGAAACTGACTCAAACAGTTGAATGGGCCTACGAAACATATCCCATTGTGTTTGGAATGGGGGTAATTAGCTAGGGGCGACAGTCGTTGGGTTTGATTTCGAGTTCGTTTGAGAAAACCCCAATTTTCGAAATTATAAAACCATCGGCCAATCAGAATTTTATATTCATTAATTAAAAAAAACGAAAAAAACCACGGCTTCTCTCTCCCCGTCGCAATTAATGGCGGAACCCTCCTCAGAACTTCCCGTCCATTTTCCGGCCGCCACGCTCCACGATAGACCGCGCCACCACCAGATCTAGAAAGCCCCCTCTCCCCTCTTCACATCCATTCCCATTTCACACCGTCTCGTGCCACCGTCGTCGAGTTTGAAGCCTCCAAAGTCGGAGACTTTCCGCCGCCGCCACGTCCACCTGGGACCGTCGAACTGGCCCCACCTCCCGGCGCAGGTGCGCCTCTCGAGGCCCGACGTTGTGGTGCAATCGGATTTCAACATCGAGCTATGGATTTCGCGAAAACTGAAAACCTAGATTCGAACACATGTTGAAGGTATACGGTTTCGTATATTCTGAACTGATTTTAACAACATTAAAGTGTTGCAAACTTTGAAAAATCATATCTTTTTCATTTGTGGTTGAAATTCAGTGAAACAAGAGACATCGGGACCGTGTCGACGCTCTCTACATTCTAGAAGATACCGGATATTTTTCTGAGCCTTCTGCAATTTTTGGAGGAGTGGAACCCAATGTGAGATTTCTATGTTATAAATGATATGGAAAACAATGATGTATAAATTATATTGTCGATGTATGAGTTATATAAGCATTGTACACCTCATGTATAAGCGTTGTATAAGTTCTATGGTCGATGTATAAGTTATACATGCGTTGTAAAAATTATTTATGCAATGAATTCCCATTGTCAAAAACCGCAAGGTTTTATGGTAGAGCGAGGAGCCGTACATGGATACGGTCCCGGTTTTAACTACCCTGCCGTTATGCTGCCGAAATTTCCTGAAATCTTTCTGTGTTTGATTTATTTTCATTTGTTGAAACTATATTCATTTGTTGAATAGAAATTCATGTATTGAAAAATAATCGTGTTTTGAAATAAATTGTTTTATAATAAAAATCACATTTTTATCACCTGTTTGAACTATATAAAATAATCGTGTTTTGAAATAAATTGTTTTATATTAAAAATCACATTTTTATCACCTGTTTGAACTATATAAAATAATCGCATTTTGAAATAAATTGTTTTATATTAAAAATCACATTTTTATCATCTGTTTGAACTATATAAAATAATCGTGTTTTGAAGTAAATTGTTTTATAATAAAATTATCATTTTTATCAAATGTATAAAATGAATGTGGTTTTGAAATCGAAGAATGAATTATATATATATATATATATATAATTATAATATATCGAATAACGAAGCTGAAGTTCGTATTTTGAAATCGTGATTTCAAACGATTATTGCGGAAGATCCGACCATCGGATTTTCCTGAAACTGCAACCGTTGGGTTCGCCTTGGAAATATCTTTCCAATGACACCAACTTTGTAAAGATCCAATGGTTGGATTGTCTGGAATGTTTAATTCAAATCTGAAGAAAAACAGCGCCAGAATCGATTATAATTATATATATATAATTATAATTAAATTAAATCGAATAACGATGCTGCAGTTCGATATTTGAAATTGAAACTTCAAATGATTATTTCGGGAGATCCGACCGTCGGATTTCCCCAAAACTGAAACCATTGGATTCGTTTCGAAAAGATCTTTCTAATGATGTAAAATTTGTGAAGTTCCAACGATTAGATTTTCAGATATGTGTAAATCAAATCTGAAGAAAAACAGCGCCACGCCCGCGTTATGGCCCGAAACGTTGTTTGAATGAATTGGCTATTTTTAAATAAATAAAAATAGAAATAAATTGTGATAAAATATTATAAACGATATGGAATGAAAATAAACTGAATTTGCTCGGTTTATTAGATATTTGATGGTTGAATGTGTTTGGCGTGAAAATTACATTAAAGGACAAAATAATTAATGTCGAATAATTTAACCATTGAAATGAATTGATTTGAAATATTAAATATACGAGAATTATTTGAAAAGGCCGAGTTAATTCTCATTTCAAATAATTGATCGACGATTAAAAGTCGAAGATAAGAAGACGGTGCGAGACCGATGATCTTCACGTCGAATGGAGGGATGCTGCTGACGTTCATGGTAGGAGTTGCTACCTTGAAGGGACTGATGTAGTAGTCGTCCGGACGTACATGTTGATTGTACGGATGAGCGAGGAATAAAGACCCTCTGGTTTCGTTCAGACCTAAACGAACTAGGGATAGGACATCGGGGAGGGCATGCGTTTCCTTCTAGCTAGGGTGGTGTCAGTGACCTACCAGCCCTGACATTTATATTACTTTCACCTGTGTGGTTGTTGCTGTTGCGAGGTACATCGGTTATATCGGTCGATCCGGGACCGATGGAGTCATTCGTTGACTCATTTACGCCCCCAAAGGGCAGGGAAACGTAGTGTTCAGGTATAATAATCCACATCGGTGGAGCGGCCCTGATGATCCAAGGCTTGCCTGCGCGCTTGCCCGAGGGCCGGGTTAGAGCGTCTCGAAGCGGTGAGGACGATCCCTTGCCTCGGTTCATGACGGAAATCCAATTTCCAAATACGACATTGTGTGGTTTTGATTGTATATATGTATATATATATATATATATATATATATATATATATGGCGACATGATATATGGTACCCATGCCGTCTATGATTGATAGTTATGATTCAAATTGTTTTTGAAACATATAAACACTAGTAATAATATCAAATGATTTGTTTTGCTCATATCGAGCATATTTTGGCCATTATAAGGTAAAACTCTATCCTCCGGTTTGTGTTACATTATGTGATGGGACCTGAGTCTTATAACAGCTTCATTTTTATAAAAAGCATTGCGATGTTAAAAAGATTTACTTGTTTTAAAGCACTGGCAATCACTGGAGTAAACCCGTTCCGCAAAAGTGGCATGGTCCTATGATTTGCCATATTGTAAAATGTGTTAAGTAGATTTCTCATACTAGTCCCATGACTGACTCGTAGTTTGTTTCACTTGCAAACTCGGGTGCCCCTATTTCTACACGGGCAGCCTTGTATTCAGGTTTTAGCAGGCTCTTTCTGGATAGTTGGAGCTGAAGATGGATTCTATCATTTATTTCTTTTTATGCTGTTCAGCTCCTATTGTACATTTATTTTTTGTTTCCGCTGTGGACATTCATGTATAGCTGAACTGTATTTGTACTAAGTATGATCCTGTATACTGTGTAACTCTGATGTTTTTATTTATCCAGTATATTATGTTGTACATTATCTAGTGTATTTATTTATTTCTGTTCTTTTTATGTGTTATATTCCCAAAGATTACCCTTGCCGTCGTGTTACGGGGTTTGGGTCGTCACAACATACCCCCAAAATCAATCAAAGGTGCCAATCAATCACAAAGTACATATATGGTATCGAAGAAGTATGCCTGCTCAGAGTAGTTAACTCAATTAACCTGGGTATGGCACCTGTTTTAGTCATCTCAATTATGACCCGATGATCAAGGCTATCCATCATCGTTCTCTTTCTTCAAATCCAGTAATCGCCTCCAAATCCATCCAATGCCATTTCTTGAACTTCACCGCGTACACAGTTGTTAAAGTGGTTTTCGATATTGGCAGAGAGTATGATAATATCCGATTCCGGTCTCTTTAACAACCCAACATCTACATTTTTCACACCGGTCAGTTCTTTTACATTTCAAAGGGGTTCATACTTCATATTAAAATATCAGATTTCCAAAATCAATCAACATTCAAGATAGAATATTTTTCATACTAAAATCTCCATTTAAACCAATTAAAATCTTGGAACAATTCCAACTTTAATAATTTGAATATTAAAATAGTTAACAGTATACTTAAAATAGTTTAGATATATAATTGAAATAGTTTGAAAGTAAATAGCTTGTAATTAAAATAGAATTTATCAAATTTATTAAAATGTATAGTTAAAACATTGAGTAATTTATAAAACAAATAGTTAATTATAAAATGATTTATTTAAAATAATTTATAAAATAAAATAGTAATAAAGTAAAATAGTTTATAAAGAAAAAAATATAATAATTATTAAAATATTTTATAAAATGATTTGAAATAGTATAGCTGGAATTAGGATCGTTTCTCTAACATTTTCAATTAAACTTGAAGTCATATTTCAACTTCAATTCAACCAACTCAGTTTTCAATAATTCCATCGATTAAACTTCCAATTTACATTCATTTCTATTCGATCAAATTAATTCAAATAGTTACACTCCAAATTGGATTCTCATTTTCAATGATTTCAATTTTAACAAATATCGAGTCCACAATTCATATATAATCCAAATCAATGTTGATTCATTATGAATTTCAAAGGTGGGTGAAACCATTCAACTTCAATAAATTCGATTTACATTATATTTCACTTTATTTAGCTTCAGTTACAATACTACTTTATTTCCCTTTTTTGTTTATATCTCAAAATTCAAGGTACAAGTTAAAAGGAAATAAATTATAGAACATCGCTTATATTGTCTTTAAAACAATATTTCAAAATTCATGGTTAAAACAGATTTTATTTAACCTACCGGTGTTCGTATATAATTTTCTATCCTATGGCCAAGTGATACTTAAATTTTAATTTTAGTATTTTGGGAAAGGATATATATCATTTCAATCCAAATCAGGGTCATAGAAATCTATCATTTCAACCTACGTTCTTAATTCATTTTAATGATTAATCCCGGGTTTAATCGATGCCCATAACATCTGTCAACATATCAAATTCAAGCCACCCATCACATCAATACATACAGAATAGTCCAATATCATATTAATTTGCAAATTTTAGATGTCAGGTTTTAAATAGTAATGATATGTCAATTTTTAACTTAACTGTAAAATTATATTTAACAGTTAAATTAAACTACACTATCGATGCAAATCAATATAAAAATGCAATTTAAACCGTTAAACATCAATCGATAAAATCATATCATGACATGATATTAATTTAACTAATATTAGAATACTTTAGTTACGCGTGAGTGGGTTTAATCACTCACCACAAGTTTCGAATGCGATTGAACTCCAAAATAGGTCCAAAATCAAGCGTCTTAGAATCAGTTCAAACCGTAGCATCGCGAAGAGCTCATCGTTACGATTCCAATGCAACAAACCGCGTGTCATTCTGAAGTCATATGCAAAAGTTATACGATTTTTACTACTGGAAATTTTAAATTAAAACAAACAATCTCTTACCAAACAAAATGTGCCACGTCACCTATCTCATCTCCTTCTCCTCCCCTTATTTAAACATATGTCTAGGAAAAAACGCAGCAAAGAAACCCATGTCTATCCCTCCTTCTCTCTTCGACTTCTCCTCATTCCTTCAAGGAAACATCAAACCGATTTAACCATCGAATTTCTCTTCTCGGGTGCTTCTTCCCCGACACCATCAACCCACTCTTGGACTCACCATCACAACCACGTTTCAATCCCTATACGAACAGCCCTAGCACAAGTATCAACACTTTTTGTCGTGAAAAATACCCAAATTTTGTCACTTGTTGCTATTTGATGCCATGGATTCAAATACGATAACCAAATTGCAAATCAATCACTAATTAAGACACAAAACTCAACCCAAATTTCATGCCTTTATTGTACATGTCTAACCTCAAACCAAATTATACCGCACTCTCTGACAAAGGTATAGGATTGAAGAGAATATTTATCTAGTTGAATGGAACTTGTTTTAGCATTTTTTTTGAAATGAGGAGCCGTCATGGGTTTTATCTCAGAAAAATGGCGATTAATTTATGTTTTGCTACAGGAGAAACAGTCGATTAGGTTTAAGTAGAGAATTAAGTTAGAATTTCAATGGTTTAATTATCAATTAAAGCAATCAAATCTTTCCGTTTTCATCTTTAATTCAATACCCAATATGTCTAATTTATTCCAAATTCGAAATACGATTAGAGTAGTTATAGGAATAAATTACGTATATTTTAAATATCAAACACAATTATTGAACAATCTCAATTGAACATTTTTTTTAAGTTATCAATTAATTTTCATTAATCGTTCCTCTCAAATATAACTATTCTTCCAATCCATGCAGATAATTACATTTATATGCAGTTGACATTCATCGTACAAACAACGTATTTATATTATTATCATATGCAATACATAAAAAAACTGAATATATAAGAAATTCCAAAATGAGATAATCTATTTTATATATTGTTAATTAAATATTAATTAAAATTTCTATATAAGTAACTTACCATGACAAGTTATTATCGTATATTGTTATTGTAATTCATTGTTTAACAAATCAAGTAAAATTTATATCTTAATAATTTAAGACACAAATCATTAAATTCTATATTTATCCAACTATGGTTCAAAAATCACATTAACTTTAACATTATATTTCAAATTTTAGAATTAATTTGTTAGTTCTATTGTATTAATTCAACATTCATTAAAATTCCGTTACTTCCATTTGTTTCCTACATTACATTAAATGTCAACAACAATTTTGCCATCGTAAAAGGAAGTATAAAATTCGTTGACCTGAGAATATGAATGCTCCACTTTTAGATCTATTTATTCTATCATTGAAATTTGTAATAAAAATGTACATGATCATTCGAGCATGCACAACAATTAATAATGTCAAAATATTACAAAACTTTGTATATATGAAAACGTAAGTAAATAGACATGTCCTTAAATTTTGTTATTTTAACCATACTGATAATCAAAGATCATATTTAATTGTATATTTCCATTTCCAAATAATGATCTTTATCCAAATCAAAATATAATTCAAATTAATTTCGTAAATTAACTTTGTTTTTGTTTATATTCCAATATTGATTATTTACCACTTCAATTTTTGTATTTCAATTATAAATTACATAAAGCAAAATATTTCAATATTAAGTTTCAACTTTCATTATTTATCAATATAAAAAAAAATTAACATTTAAAATAACTTTGTTCAAAAACACAAATAAATTTAATATTCTAAATTATCGCAAAATATCGGGATGTTACATATCAATAACAAATTCAATCATCAAAGTGAAATTCATACAGCAAGTGTCAGCCCTTGAAATAAAGGATTGTAAATTTTCATGTGTTTAGTTCTGTTTTGTGGAACAATTCGGGAAGTGTTAAAATTACCGCATATTGTGTTATGCAAGATGTAGTGAATAGCCTAAATAGGTCGTCTCAAACATGAATGAAATACACATCAGTTAGCATCAGTCATGTATATGATGCAATTCCAAACAAGCTGTAATAATGATGTCAATATAACGAATAAAATCATTGCACTACTTAGTACATAAATCATATATTTGGTAGTTCAGGACAATCTGATAACGTAACTTTGATCATGCCGATGTTATTTGATGCCGTGGCATTTTTAGTTGAATACATACTTGGGTCATTACGGATAAAATGCTGTGATTAAGAGACAATACAAACATATTCATTAAAGATAATTAAATTTAAGACATAAAAAGTTTGATGGTGCATCTAATTGATAAATTTGAAGCTTCCTTATTGCATATATCTGTTCAATCTTAATAGTGGTGCAAGCATAGATGGTTCTTCACCCTCGTGATAAAAATAATACATTTTATATATTTGAGAAGATAATAAATTCACCATGCACAAATTTGTTAGTACGCTTTTGGTTAACATATATAAATCGTTTACTCTCGCATCATCCAATTATATGACATGTCACCTAAAAGGTTATAGATTGTTGTTTTAGATGATAGTTGAATTTCCATTGTCAGATTCCAATCCCGATAAACAAAAACCAAGTTAAAATTGTTTGTCATCCATCTTATAATATCAATATTTTGCCAACAACCAAACTTTGCTTCTACCTAACATTGATTAAATACATTTTAGTTGACAACTTTTTAAAGCGTACTACCTAACATTCAGTAAATACATTTATGGTGACAAATTTTGAAAGTTTACTTGTAAGTTATAATTTTGGACTTGCACTATTGACCCATAACCAAGAAATTCAAATGAAGGTTGTATCACTTTCAAAAAATTATTCTAGCTTATATCAACAGTTAATTGTCATGCCTGTATTTTACCGAGGGAGAAGAATAAAATTAGAATGCACGAGATTAGTTTGTTTGAACTAACATAGTAGTTATAAAAAAGCCACCAATCACTTCAATTTTCCAGAAGAAACAAATACTAAACCAAACACTATGTGACTACATTTCAACTCGAGTATTTTTTTCAGTTGGATATAAGAATGCACACGAAGACAATGACGTCATATCATGACAAACAAATACACGAATGTTATACACTTGTGGAATTATTGTATAATAGATTTGACATTTAAAACAATCAAAATTGTTATTTAACATGACACTGAAATAAGAATATCGTTCAAAATTGTTGAGGCCGTAAACTTTATCGAAAGAGTGAACGGACTCAAATTTACGGAAGAAGGTCCATGTGATCATGAAATTGAATGTGAGATGTACCAATCGTTTAAAGTATTTGCTCAAAATCTCATCAAAAACTTTTGATAATAAAGTGCCACCATTTTTCTTTAATGCTGCGAACTCCTCCAAAACCGCTGCAAATTTTGACAAAAATGCCGCCACTAAACTTTAATGTATGTAACTTCAATTATGATGATGCAATTTTGACCTGCTAAAGTACACAACTTCGGATGCAGACACTCTATAGTTTGCGTGTCCAACACTTTATATCTATATTTTTGGCATACCTTATATTTAGATGTGTAATATTCAAAAAAAGGAAGTGAAAAATCCATAATCTCGTGATTTGATTGGTTTAATCGTCAAAAATTTAAACTTAGTTCATCGTGATCCGATTGAAAACCGTGCTTGGAATTATCAGATTTCAAACCAAGTTAGATAATCAAATCCATAAATTATTTAACTCAAGCTGGACTGCCCATTGATCTTCCAATAAGCATGACTTAATCTTAAGGGAAAAAAATGTTTAGGAAGGTTCAAGCCCAACCCAAATGGCTTGATTGGCGCTGGCAACCTAAATTTTTAATTTAGAACATAAAGAATTAAAAAAAATGATGCAAAAAGGATGATAGTTATCATTTAGGATCCAGAGCAAATCAATATTAGAAGACAGGTCTTGCGTCAGATTCGAATAATAAAAGATACCTTACACATTCGATCAAATCTGATCTAAATCAAAACAACTCAAATTGCATATAAGGTACCGTCCGCCATACGTACAACCCTATGCCCACTATATTTCATTTATAAAGAATGCAAGAGTAGAATAGTTTAAAAAAAATTAGATGTTACAACCCAAGATCCAATTGATAATGAACATGATAACATATTACACGTAGTATTTGATAAAATAAAGTGGAATGTCGATTACGAATACCTTTACCAGCGATTCATTTGTAAACTCTTCACGAATTGTACAAAAGTATTATTTAATATTTCTATAAGAAGACGTATTGGGAGAAAGGAGGAAGAAATCACCAGCGTGCACAAGCAGGATCGCAGTCGGGAACCGGTAAACAACAGAAGGTAGATTGGGTTTTGCAATATTCATGTTCGACATGGGAATTTTGTTGGGTTGGATTTAGGGAAGGAGGAGACATAATTGCATATGCAAATCGAGATGGCAGTTCTTTTTCCTTAATTTAAGTTGAAGGCGGTGCTTTTTTATGTAGTGGGAACGTAGAAAGAAGACTGCATACTGAGGCAGTATATTTATGCCACGTTGAATTTAAAAGAAAATTAGGCATGCCACAGTAGCAATCCATCTATTCTACTTTCTAATATAGGTTATAAATAGATTAATAAAATATTTAGAATTGTCTTAAACAGACTTTACATTTTCGTTTGTTACAAAATCCTAATTCAGAAAGACTCTTGGTTTTCGTTAATCGGACTAAGTATGTAGAAGTTATGGACTAAAGAAGTTTGAACTAAATCTTCTACTATCTATAATAGAAAGTAGAATAAGCATAATAACATGTCGCAAAGCATATTTTCATTCTTATCTGACGTGTCTGTTTGTTAAGCCCTTTCTCGCTTGCTGAGCGCTATCAATTTATATTTTTTCCCCTGTTCTCTCTTTCATAACCGCATTCATTTCCATCGGATGCTAACTACATTCAATAATTTCTTCTTTCCCTAATCACACTTTTTAATGCTTCTTTCTCCCGGAAAACAAATCTTTTACAATTTCCTCTACATCCACTTATTCGCGATCCATACAGGAGTTCTATTCACCCCAATTAATTTATTGTTGGAAACGCTTATAGCAAGGATCATAAAACTAGGTTTACATCTATGCAAAGACCAGAAATTGCTAGCGTTGAAACAAGAAGCACTGAAGGTATGACTTATTTTTCTTTAACCAGTCGCGATCTTTCCACGTTTTCTGAGTTTATTTCCTTTCGCTCAACATATTTTTAATGAGGCTTTCTGCAATATTTATGTCGTTTGAAATTGATGATCCAAATTTGGATCTCGTTTTTAATTTACTGGAAACCAGTAAATTTATTATGTATCTGGTACTTCTGTCTTTTTTAAATAGTAGACGAGTTCAATAAAAATAATATAGTCATAAACTATTATAGCATCCTAGTTCTCCCTATTTACATATGTTGGACTACTACTAATTTGAAGTGTTGACCTTATGTTAGGTAAATAGATAAATGCTACTAAAATGTTTGTAGAAAATAGACATATGGTAGTTTTATAGCTCTGTAATTCATGTTTAAAGAAAGACAATGATATTTATTTATTCATATCATTCTAGGTTTTAGGTTGCAATATTTTTGTGGCACTTTTATACTGAAGCATGTAGATTTTTGTTTTTTCTTAGCGTGATATGAATTGTTATATTGAGGGAAATAAGCATTATAGATAGTTTTGCTCAGGTGGATCCGGCTGCTGAATAGATGCTTAACTTTCTATATATACATTATTTCATGAAAATTTTGTACAAATACATGTAACAAATAGGAACACAATTATGTAGCATGAATTAATCATATCAACTTTTTTAAATGATAAGTTTTTTGCTTATATTGGTTTAAGATTAACCAACAAAGGAAACATTTCTTAAAGGTATTTTGGGGTTAACATTTGCCGAAATAAAATCAATAGCACTATATAAAAATAACTAAATAGTTGGATTAGTCAATTCTGTTATTCAAACAAGTTTAGGCCACTTCATAATATAGTATTTGATCAACACATTTATTAATTAGCATTTGATCAACACATTTATTAATTTACCGTATCGGTTTTAAATTCTACAATTTTTTTAAGTGAGACATTCAAGTCTCCACCAAATGAGTTACATGCATGCTTTATAAATGAATTGTATTGGAAGAGAATATTTGTCTTTGATGCCAAAATCAGTATTTTCAAAGAAATCAATGATAGCTATATTAGTTTCGTATTTATTGCATCTGTTCTCAACAAAAAAATAAGCATCCCATCATAAAATATCAAAATAAAAAACCCGCAAGTGATGTAAATAATCGATGATGTATATTGTGTTACATGACTCAGTTTTTTTATGCAAAAAATTCTACGTATAACACTGTAGTTGAAGTGTATAAAAAAATGAATTGTAATGTTGATTAAATTGGTTATGTCGACAGGCTTATTATTGCAACTCCTTTTTATAATGAGGTAATTGATGGAAGAATATTGTTCAGTGTGTTGCATAATTTTACAAAATTTGCTAATGACGTTAATTAATATATGAACTTATATTGTAACGACCCGGGGAATTTGTGTCCTTGGTTATCGACATAAACTCAATGTCGACAATCCAAGCATCGAAAATATCAGAACGTTAATAGAAAGAAGATAGAGGGTGAGAAATAGAAAGAAAGTTAGAATATAAGAGGAAGAAGAATATACAACATCATCAGAGTAACATGAATCTCACAATGGAACGAATAAAATATATTATATAACATAACTTTAGAATAAAACAGTATTGGTATGCAATACTATTATCAGAAAACAACACTTACAACACAGCGGAAATAACAATAGCTATATAATCCTGAAGCCTACTCCTCTAGCTCTCCAAGTATCTGTAAAATCCCGACTACTTGACTGCCCGTACAAAATAGGGCACCCAAGAGTTTAGGGAAAACAAAACAAAATAAACTCTGGGTCAGTCATGTGACTGGTGTGAGTAAACACCAAACACTTGGTTTGACTTTTCCAAATCCTTTTCAAAAGCAATGATAATCATAAGACCGATCCACACATAAATACAGATGGTTTTACCTTACGATAACCCAAAATATTTCTTAAGATCAATATTTTCTGATATTATAATAATGTCTAAATCAAGTAGATAGCAATCTAGTAGAACGCTTTCGTCTCACACTCTACATATATAATATACAGTCAAAAACCGCGGGTTCTTATTGGGTAATGGATTCCAACTATGACAAGGTATGGAACCACCTTACAGTCTGTGTACTCCAGAAGTGATACACTAGAGTTCAACAAGAACATCTTGTAACTCGGCCACACATGGCCGGTCATTCATTTTGCCTGAATGTTCCGAATATATTATCACCTTACGTTTGGTATACCAGCATAACCATTCCCGGGAGATACATAAGCAAAAGAAGTAACAAATATGAATATTCTCTAGATGGTGACAATATACCCTAATTGGGTGCGACCCACTTAGCCATGCTGCCTGCCCGATTTCTGTCATTTCCTAGTCAATGAGGCTTGAGGTCATAACGTACTATTAAACAGATCACATCTATATTTGCTTTGAATGACACATCGTCATACCCGTCAAATCACAAATTGATTTGCCCAAAATACCATGGGTATAAGCTAAGGGGAACGAATTCCTCCACCACCAATGTAAATACGTTTGAAATGATCAACTTACGCGATCTACTAGATATACTTTGTTAGACACTCGTCCATTCAAGTTGTCCTGGGACAGAACAACCCGAAGGCACTATTCTGTAAATCCATCTTAGGCAGTTTCTACCTAGGATTTACTGAACAGCCCTTGCATAACTCCATCTTCAATTATCTTCATCATATTTGATTCGCAACGCTGATGCCATATGTAGTGGTTTTCAGATAATATATCTGATCCCGGTCTCTCCGTATTAACAACGGATATGGTCAAAATATTTGATAGTCAGTGATTTAACTATCAAAGGAAAACATGTGTACAAACAACAGAAATGGTCAAAATATTTGATAGTCAGTGATTTAACTATCAAAGGAAAACATGTGTACAATCAACGGTCGTATTGCCAAATTGAAATCTTACCGATCAATCATCATTTCATTTCCAAATTTTCGATTTATCATTTCTATATATTCATAAATTCCTTATTTTCTAAAATTAGAAAATATACATTCTTAACTTTGTTAAATGTTTCCATATTTGACTCACGCATCAATATCTTCCCACCTCTATCAGTCTCTAACTGTAAACTAGTAAGAGAACAACTTCCCAAGTATAAACCCCGAAGGTAAAAACCAACATCAGATCGATACTCAGAAAGCCATTCAACTCAACTAATTTCCAGTCAGTTTCTAATTTCAGTAATTCCATTTAAATTCCTAATTGAAACCCTAAATTTCTTTATAATATTTTATTTGCAAAATATTTACTTTAATCTAATTTTTCACATAGAATGTGAAAAATATTTCTTTATATAATCAAAACAGTCTGATTTCGTATTTAAAAACAATATCTCAAACCCAAATTCTATTTATATTTTTATTTGCAGAATTATTCATACAAATCTTATTTCATTTCCAACATTTATAATCTCATTGCAAATTCCTTTATAACTACTGCGTTCACATTCCATTTCAATTATCGGTGTTAAAACCGATTTTACTTCTCTATATAAATTCTGATTTATATATTCAATTTATCAAATGATAAATATTTCCTTAATTTATAAACATCGTTTTTAAATTATTCTCCTCAATTTGTCTGTTAAAACAGATTTCTATTAAGTATTTACTTTTGATCCTTAACATGTTATACCCGTGTGCGAAGCACAGGTCTAAACCTTCCTAATGTAAAATTCTCTTTTTATAAAATTCTATTCATTTCCCAAATATTTCCTTTTATAAAACCTTTCTCATTTTATAATTATTTCCTTTTATAAGACCTTTTTCATTTTATAATTATTTCCTTTTTATATTTATTTTCCAAATACTACACTTTTTATATATTCAAATATTTGTTTTCCAAATATTACCCTTTTAATATATTCCAATATTTGTTTTCCAAATATTACCCTTTTTATAAAATCCTATTCATTTAATAAATATTTCTTTTTACAATTCTATTTGTTTTCCAAATAGATATTTCATTTTCAAAATACACTTTGGAAATTCCCTTTTTACATTCCAGTATATCTTATGGTATTTAAAATACCAAATATCTAGACCAGTGTCATCATAATCAATCACAGATTATATATCACATCAAATATCACAATATATGAATAAAATAGTATAATAAATATTGAGGAATCCAGTTGGATCCCTCCAACCTGTTTCCCTGGATCACAGATGTTAAACAATATAAATAACATCGATTTCATTTCAATATGAAATATTCTGATAAACAGAATCAATATTTGGTAAACGATTTTTATATATATCGTTATCTATAATTTCAACCAATAGATTAGCAGTTCATCCAAACAAACAACACATAGCAATCAACCATCATTTATCAATTCTAAAAATACGTTATAAAAATATAAATGGGTAGAGTTAGAGAGATTTACTCACATTGGTCGTTAATCGTTGAATAACAATTAATGTCCGTTGATTTGATTCAGATGTTTAATTGTGCCATAATTCTTCACGAGCACCAAATTGTTCAAAACCAGTTCTAACATGTAGTCTGTGTTTATACGATCCTAACAGATCCTGTTTTGTCAAATTTCGATAACGTGTGATCAAGTTATGACGATTAAAAGTTAACACATGATTTAAAATTAAACTAACTAAATTTTATTAATATAAGTGGGTCTCACTTAACTGGCCCAACACCCCACCAAAATAGACCAGCCTCATCTAATGCCTGATGTCAGCGTTTCTTCTTCTCCGTTATCCAAAATCGCATCCTCCTGTAACCAATATTTCAAAATCCATGGCCGAACAAACACTACCCTTACCACCCCATTTCTCCATCGTCCACAAAACAGATACTCCCATTCGAATATATCCAACTCCAAAACAAATAAAGCTTTGTAAGCTCCTTTTTGTATTTCACCCCTCCAAACAGCTTGCGTCCACTATACACACAGTATCATCCCCCTCTTCCAATTTAAAACACAAGCTACATAAAGTGACATTCTCCCCATCACAATAATTCACCACCTTCTCTCCTCATTTCCTGACCTCTTACTCCACCGTTCTTCACCAGTTTCAACAGTAACCGTCTTCACAAATTTACACCTGCTCCCCGTACTGCAAAAGGCACTTCCCAACGTTAAAACTTGTGTTCTTAAGTTTTTCTTCCTGCTCATATACACTTCGTGGCTCCCTACTCACAATTCCCTCACCGTGTTCTTCAGGAAAATGATCCCATTCTCTCATTGAAGAATGTCTCACCGCAATGACTTTCCTGACAATGAAATGCACCACTACTTCGCTAAAATGGACGTCACCTACCCACGAACATAACTCATCGTCACAATCCCCTTCCATCCCGGTTCCACCGCTCATCCATCGCCAACACTACACCGGGCTCCGTGACATATAGAGCTGGACTTCTTCTGTCCCTTCGTTGTTGAAATAACAACCGCCCCATACGTCACCAACTTCGCGAACTCAACCTTTCACATCTCAAACCAAATTCTCCTCTTTTTGCTGCCTGTGACCACAAACTCAATTTCCCCAAACCATGTATGAACGTGGAACTCCTCTTGCTTTTGCACAGTAAATCCATGAATCTTTTAAGCTTCCCATCCTTGCCTTTTCACATAGCGCCATTCTCTCGTACATAGAAGCACCATGTCGTGACTCCTTGGCCAAATGCACAGTAATCAACGTTGAATTTACTTCCTTCTTTTTCAGCTTTCAGAAAGGTGCATCACTGGCTAAAAATTGTATTGGAAGGAGCACAAGCTCATGAAGCCATAAAACTTTGTTTTAGAAATAATAGTGGAGAATTTTATTTTGAATTTAGTAGCCATTATTTTGATTATCTGAAGCTTGCCAAAACAAAGGGGACGGCTTTGCATCCTATATTTATAGTATAATGGTACTTCGTTGTTAAGCAATAGATGTAGAGCACGCATCATTGGAATGTACTCCTACTTTTAGTCCACATGAAATGCTTAGAGTTGGGTAGCGCCGAGATTGGATTATATACTTTGCCATAAAGTTTTCGTTGCTATAAAGATTACTTTATCTTGAATTTTAGTCTTGCAGTGCATTTATGTTCGCTTGACAATAGCTGTTTTCGTGATGTCTTCATCTGTAAAGTTTTAGTTTTAGACTAGCTGTACATGTTATAGCTTAAAGTAGCTGTACAAGTTGGTACACTTTTAATTAATGGTTAAACAAGCTTTGCTCTCATGCGTGTAAAAATGGTAGCATCTTACGCGTTACAGGGGGTTTGTTACCATGAGTTAAACCCTACTGTCAACTTACAGTATTAACCGGTGTTCAGTTTTAAATTTGTTTAGGACACTTCGACTATAGTTGGTTTTAACGCAAATTGGCATATAGAAGACGGTATATTTAATTGTTGCTAATAATACCAAATAAACGTGCTAAAGATTGTATTTTCCATGTTTGGTTTAGCTTGGAATGACCGCGCTTACTTGTTGAAGACGCTAGTGAAGATTACACAAGACTGTTTTGCAAATATTATAATTAATATATTCAACTGTCGTTTAAATAATATATTCGTTGTTCTGATTCAATTCTAAACTGAATTAAATATCTTATACTATCCAATTTACACAATATTACCAATTCAACTTATTTCCGACCATTTCAGAAATAAAATTTATTACTCCACTATTTATTTTAATTAAATATTCCACTTAATTTAATTGAAATCATTAAATTACCAAATTACTATACAAATAATTTAATTATTTAATTATTTAAATCATTCAAAATACGGGACATTACATTCTTTCCCCCTTAAAAGAATTTCGTCCCCGAAATTATTAAGCCAGAAAAATGTTTCAACTCTATTAGCTACTAGGTAAAAATCTTTTATTTTGTTTCTAACTTTCAGTTTCAGCTAAACCAAATTTATTTTAATTAAAATATTAATTTATTCCTATTAACGAATATTTTCAAAAATTCCGAAAATTTTCTAACACCTTAAATTTCCGAAAAATTTCACCAGCGTCTCCTTTGCACGGCTCAATTGGTACAACTACAATTTGCCTCTCTGGGCCTTTTCCAATCCAAAAGAAAATCAATCAGCCAAGTGGCTTGCCAAAATAGCTCATAAAAATCTCATACTTATAATAAATCTAACTTGTACCTTTTTTGTCGGCATTCAATTTTATCTCTTCCGTTTGTTATCCACTCTGCATATACTCATGCATTTCCAATCCATCTCCACTCAGTTTATCCTCAATCCAAATCAGCTTATACCCTAGCCAAATTCCACGTCAAATCCAGTTCCAATCTCAATTCCAAATTCAACAATTTCAATTCATTCCACCTTATATCTAATCCAATCCTATTCTATTTAACTTAGTATAAGTTAAATTCAAATTTATTTATTCACTCTTATATGTTCAATTTATTTAACTTCATAAGTTAAATTTAAATTTTAGAATTTTAATTCTTGGGTTCTATTTCAAATCTGTTTGAAATCATATATAATAATAACAATCCAAAACATTTGAATTTCTAAATAACTATTTTTCTAAAAACAATTCAAAAACATCTTTGGTAGTAATCTATCACTTAGAAATTCAAAAATGACATTGATGATGCAGCCGTCATCATCAGAGTTATTTCCCAGCGGTCGAAGTTCAATACTATATCTCTTTTCAAAACTTATTTTCAAACATTTCCGTTTTGAAGATTACTTCAAAAATATACTTCATACTGCTTGGAAAACATTTTGAAAAAAATTCCCCAGGGTCTTAAAATTTCCATATATTTAATCAAAACTTCATTTTCAAACCTTTTGCAATTTTCCCAGGGTTTTAATTCCAAATATATTTTAAATTTAGATTTAATTCATCTGAGTTTATATATTATTCGAATCTTTAATTGGTTATTTATAACAACTCTGATTATATTCTTATTTGATTATAAACACATCAAATATACATAATATTCCAATATAAATTTATACATCTTTTATATCAAAATATATTTTTGGTAAAATTATTTCATTTACCTCTTTTCAAAACGTATTGTGTTGGTTTATCGTATTCGAGTGTTTAGGAACCCCTATCGATTTTGTGGTGCCCCACCATCAATCTAGAATTCATAATCCACTCAACCAATTAATCTCCAGAATATAAAATCATTTTTGAACAATCGACAAATATGTTCACTCATATATGTACACTCAACTCAATCTTTGATATTACTAATCCAATCCCTACTGAGTTACGCCACAGAGCCAAGATAATTACTTAACCTTCAGCTCTAATACCACTGTAACGACCCGGGGAATTTATGACCTTACTTATCGACATAAACTCAATGTCGACTATCCAAGCATCGGAAATATCGGAATGTTAATAGAAAGAAGATAGAGGGTGAGAAATAGAAAGAAATTTAGAATAGAAGAGGAAGAAGAATATACAACATCATCAGAGTAACATGAATGTCACAGCGGAACGAATAAAATATATTACATATTTAATACTATTATTATCGTATGTATTCACATAGAATTTAATACATCTCCAAAATATTCCTTTATAATTTATAATGATTTATTTATATTATAAAAGGATTTTTTATATAAAATGGGTATCGAATTAATCTGGATTTGAAATGTCAAGTTATAAATTTAGATAGGAATACTTTGGAGCTGTATTATATTCGATGTGAATATATACGATAATTTGCGACCTTGTTTATCGACATAAACTCAATGTCGACTTACCAAGCATTGGAAATATCAGAACGTTAATAGAAAGAAGATAGAAGGTGACAAAATAGAAAGAAAGTTAGAATAGAAGAGGCATATGAATATACAACATCATCAGAGTAACATGAATCTCACAGCGGAACGAATAAATTATATTATATAACATAACTTTAGAATAAAACAGTATCGGTATGCAATACTATTATCAGAGTACGACACTTACAACACAACGAAAATAACAATAGCTATATAATCTTGAAGCCTCCTGCTCCAGCTCTCCAAGTATCTGTAAAATCCCGACTACTTGACTTCCCATACAAAATTGGGCACCCAAGAGTTTAGGGAAAACAAAATAGAATAAACTCTGGGTCAGTCATGTGACTGGTGTGAGTAAACCCCAAACACTTGGGTTAACTTTTCCAAATCCTTTTCAAAAGCAATGATAATCATAAGATCGATCCACACATAAATACGGATGGTTTTACCTTGCGATAACCCAAAATATTTCTTAAGATCAATATTTTATGATATTACAATAATGCCGAAATCAATTAGATAGCAATCTAGTAGAACACTTTCATCTCACGCTCTACATATGTAATATATAATCAAAAACCGTGGGCTCTTATTTGGTAATGTATCCCAACTATGACAAGGTATGGAACCACCTTCCGATCAGTGTACTCTAGAAGCGATACACTGGAGTTCAACAAGAACATCTTGTAACTCGGCCACACGTGACCGACCATTCATTTCGCTTGAATGTTCCAAATATATTATCACCTTACGGTTGGTATACAAACATAACCGTTCCCGGGAGATACATAAGCGCAAGAAGTAACAAATATGAATATTCTCTAGATGGTGACAATATAACCTAATTGGATGCGACCCACATAGCCATGCTGCCAGCCCGATTTTTGTCATTTCCCGGTCGATGAGGCTTGAGGTCATAACGTACTATTATACAGATCACATCTATATTTACTTTGAATGCCACATCGTCATACCGGTCAAATCATAAATTGATTTCCCCAAAAATACCATGGGTATAAGATAAGAGAAACAAATTCCTCCGCCACCAACGTAAATACGTTTGAAATGATCAACTTGCGCAATCTACCAGATATACTCTTTCAGATATTCGTCCATTCAAGTTGTCCTGGGATTGGACAACCCGAAGGCACTATTCTATAAATCCATCTTGGGCAATTTCTGCCTAGGATTTATTAAACAGCCCTTGCATAACTCCGTCTTCAGTTATCTTCATCATATTTGATTCGCAACGTTGATGCCATATGGAGTGGTTTTTAGATAATATATCTGATCCCGATCTCTCCGTATTGACAACGGAAATGGTCAAAATCTTTGATAGACGGTGATTTAACTAATAAAGGAAAACATATGTGCAAACAACGGTCGTATTCCCAAATGGAAATCTTACCGATCAATCATCATTTCATTTCCCAATTTCCTATTTATCATTTCCATATATTCATAAATTCCTTATTTTCTAAAATTAGAAAATATACTTTATTCACTTTTGAAAACGTTTCCATTTCTAATTCACATCAATACCTTCCCACCTCTATCAGTCTCTAACTGTAAACTAGTAAGAGAACAACTTCCCAAGTATAAACCTCGAAGGCCGAAACCAACATCAGATCGATACTCAGAAAGCCATTCAACTCAACTAATTTCCAGTCAGTTTCTAATTTCAGTAATTCCATTTAAATTACTAATTCAAAACCCAAATTCCTTTATAATATTTTATTTGCAAAATATTTACTTTAACCAAAATTTTCACATAGAATGTGAAAAATATTTCTTTATATAATAAAAACAGTTTGATTTCGTATTCATAAACAATATCTTAAACCCAAATTCTATTTATATTTTTTTTGCAGAATTATTCATATAAACTTATTTCATTTTTCCAACATATATAATCTCATTGCAAATTCCTTTATAACTACTACGTTCACATTCCATTTCAATTATCGGTGTTAAAACCGATTTTACTTCTCTATATAATTCAGATTTAAATATTCAATTTATCAAATGATAAATATTTCCTGAATATATAAACATCATTTATAAATTATTCTCCTCGATTTATCTGTTAAAAAAGACTTTTATTAAATATTTACTTTAGATCCTTATCATGTTATACCCGTGTGCGAAGCACGGGTCTAAACCTTCCTAATGTAAAATTCTCTTTTTATAAAATTCTATTCATTTTCCAAGTATTTCCTTTTATAAAACCATACACATTTTATAATTATTTCCTTTTATAAGACCTTTTTCATTTTATAATTATTTCCTTTTTATATTTATGTTCCAAATATTACCCTTTTTATATATTCAAATATCTTTTTTTCGAATATTACCCATTTTATATATTCCAATATTTTTTTCCAAATATTACCCTTTTTATAAAATTCTATCCATTTTATAAATATTTATAATTCTATTTGTTATCCAAATAGATATTTCATTTTCAAAATACACTTTGAAAATTCCCTTTTTACATTCCAGTGTTTCTAATGGTATTTAAAATACCAAATAACTAGATCAGTGTTGCAACAACCCGGAAAATCAGAACTAATTTAAAATTTTTATTTTGGCAATTTTAATGAATTTTGAATATTAATAACAACGAGAAATTTATTTTGAATAGAATTAGAACGTATATATTTATTTGAATCGACGTTAGAATATAAATATTTATTTTAATTATAAAATAAATTGGAAATGGCGCGGTAGTTTGAAATTTCGATTTCAAATTTCAAATGAATGTACAGGATTTAAAATAAACCGGATTTTAGCGAAACTAAAAATATTAGAATCTATTTGAGAATATCTTTCCAACGAATCTGAAAAATTGAAATTTCATAGCGGGAATAAAAAGTTATGCCCAGTTGAAAATTCCGAATAGTCGCTATGGAAATATAGCCCTTAAAATAGCCATTTTGCAAATGACCTCCCTTTTCGATGAAACTACTTTTGTTGGATCCGGGATGTCAAGTTATTGATAGGTTCCAAAATTCATAATTTTTGGGATTAATATGTGAGCGTGGCAAAAGAAAACGTGTTTTGTCAATTTCAGTCAATTTGGATCGACCAGAAAATGGCCATTTTTCAAACTGTCTCCAAATTCGATGAAATTAGTTTTGTTAGGACCTTATTGTCAAAACAAAGCTAGATTTGTTTTTCTGGAATTTTTGGGGTCCATATGTGGCCCCGGTAAATTGAAATGTGCGATCAAATTCAGTATATAGATTTATATTTTAATTTTGACTGAAACTGATCGTAACTGACGAATTGGCTTACGAAACATATCCCATTGGGTTCGGAATGGGGGTAGTACGATAGGGGTGACAGTTGGTTGACTTCGTTTGGTGTTCGAATCGTAAAGCAACATTTTGGATTAAATTAAATAATTAAATATATTATAAATTTCACTAAACCCCCCAACCTTTCTCTTTCCCCGATCCACAGAAGAGAAAGATAAAAAAAGGGAAAGGGCGTCGTGCCCTAACCCAGTCGTCGCGTCGCCAGGTGGGCCACCGCCACCGCCGGAGCAGGCGCGCCCACCCCCTCCTCCACCAACGTACCCCTCCTCTCCCCGTTGACATCGCTCTCCCTCTCTCCTTTTAGAAACCGCCAAAACCCATTAAACCACGCCGCCAGCGCCATCACCGGAGACAACCCTCCGACCCTCCACCAAGCTTCGGCGCTGCGTTCTTTCCCCTCCCTCCCCTTCCGTCGCAATCGGTGCCCAGGCCAAAGCCGTGAGTTTTTTATTATTCTTTTTCCTTTATTTTCTGATTTTATATAAATTAATATGTAACACCCCGTAAATCAGTTAATACTAATATTCACAAATGGAAGAATAATTAATTTCAAATATAAGAATATTGGGAAACGGGCTACGCCATTGTGTTCGTCTCAGAAAAATACGCGAAATAGAGTCCGAAATTTTGTGAATCGGAGTTCGTATGACATAGATATGGCCTCGAGAAGTTTCACGAAAAATTCAAATTTTAAAACAGATTTCAAAAACGCAGAAATGGAGGCAGGCGGGAAAACTCCCGCCCAGACCAGGTCGACCTGGGGGTCGACTTGGGAGTCGACCTGGGGGGGGGGGGGCAGGTCGACACTAGAGTCGACCTGGGTGTCGACCTCCCTGGTCGAGCCCAGGTGACCTGGGTGCATCTGGTTGGGTTTTCGGGCTGTGTTTTGAAGGCTGGACGAAATCTAATGGCTCTAATCTATTCTAGGGTAAATCTAATGGCCTAAATGCATCCTAACATCTATAAATAAGTGGGTAGACTCTAACCCTAAACTACTTGAAAAATTGGAGAGCTACCGACATGCCGTTGCCATGGAGTTCAGCGTAGCCGTCACAAACTAAAGAAGAAGGAGAAAGCCTAGCCTACAACTAAATCTACTCAACAAACAAATTAAATCAAAGACTCTTTCTATTTCTCTTCTTTAAATTGTGAGTATGCTGATTCTCACAATGTTATTATAAAATAATTCGATTAAGTTATGAATGGATCACAAGAAAGTGATGTGAATTGTAATTGTAAATTCTATATTGTGGATCTCTTGTTATGTTATTATGTTGTCATATGTTGTAAATTATATGTTGTAAATTCTCCTATGCTATGCCATGCTATGATGAAAATCATGCTATGCTATGTTATGCTATCATGCTATGCTATGTGTAAATCATGCTATGTTATGTCATAAATCTTATATATGTTGTAGATCTCATGTTAACACATATGTTGAAATCCATATGTTATATGATAATGATATCATGTTAAGTTGTGTTGAATCGTATAAGTTGTAAAATCATGATGTTGTTATTTATGTGAATTGGATCATGTTTAAAGTTTATGTTTTTTTTAAAATTAAATGGATCATGATTATGGGAATTTGCGTATTAGGTTAGGTGTACCCATATACATGAATCCACAATTTAAATTGGATCTTGAATATGGGAATTTGCCTATTAAGTTAGGTGTACCCATATGCATGAATCTATGACTAAATGAATTTTTATTATGGGAATTTTCCTATTGAGTTAGGTGTACCCATATAAACCTATATTGTTTGATTAGATGATGTTGATTCACACATGTTCCTATGCAAGTTTATGAAATTTGATTGAGATCATATTATGTGAATTATGAACAAGTTGACATCTTTAGATCCATGACATGTATAATCCTATGCAAGTTGTACATATGCAAGTTTCACCCCTTATTATGATTCATTTAGTCATATATACATGTTGTTATTGTGATAATCTCTTTTATGCTATGAGTTAGACTATTCGAGTCTAATATATATTTTGTGAATAAACGTTCAAACGTGGGGTAGGGGTAATATTAGGAATTAATAAATTGGGTGCAATTTTGTATGATTTTGCATACCATGAATGGATGGCCATAATTGAGTCAATTATGGACATTATTTAAAATTGGAATTAATTAATAATTCAAATAAGGAATTATTAAAATTGGGGAAAGTGGATTATTAATAATAATCAATGCTTAGGACACGAGGTTGGATCCGTTTGTGACGTAAACCTGCCCGGACCCGCCCGGCAAATCCAGTAGTCACAAATGTCGGCCCAATGTGAGAGGTCCTAGGCCCAAACTAAAGCATAACAGTTGTAAAGACACGAGGTTAGACTCTTTTATGGTGTAAGACTGCTCGGACCCGCCCGGCAAATCCAGCTACCATAAATGCCAGTCTAATGTGAGAGGTCTTTATGAGGTTATGGCCTTAATAAATTAAGAAATACTTAACCAGATAATCATGTAAGGTGGGACATGGGGGTTAAGTAGGTGCCTTGGGCGGCATGAGGAATCTAGTGGTTGCCTTTAGAGGCATTTGAAATACGATTAGACTTAACCAAACACACACGTAACGAATATGAATAAGTGGGTTAAGTGGGATTGACTAAGGAGACAAGCTTAGGTGGAATGCTTGTGGGAAATAATGGGGGCCCATTTCAACCAGTATCCCAAAACGTATCTTTGTGGGCTCGACCCATGTCGAGGATGGGACACGCATACTGGGTTTGACTATAAGAGGCCAAAACAGGGAGCGTTGACAACGCAAGTCCAACGGGTTTCATATGCGTGTGTGGACTCAGGCCGGTAGGTAAGACATTGTTGCATCGTGTAGGTATAAGCCGTGCATCTCCGTGATATCGGGTTGCCACTTTAGGGGAATGATACACCCCACTGTGGGGCCAGCACGGGTATCTACGAGTAGGGAGCCGATCGAAAAATGGAAAGTGGGGTACACCTAGTGGAGATAGGGGCAGGCGACACCTATGTAGTCAGCTAGGAGTACGTAAAACCATTAAGAAAGTTTCTAAGTGAAGCTAAGTGGGATCAATCTTTAGGGTGACTGGTGTGGTGCAGTATAGTGTTTATCCTTTAGTATTTAGGAGCGCCTATAACGTTTCCTTTAGCGATTGTCTATGTCCTTAATCTGCTCTTTCATAGACATTTCCTTGTTTTCCAGCTTATGCCTTAGTCCAGTTATTTTGATAATAGTATTGTAGAATTATCATACTCGCCAGACTTTATGTCTGACCCCCCTCTTTTCCACATTTTTCTCTCTCCAGGTCCTCAGGTTGGACCCAGCTCTAGTGGAGCCTGATTGGATTGCTTATCTCTTTTGGAAAGCTAGGACTGCTGAAGTAAAGTCCAGCTTGTTATCTTCTTTAATGGCTATTTATGTAATGGGATTATGTATTTGTTTTATCAAGATGGATATTGTACTTGACTCTGATTTATGGTATTAAGATGTAATCAAACATGTTTTGACTTCTGCTGCAATGAAATAAAGTTTTTAATTTCCAAGTACTATCTTATATCTGTCTTGATGTAATTTTACTGTTCTATATTCACTTTTAACCTCCATGGAAGTTAATGCATTCCCCTTGTGAGTGACATTAATGGACGTGGAGTGTTACACGTGGTATCAGAGCATAAGGTTACCAGAACAGATAAAATTTTTAGAAAAATATTTTTCTAAAGTATTTTTGGAAGAAGTGCTTTCAAAAACATGTTATTTAAAGAGAGTTTTTATGAAAAACATAATCCCAAATAGCCATATCCTTATCTTTATCTTTCGAATTCTCCATTTTGAATCTTTCCTTTCTCGTTTCAGCATGGCTGAAGATCTTAATCTCCCAGAAGGTGTGACGGTTCCAGGGTGGTTCAGGAGATATTTGGAGGCTAGGGCCACCACTGCAGGCCCAGCAGATGTTCCTCCACCCCCAGTTGCACCCATTCCTCCACCTCCTCCTCGTGTTGACACTTTTGCAAAGACGTGCAAGGAATTTAAGGCTATGGGAGGAAAAACTTTTCAAGGGACTGAGACGTTTGTGGAGGCCAGAGACTGGCTTAAGGAGACTGAGGAATTGTTGGATATCTTTGAAGTGGAAGATGGGAGGAAAGTCCGTTTAGCTGCTTGGTTAATGAAGGGAGAGGCCTCGTTTTGGTGGGAGGTCACTAACGGGGAGCGTCCAGTTGATTCATGGGCGGATTTCAGACGAAGGTTTGAGGCAAAGTTTCTTTCAAGGGCAGAGGAGAATTTAAATATGGAAAAATTCCTGACATTAAAGCAAGGGAGCTTATCAGTGAAGGAATATGTCAATAAATTTAATCAATTAGCAAGGTTTGGCTTGGAGTTGGTGAACACGCCATAGAAGAAAGCTTTGAGGTTCGTTAGAGGCTTGAATGAACCGTTGCAAGGGTTGGCTATGACCCACATCCCTATGGGAGCCACCTTTGAAAGGCTAGTAGAAATGGCACTTATGCATGAGGATAAGGCAGTTGAAAAGAAAGGGGATCCGAAGAAACCCCAACAGCAAAATAAGAAGGGTGGTAAAAACAATAATGGCAAAGGGAAGAAGAGATGCTTCAATTGTGGGACGCCTGGCCATCTCAGCAAAGATTGTAGAAAGAAAAAGAAGACTGGTTGTTTTCACTGTGGAGATGCGGGACATTTGGTGAAGGACTGCCCAAAGAAGGGGCAGAGGGCAGGGTCTACCTTGGGAGAACAGGTGCAGGCTCTTATGGCACCAGGGCAGGCAAGGGGGCAAGTTCAGGCTATTGCGGCCCCACCGCTGCAAGAAAGAGGTAGAACAATTTCTGTTGAAAGCTTAGTTTTTCTGTTTGATCATCCTGTCCGTACCTTATTCGATTCTGGCGCATCTCATTCGTTTATCTCTGCATCATTAGTTGAATTACTGCACTTGAACACCAGTTTAGTAGAGGATCCCTTGGTTGTTTCAAATCCAATTGGGGGTTCGGATCATTTGACCATGATATGTTTGGATTTGAAAATCTCTATACTTAGCGTTGAATTTAGATGTGATGCTTATGTATTGGGCTTCACGGGCTATGGGCTAATTTTAGGAATGGATTGGTTATCTAGAAATGGGGCCATTCTTGATTGTGAAAGGAGAGTAGTTAGGCTTGTGACTCGCCTTGGTAATGCTCTCGACATCTTTTGTAATCCCATAAATTCCGTTATGCTAAGTTATCTTGAATCGCTTGACGCGTCTGTAGAGAATCTGCGATCGGTAGAGGTGGTCCGGGAATATCCGGATGTGTTTGAGGAGGTGAAGGGCTTACCTCCAAAGCGGGAGATAGACTTTCGAATTTATCTTGTGGATAATGCTAAACCTGTATCTTTGCCAGTGCGCCACATGGCTCCTCGTGAAAGGAGGGAACTCCATAAGCAAGTGAAGGAGTTGCTTGAGAAGGGGTTCATAAGACGTAGTATATCGGGGTGGGGTGCTCCAGTAGTATTTGCCACAAAGGCGGATGGGTCCCTTAGACTTTGTGTGGACTATAGAGAACTAAACAAGCTTACTAAAAAGAACCGACACCCACTGCCGAGGATTGACGATCTCTTTGATCAGTTAGTTGGCGCCTCAGTGTTTTCGCAGTTGGACTTAGCCACTGGCTTTCATCAACTGAGAGTGGCTGAGGATAGTATAGATAAGACTGCTTTTAGGACTCCTGACGGATTTTATGAATGGCTAGTGATGCCCTTTGGTTTGACAAATGCGCCCGCATATTTTGTTGATTTGATGAGTAGGGTGTTTAGGGAGTACCTTAACAAATTCGTGGTAGTCTTTGTGGATGACATCTTAGTCTTTTCTAAGGATGAAGAAGAGCATGCCCTACATCTTAGGGAAGTGTTGGAAACCCTTCGAGCGCATAACCTTAAGGCAAAATTTTCTAAGTGTCACTTCTGGAGTAAAGAAGTACGGTTCTTAGGGCACGTGGTTTCCAAGGAAGGGATAGCAGTGGATCCCGCAAAGGTGGTGGCCATCCAAGATTGGAAGGTCCCTAAAAATGTAACCGAAGTAAGAAGTTTCTTGGGGTTGGCTGGCTATTATAGGAAGTTCATCAAAGACTTCGCAAAAATATCAGCTCCATTAACACGGTTAACGAAGAAGAACCTGGTTTTTACGTGGGACGAAGATTGTGATGATGCGTTCCAACGTTTAAAGAGAGGCTTAACGAAGAAGAACCTGTTTGACTTTAGACCCTCCGTTGACCTAGTACCTGGTTTGTTAGCATCCTTGGAGGTTAGACCTACACTTCTAGGACGAGTTGGCGAGGCACAGCAAGACGACCCACAGTTGGTTGAGATAGTAGAAAAACTCAAAGGAGGGGAGTCGTCGAGCCATCTTCGTAGGTATACCCTAGACGATAAGGGTTGGTTACGAAGGGATAATAGACTTTGTGTACCACAAGACGAAGACTTAAGGAAGGCCATTCTTGATGATGCTCATTGCTCAAAGATGACCATTCATCCCGGCGGGGACAAGTTGTACAAAGATATGAAGCGGGTTTTCTTTTGGGCCGGTATGAAGAAGGATGTGGCCGAGTACGTCGCTAGATGCTTGGTGTGCCAACGAGTTAAAGCGGAACAAAAGAAACCCGGTGGGTTGCTTCACCCATTGGAAGTTCCACTATGGAAATGGGAAAGCGTCTCAATGGATTTTGTGGATGGATTACCAAGATCAAGGAAGGGTAATACGGGGATTTGGGTTATAGTAGATAGACTTACTAAGAGCGCCCATTTTATTCCCGTGAAAAGTAAGAGGACTGCTCCGTGGTTGGCTTCTGTGTACATTAAAGAAATAGTTCGTTTACACGGTATTCCTTCTAGTATAGTAAGCGACCGTGATCCCATCTTCACTAGCGAATTTTGGAAGAGTTTACAAGAGGCGGTAGGGACTCAGCTATGTTTGAGCACCGCATATCATCCTCAGACGGACGGCCATACCGAGAGGGTGAATCGTATTCTAGAGGATCTTTTAAGGCTTTGTATCCTAGACTTTGGGGGTACATGGGAAGAGCACCTTCCATTGGTAGAATTCGCATATAATAATAGCTTTCAGTCTAGTATTGGCATGGCACCTTTCGAAGCTCTTTATGGAAGGCCTTGCCGTTCGCCTACATGTTGGTGGGAATCTACCGATAAAATCCTACTTGGGCCCGATATGGTTAGCGAAACCTCGGATAAGATTGATTTGATTCGAAGGAGGATGAAAGCAGCACAAGATAGGCAGAAATCGTATGCTGATAAGAGGAGGACAGATCTTGAGTTTGACATTGGGGACATGGTTTTTATCAAAGTGTCTCCGTTACGGAATGTTGTTCGCTTTGGGTCTATTGGGAAATTAGCGCCAAGGTTTGTAGGGCCGTTTCCTATAAAAGACAGGATTGGGAAGATGGCGTATAGGGTGGAGTTGCCTGAGAAACTTAGTGGAGTACACGACGTATTCCATGTATCACATTTGAGGAAGTGTTTGCACAAGACCGCGGAGGTGGTAGAGCCGAGCTTGCTTAAAGAGGTGGAAATAGAGCGTGATGCAACAATTAGACGAGCTCCTACATGCATTCTTGGGTCGGAGATCAAAAAGTTGAGGAATCGAGAGGTCAGACTAGTTAAGGTGCAATGGGGAGATGATGAGAGCAATGCTACTTGGGAGATAGAAGAGAAGATGCGTTCGTTGTACCCTTTTCTTTTTGAGGGTATGTCTTTTAATTTCTCCTTTATCGCTTAGCTTATCTTATCTTATCTTTAGTATGTCCTCTCATTAGTATCTTTGACCTTTAGTTAGGATAATCCTATGGTTGAAACATGTGTTTGAGACATGTTATGTATGATGGATGCAAAATGGATGCAAGTGGTTGCTAGTGATTGCTCGTGGATGCATATATACACACACTTTAGGCACTAGATCGGCTCAGTCACTACATATTGCATATTGCATAAATGAATGTATTTAGTATAATGGATGTATAATGGTTGTACCATCATATAGATGCTGCATTCGTTTGAATGGATGTGCACGCATATAGAAGTAGTATGTAAGCAATTAGGATCTTTTGCATACATAATGGATGCATGGCACTATCATGAATTGCATCAAGGAGGTCAACTGAATCAGTGGACCGCCTGATTTTGCATTAGATACAGACATATACACACACTATGCATTTAAACATAAAAGAATTAGAAGTCTATAAGGATAGTGGATGCCAGTGTTTGATGATTGAGTAGATGGTTGATTGGATGTTAGGTTAAACATTCTCCTTGACTTGAAGATTTCGGGGTCGAAATCCTTTAAGGAGGGGAGGATGTAACACCCCGTAAATCAGTTAATACTAATATTCAAAAATGGAAGAATAATTAATTTCAAATATAAGAATATTGGGAAACGGGCTGCGCCATTGTGTTCGTCTCGGAAAAATACGCGAAATAGAGTCCGAAATTTTGTGAATCGGAGTTCGTATGACCGAGATATGGCCTCGAGAAGTTTCACGAAAAATTCAAATTTTAAAACAGATTTCAAAAACGCAGAAATGGAGGCAGGCGGGAAAACTCCCGCCCAGACCAGGTCGACCTGGGGTCGACTTGGGAGTCGACCTGGGGGGGGGGGCCAGGTGATCGACGCTAATCTATGAATTAGAAAAGCGCGACATTTGTAATAAATTCTGCAAGCATACAGGTGTGTAGCATACAGGTCGAACACAGGGAGGTAAATTAAAATTAAATTATTTATCTAATCTCTTGGGCGAGTTAGACGATGCCTGGAGATTTTGTTGAAATAAAAACAAATGGAAATTGCGAACTTAGGATTATCGTTGAATCTAATCAACGATTAATCACTAAAGAAAGTAAATTGCAAA
The DNA here is from genome assembly GCA_030737875.1 of Allium sativum. NCBI lineage: Eukaryota > Viridiplantae > Streptophyta > Magnoliopsida > Asparagales > Amaryllidaceae > Allium > Allium sativum. The sequence goes on from CM060918.1 coordinate 1,055,610,743, forward strand.
ACAAGAACAACAAGGCAGAAAATAAAAGTGCAGAATAAGAACAACAACAAAAAGTAAATTAGGATTGTCGTTGAAACTAATCAGACGACTAATCACTAACAAAAAAATGTAAAATACAATTGGTGTTCTTCCAAAACTAATTGTGAAGACAACACCGATTGCTAAGAAAAAGAAAATTGCAGAAATAATAAAAAGAAGAAGAACTGTTATTAATGGAGAAGAGAATATAGAATAGGATAGGATAGAATGGTGGCTACAATGATATTACAAGGGTATATATAGGGTAGATAGACAAACCCTAACCCTAATGATAAATGGGCCTGGTCATTACATCACTAATTAGTTTATAATGAGAAACATAAATGGGCCTTAGATAAATAAAGCAAATTTGGGCCTTTTCTCTTTTCCTCTTGCTTCCTTGACACTTCTTCATTGATTTGTGATGTGCAAAGCCTTTTTATCAATCCTTTTCTTGTCCAATAGCAACTAGATGTGAGATCTTCACCTACAATTCTTCAAAATGTAAATATATATATATCAATTTCATCTCTATTTCTCTACTTTTCTGGTTGCATGCGGGCTGGGTTGGAATATCTGTAAAAGTAACAAAACAATACCCAAGTAATATTTATTTATATACAAAAGATAAGATATCAGAGCATAAAATAAACACATTTCTATGTAAATCAGATACCCCCACACTTATCTTTTACTCGTCCTCGAGTAAAAAAGAAAATGAAAAACTAACAAGATAGGTCGCACTTTCGTAGGAAACACGATTGCATTGAGCGCATGCAACAAGCCGTTAAACCTCTAGGTGTCCCTAGTAGGACGAGTGGTGTCTCGTGAGGGTTTTCAGCGGATATTACCCACAAAATCCAAATGCAGTATGCTATGATTCTAATGAAACTACATGAATGCAATGGACATATGCAAATAAAAACGAAAAATGAAAACACGACTTGTTTCAGGAAGGTGGTACAACAAATTAAGTTAACAATTTCTAATCAGTTGATTTTATTTTAGATACCTCGACTTGTCACAAATTTTCAATATAAATCAAGTTTTCAAATGTTAAATTCCAGTTTGGCCAGTTAGTTCGGTCGATAATATAGTGCAGCCATGAAATAAATTCTTAGTTTGCTTGGCACAGTTTGCAAAGTGGTATTCTAATTTTCTCATGTATGGCTAGTCAAATCAATAAGGTCAAGAAGTGTTTGGGTATCATCGCTTATTCTTTATTCTATAAAATTTTAAGATTTATGATTAAGTACATACACCTAACTAAAAAGACCAAGGTTTACCACCCATGCACAGCCTCGCGGACTAACGGAGAGTGGGTGAAGAGCTTGGCGGATTGTGTAGGCCGACTTTGACTTTGTCAACAACGTGTCGGTAATCCTTAAGTGTCCAATCTCATAAAATGAGACCAAAATATTCCAATGCTGACTTTGTCAACAACGTGTCGGATAGAGCTTGGCGGGTTTGCACACCAACGCTCGATATACAAGCAATGTTGGATACCCTTGGAATACTATTATTATTATTATCGAAAATATAAGCACAAAAAGAGAGTTATGCGAGTTCAACTTAACACAACTTAGTTTTAAAGATTCGAAAAGCCAATATAAGTATTTTAAGTCCTCCACTTATTTAAACAAAGTCTACAATATAGAATAGATTTCATGGCCATCACCTAAGAATCTCCCTATGTACCGGTTACACTATTATCCCTCAAAATTAAACTTTTCATTATATTTCTTATTTGATCTAAGCTGAGAGAAAAAAATACTATCAACTGACTAATAATTGTTAAATTATTTTGTTGTATCAAATCTAAAATGAGTCGTATTTCCAAAAAAAAAAATGGCATGTTACTACAGTCTAAAATGCATGATGGTCCTATTAAATGGATGAAATTGAAAAAGAAAGAAAAATAAAGCAAAAAATGAAAATGAGTGAAATGTAGACTCCCCCCCACACTAGAACTAAACAGTGTCCACACTGTAAACACATTTCCTAAATGTGAAAGATAGAACCCAAAGATGGATTAAATGTAAAATGATTTGTGAAACGAAATGCAATTTAACTATATGTAAGAAAGGATCATATGTACAATGATAAATGTGTTTGCGATGCATGCGATGCAAAGAATTCCACCAACTTTCCCCCCCCACACTTAGTTCTAGCCCGATGAGTTCTGTTCCCACTATGTCTAGACATGTTTTCTAATAAGCAAAAGTTTTTGGAAACCATCTCGTCTTTATACCTCGATTTATAGTCCTGTAAATGAATGTTCAGGGTCGTCCTCACATGAAGTTTTTCAACAAAGCTAACATTCCAAAAGTAGTTCATGTGTTCAACAAATTTATCAGTGTAATTTTTCAAAAATTTGTGATCGTATATAAATTCAGTGAAATTTGAATTTTGAGTGTTGTTCCAGACTATGCGATCACATTTCTCATCATCAATTGACAACGTATTTTCGATACTGACAATCTCAAGTTCATTTGAAATTTTCTCAAAGTTAAAATTTTCGAACTCGTGACGTGAATCTACTTCTTCCTCATTTGGCAACTCCTCCTCATTCAATCCAAAAAATTCATGTTCATTAAAATCCTTTTCCAAATTTGAATTGAAAAATTCAACGTTTTCATTTTGTTCAATATCAAAAATTTCAAGTTTCTCGTAGTTTGAAAGAGGAAGATCAAAATCTGAGCTTAAATCTTTTTCCTGAAAAGAATTGAAGTCTAAATCATTTGCTGAATTGTGAACAATTTCATTTAGATCGTTATTCTCAATTTCCATAGTTGTAATCTGAAAATTTTCAGTATCAGTAAAGAATGGATTATTTCCTGATTCATCGCATTGAATTTGATTTTGTTGCTCTCGTTGTTCTTTCAAAGATGTCAATAAACAAAGAAGTTCATCAGCCTTTTTATTTAGTCTTTCTTCCCTCTCTCTCAGAATGTTAAGACGATCATTGATTTGAGAGCTCTCGCTTTGGATTTCTTGATTTTCAAAATAGTTTGAATTTTCAGAAAATTGAAATTGAGATTGGAAATCATTTTGATTTTGAAAATTAGGTTCGTAACCAAAATTGTTAAAATTGGTGGGAAAATTCCAATATTGGTCATTCTCAAGATGTGGATATGTGTTGTAGTTTTGAAAATTTTGATCGGTTTGAAAATCATTTTCAAAATTATTTTCGAATTGGTTTCCAACCCCATATCGATGTTGATCAAAGGTATGTTGCGATTCAACGCCGTTTTGATGTGGGTGTGGCCCATAATCAAAATTATTGAAATTTGAATTGAAGTCGTCGTTTCGATCATAACTTTGAAAATGTTGGTCATTTTGAAAATTTTGAAAAGTGTTGACATTGGGCTCACGAAATTTTGGAAAATCTTGTTTCATGAGTTGCACTTCATACTCATACTCTTCAAGAGGACGTCTACTCCGATTATTATCCCACATTTCTCTCAATGATTTTTTTGAATTAGACATTTGAATAAAATCAAGGCAAGATAGAAATTATTCCCAGTTCAAAATAGTATAAAATACTAAGCTGTGCTCTGTTAATTAACTGACTCAATTAGAAGGGGGAAGAGGGTCTTATGGCCGTTCACGTATAGTATGAATACTAAGGGATACGACCAATGTTTTACGGGTAGTATGCAACCTCTTTTGCTAATAGTTCAATAAATTGAACTACTATATATCCGCGATCCAATTGTACGAGACAGTTGACTTCACAAAACACCACTTTTCAATTATATTATTTTGCAACGTCTATTTTTATTGTTGAAAACATTGAGAGACAGTAGTTATGGAAATTTCAACTCACAACAATCAGACAGAATAATTGCAGAAATTAACAATTGTACATTGCAAGCCGCTGCCCCTGCAGAAGAATTTTACAACAATTGTCTATTTTTTTTTTCTTTGCAGCAGAGCACCTGTAGTGTTTTAAAAATTTCTTACCTTGATCGGCAGTCCGTCCAGTGAATTTGGGAAGCGCTAGCGTGTTCACACCCCACTTGGTGTGCAACCGCTCCAACAATTCGACTTCAACTATTTACAATCGCCTTACCTCTGATTTCTTGTTTGTTTGCTTGAACTATGTTCACCTTGGCCTACGGTTAGAAAGATGTTTTTTTTAAGCAGATAAAATGGCAAAAGGAAAAAAATGGAATTAAACAAAAGCTATACTATGAAGAAAATAAATAAAAAAAAGAATATATTAAAAAAGGTTGGAAATAAAAATCAAAATACAAGATGGAAACAAATGATTATTAGGATACCCTGACCAGCGGTATAGTGGACTAAATGTACCGATTCCTCAAACACGCAGCAAGTATAAAATGGTCGTACTCAGAATAAAAATAAATAATTGGAACCCTCGATATTACCTAACTCTGCTCAACGACTAAACCTCGCTTAGCAAACAAAACAAACAACAGGCTCATGCCACTACCCGTGTTATCCTCAATAAACAGATGTAATTTCTCAAGATCCAAGGACACAGCTCAACCCTATCAACAAGTTTAAAGCTTTAGTCCCACCCTTCAATTAGACCAAATCACGCCATTTTTTTAGAAAACAGATCTCATACAAAATTCAAATCATATTTTTTTACGACTTGATTTCAAATTTGAATTGGGTTCTATCGAAGGGTGTTTGGGTATTGGTTTCACTGTCGAGGTGGATCGGATTTGTTGTTGATGAAGGTTCGATGTATGAATTGGTGATTGCAGTTTTTTTCAAAGGAGTTTTTTTGGGTTGCGAAACTGAATTTGGTTTTAACTGTTGGATCGGTGGTATTGAGGAGGGGGAGTTGTGTATGGAGGGATTTATGCGTGAGTTACTATGAAGTGGTGGAGCAACTCTTTTGGTGGATTTGATGTTGCGTGACTGTGTAGGGGTATGGACGCGAATTGGAGTGGTTAATGAAAATTGCGGTGTTGACAGGAGAAAATGGTTGCAGTATGATCTTGGTTGGGGTTGGTCTGCGTTGTTGGCAGATGGTGATTGACTGACGTTCATTGGTGACAGAACTGTGATTGTGCCATAGAAGTGGAGATGGAGGGGAATTGTATGAAGTGTGTTATTGTTGCACTGGCAAGAACGGTTTGTACAGGCAGAGGGGGTTGTGGAGATCTGATGTGGGGTTATGGTGGTGGAATGTACGGTGAAATGTGATTAGGCAGAGTGATGGTCTGATCTGGGTGAAGGACGGTGAAATGTAAGGTGGCTGATAGGATTTATGGTTTTTGCTGTTGTATGGGGTACGTGGTTTGAAGGGTTTCTGTGAACGTGGGGTGTGAGATTTATAAACGGAGAGAGCTGTGATGATCGGTGGAGTTTGATTTGTGATGGAAGAAGTGTGTTTTGATGTTGAGGGTGGTGTTCAGGGATTGGTATGCGAGGGGAGTTGGTTCTTCAACGTGTTTGTGAGGCTGCGATGTAGCTGGTGACAATGAAGAAGGTAGTGAAGGTGATGGATGTGACTTGGCAAAAACAGTGGGAGGTGGGCGCAAAGAAGAAGGAGTATTTGAAGGTGTAGTTGTTGCGTGGATGGTGTATGCTGATGAGGCAAGGAGGTTTAGACAGAAAGGAGAAAAGGAAACAGCACACAAAGAAAGAAATTTGTATATATATTCTTTTTATTTTTATTTTTAGAAAATAGAAGAGGTCGAAGAGGGGGAAAAAATGTAAAAGGAAAAAAATATATTTGAAAAGGGGAAGTAATTAAATGAAGAAAGGAAACAAAATCAAAGAAAAGTGTTTTGTTTAATTAATTATCTATCAGAATTGTAAAAGAAAAGAGGATGAGAAATAAAAAGGAAAGAAATAAAACAAAAAAAAGGATTTTTTTTATTTAAAGAAATTGTAAAAGAAAGGAAAGAGATTGAGTGAAAAGAAGAAAGAAATAAAAGACAAAACTAGCAAGAAGTTTTTTTTTTCTCTCTTGTATAGGTGATTACGGTATCAACAAATAACACCAAATCAGCTAATCAAGAATTTTTATCTATATATACAACAAAATAAAAGGAAATAAAATAAAATAAAAACTAACACGAATCAAAAATTAAATAAATAATAAAATTTAATCGTTACCTCCCCGGCAACGGCGCCAAAAACTTGATCGACGCTAATCTATGAATTAGAAAAGCGCGACATTTGTAATAAATTCTACAAGCATACAGGTGTGTAGCATACAGGTCGAACACAGGGAGGTAAATTAAATTTAAATTATTTATCTAATCTCTTGGGCGAGTTAGACGATGCCTGGAGATTTTGTTGAAATAAAAACAAATGGAAATTGCGAACTTAGGATTATCGTTGAATCTAATCAACGATTAATCACTAAAGAAAGTAAATTGCAAAACAAGAACAACAAGGCAGAAAATAAAAGTGCAGAATAAGAACAACAACAAAAAGTAAATTAGGATTGTCGTTGAAACTAATCAAACGACTAATCACTAACAAAAAAATGTAAAATACAATTGGTGTCACTACACCATACAGGCAGATTTGCAACGCCAGAAAGCGGAAAATTTGTAACGGCTTTGGGCCGTTACTATTTAGCAACGGCTCAAATCCGTTCTGAACCTTTGGACAACGGACTTAGTCCGTTCTACATTTTAGAACGGTTCAAACCCGTTCTTTAATGTCAAACGCCCTACAATACCCCCCCCGTTCCCAATAGTACGCTCATTTGTTTTCTTCGTACGCTTCAAAAGAAATTTCCCAAAATACCTAGATCCTTTTTTTTTCAGATCGATCCCTTTTTTTAAGTAAATCTCGATCTCGATTTCAAAGAGATTTCATAAGTAAATCTCGATCGAATCAGGTCCTTTTTCCCAGAACGAACAGCTCGCGAAATCTCGATTCGAGGTCAGATCTACTCTCGCTCGGTATGTGAAAAATGTTTTTGGTTGTTTTATTGTTGAATAAATGTCGTAGAAATAGGATCGTTGATTTCCTTTTAATAGTGAATGATTGTTTGTTGATTAGATTTTAATTTTCGTTGGTTGTTTTACTCTTCGAATGCGATGTTGCCCCTGATTAGATTTTCATTTTGGTTGGTTAGTTGTTTTAATTTTGGTTGGTTGTTTGATTAGATTTGCAGGTTATTCTTTTACATTTGTTCTTCAATTTAGGAGTTCTAGTGTGTTTTCTTTTTCAGTTGTTCTTCAATTTAAGACTTGTTATGCTGGTTATTTGCTGTAGAATAATTGGTGGAACAACCATTCAGGCATCGATACTAGGTTTTCTTACTGTTTGACGGACAAAGAGGTAAAATTATTTCTTCTGTTATTATTACTATGTTTTTCATGTTCAACTTAAGCTCAAAAATGCACATTAGAAATTTAAGGTTGGACGGTTTTTATTTTAGTGTTGATATTATTATTATTTCTTAAATGCATAATCATTGTAGAGAACAAAGCTCCCTGGCCAATCAGCAGATCAAACGAATTAGATTTGTAAATATACGTTTGATTATATTATTAATGAATCATATAAAGCTTGTAGAGGCATCAATGTCGTTACGTAACCAATAATCATCGTATCTGCAAATCTTGAACATTGACTTTGTTTTATAGTAGTAATTACAATATAATGCAACTTACTTAGTTACTTATTCAATTTATTAGTGGTGGACAGTAGTTTCAATGAAGAAATGTTTTCTTTTTCTTTTTCTTTTTCGCTCTCGATTTCAAGAGATAACCAATTCTTGTAATTAGGCAAAATACAAATATTTTATATCAAGGACATAGATCAACATTTCATGATTTGTTAGAACAACTTATTTTTATTGAATCTGAGGAAAAATCATTAAAACTAAGAATAGAGAAGTCTTTTATTTTCGAATATGAGAAAAAAGAACATATAAAACATCACAATTACGCGTAACTTTCTTGCTTAGATTGCACAATTTGATAATACAATTAGTGATACAATGAATTAAATATCCTATTATATGATTATTTTATGTGAGTTTTATGGCAATGAAGCTTTTTATTTATCTTTTGTTTCATGGCAATGATAATATAACTGATCATGAGAGATGAAGCAATTAGTGATACAAAGAAGTAAGTCATTACTTCATCTCTCATGATCGGTTATATTGTTTAATCGTTCTTTTAGTTTGTTTACTTTAAAAATAGTTAAAATCTTCTAAAGTGAATATGCCTTCTTTCTTTACACAGCCACACATTAACAGTTTAATTTAATAATTCACACAGATCTATAATAAACTGTCATTATTTCTTACATAATACTATCGTTTTGACAGTATCAACCTTAGCGTAATCCTTGCAAGTTACAACTGAATTTGTGCTTTTGATGCCGACAAAATGGACCACCTCCTTTCTACAAATCAAAGCATACTACTACAAGTCTGTTCCACAACCTAACCACTATATATAATGCTGCTTCCTATAACCATATTATCATACATTATGAAACTTTCAAGTATTAACCATACAGCATAATGTATATACATAACATAAACAATGGTGAACCATACATGGACAAGGATATATATATATATATATATATATATATATATTCATTTAATACAACATAGGTCGTGCACGCTCTCGCTTTTTACCTGCACTCATGAGTTATAAGCAGAAACAATGATTAATCCGCCATTAATTCGGTTGCTACGTTGTTGCTTTGTGGCAGTAGGAAGATGATATGGCAGTAGAACACGGGAAGTTTTAAGTCAACTTTTCCTTTTTCCATTGAGTTCGTATTTGGTTTTTCTGTGTGTATTAATTTTGTTTGTTCCTCCCCATTATTACATTGACTTTGCATTTTCTTTTCCATAACATCAATCACAAAGCTATTGAGGATTTAGATGCGAAATGTGAGCCTGCAGTAATAATACAACTATTTCTCTGTACACTGATCCTTTTGCACAATTTTATCCTTGATTAATAATTTAATTCAAGGGGCTCAGTAACATCGAAATGTCAATACTTTGATCTTTTGTACGTAAGACAGACAGGCACACCTCACCTCTTTTTGCTAATGTATTATCATAAAAAAAAGAGAAAAACATGCCATTTTTTTATTAGCTGCATGGTTATCCTAAAAAAATTTGGAAGTCAATAGGAAATTAAAACGTTCACTTTGTAGATCAATATCACTGAGTTATATGGATTGTTAAATGGACAATACAATAACGTATGGATTGATGTCATTACATGAACTAAGTGGTATCTCTCAATTGGTTCTGTAAATAGTTTATTTATGAAGGGGACAAAAGTAGTACTGAGTTAAGTGCATACAATTAGGATGAAACAATATCAATTCAACTAGTATAAAGCACCAATATAATAATATCGCTTGTATCAGCATGAACTGCATACAGTAATAAACTAGGTTTAATAACATATGCTCAGCACGAATTGAGTTGACACCAAATTAGTTATTCATGAACATAAAGGCACAAAGTGTGTACAAATAAAATACGAAATAGTAAATAGAAATCTCAAAACCATTATAACTATTCATTTATGTACAGAAAAATTAAGTATACATAAATATCAAGTTTCATGACAACTTAATAATTCATTAATTGAATGGTTGTTGGCAACCTGCAAAAGAGAGCAAATCGCCTACAAATTATCGAAGAAGACACGTACCATCACTTATTCAGTTATTCCAGAAATTTGCTGGAAATTCGCTGAACAAAGAGGTTATTCCAGAAAGATTAAATGAGCTATGACAGCGAGAGCGCTTAAACTAACCGAAACAAAACACTTGAGATTTAATTATGAAAGGGGATAAAATTAACAGTACTGAGTTGAATATATACAATTAGGATGAACCAATATCAACTCAATTAGTCTGAAAACACTAACATAATGTAATAATATTTGATTTATAACAGTATTGATCAGTCTTATATCATTCAACCCTGGAAATATAGCGTAAAATGGTATTTCATTCAAGCCTGAAAATATATGTACATAGGGACATGCATATACATGTGCACATAAATGTGTATGAGGAGGGATCTTAATCTGGCTTTCTTATCCCCAATACATATGTTCAATGACTAAAAAATCATGTATGGTTCCATGAAATTTATTAAATATCACAAATTCAGTTATATATATATATATGTATATATATTAGATACACAATCACAAAGTGAAAATAGATATTCCGTCCAACTTCTCAACAATAAGGTATTGCAGGTGGAAAAATAAGAAAATTATTGATTAAGAAGAGTATTTTGCAGGAGAATTCATATTGAAACAAATGGAAAGCAGTAACTTCTCAAGGCATGGTATTATCAAAACTGGAAAAAAGAAAGTGTTGAAATAAAGTAACCTGCACGAAAAGGACTCAAAGGAGCAATGTTTATTGCATGTAAAATCAGCCAAAATAAATTGTATAGCGAATAATTTTAAATACGTTTAATCCAATGGCTTTAACCATATATCGACTAATTTATAATTGAATCTTAAATTTTGAATAAGTTTCTTCGGAGACCAATGTAAAATAAAATGTTATAAATAGAGTTAGAATCAAAAACAAAATATATACTATTTTATCATTACCTAAAATTTAATATCATGTATTGATAAATTACTATTAGCAATCAACAATTTACCTAAAGCTATTATATGTTAGTTTGAACCGTTAGATGTTTGTTTCTTAGTTGAATATTAATAATTTGTTAAATGATTTTTTGATGTCCTTCAAAGAGAAATTAATAGTTTCTTAATGTAATTTAAATACTCTTATTGTAATTTCAGAATGGATAAAGAGTGGATGAAAGAATCCGATCAAAGAACTGCACGATATGTGGAAGGAGTGCAGAAGTTTATTGATTTTGTTGTAGAAAATGGTGGTAATAAGGAAATCTATTCTTGTCCTTGTAAACGGTGCAACAATATGAGATCAAAGATTAAATTAGATCAAATTCATTACCATCTGCTTAGATGGGGAATTGCCCAAACATATACCGTTTGGCGTTTTCATGGGGAAGAGTCGGCGAGGAAGCAACAACAACCCGTTAGTGAAGCCATAAGTACCGATGAGTCTGAACTTCCTAGGATGGAAGATCTGGTCAATGATGCCGATAGATTTCATCATTTTCCACCTATAAGTTCGTTGCCAGATAATATTGGGGAATTACCTACAGTTGACGTTGATTGGCAAGCAAATCAAAGTGGGAAGTATAAATCACTTTTTGATGATGCAAAAGTGGCATTGTATCCTTCATGTCCAAAAGGGATAACAAAATTATATTTCATCATCAAGTTGAATAGCTTGAAAACCCAATATGGCTTTTCCGACAATGGTGTGACTGCACTTCTTGAATTTATAAAGGAATTACTCCCTGAAGGCAATACAATACCAACAAAGTATCCCGACATGAAGAAGATGATTAAACAAGTTGGGATGGACTACAAAACTTATGATGCATGCATTAATGACTGCATTTTATACTGGAAAGATGATGCAAATAGAGTTTTTTGTCCAGTTTGCAAAGATCCAAGATATAAGACAACATTCAACGAAGAGAAAAAAGCTACCATAGTTCCTCAAAAGACGTTGAGACATTTCCCTCTAATTCCTAGGTTGAGGAGATTGTATACTATACCGTGGATAGCTGATGCTATGACTTGGCATGGTCGTGCCAAGTCTAATTCAGATGTAATGCGTCACCCATGTGACACTTCTCAATGGCGAACTGCAGATTCTTTTGACAAAACGTTTGCCGTGGATTCACGAAATGTCACGCTTGGATTAGCAACGGATGGTTTCAATCCAAGTGCATCTCTGAGTAGCCGTTATAGTTGTTGGCCAGTAGTTGTAGTACCGTATAATCTTCCTCCGTCCATGTGCATGAAAAGAGAGTTTTCAATGTTGACATTATTGATTTCTGGGCCAAAACAACCAGGAAAGGATATTGATGTTTATTTGCAACCGTTGATAGACGAGTTACAACAGTTATGGGAAGGAGTCGTTGCATTTGACTCATTTAATAAATCTGAGTTCACAATGAGAGCTAGGTTGTTGTGGGCAATTCATGATCATCCCGCACTTGGGACTTTATCGGGATGCACAACTCATGGCTATTTTGCATGTCCTACATGTGGGGAGGACACTTGTTCTTACTATCTTCGTGAAAGTAAGAAGATGTGTTACATGGGGCATCGAAGATTTCTTCCTTCCAAACACAAGTTTCGAGACGATAAAACAAACTTTGATAACAAACAAGAATATCGTCGTCCTCCATAGCCATTGACTGGTTATCAAGTTGAAGAGAAGGTAGCTAATATCAAAATGAAAGTTGGTAAAAACAAATTAGAAATCAGTCGAAAAAGAAAAAAAAGAATCATTGAAGAAGAAGATGTCAATGTTCCCGCATGGTATAGGAGGTCCATCCTCTTTGACTTACCATATTGGAAAGCAAATTTGGTTCGACATAATATTGATGTTATGCATACGGAGAAGAATGTCACTGAGCATCTCATTAGTACAATCATGGGTCATAAAGACAAGTCTAAAGACGGCATCAATGCACGTAAGGATTTGAAAATCATGGGTATAAAACAAAAATTGTGGATGATGGAAAATCCTGAAACAAATAAAGTAATCATACCAGATGCAGCTTTTGCCTTGGGTAAAGACGAAAAGTTACGATTTTGTACAATTTTGAAAAGCTTGAAGGTGCCTAGCAAATTCTCTTCCAACTTCAATAACAATGTGAGCATCAATCCTCCCGAACTAATAAATATGAAGTCGCATGATTACCACGTCATAATGCAACAATTACTTCCGGTCTTGCTTCAACATTCTTATTCACAGCATAAGGATTTGCGTAATGCTGTACATCGTATAAGTCTATTCTTTAACATTTTATGCTCAAAGGTGATCAACAGAGAACATCTTTTATTAGCGAAGAGTAGTTTGGTAGAAGCAATTTGTGTGTTTGAAAAATATTTTCCTCCTGCATTTTTTGACATCAGCATCCACCTTATGGTTCATTTAGCCGATGAAGCATTGATTTGTGGTCCTTTTAGATATAGGTGGATGTATCCTTTTGAAAGGTAACCTATTAAATTTAGTTTTGTTCAACATCATTTGATTAAAATATGTACTAATTATTTATGATCGATTATCATTCATAGGCTAATGAAAATATATAAAGGATATGTGCGCAACAAAAGATATATTGAAGGAAGTATTGCAGAAGGATATATTGTACAAGAAGCTAGTCTTTATTGCATGGAGTATATGCCAAAAGGAGGCGATGGCACGCATAAACATACTCGTGAGGCTTTTTTAGACGAGGATGATGAGTTTGCTGGTGAGATGCCTCTAGATATTGGTAAAGACATAACCTTAACCTCAGTGCAATTTGAACAAGTTCGTAGATGGGTCCTCAATAAATATGATAGATTGGATGAATGGGAGAAGTAAGTTCGCGAATAACTCTTGAATCTCCACCATAGTAAATCAGCTCATATAGATGTTTTGAAATGTTATTGTTGCAGGAGGTATGCCATTTATGTGAAAAGTACTAAATCTCAGTCTCGAAGTGGGGTTTCCTCCGTGGAAGCATGTCAAAGCTTTACTGTTTGGATGCGTGGCGAGGTATCTTAAAACTTATTTGATATTTCGTGCGTACTTAAAAAGGATCGTACATCGTATTAATCATGTTTTATTTTTTAGTATTGCAGAAGGATATAAAGGATTCACCATACATTAATTACTAATGTCGCGTTATTGGCTTCATCTGTCGCTTTTTATTATTTTCATAAATGGTTTTCTAGTCTTCTGCAATTATCAGGTATTTGGTATTATGTTATTTCCAGATATGTGTTTTTGGATTTATATTATTATTGGAAAATAAGGATTTCTGATCTTTTATTATTTCTAGTCTTCCATTGTGTTCAATTTTTTTTATGGTCATCTCTTACTGCCAGATTTGGTTTCTATGCTGGATTTAGATTACCACACTTTTATTATTATTTCTGACTGACATTTTGGTGTTCTATTATTATTTCCAAAATAATTTCTTGGATTTCTGTTAGTACCGCAAGACTTATCTTTACCTTATGATACATGTTTTCAGCTTCCAATCCAATTTCCTGATATGGATTTCAAGTCATCCACTCTTATCATTAAACGAATCCTTTAAATCTCCATTATTGTCTATAAACAAAATTCTTCTAAACTTCTTCCATTGTTTCATGAAAATTGTTAAGGAATTATTGGTTGTTCATATTAATCAGCCAAGTCATTTTTCATGAAATTTATGTTACATGACTGAATCTGGTCTTAGCTTAAAGAGTATTGAGCTATATAATATTAGATGAAGGCAATAACGCAACATTAGTACTACCAATGTTGGTAAATTATATTTGGTTAAAAATACTATGATAATTAACATAAGTAAAAAGTATTGAGCTATATAATATAACAGCTTCTTTAGTTTGTACTTTCTGTTTCACTTTTTTGAAAGGGAAAGTCTATTATGAACATGCTAATATATGTGATTAGTTCTCTGCAATACTCAATCCGAAATATGTATATCAAGTTCATGTAATAAAATAATATCACTTTACATGTGTTTCTAGTCATCAATATACAGAAATTTCTAGTCATTTTATGCTCATATTTTATTTCGATTGGCTTTCATGTTGAGTCTACTTCTACATGTGTTTCCAGTTAAAACTCATTTTCATGTTGAATTACACATACATATTTTTAATCTTCATCATTTACAAGAATTTTTTGAGGTAGATTCAGATGCAAAAGAGCTTTATTTGAAAAAAATGTGCGAGTCATTTAGAAGATACAAAAGCGAATTGAGGACCGGGTACTACGACAGACTTGATAATGATGAAGAAAGAAGGAAAAACTGTCCCCCAAAAGTTAGCATAGAAGATTGGGACGGATTCTTGAAAAACGAAGCAAAACCCGGTGCACGCGAAAGAAGGGAGCTAGGCAAAAAAAATAGATCACAGTACAATTATAGTCATCACAGTGGTCGTACAAGTCATGCCGTAGTAGAACACAAATTGGTACACATTTTTTGTTTTCCTGTTTTTTTTTTAAGTCTCTTATTAGTTCATAGGTGGCAAGTCTATAAGACAGTTTATTGATCATCAATAATAATGCTAGAAGTTGTTATGTGCGTTTATCCTCAAACGCCCACAATATAAGATTTTGTGCATCATACTTGCCAACGTACTTGTATGTGTATGTATGTATATGTGTAGAAATATTACAAATGAAGAAGTAGTGACCAACACTGCATATCTTCATTTCTGTGTACATTTATTTTGTACTCGCTATATTATTTTCCATCGTGCTTAATACTTTTGCTCCTTAACTCTTTTTTATGATGCTATTTATTTCATCCTGCATACCTCTTTATTAAAAGGCTTGCACTGCCTTTCCAATATACATACATAATTAATTCAACTCATGCCACATGAGACATGACATTTTCTCAACCCTGTGTACTAAAATTACTACCGTGCCATGCATGGAAAATCCAAAATATAAACCATATGCATGTCGGTTTATATTGTGGAGAAAATTAAGCTCTCCTTTTTTATATGATAAACCATATGCACGTCGGCTTATATTGCATGTGTGCTTTATACTGGAACGTGTTCATACTGATGACGAACTCTTTTTTTTTTTTTTTTGAAAAAAAAAATTCTTGATTGTTGCAGGTAAGTGAGAATCCAGAAAAAGAAATCACACGTCGTCAAGTATGGGAGAAAACTCATACAAAAAAGGATGGCACCATATCAGATTCGAATTCTTCGTACTTTGTAAGTTAAACAATATATTATTTCAGTTTAGTAACCTATCAATTCATGTAATATTTTAAGTATTTTCATATTTTAGGATAAAATTGCAAAAGCAAAGGAAACAATCAATGATGGTGAGGAACAAAATTTGACAGTGGATGAAGACATTTTATCACAAGTGTTTGGCAAGGATAAAAGGGGACGAACTCGAAGTGTTGGAACTATGATATCAAAATCGCAAGTTAAAGCTTCTACCATTCCATGTAAACAACTCAAAAAGAGTAAAGCAGGCTCGGATATTTTGACAGCAAGGATGGATACAATGGAGGGGCAATTGGGTAATATGCAAGGGACATTGAATTCAATTGTCGGCTTGTTAAAAGGATATATGAGTCAAGAAAACCCGATACCAGACATTGCTTCCAACGAAGGTGGAAGTGGTGGGACACATCGGGAAAGTGGTGGAAGAACGTCGAACAACGACGTTGTTGCTAATCCGCTGATTTCGCATCTTTCGGCAAATCAAAAATGTGAAGTGTTAAACTTTAATCTAGAGGTTGTTGCAACAGGTTTAGTATGCAGAGATTCAACGGCATCCATCATACATGGAAAACCCGTACCTCCAACACATGAGAAGGTGATTGTGGACAATATACTGTTACCGGATGAGATCACAGCCAGACAAAATCATCCTCTTGCTATGACCTTTGGTGACGTTGGAGTCGGCGGTTATGTGTGTCATCCAAAGAGTTCAATTCGATATCTTTAGATTGAGGAGCAGGTATGAGCTATTACAGTCTTTTAGATTTATTTCGATATCTTTAGATAATGGTTATGTGATGTCGTTCAGCATTTACAAATGCATTTTATTAGTTTTTACTGACTATTAAGAATGTCAAATCTTAAACAAAGGATATGACACACTAAATATACTGATGCTTGCTGAGTTGAATTATGTCTAGTATATACAATTATGTCTAGTTTTTACTGGCTTTTCTTCCAACTATTGAACAAGGAATGATCATATAATTCATTTCCTTGTGTTCAAAAAGCACCAGACATCTGCAGGAACTACAATAACCATGTTTTGGTTATTATGAACGAAATTGAACATGATTTTTTTTTAACTATTTGGATTGAAGACGTACGTACGACTGTAAAACAAGAAAAAAATTGACTGAGTTTATATTCTCATGTATATTGTCCACACAAGTGTTATACCAGCACCATTATGTTCTTTTTTGTCCAAAGCATTTTTCTTTTTATCACAATTATGAGGGAGTAGAAAATTGTTGTATAAATACAGAAGGCAATCTGAGAAAGAAATAAAAATAATCATGAGGAAAAAGATATCCAGTCTATCCTCACCTTACATTTTGTGGCCTTAAAATACAAAAACAAGATTTTATTTGTCTCCAACGCATGTGCCCACCCCGTAAAATCATAAAATTCGAATTTTATGTATGGTTTTGATAGAAATAAACTGAAAAATATAAAGAAAAAATTGAATTATTTTGTTGGGAAATCGCTTCAAATGTGTAACTTTGTTTAGATTCCAATTTTTCCATTTAAAAGTGGATGTTAAGTTTTTTTTATTTTTTTGATTAGATTCTAACATTTGGCCTTTTGTTTGCGTAAAAAAACATTTTGAAACTTTTTTGTTGTGTTTGCATTTTTTTCTAATTATAAATTACAACATAAAACGCGCGTATAGGCATCTATTATATAGACATATTTGTTGTTTATTATATAGAAAAATAGTGTGAAGAACAAAATTAAAGAAAAATTTAAGTATAAGAACGAGAGGTAAAATATTTAGTCAAAATGACACTTTTTAGTGTAAAATAAGAAATGATGGTGATCCCTGAATTCCTTAATTTACACTAAAAAGTGTGCATGTGACTAAATTTTTGATCATTTGTCCTTGTACATAAATTTTTCTTAAATTCTGTCCTTTTGCCTAAAGATTAGATTATGATATTCGACTAATGGATATTGATACTTTCAAAATTATAAAAGACACACTAAAAATTATATTGGTTGATTTCTTTTTATAAGAAAACAAATAATAAAATCATATTTATTATTTGGTACAAAGTTTTTCTACAACTTTATTTACATTGCATATTTCTATTTCAAAATGGATACTGAAATTTTTCAATGTGGATTTGAACTTTAGATATTGGGGTATTTTGGAACTTTGGACCAGACAAAAAAAAGTTGTGCTTGTGTTTTATGTACAGTTTTAGTAAGTATAAACGACTAACAAAAATATGAATTTTTGTTGAGATTTAGTTTTGAACTTGTTATCCTATTAAGTATTAATATACCTATTTTTCCATTTCGAGAATAATATTGTCGGTTCTTTTGAATGTCCAATTTGTGACATCTCTTTGTTTATAGGAACAATTTTGAATGTTTATCCGATCAAAAGCTGCATTTGCATTCCAATGTTTAATAAATTTCTAATGTATGCATCAGACAAAATTTTGGTATATATGCTAAAAAGTTATTACTAAATCTTTTCTGTAATATATATGATATTACATTTGGTACCACATAGGCTGCGGATCTCACAAATAATTTCTTTCCTTTTCATTAACATTATTTAGCAGTACATTTCCTTCTCTCTGAGTTATAGCATTTTTTTGTTTTTTTACATTGAAAATGACAACTTTGTATTTTTGTAATGTCATGTAATGATGCTACTGTTTATTTTTTAAAAGAAAAACGATGTACATAATA